>CM036624.1:19499583-20099583 GCA_020746105.1 Trogon surrucura
GGCAGCCCACTTTGGCTTAGGAGCCTGGGCAGTGGCACAGCACAGCTGGGCTCGGTGCTCAGCCTTGCAGTGGTGCCATGGCTGACTTGGCGCAGTCCTGGGCTGGCAGTGAAGTGTCCTTTGAGTAAGGAAGCTGAGCAGAGAATAACCCCCAAAGGAAGCATGTTTCTCTGAGAGTGCAGAATGATGCGAATTTCTGTGAATATGATGTCCACACACAAGTAATCCACAGAGAAGGCGGGAGGGCAGGACACGCTCCTCATCTTGGCGTGTCTGTCTAGCTGTGTTCTAGACACTGCAATATCCTCCAGGATTCACAAAAGGAGCACAGCAGAAGACAGAACATCACCTGTCTTATTTTAGGCAGGCAGTGAATATAGTGCTCAAATATGGGTAATGGGCAGCAGCTGCCCAGCAGAAAGAGAACAGGCTGACTTCTCTTCCTGGCTCCTCCTCAGCTCCTGTTGAGAAGTGCAGCAGGTGAACCAGCACTTGACTTACAGTCTTTGAATCCATTCCACAGAGCACATCTGAAACCACAGGAATCATCTGAGTGAGAATTTGCTTGTTAGTCGAAACAGCCTTTGTAGTACTTTGCAGAGAGCAGTTGTGCATGTTTATGACCCAGTTTGCTAGAGGCCTGTGCAAGCATAGAAATAGGTGATATCCGTTAATAAATGTCACTGAACAGTGACAACACACAGTGTGAGTCTGTGGACAACTTCTTGGAGCCTAGTGAACTTGCCTCATTAATAATGTATTGATATCTATCAAAAGCATCCCAGAGCTGAGATGGTGTTCCTGCTGGCATGGTATTTTCTGAGTGTTACTGACTTAATTGGCTTGTGGTTCTTTTAATTTTCTTCCAAGAGCCAGTGCTTGGTTTAATGACCAAGCTATACTGCTCATCTCCAGTGTGCAAGGAAGCAAGAAGTAAAAGATAAATGAAAAATCTGCCTTTAAATTGCATTATAGATTGAAGCAAATCAGTTTTGCTTGTTCTTGTGAGCTCACTCTCCCTGAAATCCTGCAGCTTCTGTTCAGCAGCCTTACTTAGGGAGAGGACTTTCTTTTCAACTCTTATAGGTTAATTACAAGAAGAAACATTATTTCTGCCAGGAAACCAGCTTTCCTTGACCTCTCATTCAGTTCTAGTTTCAAGGATCCATTTAGTCTATTTTTCATTTCAGCACTTGAAAGCGGGATCAGAGAGGTGGCCTTGGATTAGACAGGGCCCCAGGAGAGGATGGGGGCTGCCACTTCATAAATTGCACACTTGAGCTGGTGCAGGCTGCCAGCAGAGACTGTCGTGTGGGATGTGTTTGTGGGAGGACTGTATCTCAGTGCTAATGGACTATCTCTGAATGACTGTACTTGGGTTTTCTGGAATTTTCACATAGATCGTTCCTTGGAGCCAGATAGGAAAATAGTGCAGTATTTCAAAATAGCTGGCCTCTGGGACATGAAACTCCCCCAGCATGAATTATTAAAGCTCAGAGAGACAGTTCAGAAAAGTCAACATGAACCCGCGCATGGGGAAGATGAAATCTCCTGGAGAGAGCCCTTAGGTCCCTTGGAAGTTTCTCACACGTGGCAGAACATGCTCAAAGCAGCAGCTCTCTGATGGGATGAGATGCAGAGATTCACATGTGCTGTATCCCCAGGGCTCCCTGTTCATTTAGCCACTAGCTTTCAGTCCAAATGATGCTACACTGTTGGTTTGGAATAATAAAGAGCAGGAAAGTGATATGGCCGTGGCTTCCTACCTGTGAAGTCACTCGTGTACCCTCTGGGGCCAGATTCTGGATACCAAAAGCTGATAGATATGGAAAAATGTCTGAGGACATCTCTTAATTTTATTCAGTCTTATAGCTAAAAGCCCTCCTTTGTCATAGATAATCTGTATATCCCTTCCAGGTATTAACGAATGCTCGATGAACAACGGGGGTTGCTCACACATATGCAAGGACTTGAAGATCGGTTATGAATGTGAATGCCCGCCTGGATACAAGCTTCTGGATAAAAAAACGTGTGGAGGTAATTTACATGCAAACAGCAGTCCCTTGTGTTTTGCCATACAGAGACGTGATTATATTCACTTCAGCATTGCTCCATCACAGATGGTTTGATTTCAAGTTATTGATGGGTTTCAAACACTCCTTTCAGACATAGATGAATGTGAGAATCCAGACGCTTGTAGCCAGATCTGCATTAATTACAAGGGGGACTACAAATGCGAGTGCTACGAGGGATATGAGATGGACACCCTGTCCAAGAACTGCAAAGCTGTAGGTAAGACAACGCCACAGGCACTTAAAAACTCTGCTTGCTCAACATCACAACTCTGGTAAGAAAACACGCTTGCAGGGCTGGGGCTAGGGGAACAGAAACAAAAGGAAAATAGCAAAGCAAGCAAGAAAAGGCATTTCATTTCGAGCAGCACAGAACTGCTGCAGTGATAGCAGATGCGTCTCTAGGCAAGAACCACTGATCATGCAGATCAGAATATTTTAACAGTGTACAGAGCAAGATTACAGTCACTAGTTGGCTGTTTGAGACTGAAACTAGAAAAGAAAGTCTCTTGACATGTGTTTTTAAAAACAGTGCAGAAAAAAAATATAGTGGTAGTACTATTAAAAGGAAGAAAACATCCCAGTTAAAGCGTGGTAGGTTAGCCATCTCCCCACCCTCCCAACCTTTCAGGCAAATACCAACATGAACACCAGCAGTTTGCTTGACCTTACTGCAAAAATGAGTGTTAATGTCAGAGGGATAGAACACTGAATTGTGCAAGTTTGAGTATTAGCCATGCCGGGGGGCTTCTTTAATAGAACTAGTGGGTCTCTTGGGGAAGGATGAGTTATTTGCAATGCCAAATTGCTTCTCTAGTGTTACCCTGCACATCCACGTAGGCTCTGTCTTCCCAGGTTCTATGTGGTGCGCAGTGTCCTGCTGTCCTCATAGCGTCTGTGAGTCTCACACTTGCAGTGAGTTAGAACTGACCCAAATCCTGGGACACTGATGTGCTTGTTGGTTAGAAAATTCTGCTCTGCCCAAGTGTCTGTGCTGGGATCCCTGGAGCACAACATATTCCAGAAACGAGAACCTTGTTCCAGCTCTTCCCTTTCAGTATCATGTTCCTCAATCCCCTTTTGTCCTTCCCAGTAGCCTGACGAAATAGAGGAGTGAACTGCCTGAGCCCAAGTCCTCAGGTGGACACTGTGAGTTCTGCATGTACATGACAATCTAAAATACATCCCTGGCAGCCAGTTCTGGCTTTGCTGGATTCCAAATGGCTCTATCACACACCAAGTCTGGCTGCCTCCTGTCCCTCTGCCATCCCAGAGGGCTGTCTTTTCCTTGTCCTGGCCATGAGTCACCAAAATCTGGCCTTTGTATTTTGTATCTAAAATGTGTAACTGAAGGTGAGGACATTTCCAGAGTTTTGCTTGTGGTGTAGCAAAATGGGCAGACCTAGAGCCAGCATGCACCTAGCGACCACAGGGGTGCTGCCATCCTGCGTGTGATAGATCTGCCTCTGGAAGCTGTTAACACGTGCTGCTGGCGTGGTGTAAAGCTTCCTTGCAAAACAGAAGTCTCAGCGGCTGATAGTTCTGTCATCGTTTGAGAAATAAAAGCTGAATCCGGCTTCTTGGGTCAGCTGCTAAAATGACAGATGTGCTTATTTTGTGTGGTAGGCAAGAGTCCATACCTGATCTTCACCAATCGCCACGAGGTCCGTAAGATCGACCTGGTGAAAAGGGACTACTCCCGAATCATTCCCATGCTGAAGAATGTTGTGGCACTGGACGTGGAGGTGTCAACAAACAGAATATATTGGTGTGATTTGTTCTACCGAAAAATCTACAGGTAAGGGGCAAGACAGGATGTGTGTTCTGAGTACCTTTCCAGAGCTGTGGTTCAGTCTGTGCCCCTGAAGGACAATCTGCAGAGAACAGTGCAGGGCACAGTGAACCTGAGGGTTTTTCTCCTGTTACTGGGTTACCTGTTGTGGCACGGACTTTGTAAACTATTCTAGAAATTGATAAAAAGAATCAGGAGTTTGTGCAGGTATCTGGTTTGATAATACAGGAAGGCTTTTCATCAGCAATAGATCCTGCTGCATTTGTGCAGTTACACAGACTCTTGTTTACTGAATCCCAGCGTTGCTGAGCGATGCTGTGCGAGACTGCTGCTGAGCTGCACGCTTGCTGTGTGTGAAACCACAAAGGACTTGACGTCTGAGAGCACAGAGGAGGCAAATGGTGGGAGCAAGGAGGTAGCAACACAGATACCAGCCGCCCACTGCAGTCTCTGGTAAACTGGATTTAAATTCACAGCACTTGACCACAGTGCACATTCTGTAGTTCTCATTCTCCCTCCTCCTTCAGCTTTTTTTATGGCATCCATCACAGTATTATGTACCAGGGCTTGTGAGTGCGCCTAGTCAAAAATCCATTTAATTTATGCACTGAAAATCCCCCATGTATGTTTTGATTTGCATAGCTATTGCACCCTATTGCAGCTTCTACAGTGATTTGTTCTGGATTTTAGCTAATGATCAGGCAAAAGTTGATTTGCTTCAGCGTGTGGGAGTCAAGCCAGGGTTCCTGCAGGCTGGGGCAGCTCCCGCACCACTGGCAGGGAGATTTGACCAGGATAAGCTGCGTGTTAAGCTCTGAAGTAGTGAGGCAGGTACCCTGAGTGGGCCTGTGAGGCTCTGCAAATGGGGAGGTGGTTCAGAAGAAAGCTGGATTTCACTGTGCCAGATTCTGTGGGCACAGGTGGGGGTGGGTAAGGGCTTCATATTCATACACAGAGAATTATTCAAGAGACACTGTTTCTGCAGCTCTCTGACAGTGAGTGCCCTGGGGCGCTGGGTGCCACTGAAAGGCAATCATACCCTGAACATGGCTATACCAGGCCTTTTTCATTTTCCAAACAGCAGAATTTTTCTCACTCCTAATTGCATTGGCTCTGTGGTAAGTCCCACCTTTTCAGCAGAGCAAGCTCTACAGTTACAACTTCTTAACAACTCACGGTCCTGTTCAAGATACTGCTACTATCACTAATATCAAACACCTCTAAGCAAAAGACCACCATGTCCTTCCAGCAGAGAACAGGTCTCCATCTGCAGGGCTCCTCTGAGGAAAAGCAGTCTGCAGTTGAGAGGCTATCGCAAGGTGAAAACTGCGGTACAGGAGGTAATTGCTGGCAAGAGATCCCATCTTTCCTAATGCTCACACCACCTTTCCAGATCCTGTCCTACTGAGGTGATGTCCCCTTTGGGGTGTCAGAAAATCTGTTACAATATTTAGTTACTGGGAGATTTGCCATCACCTGTATTTCAGCCCTCCCCTTCTGGAAGCATCAGGAGTCTCCTCGTTTCCCCAGCAGTGCAGTGAGTCACTTTGCAGGTACAGCACAGCAGCTCACCACAGCGGTGGACAGGAAGGATTGAAACAGAGTTCCTCCCTGTTTCATTGGGGAGGAATTAACTGACCTGGAGCTGTGTAGTTAGAACATGTGGTGCTCATCAGACTAAAATAACAGAGCCTTGGGAACATTGTCAGTTGCCCTGCAGAGTTGGTGTTGGGTCAAAGAGAAATCAAATCCGTTCCTTGAGGTGAGGATGCAGTAGTGTGCTGTTAACCCAGGCTGACCCTGCATAGCCATTCCAGCCTGAGCCACAGACCCTAAGTGTCAAGAATTCCTCGGTTTAGACGGTTGTTTGCAAGTGTCTAATCTGATCCTTGAGAGCTCAGCTCCTGCAGGACTTTTCTTATTCCGTGGACCAAAGGCAAGATGGCCAGTGAACAGGAGATGTAAATCATCTTGCAGTTTCAGATGTTCAGGGAAGTGAGGGGGGGGGGAAGGGGGGTGGTGTGTGGAAACTGTGCTGTTTTGTAACTTTAAGATGTACCAAGTTATTCTAAGAGCCAGACTAAGTTCTTAGAAACACTAATGCAAACTCAGATTCTAACTCCATTTCAGTTCAGTCAGTGCAATTGATATTGGTCCAACCTTCTGCACGTGTGTGCGGCACTCTTGGTGCCAAGTGTCAGTCCAGTGACGAGTCCTGTCTTTGCAGTGCCTACATAGACAAAGCCAGTGACACGGCTGAGCAGGTGATTCTGATAGACAGCCAGCTGAACTCTCCTGAAGGACTGGCAATAGACTGGGTCCACAAGAATATCTACTGGACGGATTCTGGAAACAAGACCATCTCAGTGGCCACTGCAGATGGAAGCAGGAGGAGGACACTTTTCAACAGTGACCTCAGTGAGCCAAGAGCCATTGCTGTAGATCCCACGCAGAGGTAGGTGTAAAGACCACAAACACTCCGTTTACCAACAGAGACGTTCCACCCTCCTTTCTGCCTGTCCTACAAACTTGTGAGTGGTTTTCATTTCATCAGGACTTCAGATGTCCTTTTAGATAGATAGATTAACTGAACTTAAGTGAGACCACTGAGATGGTTCGACTAACTCTTGGCAAGACCACTGCTGTTAAATAAAGTTCTGAAAGTAATGGTCAGGCCTGAGCTTGATGGGCCTGAGCTGGTCCAGGCACACAGGTTGTGCTGGGAAATGAAGTCGTCTGTCCAACATAGGTATGGGCTGCTTGGGTAAGTGAAGGCCACAGATGTAGCAGACACACCAGGAGATGGTTTGTGTCATGTTACTAAGGAGAGATTTTGCATTCTGGTGCATGTTTTGTGCATGCATCCTTGGACACTGCGTGGCTCCACTGGGTGCTTATCAGAATTAACTGAAATGGCTGAGAGGCTTCACTATAGTAAGTAGAGAAGAGGGCACCTCCTGCTCCGATTAGTAGTGCAGATTTCTTATGCTGGAGTCCAACATGCTGTTTTCTTGCATCTCTCTTTCAGGTTCATGTACTGGTCTGACTGGGGAGACAAAGCTAAGATCGAGAAAGCTGGCCTGAACGGTGTGGGGCGGCAAGTGCTGGTGACTGAGAACATTGAGTGGCCAAATGGCATCACGCTTGGTAAGTGCCCAGGTTAGAGCTACAGCATCCACTGTGGCTGATGTAAAGTTATTTTAATTATTAAATAGAAAACAAAATTGTAAATATGCAAAGGCGCCTACACACACTAATCCTTGAAATACTCTGTCACTTACTGCTCACCAACAAAAGTGATGTTATTTCAGTAGCAAGCAGAGGCAGTAGGTCTTGCAGCTGTCAAAACTTCACACTGCAGGAGCTTTGAACTGCTTTTAGGTGTGTCAAGGAACTGGAAATTTTGGGGGAGGATGCAGAGCTGCAGGAAGCACAGGAGGCATCAGAGAGGTCGAGACACTAGCAACAAGGACTTTCTTAGAAACAGTGTCAAGATACTTCACTGGACTAGTTAATCATAGAATAATTATTGACGTTGGAAAAGACCTCTAAGATCATCGTGTCCAAGGAAAGAGGCGCAGCCGGCAGAGCCCGTTTACCATGGACAGGCCAGCCCAGGCACTGTGGGAGGGAGTGGAGAGATGGAACCTGAGCCCGTATCCTGCATCCTGCTGGCTTGCAGAGGGCTGTGGTCATTCTTGCTGCCACACTAACTTGCAGGAGTGGAAAGATTTCCTGCTTGCGTGGGGCACCAAGGCACAGCCTCCTCTGCAGTGGCAGCTGTTCGTGTTTAGTGCCAGGCAGATGTGAGGTTCTCTGCTTGGTTTAATATTTGAAAATTCTGACCATGACAAGGATGTAGAAGAAAATGCTGCTACCATTCTATAGTGTTGAAGTTCTACTGCTGTGAACAAACAATGTTATCATTTAGTAATTAAGAAATTAATTAATGACTTGTTTAATTACAGAACTTGTTTTGTGTTGGCTCTCATCCACTTGCATTCTGTTTAGGGAACCTCATCCAAAATGAGTGAATTTGCTACAGGAAGAGAAATGCAGTGCTTAGCATTCTCAATAACATTGGATCCCTCCCTCCCACTCTTACCTGCACCCCCCCCCAAATCCTGGCTGGCTGTGGTAGGAGTGTTCCCACCACCAGCGTTCCCCCTGCCTGAAGCACAAGAGGGGTTTCTGGACCCAGGCTGCTTCTTCACTGGAAGTGTGTAAATCACACAGCTCCTTCACAGAGTGCAGTTTCATTTGAAACACGGTAGTTGTTCTCCAGCAAGAGGCCAACGACTGAATAGCTTTGAGATCAATGAAGCTTCTCGCTCAGGCACTGGTGGAGTGACTCTGGGAAGCCTGAACTGCTGCTGGCCTGCTCCTCCTGTTAACAAAAGAACCTTGTTGTATAAAGCTGTCAGTCAGGCATTCTCCCCACACACACACACCAGAATGTTCCTCCTTTTTAATCTTATTTATAGGGTCTTATCCCAGCATATCTGGGCACTGGTTCAAAATCAAAACTAGTGTTAAAAAAAAAAAGCCCAATAATAAAGAGATTAGTCATGCTGCCAGCAGGAAAAACATGCTGGGCAAGAGAAAAAAGAGTTGCGGAGCTGTGTGTAATTTTGCTTTACTGTGTTTCACTTCTCAGATTTGCTGAATCAGCGTCTCTACTGGGTAGACTCCAAATTGCATTCACTGTCCTGCATTGATTTCAATGGCACCAACAGAAAAGTCCTGATCTCTTCTGTTGACAATCTGAGCCATCCCTTCGGCTTAGCAGTGTTTGAGGTAAGAGTCAAAAATGGATGCAGAACAGGCTGGAGACTGCCAGAGGTCTCAGAGCTCTTCTTGATTAAAAGCTTTGCCTTTTACATAGCACAGAAAGCTCAGTGAGGGCGTTTGCTGCTATAGAAACCGATTAACCTGGTGTGGGTTCAGCGCAGAAAATTGTTCTCTAAAGCCCTTAAGCAGGAGCAATGCGTTGTCTCATGCTTTTACCCAATGTAGTACCATTGCTGGTGGTGCCCAGTGTCACCCCTCCCACAGAACTGGGAAACGGGTGCTGGGCTTTCCTTGGTTTGAATTGAGCCCACTGTCTGTACAAAGGCCAAAACTGTCAGCAAGGGAAGGGAGAAGCCACTTAGTGTGATCAGCAAGTGAGACAGGCATTCCCTGAGTGACACTGCAACACTAATCTCACCTTTTGCAAGTCAGATTTTCAGGGCAGCTGCTCAGAGCAGCCTCTCAGCCTGCAGTGGAGCACTCTGCTGCTTTCACCAGCTTTGCTTCACGCCATCTTTGCACACCTGTGTTGCGTTTTCTGGTTCCAACAAAACCCTTGGGAAGAACAGCCCCTTAAATTTTGCTGCGTTGGCTGATCGTTTCCATTGTCCATCCCAGCAGCTGCAGAAGTATCCTCAGAAACATTTTTACCCATCTCAGAGTCTCAAGGCATCAGCTGGGGGTATCTGTGCAGGCAAGGCACCAGCTGGGCTCACTCTGCCGTCACTGTGCACCAGTGCATTGCTGAGGCTGGGGACTGGGCATTGAAAAGATGCTTTTCACCTCATTCTGAAAGGGTCAGATAATTCTTTTTCAGGCTGAAATACTCCAGTTAGGACACACAAAACCTGCCACACATCTGAGAAACTTCCCTGTCCCCAAAACTATAGCCCTGATCCTACAAAGACTTAACCTTTTTCACAAAGGCTTCCATCTCCTGTTTGAGTCTGTTCTACTGAAAACCCAGTTAGTCCTGCAGATTTAGTACTCCTGTACCATTCAGTGTAGCCTTACTAAAAGCAGAGCAGTAATTAATTAAACAGTACAGTTTAGACCCTCAGATGTCATCAGAGAAGAACAAAGACCTGCTGAGATCTGCAGAAATTACTACCTAAATGGGCATTCACATTTCTGCTGTTAGTTTATGCACAGCTACTCAGTGGCAGGGGCCAGGGCTAACAGCTTCCTGGCAGTTTGTATCTTGTGCTTAAAACCTAAAGTATGTGTCCCTATCCTGTCTTGGTAGTCCAGGGGTATGAAAGACATAATTCAAATCTCTGGGTGGAAACAGAAAGACAATCCAGCTCTTCAATTCTTCCACTGTGTTAGAGGCTTACCAGGTATCAGCAGCCTGGGGCAATGAAGTCTCCTTTCTTGTAACTAACCTCCTTTCTGTGATTATTTAAATGATTATGGGAACAAAAGCTTCAGCTTTGGCACCTTGCTCTAGGTAAGCTGTAGCCATAGGTGTGTCGTTGGCGCCCTGTCAAGGTGTGTGTCAGCTCCTTTCTCTTCATTTCACTTAACTAGGTTGGCTTTTGACTCGGCAAACCCCTCTTCCCTAAAACCCTTATTCCTCCCATGTAACGTGTGTGGTACCTGGGCATCTCACTTTGGGCAGGGGCTTCCCCAAGACGTTGCTGCTCTTTAGTTTTATCCTCATCAGCAGTGTTTGGGAAGATCTCTCGGATTATTTCACCTCTCTACACCTTTCCTCACCAGAGTGGCGGGTTAGAATAACAAACTACCCTTCTGCTTTTGATAATTTGCCTTTGTTCTCCAGCAATGTGGTTTTCCTCACTGAAATACATGTGTGTTTCAGCAGGCAGCAGCAACTAAAGACTGTCTGATAATTGCAATTCCTGTGTGCCTCCTTGACCAGTTATTCTGCACCTTCAATCACAGTGTGCCATGCAAAAGATATTAATAAAAGAAGAGAAATAGATACTCATCTTCCAGATGTGCACTAGGCACTGGTCTCCTCATATAGATGCCTGTTTAATGCAGGCCTTAGCTTTGAAAAGGAGAAAAAAAGCAGAAGATTTTTATAGAATTTTCTAGTATGACCCTGGGGTTCTGCCCATGATTCACCCCCTCTTGTGAAAAAAAAAAGAAATTATTCAGAAACAGAATGGATGCATCTCTTCTGTACTTAACAAATATCTGCTTCTTCACCTCAGTCTCACAGCTACTCAAAGTTACTGGGCACTTTCTAAACACATAGGATTGCTGTGCCTTTGAACATTAGAAATTAGTGTCAAAAAAGAATAAAAAAAAATGCAGACAGACGCAGCATAAGCCAAAGGTGCCCTGCGGTAGGAACCACATTGACTTTGTGACTGCTGGATTTTAAACCAATGTGAGTTGGATTTGAGCAGGGCCAGGTCACAAATCCTGTGTTTCCTGCAGGACAGAGTGTTCTGGACTGACCTGGAGAACGAAGCAATCTTCAGCGCAAACAGGCTGAATGGCTTGGACATCTCTGTTTTGGCAGAAAATCTCAATAATCCTCACGACATCGTGGTATTTCATGAATTAAAGCAGCCCAAAGGTAAGACATGTCCTTAGGGTATCTTGACCCTGAGCGAGGTTTATTTGAGCGAGTAAATGAAATGCTTCCTGATGGTTCTTGATGAGAGAGAAAGCACAGGTAATAATGTGAAATCAATACCTAATGTTTGAAGTTCCTGCATAATTAATTCAGCAGCAGCACTTATTGAAGAGTCTGCAATTTGTTAATAGCTGTTTAATTAGCATCATTGGTAACAGTGAGTTGCTCCTGTCACTGTGATCCTTGTCATTTATTATGTATTTGGGCAGTTTTTGTAGTAGTGTGTAAGGTTGCACTCTATTCCAAACTGTAAAGATACTTAAGCAATCCAATTAGTTGAGGTACGGAGTAGAAGAGTCTTCTTAGAGGACCTGGTATTTCTTTACCAAGAACAAGAAATGAATAATCAGAAAAATAACTTCTCTTTTCTTCCATCCTTGAACAGCTCCAGATTCCTGCGAGCTCAGCCCCCAACCAAACGGAGGCTGCGAGTATTTGTGTCTTCCTGCACCTCAGATCTCTCCTCATTCTCCCAAGTATACCTGTGCCTGTCCTGACAACACGTGGCTGGGTCCTGACATGAAAAAGTGCTACAAAGGTAAATACAATCGCGTCATTATTTTGCTATTCCAGCAAAACCGTATTTAGAGTGAATAGATTTTCTGGTGGCAGAACACAAAAAGGAGCTCTTGTATTTCTGCTACGTGCTGCCTTCTGATCACAGCATTGTGGTGTCCTTTATTGAAAGCTCGCTGATTTTTGAAAGCATAACCAGAAAAAGATACAGCAGGAAGGAGGGGAAAAAGGGGTAAGGCGCAGCACTAGAGGTGTGAATGGTCAATAAATCGTTACAATTTGCCGCATTGCTACCCTGTAGATAATGGTCCTGGAGAGGCTGCAGTCATTGCTGATGATAACATCCTGAAGAGATGAGTGGTTTCAGTGCAGTTTTCCCCAATATGCAAATAGTTCCTGGTACAAGCTCACTATTTTCTGAGGTACTGAAAAAACCCACAAGTTTTTGAACTTCTTAACTACCTTCCATTCAGAATGTTTTATTGCTATTAATAAATTGAGCCTGACTTCAGGAAACAATTTTTGTAGCTTTAGGCAGAAAACTATCAATAGTCTGTCTCCCTGGTAAATGGAATTGGAATTTGGTTCCTGCTTATAATCAGTAGATATAACGATCCTCCTGATTTTTATCACCACTTGTGATTTGATTTGTGCACTTCCTTTAATGAGAATTCATTGTTGCTATTGCGTTTCAGATCTTCCACCTACTTCAACTGCCATACTGGTTTCTACAACCGCAGCGTCCCGCACTGCCAGTACCGCGACCAGCACAGCTGCGCTTGGCACCACCAATCGCACCACTGAAGTTGCCCCCAAAGCTGTACCAGAAGCTACAATTACCAGCCCGACTTTTCATTTACCTTCCACCACATCCATCCTGGTAGATTCTGAGATGACCACGGGAAACAGCAATTTATCACAGCACTGTAAGAGAATAAGATTCCTCTTTCCTTTTTCTATATGTGCCATATCACAGAGGCTCAGACGCCCGAGTTACCAAGAGGGCAGATGCAGGCACATCCTGTTGCATAGCAGGAGACATCAGATACTCTTTGTGCAGGCATCTGGGGTGCGATGGCTCACGTGATTTTAGTCACTCAGGGTGTTAAGGAACTTCTGTCAGGTTTTCATCCAACACACATGAAAGGGGCTGTAGAGATGAGACCCTGAGAGTTTATATTAGCCCTTGCCTTGTCCCTAACACTAGTTCTTCTGAGCACTGGTCCTGTTTGTAGTGCTACACACTGTAATGTGTATGACTGTACCTATTCTAATTCTTCAATTATGAATGGGATCCAGCCCAAGTTGCCGGTGAAAAATGCCTCCTGTCCAGCTTTAGCGCTGCTGGATGTTTGGAATTCCAGCAGCCCAAGACAAACTGCATCTGTTTTGCCTGGCTGTGCTGTGCATGTTAATGGCGCCTGATCCATGTCATACATTTGAAGTTTTGCTTTACATACCAGAAGAGTGTCCCAACGGAGAGCACTAATAGGCTCTCCTCAAGTTCGCCCTGCATAATGAGTGAGTAATTAAACCCCAGCCTACCATCGCAGTGCTAACAGGTAATCCCTCTAGATAGTGCTGCCAAGGTAAAGCAGAAAAACTGAACTGCTTTTCAAAAAAACAACCAACAATTAAGTCTAGTCCAGAGAGAAGGCTTTACTCTTCAGCACTGTCATTTAAAACTGCAAGCGGATCTAGATTGCTTTAAAAACAGTAAAATAGTCTTTTTTCCTTAAATGCCTCGCTGAGCAGAACAGGCTTTTTCCACTGCACCTGCAAAGCAAAAATAAACCATCCCTGTTGGACTAGGGAGCCTGGCTGGAGGAAAAGTGATGCAGCACATCCTGCACTGCATGCAGAAAAGCAGAATCTGATTTCTAAAATTCACTCTTGTAAGTTCTTTTTGTGCAAATTTCTTTCAACTGCAATAATTAACTTTTTAATAAGCCAAGGAGAACGCAAGGTGCTTTAATTGTCCACATTTGAAATAGTCTGGCTTATTATTAAGTAAATAACCGTGTAATAGAACAACCTGCCGCAGGGAAGTATTTAAAAGGATAAATTGCCTTTTAAGGTCCATGAATTGGTGTACCAAAAAAAGACAAACCTAGTGGGTTCCTCCTCCTCTCCAATTCCTGATATTTTAGAAAAAATAAGAGCTCAGAAAAAAAAAAAAGTAACTTGAAATGTATACTGATTTATTTTTTTAAATTAGTTTTTCCTATAATTGTTTTTTTCTCATGTAAATACATCGTTGAGTTTTGGGGTCATTCTTGCATGCTGAGGCAGACTGCAGCAATGAGTGATATATTTGTGGACTAACTCCTTACCTGTAGATAAAATAATTAAAACAAAAAAAAAAACACCAACCAAAAAACCCACTGAAATAAAAAGAAAAGCTGTGTAGGTAGCTTTGAACTACATTCTTTTTCTGACAGCTCAATAAATTATTAACTGTGTCAGTCCTAGAAAGTGCTCTACTGTGGATTTTTAACAGCACTGTTTACCAGCCCCTGACTCACGCACAGAATTTCCATTAAATGTCACAGTTTTTAGAAGTGGCCTCCTTTTTTTGTGCTTGGCAATTAGAGGCATGAGTACAGTCACTCGTTTCTGGTTAGAGCTTCTCTATGTGGTAACACGGTGCTGGACACTTGCGGCGCTCTCCTGGTGTGCAGTTTGCAATCCTGCGAGGGCAGCAGCACTTCGGGGCCAGGCTCAGCTCAGCTCAGCCCAGATTTCTGTGCAGATGCATTTTATCTTCTCCGTAACAATTTTATTACAGAACTTTTTGTAAACCTTTGGTTACAAAAGCTTTCTGATGGACAGAACATGCTTATTAACATAAAAGATTCTTTAGACGTGTCTTTAAAACCAGCGAACGAGTGAAATGATCAGAACAACTTCTGTAATTACAGATGCAAATAATGACCAAGGCTTTGACTCAACCGTGACAGCAGCTGTCATTGGAATTGTCATTCCTGTCGGTAAGCTGATCTGATTTAACCTTTGAAGGAGATCGTACTGAAACGCTACTGTGAATACACTCCCCCGATTTGCAGGGCTGGGGGTGGGAAAGAGTAGGAGAACTGTTGAAATGGGGAGAAGTAGCTGGCCTCCAAGAGAACTGCACGAGGACAGATACCTACCCGGGCACGTGCCTGGCTAACAGCCCCTCCTTTCCCCCTTCCTCAGTGGTCCTTGGCTTGCTCTGCATGGGAGGATACCTCATCTGGAGAAACTGGAAACGGAAGAATACTAAAAGCATGAATTTTGATAATCCAGTGTATAGGAAGACAACAGAAGAGGAAGACGAAGACGAAATCCACATTGGGCGGACTGCCCAAATTGGACACGTCTACCCAGCAGTAAGTATCTGAGGGAACTGCTGACGGAGGAGATAATTTTGAGAGTTTAGATACAGAATTATCTCCAGCTGATTACAGTGTTATTCACCATAAAATGACCAAAAAATGGAAATTCTCTTGAATAGGCAGAAACCTAAACTTCTGGGCAGCCTATGCAATTGTCTTAGAATGTAGTGGTGTATATAGTAAGACTCTGTTCAAATGAATAATGTGTCCTAGTCAATACACTTCATAAACTAGCAAGTGTAAAGCCAAGTGTAAAGCCTCGAGAGCTCAGTACCTGACAGCTGATGACTTATCCTCTACTGGATTCCTGTGTAGCTGTGCTTAGACTGCTGCCACATGCCTAGACTATCTTAAGGATAACTTGCGTTTCTCTAGAAGCCAAAGAGAATATTTTTCTCTATAATGTAACAATCATATTCCTCATGAGGAGGAATGAATGAGGATCTGTAAGAAGTTGAGGAAATTTGCCTTGGCAAGATGAAGCTTTAAAAAAACCAGTGTTTGTTTTGATAGCGAGTCCAGTGTATGCAGGAGAGAGAGAACCTGTTCTGCACAGGAATCTGTCTGTAAACGAGCCTCCTTGAGAGCAGCAGCCCTGGTGAGATGAAGGCGGTAGTTACAACTGCACTGTATTTTTAGCAGACAGCATGAAGATCCATAAGTAATGAGTGAAGGCAATATATCTTGTATAGGCAGGCAGGTGCGTAGGTAATGCCCTATATTATCTAAAGATCACTCTAGAGAAGGCATCATCCCTTACAAGGCATCATCCCTTACAAGGCATCATCCCTTACAAGGAACTTTATCTGACACACAAGTGAAGTAAACTTTCCAACACCTCCTTAGTAACACTTGAGCAGCACATAAAATAGATTTGTCACCAACAGGTTACAGACTACAGTGAGATTTTTAACAAGATACACAGGTCAAAAACAGTATCACAATTCACAAATTTTCTCAGGTGGTGGTGCTTTTTTTTCTCCCATTACAGCGTGTAGCGTTAAGCTTAGAAGATGACGGGTTGCCATGAGGATGAAGTTGCTGCTCCAGACAACACACTGAACAAATTCGCTTTGGATCACTGGACCTGCTTCTTTTTGCTCGTTATTTATGTTGCAGAAGGGTAACCACAAAGTTATAATGAACTGCAAACATCCAAAGGATGTGAGAGTTTTGTATGTATAATCTTTTATACGCATTTTAACTTGTTGCACTACCCATTTGTGATAGTGAATAAGCGACAGCTGAGCTACTAACTCAATGTACATAACCAGCCAGGCTGAAGGTTCAGTAGCTATTGCTTTATTTTAAGACTATATTTATAGATATTTTGTAAATATGTTGAATATGCTTTGTGGCTATCCATCAACATAAGTAAAACAAATTCTGTACAGGCAGTTTAGAAATATTTATTAACAAAATCTGGATTATAAGATCTGTTCTGTAAATATAGTAGAGGGGTGAGAGTATTTATTTTTTGTATGTTTGGCTTGCTGTGCATAGATTATCTGTGTATATATCTATCTAGACTAGATAGATATATAGGCATATAAATATATACATATATATAAATATATATACATATATTTTAAAACTACTAGCCTATGTTTATGAAAATTAGGGATAATTGAATTTTTACAGGATGTTTGAGAAGTTTGCTTTGAAACCTAAAGACACTAAGTAAGAGTGAGCTGTACAGTACAATACCTGACGAAGGAAGTGCTCTCGTGACAGAGCTCCTGTTTTCCAAACTGGCTTGTGAGGCTTGATTTTACATTTTCCAGTCTGTCCAGAAAAGATTCATCTGCAGCGAGGGCTGTTGCTTACAGCATTTCAGACAGGAGAAACTCCTACAGCGCCCAGGTGGTGTTGTTGTATTGTTGCTTTTGACAGCTTGGTACAAATTTGATTTAGGTTTTTTGTTTGTTTCTAAATGTACATCTAAATGCTATTCCTGACTAGGAATCTTGCACCTCTCAAATGAGCTTAGAATTAAATAAAACCAAGATTCAGCCATATATTTCTGTATACCCATAACACAGAGCATGAGGCACAGGGTTTAAAGGTTAAAAATTCACAGGCTTACGAGTTTCTTTGGCTGTGTCATCTCGCACGTTGCAGAAAAAGCAGGGTTTTTTTCCTCATCTCATTCTGCAAGATTCCCAGAAAATTCTGTGGGAGGTGAATATTACCTACTGCTGTGTAATGGCCTACACCTCCCTGAGCTGTACCAAAACCTGGAGAAACATTCCTGGTATTCTTGTGTCAGTCCAAGCTTTTGTGTTCAAGTGACTAAAAGAAACTCAGCCTGATAGGTTTGGGCTATTTTCCTTTTGCATTTCTTGCTTTCAGAATAAATGCACAATGCAATGTGCGCTGGAAGTTGATTCTTGACTAAGAAAAGGAAAAAAGTGTCTGAAGACTTAGCATGCGTTACAAACCCAACACATACTCTCAAAATACTCCATGGCCTGCATAGACAGTACATAAATAATCAAGCATCCTTCTATTCAAATTTTAGGTTTTAAGGCAGTGAAAAAATGAGATATCCAGTTGTTGTTTTAAGGTATGAAGCTCTGTTTCTATAAATCCATGCACTGTGTGCATGAAGAAAAAAAACTGAGAAAAGGCTGTATGCGATAACACTGTAACTAACAGACGAATGTAAATATATTTGAAAGTTCTACAGTTTTGATACTTTTTTAAGAACACACACATGAACAAATCTGTATAAACCATGTATAAATGGCTGCAGTTTTTTTTCAGACCACTGTAAATGAATTCAATGTGCAGCGCTGACTTCAACCGTCACAGATTTATAACTACTGAGAAGTCAAACACCAAATTTGTATTTTAAGAAATTAATTATTTTAAATAATGGTTCAGATTGTTAGGATGATATTTAACATTGTAATGATTTCTGATCTCTGTCTTGTCCTACTGAAGTTCTGTTAGAGTAAGTTCTTGCTTGGTGCCTTTTGTGTTTCAGTTTTTACGTTACTGACAAAAGGACCACGGAGGGGCGGGGGAGGGAACTGCTCTGTGTAACACTTGGTGTACTTACATCAATAAGGATTACTGAAAACCAAATGAACACATTTGTAAAACAGTGCACTGTTTCTATAGAAAGATTAAATTTTTTTATCTGGGACTACTGAACTAACTGCTTTTACAGTGCCTAAAATGCTGTCCTAGACCTGGGACTGTGTCGTACTTTGGTCCGAGTTTTCCTTAACTCTTAATTGTCCGAACCCAAAGTGGGACTTGGGAACACGATTGTATAATTCAGCTCTTTAGCTGCACCTTTGCAATAGCAGCACTGAAAACAGTTTGTATTCTCCATGTAAATGAACAAACCATTTTGTTCTGAATTGCTTTTCTCTGCCACTTCAGTTTTGGTTATCTTCAAATCACACAGAAAACAGTCCCTGTGGGGGGGTTCATTGTTTCCTTGAGCTGAATAATTACATCACCGATGTAACTAAAGTAAGTAAAGCTTCCAGTGGTGCAAGTGTGTTAGTCCTTACCCACTGTGAGAAAAATGTTGTCTCAGAAGTGAATGGTGCATACAACACAACTGGTGTCGTTTCTAACCCAAACTTACATGTTGGATTATTCAAAGACTAGTTGCAAACTACTCCGTTTCTTCGCACAGCTTTTGGTAAAGCGTATCTGCAGAAGCTGAAGAACTTGTTACAGCCAAATATATCCACTATTTTCCCATCCTAACAAAGAAGACATAAATACTGCTATTCTTGGAATCACAACAGACAGTCCTAAATTTTTAAACATACAAACAATCTCTTCTATGACAATAAAGGCAAAATGAGATCCATTGTACTATAAGTACAATGACAGCTGTAGTTGGAGACGCCAAGTGAGTCAGAACTAAATATGCTGTCAGCTTGCTCTCTCTTCCCCTTCTCTTGCAGAAGCTAAGAAAAAATGATGGTGTGGGCAAGGAGGGGCGGCTGGAGGCATCTTCTGAAATGGATGAGTGGTTTGGGTCCTATATGAACTCGCATATGACATTCCCTTGTGCAGAGAGAAGCTCAAGCAGGCAGTCAAATGCTTGAAAGACTTTTCTCCTTTTAGATAATGCTATATGTTCCCTCTGGTCTCTCTTTGTGGGAAATCTACTGTATAATTTAATTTTAAATCCAAGTTATCAGACAGGGGAATAAAGTAACCGTAAATACCAACACGCAGTGTTACGTACCTCTTGAAAACCGAGACAGGCAAACTGTGCACTGAAATGACCGTGGTTCTTCGTACCCCAGGTAACTTTCAGGAGATACTCAAAGAAGCATTAGAAATCCAAGCACTGAAGACAATACAACCTTTCACTGGCATGTGTTGTCACAAAGCCCTGTGAAGCAGTGTATTTATTGAAGGGAACGTTCTGTCAATTTTTGTCCCAAAAGGAACACTGCTAAGCAGCTAACACTTTTCAGACACAGTTATTAGCAAATAAATATTTTAGCAGAGCAATAGAGCAGCAAATAGAAAAATTGGCAACAACAAAACACATCTCCAGGTCTAAACAGAGAGGACAACACAAATGAAAAGAAGTGAAAAAGCATCATACAAGAGTACTAAACCTACCTGGGGTAACTGAGCTATGCCTACCAAAACAATTTTTTTTTTCTTTTTAATTTATTTTTGGGATTCTGTGCTGTATTAGCAATAAAATTCTATTATTTTTGTTTCACTTTTTACACATAGTAACTGTACAGTATGAGATGATCCATACTAATAGTGTGCTGCTTACTTGCATTAAGATGCTGTACAACTACATGTTCTGCTATAAATCCCTCTAGTGTTTATACAGAGTATGTACCTTGGTTACCTTTCTGCCTTCTGCAGGAGAACATATACATCATTTCCTCACACAGGGGGTTGTTCTCCATCAAATCAGGCCTTTAACTTCGTGAAATGGTTTTAAATATCTTACTAATTTACATCCTTGCCTTCAAGAAGGGAGCTATAGCCACAGTCTGTTGCAAGTTTTTTTCGCTGCTTTGGTGCTGGAGTTCACAGAGCTCTGCCAGTTTCACTTGTCTCCTAAATGCACAGTGTCAACATTGGAAGGATTGAAAGGGAGAAAGAGAGACAGTGAATTGAGATGTGGGCTACACAACCCACCTTTTAGATTCAAGCCACAGTCCATTTGCATATTAACATGTTGGGTGCTCAGTGCCCAGCTCAAAACACTAATTAACAAACCACCCACACTCACACACTCCCTCACTCTCCCTTTGCAGCTCCCCGTGCCCTCCATTCAACGGGCTCTAAGTACAAAGAGCGCTGTTTCTAAGAGCTTGCACTGACCGAGGGCACCCTGGAAACAGCACACGGCTCGAGGAAGGTGTCCCTACAGTCCCAGGTGACAGCAGAGTTGGTTTCAGTCGTAACTTGAAGGTCATTGTGGATTGCCCTGATGACAAAAATGGGGGCTGCAGCTTGGCAGCTGCTTGCTTCTGCAACAACTTGTAAACAGTCCTTTCCATCAACGGCAGCACGTGTGTCCCAGCCAAGGCTGTCATTTCACAGTGGGGTGAAATGGGGTAAATTTGGGGTGACCCAGAGCTTGCCAGGGCTGTGCCAGGGTCAGGACTGTCTGAACAAATGCACATAAAGAGTGAGACTGGGGCCACATCTGCTACAATGAGCTGGAGGAGCAGCATACACTGGTCATCCTAGTCACAGCATCAAAACGTGTATTTAAATAAATAATCTGAAGTCCCTGTAAGAGAAAATGGGGGACTGATTTTCATCAGGGTAGTGACAGAGACCTAAGGCTATTCTCAGCCAGCTTAACCGTGCCTGGCAAATACTTTACCAAGCTCACTGCACCTCATTTTATTTGGCTATGAGCACAAGCTCCCCAGCCAAGACACAAGTCTCACAGAATCAAATTTTACACAGATAAAACTGAACTGGTGGCTTTCGCTATCACAGCAGCAGACACAATAGCACTGAAAGAGGAACTTCACAAAAGATTACCTCAGATAGTGTCCCCAGCAATGAGGCCATCTGCCACAGGACACTGAACTTAGCTTTTGCATACCAACAGCAGTAGCACTACCAGAAGAAACCAACAAGCACCAGTTAAAGACTGGTTCTTAGCTCTTACAGGAGGTCAGTAATGCTAACTTGCATCTGTAACTAGGCATCAACAAGCAGAATGAGCATTAATGTGATTTTTAAAAAATAATAGTCTTCCAAATTATTTGTAGCATTCAAATTTCACTATCTACCTCAGTGGGAGAATGTTTTCTCAAGGGATTAGCCGCAGCTGCCTGCTCACTTCTCCAAACTATTAAGGAAACCACTGTAATCTTGTCAGTCATGATAAGGCACAACCATCTTAGCAGGGAGCTAAAAGTTTTGGTAGTGTAACACACACATCTCCCCGATACTGTGATCGGCCCCAGCCCAGCTGCACGGATGGCTTACACAGGCTTACAGCAAAGAGAAGGATAAACTGGTACCTTTTTTTTTTGGTCTTCCCATCAGTTCAGTTGTTCAGTCCTTGCCCACAGGTTACAAAGTCAGGCAGGCGAAGAGCACAAGTTATAACTACAGTTTGTGGCCAGGTACAACCGAGGCCAAATGACAAAGACATTTCACACTCCCATATTCAGGATTCTATCAGCTGAGTCTGCCAGTCAAAGAATTAATTAGTTCCAACTATAGTAATTTATTTTCATGCATATATTCCTCCACTGGGACTTAGCTGAAAGCGCATACATTCATTTCATTCAAGCTATTGCCCAAAAAGGGTAACGGAAAGCCTTATGACCAAATGTTCAAGAAAAATCCCTGAATCTATGTATTTATCTAATAAGGCAGAGACCTATATAAGATCTGAGCAAGGAGAATACCTTGCAGTAATGCTTAGAAGATTAAGAATACTTGGAAAGCTCTGATGACTAGAATTTTTCTTACAAAGGCAAAGTTGACTTTTAGACCTGTAATAAGGAAAACCACATGAAATTACTGAAAATTTGCATTATTATTAGCAATAGCTGAAATGTGCGCCACATTTAAAAGACTGACCTCATAAACTGACTTCATATTACTGTGATGCTAAAGACATCAGCGCTGATAAAAGTCATGAAGAAGTGAATAAAAAAATTTTCAAACCCATCAGTGGCTGGACACCTGCAAAACAGGTGAGGTGAAACAGAATCAGTTGTTACAGAGGAAACTCATGGTGAATGTGTACTTTTCATTTTGCATACAACCTTGATCTTCCCATCTTAGAAAATAATCCTAATGCAGCTAGAAAAGACACTTGAGAAGGTCAACAAGGATAATTGAGGGAGATTTTACCTTTTTCAAAGCTTTGACTCAGAAGGACACAACTGAGAGAATGCACAATACCTATATATCAAATCATTAATGGTGCAGAGAAAGCACTAGGACATAATTATTTTTCTAAGTGTCCATTACTAGCTACTACCAGATAGGAGATGGGGTAAATGGAATTAATTTGATCCGATATGACGGTCCTGATCATCAGATGAGTCATTTCTCATATTTGCTTTTCTTCCTTTATAACCATTGCCTTTACTTACTATAGAACATGGAAGATTTTTTAGAAAGTACAATAATTAAAGCTCATCAGACATATTGTCCCTATATTGTTCCAGACCTCAAAGACAGCACTGGTTCCAGTGGAGCCACACCAAATAATTACACACCTTTCCTTTCTTCCTTCCTCAGTATTTACGGGAGAAGGAAAACCTTTGCAGTTTACCTCTTTCACACAACACCTGAATGAAATTATCCAAATGCCATTATCTCTCAGCTGCTACCAAGGCCACAGCAGCCCTTCCATGCCTGTGCCTGACTCTCTGTTCCTCTCAGTTACCTCCCGTGGCTCTTTTTGGAGCACCTTTCTCCCATAAACACCTGACATCCCTTGTTTAAAGGGCAGCATTCAGTAGAGTCACTCTGACCCCATGGTATTGCTAACCATACCCCTATGAGCCGAGTGAGAAAGATGCTCTAGTTGGGGTGTTTAAGTTCCACACTTGCTTTAAGACAGTCCTGTGAAACTGCAAAAAGAGTAGCAGCAGTCTTCAAAACACACGCAGAGTTGCCTAGGCACTAATCCCAACAGTGCTTAACGAATCGATTTTTAAAAAAAGCAAACACAACTATCTATGTTAATAACTTCAAAATAGGTGTTTTAAGAGGTTTTGTTGTTCGCAAAGGCCTTTTTATTATCAGTATTAGACTCTTAAAGCGGAACAGCAAAACTTTAAGGGCAATGGACTTGACAGAAAAAGAACATCTATTTACTAAAAGGAATAAGAAAGACAGTCTGTGTGATCTCATTACAAAACAGGGCTGAGTATGCAGCACAGAGATTTTAAAGAACTGTGTAAAATTACTTTCATTTCCAAAACTGACAAATGCACACGAGCTTCCAAGATGTGTATCACTGTTTCACAAATTCAAGCATTGTAAGAAGAAGAAAGTTTAAATAGCTCAGCAATGATGCTGCATTTTTAGCACATAACTCTGGACTTCCAGCTACACTGTTCCAGGAATTAGCTATGGTTATGGTTTCCCATAGCAACAAGATATATAGTATTAATTGTTCAAGAAAAAAAAAAAAACCAGCTAAGCCCTGCCGCAGTGAGCATACCCAAGCGCTTCCTTGGTTTGCAGGAAACTGAAACAAAGCTTCTCCATGTGCATCTGAAATATGGCTTGAACATATCCTCCTGTTCACAGCAGCAGGTGCTTTACCACACCCACGCTGTTTCAGACCCCACAGACCAGCCTGGTCAAATCGAAGAAGAATGGACGTTTGGTCCACTCTGGAGAAATCCCACCAGATTCCTCCCCATCCTCACTGATTTAGGAAAGAACGATCACAGGTAAATCTACGTTTCTGCAACAGGGTAAGACAAGAGATTACCCTTCACAAGCATGGATATTTAATAATAAAAATTTTTATTTATTAATTCTAAAATGAAACGATGCATTGGTTGAAGAACCATATAGGGACAGTTTCCAGGTACTTAAACCATAAAAGCACTAGGAGGCTCTAACAAGTGTACATGTCTGCAGAGTTATGACCTTGACTTAATATTAAACATTATTTTTCCAAGTACCAGGCATCATAGAGTATGTAAATGCAGCCTATACACAAACCCATAAGCATTTCAGATTTATTAGGAACAGACAAAACTTGGCACAGGCAACACTGTAAGAACACATCCTTTAGAACTTTTCGCACCAGCCTAAACCAAACAAATCCAGCCTGTGGGGACGTCCACATTAAATTCTTGGTAAGTTACCACTCAAAACAACAAGCCAACAGTTTCTGGTTTCCCACTGTGCCTTCAAAGCTGAAAGCAAAGGGTTTCATTTAGGATCCACTGCACAGATGAGATTCGCTTACATTAACTTAAGTGGAAAAAAGCATCAACTGGCAAGAACAATAAGAAAGGTGACAAAACCAAGACTGCAGCGGCTGGTGCATGGAAAGATACAAATCCAATATAATACTGCACAAAATAATACACACTGTAATTTCATCAAGGATTTTAGTAAGTCTTGTGCACAGAACTGTGCTTACTCCATCACCACCACTCAGTTCGCTTTCCCTGCACAGCGTTGGTGCAGACTGGTTCTGGATAGATTGTGTTTTAAATTGTGCTTGCACAGCAAACAACCACAGGTACTCACCTCTTGGCAAAAACACAAATATGTAATAGTATATATATTTATATATTTGTTTGATGCACAGTTGTCTCCCTTTTTTCTGAGGGACCTATGCACTGTTTGTGCTACCTATATAGCATCCTACAAAAGGCTCATGCTGACCCTAAATACTGGAGCAGAGCTTTCTAATTCGCAGGTATACAGAGGCCTTTTGATTTCAGTTCGTCAATTCAAGGCAAAATCCTAATGAAGACAATATAATTTGTAGTGTCAGTAGCTAGTGGTGCCTCAAAGACTAAAAAAATCAGTATCTCCCTTTTAGAGCGTACTCTACCTTCGTAACAAGAATAAGGCCAAAGAGGAGTAAACTACAGCAAATCAGGAATCTACAGCCATATATTTTTTTGATGAACGTATTCTTCTTTGAGAAAAATCAACACACAGTGCTATCAGAATATTTATGTCATCAGATCTAATGAATAACAAATAAGATGTCAGATTAATTTCATCCAGGACTAGTTACTGCCTTTACTTCAAAGACTCAGCAATGTCTCCCTTGATTCCAGGTATCTCTTGCTCTTCTGGGCTACAGAAAAGTTCTGACCCCAGTAAGCTATCCTTTCTGAATGAAACAGGAATATTGCTGGTTGAGACCAGTCTTAGACAATTCATCTACTTACCCCCACCTCTGCAGCAGCAGGCCTCAAGTGTCTTCTCTACCAACATTTTTAAACTGAAATAAAAACTGTGTAAATTATAAGTTTGCTTCCAGAGAAGATGAGGGAAACTGATAAGCAAAGAGCGTGAAATGTGAGACCAATGGCAATTAGAAACAGAGGGCAGCTGGGCTGGGAGGGGAACGACCTCAGCTGACACCGATTCAGAACATTAACAAGAAATGTTAACCTCCGAGTGCACACACCCAGGTGCTGCTGTCAGAAGAAATGCAGGCAGCGATAAAAAAAAAAATACACAGGGTAACTTTTTATATGTGAATTCATGTCAGCCTTTGGCACCTGATCATTAGTACCAGTACACAGCATAAAGCAAAAATATTTGGCACTTTGAAAATTGTGCTCACATGTAATTATTATGCTGGCATTCACTACATTCAGGAAGACTAGGCAAAGAACTGCATGGTAATTTCTGATAAAAAGACAAGCAACTCCTCAAGCCACTACTTTACACTACTATGACAATGCACGAAGAACAAAGATGATTGCTTTCTTCTCTACCGCTACCCTAAAATTAAGCCTTTCCCCACTGACACTCGTTTGGCTAACACCTCTGCTTTGATGAGCACATTGAAGTAAGTCTTTTTTCGTTGCTCTTTAAACATTTCAAAGACTGCTGGAGTAAAACTGAAGCCAGATAAACGGTCAATGGTGAGCTGGCTGTAAAGGAAATACTATTTCCTTAGTAGGAGAGTCACATTATAAAGACCACATCCGACCTCAGCATTTTTAAACATTTTCATTTGATTTTCTTTCTTACACCATGCAAAAAACATTGCCTGAGTAAAGAACAAGCACTTTGTATTTAACCTTCTTTACTCCACACTTCTTCTTTTTACAACGCATATAAAATCTCTGCCCAACCCCATAAGGCACTAACTTTACAGCTTTTGAGATACTAGGCAAACAAATGTATATGTAAATGTACATGTAAATATATATGTAAATATACATATACACACACATTTATATAATATACATATACATTTATATGTAAATATACACATACATGTAAATGTATATGTAAAATCATTATCCCTGTGTAGCCTTTAAAACCATGTAAAACTCTGAATTAATGAGTTGCAATGTAAACCTAAGCATTTCAGGTTTCTTTCTAACGTAGAAAATAATCAACATACAATTTGTTGAGCTCTGTTAAGGACAATGGGCTGTGAGTACTTACACATATCTTCTAACTGAATGCTTCCACTCTAATGACCAAACCACACTCTCCAGCCTCCAGTTTGTAGTGCAGTTTAGCTCCATATCCTGACTCTGACAGATTCAGAGGACTCTTTAATAAGTGTCTGGAAGCATCACACTACACGAATGAAAAAAAGGATGTTAGAGTGGGAGAGTTAGAGAAAAGAAACAAAAAAGTTAGAGAAAAGAAACAAATATTCAAGTCAATAGTTCAAGTCAATAGTTCTAAGAACAAGAAGTCGTTCAGGCTAAGACCTTGGAACACCTAGTTAGGTACTACTTTTTTCATTCAGAGGTTACATGAGGATGTCTTCTAGTTTTTCTGCACAACACTTAAAATTTTTTTATGCCAGAGGGAAAAAAAAAGCTATCAGCATATGATTACCTTCAGCATTCCTGAGAGGATGCAAGGGTAACACCTACCTTGAATAAAGAATTAATTTCAAGGACTACATTACCTCTCAGTAAAATATGCTTGCTATATGTTGAAAATGCTAAAAAAAACGTGTTAGACGTAGTTGCAGAGAAGACATTTAGAAGATTCATAACTTTATCTGAAATGGAAGTGGCAGCACTAAAGTCCAAGTAGGTATAAATATATTTTATCACTTTAAGGAATCTTCAATCATGTTTAAACATTGTATTAAACAAAGTATTAAAATCAAGCATTTCTATTAAAAATTCAAAACCTATACTGTTAAGTTCTGGTGAAATACAGGCTTTTAAAAGTATTTCAAATAAATGATTCTCCCTTTCATGAAGCTCTTTAGTGATCTTACAATAGCACTACTACCCAATTTCTTACAACAGACACCCTGGAGCAGAAGCTACATGGAGGGGAGGATGGGACATATTCATGAGTTACAAGCAGAAGACAATGTAATACACACACACAGAGGAACACACACGTACACACCAACACACACTTTGCTGCTCTGCATCAGCTTCTCCCATGGCTACACACTAGAGATCTCGCTGGTTGCTGAATGTGCCCGTTCCAGCAGAGGCTTTTCACAGATTTCTGTCCTAGCAGGTTATTCGGATAACCATAAAGGCTATAAATTATTTCATATTGAGCCAGCCTAGTATGAGTTTCTCCTGCAAAAACATGCCACCCCCTACCTCCTCAGAAGAGAACTACTGAGATAGAGAGAAAATTAAATTTAAAGAAGTCTTTATTTTAACCTGCACTGGATATCTGAATTGGTATTACTTTATCACAGATTTTTTTATCTCTCCGTCCACAATGCAGATTAGAGAGAGAGATTCTTGCCTCTCTGCAGACCTGTGAAGAAATCAGGTAGAAATGTACACAAACTGGAGGAGAGAAAAAAAGATGAAAATAAAAAGATGAACAAAAAAGAAGAAAACAAAAGAAAACAAAAAAGAGGGGGGAAAAAAAGAAAAAGAAAAATAGAAAAAAAAAGAAAAAAGAAAGGAAAAATAAAAAAAAGGAAAAAGGAAAAAGGAAAAAGGAAAAAGGAAAAAGGAAAAAGGAAAACACTGTCAGCTTCAATTCCAGTCTACAATACTTTTCATCTAGTGTATTCTGTTTCTTCACCAATTTGCATACTTTGAACTACATTTAAAACTAAAGAGAACTCAGAATTGTAGTCACTTTAAGAACAGAAAAAGCCATTCTCCTGGTGAGAAAAGATTTAATGTTTATTCAGTTTAAGACTGGCATAATGTCTTTATCTGTTTCCATTACCTTTACAGATGCTGGTATTACTCCTCCATGTCAAAAGCCTCAAAAACAATAACAAAAATCCGCTTATAATAATTAAATGCTACATCAAAAAGCTTCTCAGAACTAAAGTATCATTATACTAATAATGATAATACAGTTTTATTTTGCCTTGTGCATTTGTGATTCCAGATATTATTTTCTGAGTATACAGAGAAAATATGAGGATTTGAGGGGAAGGAAGGGTCACAAGGTCTTGGGTTGAGATATCTGACCTCTTGGCTTTGTTTTGGATTTAACTACTACCAGTCTTGGAAGCCCCAAACTGGTTCCTTCCTCCCATGTACTTTCATAGAAGAGAGAGTCATTTAGGTTGGAAAAGACCTTTAAGATCATCAAGAACAACCAATAACTCAGCACTGCCAAGTCCACCACCAGCCCATGCTCCTGAGCACCACATCTACAAGTCGTCTGAATACCTCCATGAGTGGTGACTCAACTACCTCCCTGGGCAGCCTGTTCCAGTGCTGGACAATCCTCTCAGTGAAGAAATTTTTCCCAATATCCAAGTGAAACTTCCCCTGGGGTAACCTGAGGCCATTTCCTCTTGTCCTATTGCTTATTACTTGGGAGAAGACACCAACCCCCACCTTGCTACGAGCTCCTTTCAGGCAACTGTAGAGTGATAAGGTCTCCCCTCAGCCTCTTTTTCTCCAGGCTGAACAACGCCAGTTCCCTCAGCCGCTCCTCGTAAGACTTGTTCTTGAGTCCTTTCACCAGCTTTGTTGCCCTTCTTTGGATCCTCTCCAGCATTTTGATGTCCTTCTTGTTTTGAGGGGCCCAAAACTGAACACAGGGTTTAAGATGTGGCCTCACCAGTGCTGAGTATGGGGGTACAATCACTTCCCTGGGCCTGCTGGCCACGTCCTGCTGGCCACACTATTTCTGATCCAGGCCAGGATGTCGTTGGCCTTCTCAGCCACCTGGGCACATTGCTGGCTCATCATCAGCTGGCTGTCAGCCAACAGCCCCAGGTTCTTCTCCGCTGGGTAGGTTTCCAGCCCCTTTTCCCCAAGCCTGTAGCATTTGCATGAAGTTGTGAGATGACCTTTTCTTCAGTACTGAAATAATCAAGCCATAAAACACAAACATTGATAAACCAACTTCAGCTTTACAGAATCAATTTATGTGAAAATAGAAGAACAAAAGACATGACCTTTCCTTTACTATTAAACTAAACAAATCCACACTACTGAAGTCTTCTTTCTGAACATAAGTTATTGCCTGACCTTTCTTACTCCACTGCAGGATGCAAAGTGACTGGGCAAGCATTTAAGCTCTTTTGTTCTTCCTAAATCAAAGTTTTGTGTCACCACAGAGGAGAAAACGTGCACGCCTTTCCTCACCTCAACACAGGAGCTTCTGTAGGCACCATGAGAGATCGCTTAAAGTCCAGTCAAAAACCTCGCAGGCTAGCAAGCCACAAAGGCTGGTGCTGAAACCGGAGTGGATATTTGGGCCAGGGGCCCAAACAGGGGCCCAGAGGCCAAAATCAATAAAGGCTGGGACATGACTGGCCATGCAAACCAGCCCTCCGTCCTACAGAAACGCGAATATCAGTTCATGGATCAGGATCCTACAAAACACAAGTATCAGTTCATGGCCTGTACAATGAGGATCATTAAAAGCTTATGGGATATTATATCAACACTGAGATGTTAGACCTAATACTGGTGCCATTTTTTATGCTACTCTCAGAGAATCAGAAGCACAAAACATGTTTCCTGAAATTATCCTTTTCTGTGGTATCATCGATCATGTGGTCTTGGTCATTCATTGGATTCTCTATGCAACCTGCTTTATGAACAGCATGAAATCAAAATATAATGTAAATTAATTATAATTACATAATCAATGTAACGATAGTCTAAACATCATTTTACCTGTAATTTTTTTCTTGTGAGCGCAGTGCCCGAGTAATGTTCAACAGCTGGACATTGCTGTCTGGGATAACTGCAAAATAGGTTTAATTAATTGAAAATAGAAATGTGTTACTCTATCCAATCCTTTTAATCCCAAGAGCCATCTGTGGACAAGCTATACGATGCACAAAAAATTATGCATATGCACTTGCATTTGCAGAAGTATATAAAAATACATATATTAATTCATTAAGCAGCCACACACTACTCTGTTAAACCATTGTCAAAAAGGTACTGCTTATGCACCACCCTCATGGTTTAACAGGATAGATGTATGCCCACAGTAATCCTGATTGACTGGAAATCAAAAATAATTTTCTGAGAGTCAAATCACTTTACTATGAGATCTACATGGAATGAAATAACTCCCTCGCTTCTGGAAGGGGATTAGTTTGTTACAGTCAGTATCATCATTTTCATCTCAGTTTAGGTTTCCATCCTCCGATTTTCTTTTTCATCACTGAAGAATTGCCAATGACATGAAACAGACAGTCCTAGGGGCAGGAGAGCAGTTACATACAACAAATTAGACTCTTGGAAAACATGACCAAGAACTCTTTGAGATCAGGGTAAGCGGACAGGAGAAGAGCAGGACTGAGAAGTGTGTCACCTGGCTGTACAAAAATAGTGCTCGAAACCCAGAATCTGAAATTATATGCTCCCATGCCGTATGGAAGGGAAAAACTTCTACCAAAAAAAAAAACATAGAGAAGGTGGAGGGAATAAATACTGGTACACATACAGCTGAAGGATAAAAAGTAGCAGTGAGCAAAGATGCACAAGAGGACCTGTGACATTGCTAATTCCAGGGCCCTCCTAGCTATCACTTCTAATAGCTATGAGACCCCCAAACCAAAGTCACAGGCTACTGTGAAAGGGTATGTTTACTGATAAAGCAGTCTTATTCTGGATTAAAAAAAAGAAAACTGTTACCATGGCAACCCTGAATGAATTCAGCACATCACCTGCACATAGTCTATCTGCAAGGGCTGTCTTGAAAGTTGAGGGTTTGCCTGCTTCCCACTAGGGACCCCTGAAATTATACAAAGGTTTTACAAATAAGGATTGCACAGGGAATGGATGTTATTTTTGCATCCACCAGATCAAAAACTGCTCGAAGGTACAATTACCTATGTAAAAAGAAAAGCAATGTATTTTTCTTGACGCAAGTATTCAAATGGCTGTAAGGGACTGGACAATCTGATGCAGCAGGGAACAAGCAGGGCCTGGTAGTTTTCTGCGAGAAGCCAGGACATGCCAGAGGTCTCTACGTTTTTGCTAAAGAAGCCTTATGTTTGGATCTCCTGATCTACTGGACCAGTTTCCTTCTTTATAGAATAAGGGGAAAACACAAAACTAAATATCGCAATCAAAGAACATGAGTTGTACAGAGGAGATGACAAGCATGAGAAAAAATGAAATGCAAAACCAATTAAGAAGTATGCAGAAACAGGCTAAAATGTTAGAAAGAAATAAAATTCAATTCAGCTTCTTGTCAAAGCATAAAAGAGAACATGAGGTCCACTCAGAGCAGCATAAGCATGTCTCTAAAGGCAAAATTTAAAAGTTTCCATACTCTATACACTGTTCCAGGTCTCTCACTTCATGAAAGCTTGTGAAGTTCAGGTGTGTCAGCTGGCTCAGTCAACCACTTCAAATAAAAGCGCTTATTGAAGATAAAGAGAGGCCACATGGAAGCAAGCAAAATTTGTTTATTAGTCCAGGTCTGAAATACCATCTTGAACAGCTCAACACAACTAAAATCTCCTTTCAAGTAACATGGACCAGAACCTGGACATTCCAGTTAAAGACCTAAAATGTTCAACATCCCTCCACAGACATGGAGACCTTCTGTAGACATAACCTGCCCTTACGGGAAGGCCATGGGCTAAAGGTTAAATAAATACCTTTGGTCCCAGCAGCCTGGGGAACCTTCACACAGTTTGGCAGATTTGTTTAAACAAAAACAAGCATCCACAGAAATACATTAATAGAATATAGCACTTGGCTAATTTCTAAATTAAGAGCTTGAAATATGCAGTGACATAAAATCCCTCTTTCTTATGTAATACTAACATTCTGAGCAGACCACTTGAGGACAATTCACGAAGGCTAACTTCAGTCATGATGTGCCAGATTCCTTCTGCATCTCAGAAGAAACTACTGGAGATAAACTTCCCCATGTCAGCCCTCGTAAATATCTCCATAAAATTTTGAAATGAGAATTAACACCTATCTATTTTTAAAGAGCAAATAATATTTTGTGTAAGTTGAAGCTACAGTTCTACCATAAAAAAAAAACCCTCACAATTTAAATAAGTAATATTTATTTTCTTAAATTATTTGTGGAAATAATTAATTTCTTAAATTATTTGTGGAAACTGTAATGAGGTGGATTCACCTATACCACACCCCTGTTACTCTTCAAGTCTAGCAGTTCTAGTACACCAGACTACACATAAACTTTTAAAATTGCCAAACCAAACAGCTTAAAACCAAACAGATTCATATGGGGCCTGACTTTTCAAATGAGAAAGTAAATTACATAGTAAACTTGCATTTGCCACAAACACAATCTGTAGAAAAAGCAGAGAATCAAAATCAAAAAACTTCATTAAAATTCACAGACATTCACGTGAAATATAGCTGATCTTGTCTGAGGACATGGGGATAAACATGTTTTTTGTTTTCTGTTAATTTCCATTAATCATTCTCCTTTTCAGACACTCATTTACACATTTGAGCCTACGCTAGGCTTAGGATTTTTTTCTTCTAATACAGCTCCCAATACACTGCATTTTTGTTTACTTAGTCATCTCCATCGAGCATTGTCTTGTAAGCAAAGAATGTCTCTCAGTCAATAGCTGGCAACAGCAGCACAGCACAGCGCGCAGCAGGGAAAACGTACCTCAGAGAGTAATGAGGTCATTTGATTTGGCACCAAAACAGTAGACGTTACTTCTTACAGAGCTATATTTTTAACCAAGTAGATAAAACTTATCCATGTTGCAATTTCAATATACAAACCAGGGTGTTTTTTTTCTAAATAGTGTATTAGGATGCAGAGCCCAGTATTAGCATAGAAACCCAGTCAGTTCGTCTCTTAACGGCCACAACAGGCTGCTGACTCAGCTGTTTTGGCTCTAATTACACGATGCAGAGGCACAGAAATGAACATTCTTGAAAACGAGAGAACAATTCTCTTTCCAGAAACTAAAGAAGTAACATCACTATAACAGGGTTCAATGTGCAAAGCCAAGATGCACACTATGGAACACACTAAATGCTACAAATGCACTCTAAAGAAACTTTCTATGAATTTATTGAATGCCAAACATTATAGTCTTAATTTAGCCAGTGAAAGCAGTTTCTCTGACAGGGGAGTAAGAATTAAAGCCCCTGTAGATACAAGGAAAAGCAATCGCATAAAATTCTGCATGTTTAGAACATAGTTTCACAAGTTATAGCCTTGGAAAATACCAGACAAGAAAGTGGCTTATTTAGAATCTGTGAAATAAATTCTGTAACCCAATTCTCCAAAGTGTTCAATATTTCTAGTGAAGACAAAAAAAAAAAAAGCAGAAATTCAACTATTTTGACAGCATAAGCAGATTTTCAGAAAAATACAAACAATTCGTAAATCTTGCAACCTTAAAACCAAGTTAAATTAGGGATCCAAATGAGATTGATTTATTAGAGCTTTCTGCCAGCTTTTACTGATATCAGAAAACAACTCAAACAAATAGAAGTATTCAGAGCCTGTTTATCCAATTTCTCCCATTTGACCTAGTCCCATAGATACGCACTCCCCGTAGGTCAGAAGTAGAAATTGTATAAATTTTGTTGTCCTTAAAACAACAAAAAAAAAACCCAACCAAAACTGTATGAACTGGTATCAGTACCCAGATCTGATATGCATGCTGTTATATTATAGTTCTTCTATCACATCTAAAATAATAATGCTAAAAATGTGTATTTATAGAGATATTTTCTTCAGAGACAGAACAATTACTGTTTGACTATGCATTTAAGCAGAATGAAAAGAACTGCAATCCACACATTTCTGTCTTTCACAAATACAACCCTAAGCCAACGCACTCAAACATAGCGTGCCTTTTGATTATAAATGTGTCAAGATAACCCAAATACCACTGTGGTAGCAATTCGCTACCTATTGTAATGCCATCAAACATGACATTTATTTTAAGAAGACAAAAAGCCTAGTATGCACACAGCGAAAAACAGTTTTATCTCACCCATAATACGCATTCATCATAAAACATGTTAGAATTAGCATACACAACTTCAAGACAGTTGACACCTCTCAGAAGAATTTAAATGCAGTTTCTCAGGATAACTCACTGTCCTGGTTTCGGCTGGAATAAAGTTAATTTTCTTCCTAGTAGCTGGTACAGTGCTGTGTTTTGGATTTAGGATGAGAACAACATTGATAACACACTTGATGTTTTAGTTGTGGCTGAGCAGCGCTTACACTAAAAGTCGAGGACTTCTCAGTTTCTCACACTGCCCTGCCAGTAGAGGCTGGAGGGCAGACACTGGGAGGGGGCCCAGCCAGGACAGCTGACCCAGACAAGCCATGGGGATGTTCCACACCATATGAGGTCATGCCCAGTATATAAACTGGGGCGACCTGGCAAGGGGACACCTCCGCTCGGAATTGGCTGAGCACGGGTCAGTGAGTGGTGAGCAACTGCATTGTGCAACATTTGTATTTTTTAAATTTTATTAAATAATTAATTGATTGAATTTCCCTTCCCTTTTGGTCCTATTAAGCTGTCTTTATCTCAACTCATGAGTTGTTTGAGCGGTTTTGTTCTGTTTTTTTTCTCCCCCATCCCACTGCACGGGTGGGTAAGCGAGCGGCTGTGGCACAACACTCATATTCCAATTTGCTCTTCCTTCTAACACGGCAATTTAAACAACAAAGCATTAAGCACTGATAATCCTGAAAAGGCATATAAAACAGTTTAGACAATTACAGTAGAGTCATTCTCTCACAAAAAAAAAACCCAACACCAAACCTCTGAACTTGAAATGAAACCAGACAGTACTTAAGAGGCAGACACCAAGTTTATACTTGGTATTAGCTTTAGATTAGACTACCAAGCTCATATAATAACTAAGGTAAAAGTTCTGCCAAAAATCTTTCAATCTGGTACAGACATGAATGCTACTTTTTTTTAGTCTCATGTTTTAATTTCTTTGTACTACCTGTAAATGATAAGAAAGCAATTGGTTAGTTATTTCTTGATCAGTAGGACTCTTCTACTGAAGGGCTAGAAGGGAAATTCGTAAAGAATGCAAGCAACAATATAAATGCAATGAGCACTGCCGTATTAGACTTAAGAAAAAGTGCTCTACTTCATCATTTAGCTGAGCTGTATGTATTTGGGTTTTATGTTTATTCATAAACAGATTTCTCCAGACTTCTAATTATTATCCCTCAATAAATATACAAAAAGCTAACCTAGGCAGAGGAGAGGCTTGACCTATTACCACCCAGTGAATAACACTAAGAGTTCGTTACCTGTTCAAGAGTGAGCCTTACATATTCCACCTGCCTCTGCATACCTTTTTATTTTCTCCTCTCACTCTTGGTGAGCTAAAATAAATTGTTCTTTATTTTGTGTGTGCCCAGTGAACAGTGTCTTTAAGTCCAAGCAAACTGTAATTTAAGTTAAATGAGATAAAGATGCAATTTCCTTGCTCCATTATTTTAAACCATTGAAGTCCTCAATTATCTCACAAGTAGCTACTTCGCCTTAATTTATGAGTGCCTAGAATTAAACACTCATATTTTTGCAGAAAATTACTGCATTTCTTCTCACTGCAGTAATTTATGTTAAATCAACCACCAATCCCAAGGTTTTTTTATTTTGATGGTACTAGTGAAAGCTTAGAGCTCCTACATAGTCAGAAAAGGAAGCCAGATCACAGGGCTCCTGAAAAACAAACTACAGCAAAATATGACCTGCTAGCGGGGGGTCTGGTCAGTTTACGTATGACTGATGTCCAGATGTGGACACCCAGGGCTTTCTTCCACACAGAATTAATTGAGATCAGAAGGTTTATTGGATTATTTACACAATACTGTACCAAAGACTATGTTATTTCCATGGACAGATTAGGATCTGGAAGCAGTTCAGCTATTTCCACACAGTTCACAACAGTAAATATTGCCAGATTTATCCTTGCTGTAGCTCCAAAGTAAGCAGAGTGAGCTTCATTAGCCCTGCACTAACTGCTGACACCTGGGATATGACACAGCACCACCTAGATGAAAACCAGTTCATCTGTGTAAAATCCATCTTCAATAGTAACACAATACAAAATGTCCTCCTCCACTAAGTGTCCTCAATGAAAAGTGTCCCTTCTAGTGATCGGCTTAAGGGATACTCTGTTTCTAAATTTTTCTTTCAGAAGGGAATATTCCACACACAGGCCTGTCTCCAGCTATTTCCTTTCTCCCTGCAGTTCCTCAAAGAGCAAAAATGCAGGTGGTGCTACCAGTTTATTTACTCTCCAACTTCATGCCACCAGTGATGAGGGTAACTAGGCAAGCCAGTACCAGTGAGGATGCACAGGGGGAGCTAAACCCAGCCTAGAGAAATCTCAGCTGGGACAATGCCTTCCTTTGAGGGAAGGACAAACTGCTTCAAGTGCTAACGCAGTAATATTAAATGTTAACGTCTGGATTCGTAACAAAAGACTAGCTGTACCTCAATTTTCTTTTAGTATTGGTGCCTTGAACAAAGACTCGAGGTGGAAAACTCCCCTGTATCTCTCAAGTGCTTGATTTATGCTTGCTTGAGGATGGATGCCTTGAGCAAAGACTCCACTGTAGCTTTGCAGCACATAATTCATTCTCGCTTGAACAACTTAAAAACTTTCTATGACAAGAAAACCTTGAGTTTTGTTATTGGTAGGTGCAAACAGAGAAGAAACCTTAGGCTTTGTTGAGCTCTGCAATTAAAACCCGCTAGGACCAGTTTAGGACCAGCTAATGGAGGAGCTGAGCCATCGGGGATGACCCACAGTGTGTGTGCTTCAAGGGAGAGTTCAATTAGAGGACACCAGGAAAACGACCACCGGAGGGTCCTGAGGACCCAAAAAAACCCCACCGGCCCATTTAACAGCACATGCCCAGAAGGGTGGACGCTATGCAAAGAATTTCTAGGAAATAACAGAAATGAGAATTTCACAAAATATAATGAATATGTACTAGAACAATGTAAGCTTTGCTCCCTGCAGGTAACGGTCGGCACGCTAAGGGGATTATGCCCCGTGCATCCCGCGGTGCAATGAAGAACGCCTGCTTTCCAAAACTCCAAAACTGAGTCTTGGAGAGTTCCTTCAACCGGCTTTTACAGTACCAGGACTGCACTGCCCACACACCGCCGGAAAGCCTTCAGTAGTAACAAGCGAGCAACTTTCATTTTCCATCCAGGAAAAACCCACAAGTTTTAGGGCAAATGCGCCCTTCCCTGACTGAGCCGAGTGGTCCCGACTGACAAACCAACACCTGAGCGGGCTCCTGCCCATTCCGTGTCGCAGCGGGGGCACCCAGGCCACCGCCACCGCACCTGCGGGTGTGGGCAACGGGGCGGGGACAACCGAGCCCCAGTGGGGCTTTTGCTTCTTGTCAAACATCGTCAACGTTACCTACGAGGAACCAGCTCCGCGCCGGCTGTCCGGGCTCCGGGCACCCCAGGGGCCCACCCCGCGAAGGCCCAGGCCTCCGCCCCACAGGAGGCGGCCCGGGGGGGGGTCCCGCCTCACTCGGGCTCCCGCCGCGGGCTGAGGGAGCGCGCGCCCGGCGCCCGCGGGCCCGCCAGGGGGCGACCGCGACCAATCGGGATGGGGAGCACCGCCCCGCGCGCGTCGTGACGCGCTTCTCCCGCGCCGCCGCGGTGCACGCCGGGGCAGTGGCGGTGCCGGGGGCGGGAGCATGGCGAGCGATTTCTACCTCCGCTACTACGTGGGGCACAAGGGCAAGTTCGGCCACGAGTTCCTCGAGTTCGAGTTCCGGCCCGACGGTGAGGGGCGGGGCGGGACCGGGAGGGGCGCGGGGGGGGGGGGGGCGCGGCGCGGCGGGGCCCGCTCTCTCCGCTGCCGGGAGGACGCGGGGCCGGGCCGGGGGCCGCGGCGCAGCGCCGCGCTGGCCGGGCCTCACCGTCCGTCCTGTGTTCGACAGGGAAGCTGCGCTACGCCAACAACAGCAACTACAAGAACGACGTTATGATCCGAAAGGAGGTGAGGGAGAGGCGGCCGCGGCGGGTTCCGCTGCCGGGGCGGTGGCGGGCGAGCGCTCCCCGGCCGGCGGTGCCGGGAGCCGGCGAGGCGAAGTGGTGGCCCGGTGGCGTGTGGAAGTGGGGTGACGGGGGCGGCGGGCCGGGGAGCGCTCGGGGCTGTCCCGTCACCTCGGGGTCTTGTTGGCAGGCTTACGTGCATAAGAGTGTGATGGAGGAGCTGAAAAGGATCATCGACGACAGCGAAATCACAAAAGAAGATGATGCGCTGTGGCCGCCTCCGGACAGAGTTGGTCGGCAGGTTGGTGTCTTTTCTAACTGCTGCTTTCATTTTTGTGTCAGCCCGTCGTCAGCATAACTGAACTTTTTCTTCAGGTTGGTATTGTTTTGGCCAAGAGGGAAAGGAATACTACTTTCAAACCAGAGCAGTGCCTAAATGGCGGTTTAGTTGTCAGAGTTCATATGGTTCCTGATTCTGCCGCACTCAGTAGCCTTGTAATAAAAACGGAAAAGCCGTGATCTCCGTACTTAATAACGAATACCAAAAAGCAGTAGTTTGACTTCCTATGATCTTTTCTTTTTCAGGAGCTTGAGATAGTCATCGGTGATGAGCACATCTCCTTTACAACGTCAAAAATCGGTTCGCTCATTGATGTAAATCAATCCAAGTACGTCCTCTGCTTTTTTTTATATTGCTGTTGGGTTTTATGTAACAGTCTGTATTAGAAATTGCTGATTATTAGGTACTCGTATTTTATATTATTTCCAAGTACAAATTAGTGCCTGGGGGCGCAAGTGCTCTGTGTCCCAGCAGAATGTACCAAAGGCTTTTAGGCTATACCATTATGCATTATATTTTCAAACTCACCAAGTAGCTAACCTTAACGTAGGAACCCCGTTAGGCGTATTCAGAGTCTGAACTGAACTAACACTGGCCTGTCTACACCAGTGTCTCTGAGAGAACCAAGACCTATGTATTTCACTTAAGCTGAAAAAACAGGGTATCGTGGCTTGTAAATCCAAAGCGATGTTACTACTTGCTTTCATGATAAAGGTCTACATTTTGTTAAGGCTTAGAACTTGGACTACAGAACGTTTTGTCAAACAATGCAGAATGAAACAGATCTGTTAATGCCTAAGATGACATCTGAAAAGTCTCCCTGTAGGCTTTGTCTGGTTTTTGTTAAACAGCTTAAACTGCTCTCTTAGAACATCAATCCAACTTTTTTTTCCCCTTCCTTCTGCAGGGATCCGGAAGGCCTGAGAGTGTTCTACTACCTAGTCCAGGACCTTAAGTGCCTAGTCTTCAGTCTTATTGGACTACACTTCAAGATTAAGCCGATTTAAATCAAACAGACTGGCATTTGTATCGCAGTGTCTCTGCTGGGGTGGGGCAGGGAGGAGTGCTGTTTTAATTCCTCACAGTTTCTGACCTGAAGTTTTTATGTATGTTAAGATTTTTTTTTTTTTTTTACAAACTGTTAGTGACTGTCTTAATAAAATGGTGAGAGTTGTATTTTTAATTTACAAGTTCTGGTGAGAAACTGACTCCCTAACACTTTGTTTATTGTGGTACGTTCAGGGTATGTTACTTCACATGTATCACACAAAACTCGGTTTAACTTCTCTATGCAGCAGGAGAAAATGGAATTAAGTCTGGCTCTGTGAAATGAAACAGGCTGTCAAGATAAACTTTTGTTACTGTCCCCAGTTGGTTGTTCTGTTGGCACAACTGAAGCCCTGACTTTGCACCCGGTAACCAGTCAGAGCAGACACACGTCACCTTCATGACAGGGGGCTGTTGTGATTACCTGTTTGCCTGCAGAGCTGAACGGGACAACTGGCCACCCGGGATCTTCGCTGATACTCCTGTCCAGCTTTAGAAAAACTGAAATTAAATACATTCTACGTTGCTTTTAGTGAAGTTCTAGACTTGCAGATGTGTCATGCAAAATCGATTAAGAGACTCAGAGGACCAAACAAGTCTCAGCTTTAAATCAATAATTTTTGCAAAGCGCTGTAGGAGACCCCACCAGGCTCTGAGGATTTACACCACGACAGCTCGGCCAAGCCGCGCCCTTGCTTTCTCTAGCACCAGTTTGCTTCTCCTAAAAGAGCAGCCACCGCGATTACAATAGGATTGTGGCTAAATAACTTTTTGAAGGGTGAAAACATCGAACACCTCTTACCCGTGCCAGCACCTCCCACTTCCCCTCCTCTGGCCATCAGCGCACCCTCCCCACCAGCCCCGATCCGCTTTTCTGCCCGGGGGCCCGGCCCGCCCCGCCCCATCGGGTCCCGCTCTGGCGGCCGGCGGGGCGCTGACGGGCGGCGCCATCTTGGCCGAGGGCGCCTCCGGCCTCACGTGAGCTTCAGCCCGGCGGGAATCGGCCGCGGGTTTGGCTGCGAGCACAAGCGCGACTGGGTGGAGGGTGCAAAAAAGCCCAAACGCAACGACACAGCCCCGCACTAAAACCGCGCAGAAGCGGCTCGAACGCCGCAGCCGCTCCCGCGAGAGGCGGGGCGGGGCTGACGGGGTCCGTCGGCCGGCAGGGCAGCCCCGGGAGCGCGGCGCCTGCGCGGCCGCGGGAGCTGCGAGGCCATGGGGGTAGGTCGGGGCAGCGGCCGGGCCGAGCTAGGGGCGAGGCGAGGCGAGGCGAGGCTGACGGCCTCTCTCGCTGCCTCTTGCCTTGCAGAGGATCGGGCTGCAGCTGCGCGCCACGCTGGAGAACGTCACCCGCCTGCGGGCCGAGGGGGAGGACTTCCGCTGGTACCTCAAGGTGCGGCGGGGCGGGCGCGGGCGGGGGCTCAGACGCTGGTCTCGGTGTTCTGGCGGAGGCCCACGGTATTCGATGCGACGAAGGGCCGTGGTGTTGAATGTGACATCGCTCAGCTTCAACAACGGTGTATTTTTTCTCACACGGTGGAGCCAGGCTGCCGCCGGAGCCAGGACTCTGGCGGCAGAAGCACAGAGATAGGAGCGCATTAGCACAAGTAACGCGTTTTCCACCCGCCACACCGCAGGGCAGGCCCGGTGCGATGGGCAGACCCGCCTGGTTGAGTCTGTTGGGATAGACAGCTGCCGGTGTCTGCCGCCAGCTCCCGGTTGAGTCACTGTCCCTGGAGGTGTTTAAGAGACGGGTGGATGGTGCATTGGGGGGCATCGTTTACCCGGTTGACAGGGCTGGGACCAAGGCTGGACTCGGTGATCTTCAGGGTCTCCTCCAGCTGAAACTATTCTATGGTTCAGCTGTGAGATAGTGGGATTGTGAATCTGGAGGGCTCACATCAGCTCCTTCATCTTTTTAATCCCTGGTTATTGACAGCTTTACATTTTCCAATGTATGTTTACTTTGCAGTTGAAATGTGGGAACTGTGGTGAAGTTTCTGAAAAATGGCAGTATCTGCGATTGATGGTATGTTTTCCCCCTTGTACCTTGCATCAGAACAAAAAGAAACCAAGCCTGCCTCTTACATGCAAGAGATATTAGCGTCAGGGATGTGATGGCTTGCACTTTACATGAGATAGTATTTTAATAGCTATATGAATCCACAAAATGCTGTTATGTGCCATACTAAAAAAATTTTTGGAGCCCGTTAATTGAAATATGTCATTGAAATGGTGACGGTCAGTGACAAAAGTTTTTACGTCTGCTTTGAAAAGCCACTTTCCTGTGAAAATACAGCTGCAAACAAATTTCAAAATGATACCAGAATAACATTGTGCCTTTAGCGTATTTCTCTGATGCTGATGGAATCTTTTTGGAGTCGTTTAGGTAATTCAGGGTCACTTAGGCATGCTCAGTTAGCATTTGGAAACTGAAAAAGCAGGATAAAATTTGTCAGGAATACGAGAAAGTTCTGTTGTTAGGAATAATCATCCCATATTGTTGCCCACTACAGTATGGCAAGAATGCATTTTGAGGAGTTAATGGAACATTTCTATATGGACAAGACATAACTATCCATCATTCACTAAATCTAGAACAGAATTGCTCTTTGATAATCACAGCTTTCTGAATTATACCTCTCTCCAGTTTTTAAAAAAAAGCCTTCTCATTGCAATATTTTTAATAAGTTAGAGACCATTGTAAAAACTAGTTTACCTTTGCCGAGGTTTCCAGTGGCTCAGCAGGAGTGCAGTTAAAAATGATGTCTCTGTTGTGATGGTTTTCAGGACAGTGCTCCCCTGAAAGGAGGCCGGGGAAGTGCCACCATGGTGCAGAAATGCAAGCTGTGCTCCAGGGAGAGCTCCATCGGTATGTGCTTAGAAATTTAAGAGGCAGCATACATTTTACACTTTTTCTCCTGAGTTTTATTTTTCAGTCCCCATTTTTGCTTGTCACTGTTTGTAAAGAGCATCCACCAGGGATTTTTTTTCCTTGTACAACGGTGCTCAAGTTCACAACAGGTACATACCTGTCATCATGCTCATGAAGGAGACAGCAGGACCTGCTGGTGAGTTCAGGTTTCTGCATGAACAAAATTCATATGCATAATGTCATTTTACAAAAGCACGCCTTTATTTTTTTTGCATTGGTCTTGTAAACCTTTCAGGAGAAGTGAGAAAAACTGAATTCTACCTTTTGAGAGCCAACTGGAAGAACTGCTTGGTTATTTTGTTTCTTTTACTTTGCATAAGGAAATGTCTTTGAAAGAAGCAGCTGGTGCTTGGCTTGTGCTGTATAAAACTGAAGACATAATACCACTCTTACACTTCCGATTTTTTTTTCTAGATATTTTAAGTCAGACAATCAAGCCTTATAACGTAAGTTTGTTTTCTTTTAAATAGCAAGTGAAAGAGAAATAAGTATTCATATTATTTTGAGGTTTTGCTTTATCATCACATTCCACCTTCAAGAACACAAAAAGCTAGTATTCTTCCCCTGACAGAAAATTTTCTCTTGTTGACTCCTGCACAATCCCAAATATAGAATAATCTGGTGTATTTCATGGGCAAAACACAAAATTTTACCACTCAAATTAGAGGCGATTATCTAATGCCCATATATTAGTTTCCTTTTGAAGGTTTCCTTTTGGCAGACTGAGAAATTCTGGTTAATTATCACCTATTAAATGAGCCCTAGGATTTTGCTGTCACTTGGGACATCAGTTGACAGTACTGCCTTTAAAACAATTCATTCCTAGACTAATGCTTGTCGCTGTCTTTAACAGATGAAAACTAACGGTATTCTGACTCAATTATAGGCTGAAGACAGCGAGAAGTTCAAAACAATAGTGGAGTTTGAATGCCGAGGTCTGGAACCAGTTGACTTTCAACCACAGGTGAGTTCTGATTTGTGATTTCTCAGGTTTTTTTAAAAGCACTTCTTACAGACTCTGGAGTGATAAAAAGCCCCCCCCACAAGGGCCAAACACTAACAACTCTGTTCCTCTTTGTGCTAGTAAAATCTAGCATTAAACATGCTTTGGAGTCGTATTCAAATTGCCTTACAGGGGACTCGGCACTGCACGTTTGAATTTCATTTGAAAGGTCTTCATTGCTCAGGTTATTGCAAAAGGGAGTCTTTCCCAAAAGGGAATTGTGAGAGCACACAATTACCCACTTTCAGGAGAGTGCCGCTTGGCTTCTTGGTATGTTACTGAGAGAATTGAATGTTGGCATTTTTCCATGTGAAACTTGATCAGACAGAAGACTGCAGATCAACAGTGGCTGAAGACGGTTGCAAGACACACCTCAAGGTTCAGAGCTAAAGGATTTCTCAGAGGCCAAGCCAGTGATTCATTTGCTTGTGCATGGTCATGCTGTACGCAAGCTAACTCCCTGCTATCTTTAACCTATTATTCCAGTCGGATTAGGTGTAAATAGACTGACAAATATAAACCTGTCTTATCCTTCCCTCAGACTGTGACACTGTGCTAAGAAACAGACGAGAAAAGCTGATCCTACAAAGAATTTGGTATAAATAAAATTACCACTGCAGTGTGCTGCGGGAGGTCACCTCTTTTTTTTTTGAATTTATGTCTTTTAAGTGAAGCACATCTTTTTGAGGAACAGAATGGTTTATTCCTGTTTGAAAGCTTAACAGACAGACCCAGCAACTTGCATTTCAGGAAAAATCTGAGAAGACTACAAAATATAGGTGTTTATAGCTCAGCATCCTAGCTGTGAATTTTCTTTTTATCTGCAGAACAAAGACTTCACAACTGTAATAAAGCTTTTAATTTAATATTCTCAAAGTGTGGTCTGTGCACTCTGTTGGAGAGTACAGTTGAATTCCCGAGCAGATATTTCAGTGAATTTTCTGATGTCTAAATGAGTAAATATATAGATTTATGCAGTTCCAAACAATCCTATAAACTGGTTGGTATTTGACATGAACCAAGGCAGCCTGCCTTCTCCACAACCTTAGATGTGGCTTTTGATTAGCACCAAACAGGACTGGCCATAGCATTACTTTATTTTCTGTGTATTTTTGGTAGACATGATAAAACCAGCCTGAAGTCAATTTAGAGTGGCTTAATACTTGCACGTCTTACTTAAATTAATGCATTTTTCTCAAAAAAAAAGTGATTTGAATTTAAATTAATGCATTTTTCTCAAAAAAAAAAAAGTAATCTGAAAGAGGAGGAAGTATCCTTTGATATAAACCCTCTTCCTACCTAGTAGCAGCAACAAATTCAAACTCGTGTGTTGTAATAATGGGCAAGAGCAATTTTTTTCCCCAATTACTTTTCTTTCTTGGTTTATGTGCTCAAGTAGATATATCTACTGCCAATCTGATAGATAGTTTTGGGGTTTACTTGAGGATAGTTCAGCTCCTTTCCTGACCTTGTCCCTCAAGTGAATGCTTCAACGAACAAATGGAGATTTCTTTATAAAATTTCTCTTAGACCTTCTTAAGCTTCTTTGCTTTGTGGCACAACCGACAAAAGCGCGTTGAGAAGTCAGTAGGCAGTTTTGCTGCTTTGGCGTGCCTTTCTGCTCTAGCTGTTGGTCAGCAGAGGGCAGAGGAGTCACCGCCTGGCCCAGCTGCCTCCGGCGAAGATTAGACGAGTCTCTCCTCTGACGCCAAAGCTGCAAGAATGCAAGTCCTGCTGAGTGTGTGGTACAGGAGCTTGTAATTCCAGTCACATGGTTTCTTGTTCCTCGGAGGGCTGGTGAATACTCCCAGGTGGCAAAAGCAAGGCTTCTTTTATTTTTCTAGTGTTTATTCTATATTGCAGCTCTGCAGTTTTGTCCCATGATGCTGAGCTTCCTCTCCACCCTTAGCAGTCCCTCACAATTTTATAAAGGCCATGTTCACACTGCCTGGCAGATAGCTCTCCTGCTAGGTTTGCCACACTCCATGGTTTATTTAAATCCCAAGTGTTTAACTTTTCGTTCAAATCCTGAATTTTTTAAAAATCATGTGACTTACTTCACCCGTTCTTACCCAGTTAAATGTCTGAGTGGCACCAGCGGGCATTTCTTTATGAAAAATGCAAGTGTAGGTCCCTTGCAGAAAACCAGGAAGAAGCTGCCTTTGCTTTTTAGCCACTTAATAAGATTCTGTAGCTAGAAATGGCAGTGTAAAAAACCTTCCTGTATGCTACAGAGATGGCTGAGGTTTTGAAGTGACTTTTAAAACTAGTAAAACTTAATTTACAGCTTGATAATTGTGAATCCTAAACTGAGAGAGCTGTTCTACACTGCTCCTTCTCTCAAGTGTCCTGGATTCCGACAACACTTAAGCCAAAACTATTAACTCTCTTGAATATTTTCTTTCTACTGTTTTCTTGCAGTGTAAGTTTATTATGAAGCTATTTCATACATAATGCCTGTATGGATTCTGAAGACAAGTTAAAGCTATTGGTAGTTAGATGCTGCTATATAAACTTAGAAATTCAAGTTTAAGATTATGTAGAATACTTGGAAGTACCTTTTTGTCAGGAAAAATACAAGAGCAGTGTTCACTCATTTTACTGTGTGGTTGCTTAGGATGAATTTTCCCGAATCACAAACAGGGTCACTGACTCTTAACCAGGAAAAAGCTTGACCGTTCTTTATACGTAATTTAGAAGTAAAAGTTTGTGCTGAGGTACTTTCCTTAAACATGTTTCAGTGATCATGTTTATTATTTTCCTGGTACAACTTATTCTTAAAAACTTACTGCAAATATGTTTGCAGGCAGGGTTTGCCGCTGAAGGTGCAGAATCTGGCACACCTTTCCATGACATAAACCTGTCAGAAAAGGTATGTTGTCTTAGTTTCTTTTTTTAAATCTAATTATCTAGCTTTCTTTCCCCTAGTCACTAGTCCAAAATACACACCCTGCACATGCCAGATAATCGTTTTGCTCTTTCATGGAGGCACAGGAAGGTCATAGCTGAAGAGAGAGACTACATCAACTATGAACAACCAGCAAGGTAGAAATGCAACTTTTAAGTCACTCAGGAATTCCAGAGAGCAAACAGCTGAAATACTAAATAGCCAGGGTTACTCAGAGCGGTGACTTGATTTTTCTAGGAAGATGCCTGCACATTTTCCTATGTGCAGAGTTATTAAAAAGTGATGTAAAACACTGTCCTTCAAAGCTCAGGATAATAACTCCAGCATTGCAAATCTTTCTTGGCTGTGAGCAAGAATCTCAAGGTCAAACCTGTTCCCTGGTATCCTACTTGGCAGATATCTGCTTGTCTGCTTACCCACCTGACTGGAGTATTGTAAATGATAGATAATCCTCTCATCTGCCGTGGTTGCTGTCTCGCCCACTACAGGCTGTAGACTACGTATGAAAAAAAAATAAATCATTATTAAAATAAAAACACTGAGACTGAAGCTCATTTAATTTCACGTTAGTGCTTTTTCTTGTCTCAGATATCAGAACTTAGCTTAGTGACGGCACAGTGCTTTCCACGGAAATCTAAGACCCAAATTTTGGGTAAGGCTTTAGTGTGAATTCGAGTCTATGTTTCAGACATGATTGCATTCTATCCTCTATAACTAATACTGTGAAATCTTATTTCCCGTAGGATTGGAATGACTATGATGAAAAAGCAAAGGAATCTGTTGGAATCTATGAAGTTACCCATAAATTTGTAAAATGCTGAATTTCATACCCCTAATAAAGATGAAATTGTAACCATCAGAGATGCAGTTTCCTTGGAGTTACTTTTCACATGGCTGTAGTTCAGAAATGGAAACCTAAGTTGTACTTACTGTCCCCAGCGTGCCATAATAAAATATTTTCCACAGAGCACTTTGAGATGGCCTCACTACAAACTGAAAATTGTATATACGTACATTTGACTGAACGGTGCCATTTTCTCAGTTTTTAACAGCCTACCACCAGGAAGTACCCACATTTAATTCCCTAACATGAGCAAATAAGGTCTTTTCACTCACCACTCCTATCACCAGGAAACAACAAGTATTAGTACAGGGAGTGTGTCAGCTCTTCAAGGGAAAAGGTAGATCTTTAATAGCTTTCTGCCAGTTCAAGTAGACACTGAGGTGAGTTTAGTAAACTCTTTAGAAAACACTTAAGAGTGCTCCTGACAGACATAGCTGTTACAATCTTCTGAAAATCAAGTTACCTTTCTGAGTATGTCATTAAGTAAACCTCACTAACTCCTAGGTGAAGACAGACTTTCTGCTTCTTGGCAAGTGCTCTTACAATCTTGCCAGCTGTTCTCATGTTTCAAAGAAAACAAAAAGTGGTAACAAAAATCCCACCCAAAAATCTTTAGTGCGTTTCACTCAAAGACTTTTGGTCTGATTATCGTTGCCTGGTACATTATTTTCTTCTTTCTCCCAGATGAGCACCATCCTTTCTTTGTTTAAATGTGCAAGAATGATCATGGTGAGTTTTAAAGTAAGTTTTAAAATAATCCTTTTCAGCTGGAAACTGGAACAGCACATTGCAGGCTGCACAGCAAACAGCCCTGACTAGGAAAAGTTTGTAAGCCTTCAGGCTTACACATTTAAAGCATGGCTCTCGCTTTCCTAGAACTTGCAGTTTGTACTTCAAGATGTGGTATTGCTTACACTCACGGTTATAAAGAAAAAAGACATGGGGTGAACCTGGAAGCTGCAATATATAAAGGAAGAGTAAATCTAGTTAAAGATGTCCCCGCTCACTGCAGGAGGGCTGGACTAGATGACACTAAAGGTCTCTTCCAACCTAAAGCATTCTATGATTCTATTCTGTGAAATGCAAGTAGACTTATCTGTTCTGCTGATATATTTGGTTTTCCAGGACACACAGGGCTGTGCAGAAAGACATGAGCTGCGTTAGTTTTACACAGTGCTCTTCAGCTCCAACAAAAGACATCTGCACAGAAGAAAGAGTGGAAGTCAAGAGGGTTTAAAAGGCAGAGGAGTTCAAGTTAGCCATACCAGAATGAATTTAGTGCAAAAAGGGGTATCTCGTGCAATGGGCATCTGTGTTCCAATCCCAGCAACTCTGAGCACCTTTGGCTTCTTGACTGACAAGGGCCCCTTTTGCTGATGCCCACTCTGTGGCTGCAGGTCCCGCTTGTGAACAGCATACAAGGAACTTGTCTGCATCAGTTTCACCTCACATTCACAGCATCACTAAGTTTTACTGATGTTTATGCTCAAGCTCTCCTGCAGTCCTTCACAGAGTTGCGATAAGCCGTGGTCTTCAGAATTTCTGCAACAGGCCCCAATGCATTTCAAGATGCAGCTCTAGGGACCAAGACTCTGGCCCTTGCTATAATGAATAACACCAAAAAGTTCTAGCTGATAGAATAAGAAGGAAACAGGAAAAGGTTCTCTTGAGGTTGCTTCTCTGCAGTAAGAGGAAGTTCAGCAATTTTTCTTATTCAGGGCACAAGAGCACAGGTTTACACAGCAAAACAAAAGCAGATTATTGGACAGACTTCATGTATAGAAGGGGAGAGCTAACATTGCAGACTGCTTTCAGTAGTATTCTTTTCAACTTCTATAAGAAACATGAGCTATTGGTAAAGGGACTATATGGCAATAGAAGAACTTTGTGGTTATTAATAGATGGCTTTATTAGAATACAGTCTTTTCCAGTCAATTTAACAAGACAGTTGGTGATTATAGACTACTTAAAGCCTCCCACTTCATTTTTCGTTTCTCTAAAAGCTGTTACAGTGGAAAGGCTTCAAGCAGTTGAGGCACAATCAGTTCTGGTATCAATTCAAGTTTAAAGAGAAAAGTAAATGTGTCAAGTTAGTAAGCAAGCTTACTGCAAGAGTGCAAATGTAACCACTCTCTCATATTTAAAATTAGTGCATGTATTTTTTTAAAAATCAAAGAGTTTAAGAGTGGTATTACAGTACTGTAGTCTGTCTGAACAGTCACAGAACACAGATGTTCCGAGTTCATAAACTCGCTAACAATGCTTTTTATTTTAAATAATACGTTTTAAGAACACATGGATCTGTTGGAACAGATGGATCTCTTACATAATTTTGACACTGCAAACGTATTTCCTGAAATACGCATTCAAGGTCTGTACTTGATTTCTTTAGAATAAATACATATTTCATAGTGAATCTAACAGTATTCAAGTTCAATGAAAATAAACGAAGCCAATTAAGCTGGGCAGTCTCAGCCACGTTGAATACTGTTCAGTATGCCAAGTAGACATAGTCTTCATTTTGCGCTGCAGCTGTAAAGCGTTCCAACGTTTTTATGTCTAACTACTAATTTTCTTGCCCTTTAAAACATTAAAGATATCTTCTAGTGACTTGTGTACACACTGGAGGAATTCTTTACCATTCCTAGTTGGGTAAGAGGAAACATTGCAACCTATCCAGTCATCGTGTACCTGATATCCTACTCCAAAGCCATCCGACACCACGGGGCCAAACCCTCCCAACTGCACAGCAGGGCTAACCAATGTGCTTGTAGAAATGATGTTGTGATTAAGCCGAGCATAGGCTGGGTCTTGGTAGAAATCAGGCAGTGCAGTACCTCTGGATGAGGCTAAACAGCGCAAGCCAAAGAGATGTCGGTCAAATCCCTGACCTGTTAAAATAAAATAACAAGTATTAGAGCAATGACTCATTTTTGTAGGAAGTGAACTCACTTATTTTGACATCACATTGTTTTTTAGCCACAAAAGAGAGAGGTCTATAGAACTGGGGTTTATTTTTTTTGTGTTAGCAGGAATTATTTTTCAGAACTCAGACATTCTGCACTTTTAATGCACATATCCTAGGGAATGAGGATTTGCTGGTTTACTACTAGCCTCATCCAGGCATCCTGATAGTAAACAAAAGTGCAATGTTAACAGACAACTTTAATAATACATCACATCCTTTGATTAATTATTTATCTGAACATATCCAAGTTGTTTAAAACAGAGAAATGCTTTCCTAAAATTTATGAATCTAAACAGAAGAGGATCTTGCATCAACCAGAGGAGCCAAATTTTAAACTCTATGGGGTAATGGTCAACGGTCGGTTATACTGAAATAGTACAACATGTTATGCTTCTGGGAAGGACAATTCAAAACAAAGCATTTAGAGGAACACCAGGAGTAGCACAGCCAAAGAAGCAGTTTGATTTGGAAGCTGTAAAAGCCTTTATCCCCTGCAGGGATAAAGCAGTAGCTCCTCAGACATAAAGCCAAGGTTCTTGGTTGCCTTGGGGAGTACAAGACATGCTAAGTTTTTACCAAATCTTCAAACAGCCCAGCTGCTATAAAGACAAAAACTGAAGTATGAAAAACTCTCAGCACATTAACAGTGAAGTGGGAAGCACAGAGGCATTCTCCTCCACCGAGAAATGAGTCTTTGAGAATGCATTTTAAACTGCAGCCTCCTGCTACTCTTTGTCAAGTTTATCATTAGATCTCCATCAAAATTAAACTAGTTGTGAAGTAAATGTTTACAGCGACTTTAACAGACATTCCAGTGCAAAAGCAAGACTGATACATTCTACTTACCCATTGCAGCTTCTTTTGTCAAACGGCCATGGTATTTTGAGCACTCTACTATCAACTTCTGAAGCTCTTCTGTGCTATGTTTGGATGGTTCCCTGACAAAAGCTTCTGAACATTTCTTTGTATGGACAGAGGCAGGACGTATAGTTTCTGTCCGACCGTGTTTGAAAGCCGCAGTACTACAAGACTCGTATGTAGCAACAGTCTGATTGTACTGCCGAAGGAAAGCCATCTGGAAGGCAAGCTGAGCTACAGCATCTGGGCTTATCTTCTTCTGCTTTAGAAGGTCCTTGCCCCCTTCATGGAACTGAATCAGATTAAGAGACAGTGCTTCTACGGTGGCATCAAATTTCTGTTTGGCTTTGGTAATTCCTGTTTTTAAGGCATCATTCAGCTTAAAGTCAAGTTTCTGCACTGCTCTAGAAGAGTCTACTGAAGCAGGCTGGGACTGAGGGCCGATGGCTGGAGCTTTGGTGCTGTCTTTAAAAACCTCATTCTGGAACCTGAGCACAGCCACACCATCGCCCCAGGAATGTTCAAAATTAACTCCTGCTGTGCCATCCTTAGTTATGACGAGATTAAAGGATTTATCATACCAGCGGTTAGCACCATCTCCATGCAACATAGTGTGGGACAAGTGCACAAAGTCTTTAACAGGAAAATCATCTAAACTTAAACAAAACAGAGCAGAGTCTACTTTTTTAAGAGCTTCTTCATTGCCATTATCTAGTAGATTCTTTCTCAGTAATGCCCATGTATCTCGGTTTTCACTGGTGAGGTAGCCAAGAGGGAAGGCTGGCGCTGGACTGTTGTCACTAAGGATGTATTTCAAGTGTGCTTGTATTTCTGAAGGTTTCAGCATACTTCCGTCTCTATCAATAACATCAAATACATAAAAATTCCCATTTCTCAGTACTAGTAAATGTTTTGCCTTTTCATCTGTATAAAGTTCGTCTTTGTCAGGCTTAGGCAGGCGTGTAGAATTGAAAAGCCTGAAGTACTGAGACATATCTAGAGGGTATGCGTTGACCATGTAGGCACCAAACCAAGACACTGAAGAAGGCACAAATCGGATAATATTTTTAAAGATCTGAGTGTCGCTTTTTTCTGGATTGAGGTGAAAAACCTCTGGTTCAAGATAACCAGCCCTGAAGGTCTTCATAAAACGTATAGCAGAAACAGTCATGTTTGTAGCTCGTATGAGCTGGTCGTTATATTCAGATTTTGGATCAGGATTAAAAGACATAAACGCATTAAAATTCAAAACAACAGGTTCACGGGATTTTAGGTACATGTCAAACCAGGGACCTGAAAACGGAGAGTTGAGAAATAGGTCAGAACATAAAAGCAGCTTTACTGAGTCAGACCAGTGCTTCATGTACTCAGTATCAAGTCTCCAGCAGCGATCATGAGTAAACATCTATTGAAATGCACATAAACAAGACAAACATATGCAGTAATTCCCCCAAGGATTCTCTCAACCTCCAGTTATGAAGAAAGGTACTGTTGGCTAATTGTAAAAATACTGTATTTAGAGTAATTCTTATCAGGAGTGTCAATGGCATTAGCAACAAGGGCCAATTTCCATGTTTTCGATACAGCTCAGTGATAAACTCTTAACTCCTGTGACATATAATGCAGCTTCCCAGGCGATATTTTGGTGCACACCTAGTATTTGGAGTGGAACATGCCTTTACCTACTCTTAAACTGTTAAATCTCTCTAACTCTCTGTCACAGAGGGCATACTGCTCTTTAAAACAACCTTTATTTCTGTTTCAGTATTTCCCTCGTTCCTGGCAGCATTCCTCCATCTACATTTGCTGTCTTGCATTTCCGCCTCCTTTCTCTTTCTGCCCACTAAAATCACCAGCACAGGGCAAAACTCTGGACACTGATGTACTACCATCAGTTTCTGAAGCTGATAAAAAGACAAGGTTAGGGAGGAGTGCATGGTTATTCTTTCCAGCCCAGAACAGACTTCGGAAAGCAGAACTACCTTTGACACCCACAGGCCTTTTGGACAGTCAGCCAGCCTATCGAAAGCATGAATGGGACCCAAAGGTTTTGTGCTTGACAAAACCAAGGGAATCAATCATAGCTCTAAAAAGCAGTCACACCTTTACACTTTATACCTGCCTAGGAGTAAACAAAATCAAGTGGGCTCAGGCAGAGGAGAGATTTTTTTTTTTTAAGTAGGTTCTATTTCATCATCATTAACAAATTCCAGCTCAGTAAGCTCTGGTATTGCACACTGACTGGATGCAGACCAGGAAAGCAAGTACACACCAACCTCACCTCAAGGCAGCTCATGTAATAAAAATTATTATTCCAAGCCTGGATCAGTCCCAGGTAGAAACTTCTAGCTGGGCTGTAAAAGGGCAATGGGTAACTCAAGGATCTAAGTTACAATTTTAATTCCAGGTCCTCACAGGTGAGTAATAGCATTCACCTAGTTTTAAAACCACATCTGTCACCATCACATAGCTTTATAACCTTGGACTTCAAAGTCCAGGGTGGAGGTAACTATACATAATTTCAGAAATACGTTTTAAGTGGAACAGGTCTTTTATGAGGCCTAAAAAAGAATAAAGGAATACAAACACCCCGCATCACGAACACAAAGCATCATGCTGGTTAGTGCTGACACGTACCATGAAGCCACCAGTTAAAACAGATGTTGTTCAAAGTGAACGGAAAGCACAAGATAGCAAACCAAACAGCAGCTTTCATGAAATAATCTTGTATTCTCTACAGAATATGTGGTAGCTAACACCTTTATAGGCAGCCTCAACAGCTAGCAAGGATAGAAGTGCATGCGCTGGGCCACATGCAAACTTCTACTTCCATAGGCATTTGAATATTTCCACCTCTAGTGCTATCCATCCAATACTTTCATAAACAGATACTTGTATTTAGAAGTCAGTGGAACCAAGAGTAAGGAAAGATAATAAAAAACCTCTATGCACACTCTCCCTCTCTTAATTTGTTTCTCTTTATTCTCATCTTTCCCTTTCTGTTTCTCCTTTTCATCTTTAAAAGAACACAGTTTTGTAGTTTTAGGAGGGTTCAAGTTGAGAGTACTGATCACTTCTGCCTCCCAAAGCTTAGTCATATTCTCTGACACCCCACCCCAGTTCAGTTTTCATGCTAGATAACTTGAACTTACTTGAAAATCATTTCTTCAGTTTTCTTAAGAGAGCTACCAGTTAAGCTCCCTTATCAATCTGAACAAAAATAGACCGCAATGAAAAAGAAAAAAGATAAACCCTGTAAACTCAAATTTAAATACATTAACTCATGGAAAAAACACTGTTTCTTCAATATCCATCTATCCAGAATTCTGGTATACACAAGCTAAATGACAGGGATTTTTCTTTCACCAGAGATTCAGAATTTATTCAAATACAGTCGCAGACAGTATTCACAGAACGCTATTCCAAGTTTATGGAGTAGAGAACTTAAGCTGCAGCCTATATTATTTGTAGCATTATGAGCTGTTATCAAACATGATGATCTACAGGCTCCTATAGTCAGTCAAAGTACCTGTGATGTAACTCGTATGCTTGTTCTGATTGTCTTGAGCAACCAGTTGCTCATGCAGCTCTCTTCCAACTCCCTTTTCAAACTGAAGAGCAAGTTCTTCAGTCTTCCTAAAGCAATCAATAAAAACAGACAAAATGCTGTCACAAGTCATATTCTTCGTATGTAAGACACAGCTTTGAGACCACACATGCGCATCTTGTCTGTCCATACCTGAATTGGTCATCATTTAAAAGCGGTTTCTGGGCATTTAGGTACCTCCTAATTGTATCTTCTAGTTTAGGAACTGGCAGTCTGAAGGAACAGAGAGACATGCACTTTATGAGCAATGATACTAACGATGCATCAGTGTCTTACACAGTAGAATCCCTTTGCCTCCTCTCTTCCTTATCCTTCCTTACACTCCGTATCATCCAAATACCTCAAAAGCTGCTTGTGGAAGAAGAGAAGAAATATAGGTGGGCATACCTCGTCACAGCATAAGGTTCTTGGAAAACAAGGTAGCAAACCAGCTTGACTACTGTGTTAGAAAAGTATCGTGGTGAGGTGTCTTAGTACCTTAGAGAGACTACAAGGACATGAGCCCTCCCAAGGAGAAGCAGCTTAGAAGGAACGCTTAGTTCGGCTGCCACCCCCGCACTGGGGCTTCCCCTCAACTTCTAATCTTTCTTGCGAATTTCCTAATTGAGATCTTTGCCATCCTCCTCTCTGCCTAACCATGGAAGTGCTCCTCTTACTGTAAAATCGTCCTGTTACACCAACGACGGTTACTTTGCAATCTGAAGCGACGTCTCAGTAGCGGGTCTATAGTCACATCTACACTTCAAGAAATAAAGGCGTTGCTCTCCGCTGTCACTGAGGAACAGCGCAGACAGACGCGGCCCGGCACCGCCCGAGCGCGGCTCTGCAGACCCGGCCGGGGGGGACGTTCCCTCTCCCTCTCCTCACAGCGGACACCCGGGACCGCAGCCCCACACGGCCGCGCCGGCCTCTGCCCGCGCCCCACCGCACCCCGGCGGCCGCCCCGGGGCCGGCAGCGACGCCGGCTCCCTCCGGAGGACGCCCCTCACGCCGCGCCCTGCCCGACCCCCGCTCGGCGGCGCCTCAGGGGTCCGCGGGACGGCCGGGCCCGGCGGGCAGGGTGCCGGCCCGGCGGGCGGACGCGGGAGGGGCAGCGCCCCGCCGTACCTGGGCAGGCTCTTCTGGTAGTGCATGGTGGGCACGACGCTGCGGTGCAGGAACTCGGCAGCGCCCGCGCTGCTGTAGCCCCGCCGCCAGCGCCCCGCCGCCGCCGCCCAACACCGCCGCAGCGGCAGCAGCTGCCGCGCCGCCATGATGGCCGCGTCAGAGGCCGCGAGGCGCCGCCCGCGCCGCTCCCGCGCTGCCCCGGCCCGCCCGGCCCCGTCCCCGGGCCCGATCCGGGGGAGCTCAGGGGCCCCGCGGGGGCGGGGAGGGGCCGGAGCTTGTTCCCCGAAACCCGCCCGGGGAAGGTGGCGGGGGAGGGGGCGGGCGGTGCCGGCGACTCCGCCTGGCGCGGTGAGAGTGAGGCGGCCGGTGGGGAGGTCGACTTGATTTCCTGAAGCATTTTTTTGGTTATTATTTCATTTGGAAAGTACGTTCGATGGATGCTGTCTAGGTGGCAACGTCACCTGGGTGTTAGAAAAAGTCTCTTTTACGTACCCATTAATAAAATTCTCTGTGATCCTCCCTGTTTTGACAGCGCTCTCGCTCAGCATGGAGCTTCCACATCGGTTTTATCTTCTTTTCTTTTTCCTTTCGGTGTGTTCCTGTCTGTGTAACCGACCACACAGTATTTAGATCCCACCTCCAAAGAGAACAGCTTAATCTCTCTTGAGCTTTTTACACATACATGAGCATGTAACAACAAATACCGAATTACAGTATAAGATACAACATTGTGAGCACACAGCTCTGCTGTACTGTGGGGAATATTTTCCATAAAAACACTGAATAATCTTAGAGTAACACAAACTACATTTTTTTTTGGTAAGAAAGCGTGGCATGGGGAACAGTTATGGTGGTGTATTTTTCTCAGATACTCACTAGCATAAAAATCAGCATTGGGATTGAATGCGGGCACAGCAGAGGAAAGGAAAGCAATCCCCACGGCTTAGTCTGGTAATCCTCTGAAAGTAAATTGGCCCTACTCTAATCAACATAGTGGTTGGAAGAAAAGTGAAATCATTTCACTTCCCAGATAATAAATGCCAAATTCCAGAAGGTGTCCTTGTGTGTTTCAATATACAGCTATTTTCTGTTAGATGCGTGTCTCTTAAGCTACACATTCAGCCTTTTTTGTCCCCATGAAAATAAAAAAACCCAGTCCTGCTTCAATTAATGAAGTTCAGTTTCACCTAGCTTGCCCTGTTGTGATAGTCCAGCTCAAAATGTTAACTGCTCTGCCCTTTAGAAAAACTGCAGACTTTTAGCCATTTGAATTCGTGACGCACAGTGTTCCCTTCCTAGGTTTGGGTGTCCAGACCCCAAACTGGAGGATCGGAGGAATTCACTCAAATGCCCCTGTCGCTTTGTTTTGAACGAGTCTTGTTTTAGAAATACTACTGCATTCTGTTCTAATTTTCCAGAGCCCCCTAATCTTCTTCCAGGCTCTTAATGATGTAGTTGATAATAGGATTGTTGGTATTAATTTGGAACAATAATGCCAGCTGCTTGCTTGGTGGCTATTGGCAGAGGGGTGACCTTGCAGGTCAGCTAAGCAGAACTGGAAGTGCTTTGATCTGATCTACAGAGAGCTAGATCTGTCCACCCGAACAAGAGGAGCGAGTGAATTCTCTCTCCATGGGATGCTGATTCTTCTCCGAGGAGCACGGCGTACAGCATGGCAGTGGCTTTTGATGCAGTCCTCGCTCGGATCAAGGACGTTTGTAAAAGAAATGGTTTGCTCATTCTCTCCGTGTTGTCGGTCACCATCGGCTGTCTTCTCGGATTCTTCCTGAGGACGAGGCGACTCTCCCAGCAGGTGAGCGTGGCGCGGCGGTGCATCACTGCACGGAAAATACCGTACTTACGTAACAAAAGACAAAGCAACTTGCAGAATTTCAGGGTGGGCTTTTGAAGATAAAAAACGCCTACATGCGCTTTTTAACTTTCTCTAATTTCGTCTGTTTGTTAATTTACACTTTTCTTTGGGTCTTCTCACACGTTCTCAAGCAATTTGTTTGCAAAGGGTTCTGGTCTTTAAGACACCTAGTGCGTTTAGCATAAACACATTATAATGTTGCAAGTATGGATAATAATAGTGGGTGTTTATGCTAGATGAAATGTAGTATCTAATACAAACGTTAAAAAAACAGTAATGCAATATATTAATTGGATTTTATGTGACTTTGGAACACGCATGAGGAAAACAATGGGAATATTTTTCATCATCAGGTGCACAGAGGTACAGATGTTTATATTACAAAAATGGTATTTTGCATTAATTAATTTGAGATCTCCCATCATTAGCAGACTGTGTTATTAAAGCCACTTGGGGATTTCTCCCCCCAGCGTACTTCAGCTAAACTCTTCGCAGGTATTCGTTTCTTTTTGCTGTGTTAATCACAGTAGACAGGGCAACATGCATTGCTGAATGCATCGTGCGAGCACAAAATATAGATCTCAATATAAAAATATGGCATTTAGTAAATGCAACTAAACTAAACCAATTTTATGTTCTGCTATTGCTAATCACTGTCTGAACACCTTTTGTGTCCAAGCAGTAGCTTTGTGCACATCTAGGAAAACACACACAAAATGCAGAATGAAGAGATTATTCAGGGCAATCTATTAACAGCAATCCCCAAGAGGGCATATTTCATTCTTGTCTTCCTTTGTAAAGGAACAAACAATATTGTGTGTGTGTTTGTTGAATTGTAACACAATATGTAATCTAATTAATTTTAAAATTATTTTTTAAAGCCGGTTGCTATCTTGTATACCAAAGCTGCAGATTTTACCAATGTTATCTAATCCACAGCTCTAGCAGGACTCATGGTGACAGATAGTCTTTATCTCAAAACAATAAGCATCTCTCCCTGTATTTCTAGGAAATTAGTTATTTCCAGTTTCCTGGTGAGTTATTAATGAGGATGCTGAAAATGTTGATTCTCCCACTGGTTGTCTCAAGGTAAGAGAGGACAATGATTCTTTCACTAACTTTTGAAGTTTCCTAAATGAGACATGTCATTACCACTGTTTTAGTTTTACCCAAATTAATGTCCCAGTGTCAGAAGCATTACTGACTGCTGTACATTCGTTTTTATAGTGAGACTACGAACATATTTTTTAATCGATAGGATCATTTCTGCAATACCTCATATAGACATTATTTGCTTGAAAACTACTGTTTCTTTAATTTATGTTGTCTTCTTTCCTTGTAATGGGATGGCTTTTCCTTCAAGCTAACTGGAAGTTAAATATATGGAATAAATAACTCACCAAAATCCTACCTTAAATCTAAATTGAATACACTGCACAAGTAAGATGAAAAAATCACAGTTAATTTATATTCTGCAGTATCTTGAGAGATGTGCTGTGCTACGATGAATATTGAAAAAAACCCATGAGCTAGTAATATATGCCTGGCTTCAGCTGGAAGGGAAAGTGATTTCTTAGTACATTAAAGGCAGAACTTTTAATGGTGCCACTTTATCAGTAGCAGAATTAATGATCTAGATGCTGGTACTAACGGATGGTGCATAGTAGCTGCCTTTGCAGTGAGTAGGCATAACTTAGGATAGGTTTTTTCTCTCCCCTAAGTTTGACTGTCTTCCCACTGACTACAGTCACAAAAAGTTAACAAATTAACAGTTGGATGGACAAAAGCTCTCTCATGTACTGAGAGAAGATATAAGGAGAGATGGAGAGTAACAAATCTAACTTTACCTTACCATAGCTGAGAAAAAATTCTTGTGATATTTGATCACTTGCCTTGAAGCCTTAGTTTCTGGAACCTTATACATACACCAAAACTTCATCTTCTGCTTTAAGAAAAAAAAACCCCACAAGTTTCTGGACTTCAGATCGCCGAGAGTTGCTGAAAATTAGCACAACCCAGCATTGATTTTATTTTTAAATCATCTGCCTTCTCATGGCTTTTCACAGAATGAAGCTGATCATGGTCTTCGTGCCTGAAACTGGCCGTATGACTGCAGACTCATACCTGGTTCTGTCTCATGCAGCTAGAGAACATCAGAACAAAAAGTGTTAAGAGATTATTTTGAGAGGTGGAAGGAGAGTTTTCCAAGATAAACAAAAATCTCACATGAAGAAGTGATACAGTAAGGAGGACAGAAAAGATTTGGAGCAGAGTCACGTTCCCTTCCCTAAAATGGATAGTTCTCTAGATTCTCTTGTGGTTTTCAGAGATGGCAAGAGGAGCAACAGCACAGTAGGGAACTGCTGCTCTGACAAAGCCTGTGATGGCTCTGTGTTACCTACAGATGTGTCGGAGCAAATCTCTGAGCCACACTGTTAGCAATTATATTCCCCGTCCTCTGAGGAAGAAAGAGAAGAAATTTTACAGATTTTCAAAGGCATTAACTCTCCTTGCAAGACAATACAAGTCTATCTCCCTGTGTAACAAACTAACCATCGCTTCCTATTGCATACGGAAATTCCAGGGGTTTTTGCAAGCGAAAATACTTCAGATGTAATTACATTCTTGTGCAGACTTGTTTTATGACAAACAGTGTATTTCCCACACATATATTTCACAAAATCAATAAATCAGTGCTCTGTATTTTTACCAATCTGCATGCATATTTAAACTGAATTTCTTTGTGGATTTGGAATATCCTCAGCCTATCCTGCAGGAGCAAAGGCATTTGAATTATCTTCTCAATTACTCTCTATTATTGCTTACCAAAGCCAAAGGTACTGCGCCATCAAAAGAGCTCTAAATCTTACTTGAAATTAATACAATTTTTTCCTTGAATTAACAAGTAAAAAAATTACTTATAAAGAAAAGGAGAGAAAGGAAGGTTAAAAGCAGCACTCAGGGCAAAATACGCTGTCTCCAAGTCCAGAGTTTAAACAGAAATGGCTGAAATGCGTACTATCCCTCTTTTGACCTGGGTGTTAAAACAGGAACTTTGCAGATTGTATCCATTAGGAATGAGAAACTGATCATACAGTCAGGTATCTCTGAATGGTGTTTAACTTAAAAGTTCCTTGCATGCAGAAGAAATCAGTCCACCAACAGGAAACTGTTTTCTTCAACTTCCAGTTCTTCACTTTGTCCAGCTCTGACCCAGCACCTGGAAATGCTGTATCCCAGAGCTCCTGCACATGTCAGCCATGGTTTTACTTTTCGTTTACCTACAGACAGAAAAATCTTGAAAAAGTGTCTACCAACTACTAGCCTGTCAGTCTGAGCCCTGCATGAGCTTTTGTTTTTGTTGTGACATGGACCTTCATTAAGAATGGGGGTTGATATTATTTCACTTATCTGATTACATAAACAAGCTTCATAGCATCATATAATGACTCTAAAATAAGTGTATATTTATTGCCACCATCCTCTGCCTGAGTTTTAGCCCTGCTTATACCTATTAGTATCCGTTGTGCCTCGTGTTTAGAGTTTGCTCTTCTCAGCAATAAGAACAGGTACCCACATAGCAAAGGATGCTACTTTCATTAGCAATGTAAAGAAAAAGGAATTATGACAATTTGTGTGTACCCCAGGAGTATGCAGTAGTGGAGCATTACAAGATCAAATTTTAGACCCTGTAGTTACTAGATATACAGTTTATATGCACAAACACAGGATATTATTTTTAAACCTGGGAAAGGGGATGCTAAGAGAGCTGAGAGAGAACAGGAGCCAAATCTGAATTCAGTTATGCCCTTAGGCTCTGCCTGAGCTCCTGCTGCACTTGGACGAAGGGATATCCTCAACAAACCTGAAAGATTGACTGCAGGAGATGCGAAGACCCCGATTCTCTTTTTTTTGCAACAGAGGCCTTGATCCTCATTTGACAGCTGCAATGCAATTAATGTATTTTCTGCCTTATAAGCAAAAGGTCTCAACCCGTATCTCCGATTTTCAAACAGGCCCACAAATACGTGGTGGTGACAGAGGTGGATCTCAGCGCATCCTGCCCTGAGTCCTCCGACGTGTTTAAAAAAAAAAACATGGGTCCAGGTCTTTAGACAGATGTCTGCTGATCAGCTGGCCCGAGGTGCTTATGTGGGTTAAACCACCTTTCTTTCCACGTACTGCATTTCCCAGCGTGTGGATGCTCGGTCTGTGTTGCAGCCGGTAGCCAGGAGGTGGCTCTGTCTGGAAGACTGAGGAGCCCGGAGTTGTTCGTGGTGCTCGGTCCCTCCAGCGCAGGGAGGACCCGTGCGGCCGGGAGGCGTTTTGTAGTAGTGCTGGCTACCCAGTAGGTGATAAAATGTCTACTCTCTCTCACTATGGTTAATTATAAATTTACACAGATACGCGTGTATCCTTCATCCGCAGGTGTTGCTTTCAGGACAAGTTGATTGGCAGAGATACCTGGGCATCACTTTAAGTTTCTCAACTTCTTAAATGCTTGAAATAATCAAATCTGATGTCAGTGTCTTCGTGCTCTGCACAAAGCAAAATATTGGGAGTGGAACAAGCACTCAACATTTCCATTGATATCTTCTGACATTTGCTAAAGATAATATAAACCCTCTGGGCAAGCCCTGTCTGTGCACACGCCAGCCGTGCTGGCAGCTTCTGTGCCATGCTGGTGGATTTGGCAGTTTAGTGATGGACCTGGCGTCACTAGGCCAGCAGTTGGACTTGATCTTAAAGGTCTTTTCCAACCTAAATGAGACTATGATTTTGTAACTCATTCACCGTCACCTCCCTTTGGAGCCTCTTTGTCTTTGTGCCCATTCCCTGACCTGTCGTCTTCATCTCAGGTTAGCAGTTTTGTACTGATCAACTTCTAGTGGGACAGAAACTTGATTTTCAGTAAGCGTAACTGCATTGACTTTAATTTTTGGAGGAGGCCATTACTGAAATCTGATGTGTTACAACCTCATATTCTGTTGTGACTGAGGTTTTGAAGAAGTTGCAAACTCTAAGGCTGAAAAACTTACCACTGCTGAGGCATTTGTAATGCTTCTTTTGGGCATGGATTCCTTCCAGTAGGTAGAGAGGGTTACATTGCAGCCTTTACCCCAGAAAAGAAAAGAAATTCAACTTTCCCTTTCTGTTCCCAATGCAGAGGTACCAGTGAGGAGGAGGAGGTCTGGCTCCCAGCACTGCGGAGCTCTGGGCAGGCAGAACCACCACGGGTACCAGAGCTCCTGCATCTTCAAAGACCAGTTGCAAAATGTGTGATCTTGCTGCAGGTCTGTAAGGCAGGCTGGAGGAGAGGCAGGGCTTGCAGCCTCAGCTTCTTTTTCAAGATAATACTGGAAACGCATGGTTTATTTGTTTCCTGTATTCAGCCATATAGTTTCAGAGACCTTACAGGAACTTAATTCTTTCCATCCCCTTTTGAGAGAAAAATGAATTAAAATGTTATTAATAAGGGCTCTCACACACACAGAGTTTGACTGCATAAGCCTTGCTTCTTCAGAAAAGCAGGCTAAAGCCAGTTACACAAGTTTACATCAGCTGAACCCATTGAGTTGTCTTTGGCTTATGTGTCTACCTCTGTGTAATAGAAGATTGCATCCTTTATTTCAACACTCTCCTTGTTTATATGATTAAGCTTTTATTTGATAATAGACATAGGGCCCAGTTTTCCAAGACTATGATTAGCAGAAAGCAGTGAGACTACTTGTGGGAAAGAATTGTCAGGGCAGAACTGAACTGTTCAGCTGTCGTAACAGGCTTGCTACCCCAGTGAATATTCCCTTTAGAAAAAAAACAGTTTGTTTTGTTTGAGGTTAGGATAATTATTACATTTTGTACTTATTTACCACTGACCATTTACTAGATATTTAAGAAACAGTGGGTAGCAGAGAGCTGATCCTTTTTCATGTACAGAATGCCTTAAAGAAAGATTTTTCCCTTTATCGTCAAAGCTAAATAACTGATTTGACCTGTATTTTTAAACATTATAAAGCTTCTTCCTCTGAGTGTGTTGTACCTCATACAAGCAAGTGTATGCTAATAAAATTTTAGCTTTATTTGTGGGCTCATTTAGGGGTAGTAATCAATATTTTTTACGATTGGGCTTTTTTTCTGAATTAAATATGATATGCTAAATATAGAACTGTCTTTCTTTAAGGGGATTCCTGTCCATAATGCCATCAGTTCTGGTAATCCTTTATCCTTCTGCTCAGATTTCTGAGTGGGTCATTCTTACTCATGCTGTTAAAGCCTAGTATTTAATTAGAAACTACTCTGTTACAGTACACTTCTCCCCATATAATTTTTTTCACAGCTCTCTGATCTGGGGAACACATTGGCATTTCAACATCCCGCTAACAAAAAGATATTTCTTGTAATGTTCTAATGGAATTCTGTGGTCATCTGGCTATACCATGCCATACCAAATTTTGCCTCGCACAATGACTCATTGGTTACATTTGCGAAGTTGACAACTGTATAAGCTGTGTAAGAGGGTGGGGAGATGCCCTGGGTGCAAGCCGACGTGAACTCACTTAGCCCACGAGCCAAACTTGGCAGACGGGTGCCAGATCCATGCCGGAAGCCGCACAGCCGCATTAGCGTGGCTTTGTGCCCGAGCTCGTGGACTAATGTGGCTCTTCGGCTTCCGGACCAGCCTTGGCAGCTCAGAGCGAAGGCAGAGCAAGTTCACCTCTGTCGGCAGTTGCCTGTGCAGACATACCCTCAATAACTTCACAGCAGCGGTATCTTCTTTGGGAGTTTAGGGTTTGGTTGAAAACGTGCTGTGTGACAGAGCATTAGCTTGGGTGAATTGCGTCGTGCGCTGTTCTGCTTGCTGTCAGCTGTAGTTGAAACTAGTAACAGGCTACAGGCTGGAGGCTGTTTTGCTGTTTTACTGCATAAGCTTGCCAGTTGTTAGGGATGAAAAATTTGACCCAAACACTCAGAAGCCTGTACTGGAATTTACAATCTAAACCTTCTACCGCGATTATAAATCACTGCCTAACATAGTCAATATAATGTCTTTTCATAAGGATGGTACAGATCTCTAAAAGGCTATATTTTTTCTTATTTACCCTTAAATTTAAACCAAGCAGACAGTCAAAATTAATTCACTCAGTAATACCGGTTTTATGTGAAAGACAATATGTGCTGTGCTGTTTCTTCTAATCTGTTCCTGGTACTGAAAGATACTTTCTGTGTTGTCTTGACAAATTCATGTAATTTAACTGTAGACTGAATGGGAAAGAACAGATAATGTAAGCTTCTGGTCAGTTTTGGCTTGGGTTTTTCTGCTCTGTATGAGTTAAACTATTCCCTCTGCTCATTCCTTCTTAAATATCAGTCACTCTGCTCTCATGCTTGTGCAGCTGCCAAACTGGGGCATAAGCAGGCACACTCACATTTATGTACTGTATTACCTAGTGAGGTGTTGAGGAGCAGCTGCAAAATGCTGCCTACAGCTCTCTGAGGAGCTCAGAACTGTATTTTGTAATGCACCAAAGCAGCTGTATTTTCTCATAGAATTAAATTTCTTTTGAAAACACAGGGCTTTTTCTTCTTCTTTTAGACTCTGGACTTTTCCCTCTACTTCACATCTGTTACCTTGCCAATAGAAAAGTAGTGGCACTCAGGGACAGGTCTTCCGCAACAGAGGAGGGTAAACCTTCTGATGGGTTGGTCTGGGAAAATCTGTGGCATATCTGAGTGGTAACATCAAGTGTATATAATGTCCCATTTCTGAACCACCTGTCATGTGTATCACTGTGATGTAAATAATAATAAAAACACATTTCACCTCAGTGAAAATAAGCCGTTAGCCCTTTCCTAGGATATGCAATCTACAGTCTTTACTGTGGAGAAAGTCAGTCTAGAGATATGAGTTTTAAGGAGATGACTAAAGGGGATAAATATATTTACTTTGAGAGTGAAAAGCAAAACTGTACTTGGATGAAACTGAAAGGGAAGGATTACTCAAGGGGAAAAAAGAACTGGTCAGAGAGCAAGCTCACTCAACACCATCATACTACTTTAAATTATCCGTATTGCTGTTATATTGCAGAACTGATGTCAGATTACCCTAGAAGTTCTCTAAAAGATGCTTTGAGATGCTTGAGCTTGTAGAGGAAAATTCCATTCTGCCTTCTTAGGAAACCTTATTAAGAATCCCTCCTTGGTGCCTCAGATATCTTCAGAGGTTTCACTGCGTTATCACCTTGAACTTTATCGATCTCAGCTCAGGAATATGGAATCTAATGGTGAGATCCCATAGTGTTTCTTAGTGTTTTCTTTTGCTTCTGCAACCTAGAGGTCCACACTGTTTCAGTGAAAAAATGACATGTTGCAGAGTTATGTATGTTGTAAGGACAGAACTGGACCAACTCCATACAAATTATTTAGGCAGTGTCAGTAGGAATCTAGCAATGTGCAATAGGAATCGATGGTCACAACGTGAACGGGTGTGGGAAGTGCTGAAGTAATTACAAATGGGGTATGAGTGCTTTGTGACCTGACAGAATTTTTCTGTAGTCCTCTTAAGAGCTCTAGAATACTTAGTGTCTCACAAAAGGAACAGCAATGATGTGAAGCTTGAGGGGCTGGATTTTCTGTTTCCTTAAGATAGAAACATGTATGAACTATAAAGAGTTGAATAGATCTGACATGTGCTTATAATCCAAATTGTGTTTCAAATCCTTTTGCCTTTTTCTTAATCTAAAATCACTTGAAAGAACTGACAGAACAGAAAATCAATTATTATTAAGATTCTTGGCTCTTTCCACGGCTGTGAGGCTGCACATCCATATTTAACAGACAAATTGCTTTTGTTTGCATCCTGACCTTTGAATTTAGGAAATACTTTTTTTTTTACTTTTTCTTTTAATCAGAACAGCTAAAGCCAGGCTGAATTCTGTGTGAGCTATATTGCAATGTCTTAGGTCAATTTTGTCACTCAATGAGCAGAGGTTTGTTCCTTCCAGCATTCATAGATATATTGTAGTAGCCTCTCATATTGCGCTGCTTGAGAGGAAGCAGTGACAGAATAGCTGTTGGACATTGATCTTCACCGTGTGCTGTGCAAAGTCCTGCCTTGTTTACATTAGCCTATGAAAACAGATTTCCCTTTCCGCACTAAGAAAATACAACGCGTGATGTGAATTCCTGGCAGGATGTTTGCTGTATATGTTAGTTTATCATTAACAGTTGCCAGTCCTAGTTAATAAGGAAAAGGAGATCTCAACATTGTGGGTAAAAATCAGCCTCTTACTATTTTATATAGCATTATTTAATAACCGGAGTCTCAAAAAGCTGCGTGTTATGATGTAGTAGAAATGTAGATTTGATTTCTTTTGTAGATTTCAGTTTCTTTTCTTTTAACCTGTTTTTCACTGTTTGAAGATCAAGAGCCAGATTTTCCACCATGCCTGACACTTTTGAACTTCCACTGTGTTTAATAAAATAGCTGTACACTGAGGCTCTCTGAAAAGTTAATTTACATGTCAAGAGCTATTTGTGGCTGATAATCTAACCAAACAGAAATTGCTGCAACAACCCTATTTGTAAAACAGCTACCATTTTTTGTTTCCTTTTATTTTCTTTTTGAGCACAGACACTATTTTGTGTATATCAAAATAACTAAACTTTAAAAATGCTGTTTGCTATTACTTGATTTTTAAAGGAGATGAACTGTAGTAGCCCCTGGATCCTCAGGAGGATCCTAGTCTTCTTGTCTCCTTTGAAAACCATGCTGTAATACTGTGAAACTTTTAATAATACATGGCATTGGGGATCATTCCACTGACTACAAGTGATCGTGATAATTTCTTACATGTCTTCAGATCAGTGGAAGCCTGTTAGTACACCAGTAATCTGCAAAATTGTTGGAGTCTGAGTAAAATTCAGAGAGCTTAGGTGTTGTTTTATTGCCTGCCTGGGATGGGAACTCCACTACTGCCCTGGGCAACCCGTTCCCATGCCTGATAACCCTTTCAGTAAAAAACTCTTCCTAATAGCCAATCTAAACCTCCCTTGGCACAACTTGAGGCCATTTCCCTTTGTCCTATTGCTTGTTGGTTGAACAGACACGAAAAGAATGTTCATCTGTACAAATGAGCTGCCCTGCTACAAGTGCACAACACAAGTTCCAGCTTAGTTCAGGGTGTGATCATGGATTACTGCAGGATTTTTGTCTTCCTCTGTACTTTGACAAATAGCGTCATCCCACATGAGAGGTCCAAGCATCCAGTCAATGGGACTGGAGGTGTAGGGCAGCACCAGCTTCCAACCAAGATGCCGCTGTTTGCGCACGTATGGGCAGGAGGCATTTTTTCCTGTGCACTGTGATACGATGTCAGGAGATGAAAAAACAAAACTATATCACTGTAAATAAAGGCAGACTATGTAGGGTGAAGCAGAGGCAGAGACGAGCTACGGTCCTCCCACCAGTACCACTGTCACTCCGGCACGTGATGAGAGCAGCAGGCTTCTCTGTCACACCTACGGCAGTGTCTTGCTCTGTAGATATTCTGTCATGTTGGAAGAAAGTGACGTAATATCCTGGACAGAAAAAGTCATTCTGATCCCTCTTTCTCACTACTGAAATAATTTTATCTGTAACTAGAGACTAAGAGCAAATTCAAGTGTCAAACTATATAAAGAGCTAGAGAAAGTTTCTTCTCTTTTTCTCTCCTTTTCTTTGTTGCAAGCTGTTCCTCCATAAATGGTGCCTCCATGGAAGTGAAGCAACCTGTCATGAAAGCACAGATAGCTGGGCTCAGATGAGGAAAGATCTGATGGACCACTGCAATATAGAGATCATTCCAGGCATATCTTTCTTCACTCTAAAGTGTTTATCTTTATTTAAAGTGCCTTAATGTCTCAATTTCCTTGCCTGCAGAATGGAGATACTGCCTTCCTGTTTGATAGTAGGTTATATTTGCTAAGCATTTTAAGATGGTTAAATGGCTTGGGCTATGGAAATGGAGATTATTACCAGGTTGAAACTTGAAGGCACTGACCTTGACAAAAAGGTAAGCGACAGTCTGCCTGCGTGATCAAGCAGCATTAGTGAAGGCAGCACTTCACTTTCATCATGCTCAACTGTAATATAATCATCTCTAATGTAGCTGTTAGAGGAGCTTCCCAGCCTCACTGGGAGCACTTGCTTAGGAAGGTCTTTTCTACGGCAAGCAATTACAAAATGAGAATGCGAGGGAGGGTACAGGATGAATGAAAACAAACATGATTCTAGGAACAACTGTTGGTGGGTAATACTTGACCATTACTTCTTGACAGGATTAATGTCCTTCTAATCACATTAATCCCTTCTGATAACTTTATCCATAATCCATCTATTTCAAAGCAACATCCAGATGGCTTCTGGTGGAGAGGAAGACAAAATAAACATGCAGAATGGGGTCTTAATGGCAGCTTCTTGTATCTTCCTTTTCTGGAGATACAGTTTTTGATCTTGAGGCAGGTCAAAAACTGTGTTTTTAGCAGAGAGCAACAGAAAAAAAAACTAGAGAATTGCAAAGAAGATAGAAAGTTCTTTTTTGTGTGTGAATAAAATACTTCACAAGTACTCTGATGCTTCTCAGTGGGAGTCAGAACAAGACTAGAGCTGCTTCTAAGGGTTTGTTAACGGCTTGTTTTCATGGGACTAATTAAATTTCCAAGATATTGAAAGATTGTCTTTCTCATCTCAAAATTGCTATAGTATGCAGATTTCTCTCAAAGCAGACATGAAACCTTCTGCTTAATAGTTTCATTGGTTTGTCCTATTACCATTTAAACAATGTAGTAACTGACTTTACAGTTTTACTGGATCACTCTAATAATAACTTCTGGAGTTGTTGAGGTCTTCCTCTTCCCTTCTAGTTTCCCTTTAAAAGCTTAATCTAGGTTTCATTAGATCTTCCACTGATCCTGGCTTCACTCTTCACCTTCCCCCTCAACAAGAACCTCATAAATAAATTATTTATTGTATCCCTTCATAAATCACGTGGAGACTGTCTAAAAAAAGTAAATTTTAATCAAGTCATGCTAGAAAAAAATAACTTAGCTAGGATTTATTGAAACAATTGAAGTCTTAGTGAGATAATTGCCTTAAATATCTGTCGCACTAGAATGCTGCAAGTAAATAAACTGTTTTGAATTATTGGCCATATCCAGCTCTTGATCAAATGCTGCTATTTGGTTTACTGGCTTTCTGACTTTCTCTAATAACAATGTGGCTAGATAGTTCAGAGAAGAGACAAAGCAGATTTGGCTGCATCAGAACAACTTACTTACCAGAAAACAAAGCAAAATAGATTTAGAATTACTTAAGTCCCAGTTAAAAAACCAGATGTCTTATAAAGAATGAAAATACAAGCCTTAGAAAGAGTGTAAACTGGAAAATATTGCGGAGCATCAGGTTTGCATTGTGTGATCTTCAGGTTATTAAAAACACAGCTTTGAAGAATCTTGAAAGCCACAGATATGTAAGGACCTTAGCTCAGATACTTACACAGATATATAACAGATACAACAATTTTGGAGGTATTCTTCAAATCGTGTAGTCTCTGAGAATACACAATTTCATCCAAGATTTGTTGGATAAACAAAATAGAATTTTTTTTTAAAAAGGAAGCAAACTATTCTAGACAGCAGAAAGAATGCAGGAAATAAAGAGGTCATGGGTCTACTCAGTTTTTTATGGTGTCTGTTATTATATCCAGCACCAGATATTTCAAAGCAGGCTACAAGAAACCTCTTAAATCATCGTAATAGGGGATTTCACTCAAATCCTGCGGTACAAGATTTAATATCTCATTCAAAACTCCTTAACACATATTTTGGAGGCCTTAGGCTTGACATCCCCTTTTTTTTTTCCTATACAAAATAAGGAATGGTCTCTGAACAAGAAATTACACTTCTGTGGATTTTATTTTTTTTTTTCCCAGACTGATTAAATGAGTGAGATGTACTGTAATTATTCAGAAAAGCTGCAGATAGTTTTTCATTGTCCTAAGCCTGTTTTGTCCATTTGGAAATGAAACATACATGTGGAAGCTACTTAGCTACATAGTAAGGCAAGTGATTTTAATCTGTGAATCAAGTATCTGTCCTGCTATTTCAAGCCTAACCAGATTCTGAGGCTTGACAAGAATTAAAGGGACACTGTTTTACGTTCCACTGTGTTTCATGAGAGTCGAGTAGTGGATGGTATGGGAACATCTTTGCTTAGTCTTAGAAGCAGCTTGGGAAACTCTTGGGGAAGACTTTAAGTACCCAAGGGTGTCTGATGAAAATTAAATTTAAAGGGAAAACTTGAACATGATACAGTGATCTTAAGTTAAACCATCTGGAAGCTTATTCCTCCTGACCTTCCTCTTCCCTAGGAAATAAGAGAAGTACTTGTCAGTCTTTGGCTACATCATGTGAATGTTAGAGATCAACAGTGAGGAACTCCTGTAATGTATCTGTGTATTAACTTCATACAATAACTGTGATAATCAATATGTCTCAATCTTTATGTCTTCTGTCCTGTTCCCTCTGACATCAAACATATGAAGTCAAATAAAAATTAGTTCATGAGTGATTACTGTGTCACACTAATGACAGGCATTTCTTTCTGAAAATTGTTCTAAGCAATTGCTTAAAATGGTATGTCTGGTGTTACTCCACAGCTTTTGGAGAATTGCTTCCACTGATCCCCTCTTAAAACTGAGCGTTGCAGGCCGTGGGACTTTTTCTGAACCCAGGCCTTTGTTCATGCTTCCGTCACACGACAGTTACCCTTGGTGCACCTCCATAGTTAATTACTTTTGAGGACTTTCTCATCACAGCATGAACTGAGCATGACTTTATCTGGTGACAGGATAATCTCATTACAGATGATGATCTTGTTAATGAATATCCCCAAGACAGAGCAATCTCATTATTAGCCCCCTCAGGATTTGTCACCTAAGAGCCAATGTATGATTAGATTCTGGCTGCACAACATCCTCCCAGATCCTAACGGCCCGACATCTTGAGGCTGATGTAGAACCCCCAAAGGCACATGAACCACTGGGCATATTTAATTAGGTGGTTTTTCTCCCTGCATACTTCTGGACATACTTCTCAGGTGAACAGTCAAGACAGTTCAAGTGTTAGTGCAGGGTTCATCTCTTTCTTGTTCTGTAGAACAAACACAATGCAAAAGCATCAAGGACAACAGAAACAGTGTTGCTTTACCACACTGATAGTGGCTTCAGGGCAGTACCAGGAAGAGAATCACAGAATCACAGAATGTCAGGGGTTGAAAGGGACCTCGAAAGATCATCTAGTCCAGCCCCCCTGCCAAAGCAGGATCACCGAGAGTAAGTGCACTATCTGTCTCCTTGGCAGTGTCCTCTCCAGGTAACCACTCTGCATGGTGTCCCACCTACAGGTTACAGATCTGCTGGTCAATGGTCAGGCCTTCATACCACTGGTGTCTGTTTACTTGCATATCTGGCTGTGCAGCCATTCAGAGAGACCTAGACAGGCTGGAGGGCTGGGCGGGGAGAAATCTTATGAAGTTTAATAAGGGCAAGTGTAGAGTTTTGCACTTGGGAAAAAATAACCCCATGTACCAATATAGGTTGGGGACTGCCCTGCTGGAGAGCAGTGCAGGGGAAAGGGACCTGGGGGTTCTAGTGGACAGCAGGATGACCATGAGCCAGCAATGTGCCCTCGTGGCCAAGAAGGCCAATGGCATCCTGGGGTGTATTAGAAGGGGAGTAGCAAGTAGGTCAAGAGAGGTCCTCCTGCCCCTCTACTCTGCCCTGGTGAGGCCGCATCTGGAATATTGTGTCCAGTTCTGGGCCCCTCAGTTCAAGAAGGACAGGGAGCTGCTTGAGAGAGTCCAGCGTAGAGCCACAAAGATGGTGAAGGGAGTGGAGCATCTCCCTTATGAGGAAAGGCTGAAGGAGCTGGATCTCTTTAGCTTGGAGAAGAGGAGGCTGAGGGGTGACCTCATCAATGTTTATAAATATGTCAAGGGGGAATGTCAGGAGGATGGAGCCAGGCTCTTTTCAGCGGCGTCCACTGACAGGACAAGGGGCAATGGGTGGAAGCTGGAACACAGGAGGTTCCAGAAAAATATGAGGAAAAACTTTTTTACTGTAAGGGTGACCGAGCACTGGAACAGGCTGCCCAGGGAGGTTGTGGAATCTCCTTCTCTTGAGACATTCAAAACCCGCCTGGACGCGTTCCTGTGCGCTCTAGTGTAGGTGGTCCTGCTCTGGCAGGGGGGTTGGACTAGATGATCTTTAAGGTCCCTTCCAACCTCTAACATTCTGTGATTCTGTGATCTATAAAGGACACTGACAATTATTACTATGAAAAACATCCAGCTAGTTAAAAATCATCCTGATCTTCATTTTTCCTTTTGTTTCCATGAAGGTTAGAGCAGAGAGTGGGACAGTGCTGAAGTCTAGTACAATATAGGGAATCTCCTTTGGGCATCAATGAAATGTTAAACTAGCTCAATGGCCTGTGAACCCTCAGCCTGCGAGGAGAGTTCACACCTAGAAATCTAATAACAACATAGAGATTGTTTTACAGAAAACTAACACATTCATTTGAGATAAAGGTATTTACCTCACCTGTTTCATCAAAAAATGTTTTAGAATATTTACTCTTTTGCATGGACCCATCCCAGGGAAACACCAAGGAACTAAGTATTATTGCTGCGACTGTGTTTTGAATATGTACACGCTGTGTTTGCACAGGGTGCTTTACAGAGAGGCAGAGAAGTGGATTTTTGTCAAATATAATGATAGAGGGAAGAACAATGGTTACAAGAGTGAGAGTTATCAAGATGCTAATTTTCTAAATGATCCATATTACAGTGCAACGAATGTTTCCGCATGCTAGATGAGAGGGTAGCGATTCAGAAAAGCAATACATTTTCTTAATTAATCTAGCAGATAGCAGGAACTGGAGCACTAAATCCCACCCATTTGCTTTCATTAAATTTACTATAAAGATTAAGCTGCACTTTAGCATTGGCTCTAGACAGCCTCACTCAGCACAGTGAGATCGAGGATATCTCGTTCAAGGAGGTGCAGCTTAGTAAATGACCATTTCTGAGGAAAGGCCTGATAAATGGTTCTGTTTTGATGAGAAAGGTAGACAGCAGGGCACACCAAATAGTAGATGTGGTATTTTATTTCACCTTCAGTTTCCCTAACATATATGCTTCGAAGAGTTTACAGGGAATTATTCAAAGCTAAATCTCAGTTTAAAGGCCCAAGCAACACTGGTGTGACTGGAAACTCAAATCTTAGCCTCAGGTCATGTGGAAATAGTGTCAGGGTCTATGTCAGAGAATCCTGGAGCAAGTTCAAGGGCCAAACAGAGTCTAATAAAAGAGGGTGACTGGGAGCTGAAGCACTTGTCAGAGAGTTGTACAGCTTGTATATAGGCATTGGTCATCCTCTGGCAGTGGTGAGCAGGGCACTAAAGAGGAAAGGCTGAAGTGAGCACAGCATTTTCTTTGCTCCCCACTGTGCAGCCACAGCTGCCCATGAAGGAGTTTCCTCTGCGTGCCATGCACTGTCTCCAGTTTGACTGCAAGCACATTGAATCACGGTCTGCTTCCCAGTGTACCCTCTGGTAAAGCAAGAATGTGTTGTGCTTTGTATTGGTTTAGAAAGAAAAGTTATTCTTTTAGGTTAAAAAAAGGACTATATGACAAAATTGGCCCTTATTGTTTTTAATTTCAAGTCGTGGTCCTGCCTCACACAGGAAGGGATGAGGAGGTTGACCAGATTTCCTTCAGAGGTGCCTTCAAACCTGAACTATGATTCTGTAAAATTATGTGTAGAGTTTCATACCTAGGTTTCTATGACTGCTTATTGCCATTGCTCCTGTGTGTGGGTTAAGTAGAATTGTCCCGCAAACTTCAGGGAACAGTCAATGGGATTCAGTCCCCGTGTGTGCAGCCTGAGCAGGATCTCACACAGCAACTGGGAAACGTCCCTTTAGATACAGGCTACAGCTTTAGTATTACTGGCAAGCTTCTAAAAAAGTGATACATAAGCAATCCTGAGAGAAGCAGGCAAACAATTAGGAAATTACGTTTTCAGCTGCATTAATGTTATGCAAAAGATACTACATACGGTGTGTTTTCTTTCCACAGCTTAATGTCAGGGCTAGCAGCCCTGGATGCCAAGACTTCCAGTCGATTAGGTATCATAACTGTCACTTACTACCTGTGGACAACATTTGTGGCTGTGATTGTGGGAATAATTATGGTCTCCATTATCCATCCTGGTGGAGCAGCACAGAAGGAGAGCACTGAAGAGGGTGGAAAGCCCATCATGAGCTCCGCAGATGCACTGCTTGACCTAATCCGGTAACTACACTCATTCTTTCCGCTTTCTGAAGGTAACATTTTGTACATAACTGCACGTGCAACTGTAGCCTGAGGATAAGTTCTGAACCTAAGAATGAACACTTGGTTTAAATTGAGAAAAAGTAATTTTCAGAAGACGATTTTCAAGTTATCAGATGTTTATACTGGCCATTTCTAGTAAAATTTAAATGAATGGTCACCAAATGTATCAGAAGTACTAACAACATGGGGGCTGGGTTTTTTTTAATCCATGCAGAATCATGTGCAGCCTGTGGACCTCACCATCAAATCTATTATTAAGGTCAAGAGAGTATTAAAATGTAATGTTAATTTAAATAAGGGCAGACGGTTGCAATAGGCAAAACCTTAAATACAGGGGCTGAAATCCACATTTTTCGGGAAATGGTTCTTAAAAGAGCTGTTAAAACTGCTCGTAGCGACTCTCAGATAAAGGACACAATTAGAAATGCCACTGCTGTGATGTTTTTATTCCTTATTTTTGTCATATTATTTGTTCTGCTTTGTGGCTTTTTCTTTGTTTGGCAGAAGGGAGAGTTGTTCTTTTAGACCAGCATTAAGGGTACTGGCAGTATTTTGATAGCCTTGCCTGAATATCCCTTATTGTCTCAACATTTCAGGTACTACTGGGATTAATTTCCTGGCTGAAGATAGTATGTGCCCCAGATTTATGTCGTTCATGCAGAAATCAAATTTTGCCTTTGGTTGGTAGTTCCTCGAGTCATTGATCTCATACTATATTGGGCACGGGCTTTTAGGCCAAGCGTCTATGTCACCCACAGAGAGTGGGTTGCAGTTTGTCTTTCAAAAACCCAAATTCCTGACCCTGACATTATTCTGTTTCTGTTGCATAAAGCTTTGAACCTCTTAGTAAAACAGGGTAGCATAAGACATAAAAGAGAGTTAAGAGAACCGTGGCAGTGTTTGGAAACCCATTCTGGCATGCTGAGCTCAGACCTCACTCTTGAGACAAGTAAAGGCATAGTGAGACATATGGTGCGATGTTATATCCAAACCGACCTTACAGTTGTCTCTGAAAAAGATCTTTCTCCATAGGTTCCCAGGCCCTTCCTCACACCAGTTGCTTTCTGAGACCTAGAGTAAGCTCGTACATGGAGATGAGTCAGATGAAAAGTAATTTGGGCATGCAAAATCTGAATTCAGTTCTGTAGTATTATGTTTGCATAAAATGACCGAACGTCTGTATGGCTGGAACCTGAGATCTGAGTTACAGTCTCACCTCTCCAGCTCTGTCTGGCCAGTCCCTGTACACCGCGGGTTTAGGGGTGAGGTTGGGGAACACTTTATTCTGATGAGCCTCATTGCAGGTAAAACACCACGTCCTGATCTAAACATTTGCAAATATCATCTCTAATGTCACTTTCTACAAACATTTACCCAAGCAAATTATAACAGTTTGTATGTGTATTTCAGGTACTCCTGTTTCTAACCAGGCATGTGCTTTTAGAGTGTGACACCTTGAATTCTTCTCTGGTTTGGGCAGGTGTCAACAACGACAGGCCAACAAGCCACGGTCACTACTGAAGCTTAAATAGAGAATAAAGCTCACTCTCCTCCTGCTGTGCCAGGCAGCTGTCACAGCTGCAGTCTGTCTACCCCGAGTGCACAAACTGATGCTTTTTATTCCTCCACTACAGAAATAACCACATTTATTAAATAAATAAATAAGAGCAACACAACTGTGGGGAATGGGCTTTCAGCCTAGGCAAACACTATGGGTGAAATCTTGGCTCTGCTGAAGTCAATTGCAAAACTCCTAAATATCTATGTGGAAGTCTGGATTAAATGTAATGATGTATCTGCTGGTTTGAGCTAGAAAGGCTGATCCTTTAGCTCAATGAGAAATCACTTCCATTCACAGCTGGAGACCATCTTTTTCAGCCCAGATTGGCTTATCTTCTCAATTCATTAATTTCCTCTCAATTTATCAATTGCATATGTGCACAGAAGTTTACACAGGAAACATCTGGTATTCTGCAAATGAAGAACACTAAATGTACAAGTGGAGAGATGATATATGTGACATAATTGTGGAGTTTATTTTAAAAGCATGAATCTTGGCATGGTCATACACATATTTGCCCTCGCTGGTTTCAGATCTGAAGCCGCTTTGAAATGATGAAATACATTATTATTATTTCCTGTGATATTACGTTGTCAGGTCTGGAATTTTTGGCAGGGAGGATGTTGCGAGAAATTAAATTTTTTTAATTTTTGGGTGAGGATTTTGGTTTTAGAAGTGGTTTTAATCAGAAATTAAAGGATATACTGACTTAGCGATAAATGAAACCAAGAACTACTGCAGAGCCTCATGACCATACTTAAACTCCTGCAACATTAATCATTAATCACATTACTATCCTGCATTATTTTGCAGATGGTGCTTCCTCTGTATGTTTGGCTGTTATGTAAAAAAAAAAAAAAAAGCCAGGAATAAAACCTCCGTTATATATGATTGATTAGGACATAACTCTTCTGCATACTTCTGAAAGGGCTCTAAACCCCACATCAAGCAGGACATATAGAATTTCATCAGCATATTGAATTTTGTGCCTCAGAAATTGTATCTACAAGTCAACCATTTTTTGCCACACTAAACATCAGTACTTGAAAGCCTTCCTTTCCAAAGGGAACCCCAAGAGATTGGAAGCAAGGTCTTGTGGGGGTGAATCTGCCCCTACTGATTTCCTCCAAGATTCAGTGTGGACAGAGAGGCCGCTGAATGCAGTGTAATAGAAGTGTTTTGACCATTCAGTTAGTCTTTAAAATCTTTAGTGCTGTTTTGGCCTTAAATGCCTGAATTTTTGCTTTAACTTTATCCAGCTTTTAACTAAATAAATCTCCAGCGGTCTGGGGAAGGTACCCATTAACGAGGTAGTTCACCTTAGTACCCGTGCAGGAACCTCCCCTTGCATAACTTGTCCTTCTCTGTGGGCAGTGTGCCGGGATCCAGCCGGAGGCCAAGTGGATCAGAAGGCAGCTGGGAGTCTGAAGCTGTGCAGGACCTGCTGTTCTGACAATACTTCTCTCTCTAGCTGCCACTTTGGGACTACCTTGAGAGAGGTGTACAAATCTGCCTTAATTATATGCAAGGTTTCTGGTGCAGGCACTGCAAGGCTCATGAAAGTGTATTTACTTCTGTATTTAAAATTATAAAGCCTCAGGCTAGGGATCATGTTCTCTCTAATGCACCTGATGCTTTAGGAATTTTAACAGATTTATTTTCATGATGTGCATTAATTTTCATGATGTGTAGGCAAGGTTCATTTTCCTTTCTTATGGCTGGAGACCCAAGACATATGGAAAAGAAATTACCTCACTGAAAATTGTTCAGAAAAAATCCGTGATGCAAGACAAAATATTCCCAGCTCATACAAGACCTGGTAGGGATCTTGTTGTAGGAATATGGCTATTGGGGCACCTCAGTGGAAGTAATAGCGATGAATCAGCACACATCATTACCTTCTTTTTCCTGCACGAATTATCAAAAGTAATTCTGTATTATGTTCCCAAAAATAAAGAGTGAATTTTCAGTAGCCTTTCATGAGTTAACAAATTAAGAAAGGCGAGATTTAATTTTTTAAAAAATAATTCAGACTTAGAGTGTGTTATTCAAAAGGATTAAAAGAGACATATTCACAGGAGTAGTGTTCCATTTACAAGATTAGGTTTCTTTAATTCTGCAACATATGTTCACCTGACAAACAGAGTAGAAAATACCTATAATTTGGGGATGAACATTTGTAAAACAAGGTCTATGACTCAGGACCACACTGTTTACATCAGCAGTTAATATTTCCACCACATTCTGTTGCTGTTATCAAAATCCCTTTGATTTAGAAGGGTAAATCCTGCTGCAACTAACATCATGCTGCTTGCATTTGCAACCAAGGGAAACAAAATTTGGCTGAAGAGATAAAAACAAACAAGCAAACACCATAAACATGCACATGAGGAAACAAATCTCAGCCAAACTAGGGGTTCACTCTCCTTTTTTTATGTGAGGCTGATTGCGTGTGCAAATCTGGGCACCAGCAAGTGCAGGGTTCACATATATTTTTACTTTTTCCTCAAGCCTAACCAGAGAGCATGACATCGCAAGCTTATTCAATTCCAAAGCTCCGAATAAAACAATTCAGTGAATACTGTCAGGATCAAATCATGCCTTAAATCATGACACACAAATTTGTACATTTCTGAAGTTTGCTGGGAGGATAATATTCAGGATTGCATCAAATTTGATAGCAGGTACCAGGAAACACAATCTAGCTTAAGCAAGAGAGGTTGGTTTGTTGGGTTTTTTTATAACATTAATAGTTAGAAGAGGATATAAGCACGGTGGAGGATTTAGGTTTTCAAGGGAATCCTGAGCACTCTTTAAAATTATTTCCTTTCCCTCTTTTCAAGCTAAGGGCTATGTTCTATTTTATTGAAATTGTGTTTCTTCAAAATAGGGCAGGAGAAATGCAATATCTGCTGTCATCTGGAAAAAGTCCAGGCTGTGCAGAACTAGAAATCACACTTAAAAAAATTTAGAGCTGAAGACTGTATATACACACAGTAAGATATTTAAGTGATCCAGGATTTAAACTATGAAAGAACTTTTTAAAATAACTTTGCCCTACATTTATGTATCTTTTGTCAAAAGTCACTGTGTACCGTGATAGAAATATTTATCTGTCCCCTACGGCAAACTACTATTTTTTACTCGTTTCAGATTGCCAGTGTTCTTTTATCTTGCAAAACCAGCCTGGTGCCAGCAGTGTTCTGTACTGCATGTTATCAGATATTCACTTCTGGCTAGTTTTTAAGCAGTTCAAGCTGTGCAGAAGTCTGAACCTCAGGTATTTACAGAGGACTCTGAAGCCCCTGAGTGTGTGGTTCCTATTTGGTGTAAAAGGAAACCAACATCGAAAAAAGAAAATTTTGTGGTGAGAACAGTGCTGGGCAGATGGACTATCAAGCAGTTTTTGCTCTCTGGTCAGGAAGCCAGAGTCACAGAGAGAGAGGTGCATGGGGGCCAGGAGTTAAAACTGCAATAGGAAAGCTTCCACCCTAAAGGGGAGTAAATCCTTCATCCTCCTGACAACTGGCCCGGACATCTTCCAGTGTAAACATACAGTTTTTATGAAATAACTTTGCTTTGCTGGAACCATAGTGGAAATGTGTTGGGCCTGTCATGTTCCTTTTGAAATGGTTCAGCCTTTTCAAGATTCCAAAAGATGTGATATACTTGTGCTTCCACCCCAAAGAACGATTTTCTCAGAAAGCCATAGCCCTGTTGGGGCTGTGTCAGGACCTTTTCTTTCAGAAGATGCAGGGTAAGGAGGTTCACCCTTCAGATCCCTTACTCGAGCTGAAGGGCCATGCAACAGTGTCACTCTCAGGACAGATAAAATGTCCCTGTATTTGGCAAAATAATTCCACAATATGAGTTCTGCTCTGATCTGCATAAAAAGACAAGCAAGCCAAAATGGCTTAGACCCAATTAGTGGCGTTTTTTTTGCATTCTATTAATATCTATTATCACACTAATGAGAACTTAAATGCCTCATTAATTCTGAAAAAGACTTATTTGGTCGTTTTAGCAGGAGGTAGTAAGACCGATACTGAGAAATGATATGAGGCACTGGAGATGACTACTGATACACAAGATGCATCCTCCCTGAGACAGGTCATTTATTTGGTCTTGCTGAATTAAATTTTGCCCTTGATTTGAGGAGTACAAACCCTGATGGAGCCCAGTGACACCAGCAGGAAGGTTCTTCAGATGTAAACCTATATGACTAAGGACACATGCCTCATGTGGTACGGGAACAGTAGTCAGGAGTCTACACAGCTGATGATGAAATCATGCAGAGGGCAGCAAAAGCAAATGAATTTTTGAGATTAAGATAATGTCGCTGAGAAGAACCTCAGCCTATAGTAAATAGGCAACATAGTGCTGTTCATTCTTGTGAATGGCTGTAAAATCTGGAAACTTTATAGCTGTCATGTCAAGCTACTCAGACTCCATTTTTACTCTCTCTATACCCTTGCTGCATAGAGTGACAGGGTAAGATCTCAAACACTGAAGTATTAAAATACTGTCAGACACACACCCAGTCTTAAAACTGTTCTTGCAAGCTCAGCTATGCTAGTTCAAATTTGAGAGCTGAGTGTCCACAGCTGTTTTATGCCCAGAGCAAATATAGGCCAATAAAATATTATGAGGATGCGCATGTAGCAAAAAAAAAAAACAGTCTGGTGGTTTTAATCCCACAGCGTGAGAGGCTGCAGCCAAAGACTGTCTGGTGTGGCAGGGATTAGGTACTGATAACATCAAAGTCTGAGAGCAAAACCAGATTGCTGCAGCAGAGCACAAAGTGCCCCAGAGGGAATGGGGGTTCTGATTCAAGGAAGCAACATCTGCCGTACCTGTGGCTGCTCTTAGGCTAGAGCAGCTGGCCTAATTTCTTATTAAAAACATCTACAAAAGCTGAATGCTTGGAGTTAGCAGATCGTGTAGCCAGGACTCGGAATGAGTATTTCCATTATTCAGTAGTATAACTGCAACCAGCATTTGGCCTATTATTTCTAATAGAAGTTGTCCAGGAGCCATCAAATTGGCTATCCCAGTAGCTGTAGGCTAGTGCTCTGTGCACAGTTCAACATGAGCAGTAAAACAGTTTAACAGTGCTGATATTTTATCATTGCTGTAGTTCCTAGAGACAGCAACCTGCTGAAGAGAGAGAGAGGGCTCCCACATGTCGTGAGGGCAGTGGCAAGGCACGGCTTGAGCTGAAAAATGGCTTCCTAATACAATTCAGCTTCCTAATACAATTCAGCTTCCTAAAGCAGCGGAAATCTAGGGAAGCAAAAACGAGCTAAAAGTGTTAATTGGTAAGTTAACTGCTGGGAGACGATGGAGAAGGAAAGAGGACCTCCCACTTTTGGCAGTGATAAGGTGTGAAGTAGTCCTACCTGTAACAGGCAACTGTACCCTCAGAGCTGCTCCTTAGAGGAGGCCCTGTGTGTCCTTAATACAAGACTTCAGAATTTTCTTTCAGTTCCATGGCTACCGAATTGCAGAACACATGTTGCCTTAGTCATACATACACATTTCTAACATGATAACATCCTTATATCTGAATCCTCTTGTCCCATACAGAGTTAGGGAAGGGCTCCTAAATTTACTAGTAGAATGAACCAGCCTGTGCATCACAGCAGGATGTAGTCAAACAAGGTGTTTAGAGGGTCACTTGTGTGTATTCGCTGCTGTCACAGCAAACGCAGGCCAGGCATGCTGTGGCTCAATAGCTCACAGTCTGTAGAAGGTTCACTAAGCTGATATTGAAGCTTCATGCCTTTTAGCCTGTGTTGAACGCTCCTCTCCTGTCTGGCAGAAGTCCTGAAGCAGAAGATGCTCTGGGAAATATTCTTCTTCAGGGCAGAGAGTTATTTAGCTCTTAAATTTTTATGTGACGAGAAACCATACGTTTCAGTTTCTCTTTTACAACCATATCCCTGTCTTAGACCTAAATTTACCTATGTTGCACACCATGCTCACTCACTGTTATTCACTGTATTTAATCTACTATTATTATGTGAAATTGTTTCTGCTAGGAATGCTCAGTTGTGCCTCGGAGGTTAGAGACAATGTTGCTTGTACTAGAGAAATGAATCCCAGATCACTTTAAGTTCCCCGCACGATTATTTTGTGTCCCGTGTCTTGTAAACAATCTGAAAGTAGTGCTGGAAATTTAGAAGCATTTTATCTTCTTAGCTTTCTTAGTTGAATAAACACAACAGCATCATTAGGTGGTGACAGCAATGAGTAGCTCAGCCTGAATTACTACTTTGTAAGTACTGGCAGTGTCTGTAATGCAATATATGTTAGTGATAAATACGGTGCCTGTTCTGTAGAGACACAGCCTCACTTTACGATCCTGATACCAGATCAGTGTGGGCAGATCTCTACATTGTCCAGAACTGCAGCAAAGCTAGTAGAGATCTGCAGGGGCCAATCTGACTGCAGGCTGGATACCTGGAAAACAGGTGGCCAGAGAATGACAAGCTGCAACACCCTGCAATTAATTGTCTAATATGTCTGGGCAAATGCAAGTGTCTGGATCTTGTGCTAGACTGAAGCTCCCGCTGCAGCTGGCGTTCCCCAGTGCTCAGGTTTGATGGGCCAGAGACCCACAGGAGAGCTGCCCCGAGGCAGCCAAGCTCGCTGGCAGTTGTGAGGATCCTGCCAGCCCTCCTCAGCCCAGTTCCATGTTCAAAAGCCAAATCCTCTACTACCAGTCTCACTTCAGTGTCTTGTTCTGAAGCATTCCCAGGAGATCTCTGCCAAACATCATGGCTGGAAATAGCGACTTGCAGCAAGATGTATCCCTAAAGCAAGAATTTCTCAAGTGTTTCTGAAGAGACCTGACTGAACCAACTCTCAGTTGTTCTAGGCGATGGTTTGATACTTTATTCTCACCATTTGTTTTTAGTCCGTTAGAGTTCTCATCCACCAGTTGCTCTCTTTCATGTTTTTAGTTAACAAAACAAAATTTTAGCTAATACTGGATTTTTTCAATCCAAGTAAACCAGCTTAAAATAAAAAATAAGCTGAGGCTCTGGCAAGCACATTCAGGTCAGCCCTTCACTAGATAAATTGTGTAACTTTAGTAAGGCTAGTCTCAAAGACTGGATCACAGTGCATAATATATTAAAAAATATTGGGAGAATTCCAGTATCCAGTATTAAGTGGGTAGTTGTAATTCCAGCAGGATAAAGAATGATAAAGAAACAAAATGCTTTAATCCTTCACAAATTCGTCTAACATTTAATCTAGGTACTAACCATATGACATTTCTCGAGCAGTCTTAATTGTTCTTAATTCTACTAATTAGGACTATAAAACTAAGGGAGCAAGTGGAAATCATCAGCAATTAAATTCATATTTCTTTGTAAAGCTGCGGCTCATACGTGACATTCATATTCTGAGCTGTGCTGAAATCCTCAGTGTGGATCTGTGGTTTCAGAATATTTCACGTTCACACAGCAGGTCAGAGCACAGTCATCGCACTGACACTGTGCACTCCTGTAGCACCTTTCATCTGATCATCTCAAATCACAAACCAAAGACGATTTAATATTAATGAAGCCTTTAACAATCTGCAAGCAGAAATTCCCATAAGAAGCATCATAATAAGGCAGTAACCATCTTTTCTCTCCAGTGCTCCCTCCTCTTGTAAACATCCTCTCCATCTTCCCAGGTCCAGCTCCGTCCAGCTGTTCCTCAGTCAGTCCCTCCTGTCAGCTAAGCCCCCCGGGGCTCAGGCAGAAGGTTGTGTCTGCATCTGCTAGGAAAACAAGGCACAGCTGGCTGTTGTCTGTGTCTTGCTTTGGCTACAAATTCCGCATTTGAACCAGAGAACTGTCAGCTTTACGGACAATTTGCAAAGATAACCCAACACTCCGTGCTGTTGTACCTGGGTGAAAGCTGGTGACAGCACAGCACTCGGATGTACAGCACTGCTTACAATGGTATAACGAGGGACTGCATTAATTTAACTAAACCTTGCTAGCTTATAATAATTTCCATATGTGGAAGGATGGACTAGATGACCTTTAAAGGTCCTTTCCAACCCAAACCATTCTATGATTATGTGCTTTTATATAGCCCAAGCTGCTGTCTTCTGCTATCATGTCCTCAAAGCACACAGATGTTATCACACCTGGGGCTCCTAAAAGCAGGATTGGTAAAATAGGAGGAGATGTTGCAGGTGTAGCACAGCCAGTGCACGCTGTTATCCTGCAGGAATGCCAGGTCCTGCAAGGGGTGGGTAAACTGAACTGTCTCACCTGCCCTGAGGCGAGAAAAGGCCAGAACAGTTAAAGAAGAGTAACTGAAGTGCTGCACATCCACCTTGTGCCTTGCCTGGTGGTAACTGTCTGTGTAACACTAGGTTGCCCTAAAGCAACAGCCTTACCAGAATGACCAATGATGCCTTTAAGTGCCTTGTCTGCTCCCACACCGTAGGCCAAGAAAACTTCCTCATTTTCAATTTTCTGTTTCAGTCATTAGACAGTACTGCCCTTCAATTGAAATTCTTCTCCCTCTGCTTTACCCTGAAAAGGATAATTAGATTCTCTCTTTGTAGCAATTGCTCTCAGTGCCTGATGTCACTTAAGCAGATTCTACCTCATAATTTTAAGTGTGATTGCTCTCAGTGCCTCATGCTACTGAAACAGATTCTGCCTCATAATTTTAAGTGAGACCATAATGTCACATTATGATCACTTAAAATAGCAATAAGATTGTTTTTCCTAAGCCAGTGCTGCACAGCATACTCTTGCTGCGACTCCATTAGCAGCAGGCATATGCTGCTGCCACGAAGAGGAAAGCAGGTCTAGAAAATGTCCCAGTTCAGCTTGTATTTCACTGTTCATGTATATAGCAATTCTTTTTGGAAAAAGAGTGGGCTTTTCACATATACTTAGGTGTTGTCCTGTCTTGGAGCTTGAGCCAGACTTTGAATAAAAAGTCTTTTGGCTAGAGGATTCAGGAGTTTCTCCTTGCATAAATTTATGTGTGTGACAGCATAGAATCGGGTCATAGGCTGTCTGCCTCTAGGTTCAGAAGCTTTGGGCTCAAAATAAACCAGTTCTGATAATGATCTTATTAGAATTATCGCACAAACCTTGATTCCCTGAAACTGCACAGAAATACATGACTTTCTTCCCAAATTGTGCTATGATTCCTCTTTGAAGCCTGTAGAGGGTGTGCTCTCCATTTCAAATTAGGGTTGAATGTCTCCGCAAAGGAGTAATCTAGCTCAAACAGAAGTTATAAATTAGCTCCGAATGTTATTGGGTGAAATGTTACAGACTGAGGTATGCAGAAAGTCAGAAAAGATGACAAGGGTCACTTTTGGAATTAAAAATCTATCAGTCTCACTGCAAATCTCACAGTATATGATCATTGCCTTCCTCCATAGCTCAGCCATGAGTTGGTCTCACTTCAATCTCTTTGTTCTGAAGCCTCAGAAATATATTAAAATAAAATCTGGCAGAGACCGTGCAGCTCTAATCTCAATTCTTCTAGTCAGGAATGAGATCCTCTTTTCTGAAAAGCAAATTATTCTTGACCAAACTACTGTGAAGTCTACATTACTTACAATTTTAGTGATGAAAGTGTATCAGGAGGTACTACAGCTTAAGAGTCATCTCACAGGAGCACCTAGAAGTCCTGAGCACCCAAAGGGCTCAGGAATACATTGCTGACCACTGACTCTGGCTTGAACAGCTCATCATCTAAGTAGGGAAGACAAAATATGGAACAAAGGAATATTCTTCTCCCAAGTTAGCAGATGGGGAAGGGAATGATAGCATTTATGTTGCCCCAATCGCAACATGGAGACTGTGGCAGAGTCAGTAACTGAAACTAGATCTCCTGGTTCTCACTCCAGGTATTTAGAAGAAAGTCCCAAAACTTTAATTCTGAGGAGCTGTCTCTCTGTTGAGCCTTGCTCAGTTAGGTACAGCACGAGTGGGAGAGTGGCGGTATTCTGCACCCATCCAGCCCTTGCTCTCGAGGAGGGTGAATAACTGATTACTGTGGGAGACCCAAGACATACTAAACAAGTTGTTTTCAGTTTAATAGAAATTATTCTTTTATTTGTTCATTTTTAGGAATATGTTTCCTGCCAATCTTGTTGAGGCCACATTCAAGCAGGTAAGTGCCTATATTCCTTTTACCACTGATGAAAGAGATGAGCCAGCATCACATAAAACATGTACCTTTGTAAAACAGAATGCAGATACAGACATTGTGGTTTACTTCAGATACTGTTAGTACCTTCATCATTTAGGAATTAACGAGTCCCCTTCCATTAGCCTCAGCAACCTGGATATCTGAAGGTAAAAGGAACAAGCATGAAATGCACAGTGACTAGAGAGCAGACGTGCACACCTGTGTCATCTCCATCTGAGGCCAGATCTGTGAGGACCATAAGAAAGGTGCTGTAGGGAGTGGAATGATTTGTGCCAGCCTAGACTATGATTTCTCCTAATATGGGACTGCAGTCACTGAGTAGCTGGAAACTCTTTGAGAGTGTGCAGTAACACCGTGCAAAGGAAGAATGACGACCAATGAGCTTAAAGGTCTTTTACAACCTAAGTGATTCCATGATTCTAAGAACATGTCCAGTTAAAGCAACAAAATGATGTGTTTAAGAAGCATTTAATTACTCGGATTGAAATTTGGCCAGAAAACCTCCTCTAAAGGTTCTGAGTGAGCAAGAGGTGTGGGTATATTTATTTCAGCTGGAGGAATATTTCATGGGAACCTTGCCTCTGGTGAGGCAAAGAGAAGGGCGCTTAGAACACCAAGGGAGTCATTCACGATTATGTCTTACAGGAAAGTAGCTCTATTGGGAAATGGTGAGTTTACTGCACAAGAGTCTGTGCAAAAATATATATGTATTTTAGGGAGTTGGGCTAGGTGACTTTTAAAGGTCCCTTCCAACCCAAATTGCTTTACGATTCTATAGGAAGCTCTGATTTTGTCAAGCTTTTCAAAAAATTCTACTATTTTTACAGATTTTAGCAGCACAGGGACAGCAGCTGTCACTCTTCATGTTTGTCCCTTTAAGATGCAGCCTTGTTGCAACAGAGCACTTAGGAGGTCTTGTTAAACTATTAATTCCTGCTGAGTTATTATAATAGAAACTATTTTGTTTTCTTTCAGTATCGCACCAAGAGTATTCCTATAATTAAATCTAACAAAGCATCATCGGAAAGCACCACTCGTCGCATTATAATATATGGAGTCCAGGATGAGAATGGATCCAATGTCCAGAATTTTGCCTTGGATATTACCCCTCCTCCTGAAGTGATTTACAAATCAGAACCGGGCACCAGTGATGGCATGAATGTGCTAGGGATTGTGATATTCTCTGCCACCATGGGTAGGTTTCAGACATATTTGATTTGTAATAATCTGAGTATTCATTTAAGAGAAGGTGATATGGGTTGGGATGTTTAGTTTCTTGATTCACTTTTTTTAACTGCTTCTATCTAAACTTTGTGGGGGAAAAGATAAGACTGTTACAGAGCTGTTCTCCCAACTTTTCAAAGGCAAATCTTCAAAATCCATGATGAGTTTTGTTCTATGCAGTTCTGTTTTCTGAGCATTCAACTACATTATTTTAGGGTTTTTTTATTATTATTATTTTGAGCTTTTATTTATGAAACATTTTTTCCTGACTGTAGGAAACACCTAAAAAGTGTGCTCAGCAGAGGTAAGAATCAATAAACTAGGTCAGACCCACAGCCCCTCTGTCAGTATTATGTTTCAGTCTCTGGCCAGTAGCAGAAGTCTCAGAGAAAGTTTCAAGAAATCCTGAAAGAAACAAGTCTGTAGCAGACTTTCTTCCCAAAGCCCAAGAAGTTAGTACACTTTTAATGCCCAGAACCCCAGGTGTTGTACTACAGGAACAAAGAACTTCCCGCACTGCTCTTGGTTTGGGGGGCATCAGGCTGAGACACCCCCTGCTCTCATGGCTGGATGTTTCACCCCTGCAGCTGGCAATCCAGGAAAAACCTTCTCCCACACCAACTCCTTGGCTAAAGTTCCCCTCACCAGGCAGAAAAATATTTTAACCCTAGAAACTGCCCTATTTGTTCTTACCCATTCTTAGTCACATTTTACCACATTATTAGTGTACAATATAACTGTCATTTATCTATGTAAGAACCCAACTCAGATAATGAGCCTCAGTGATATTTCAAATAAGTGAGCTACAAAGGTGTATTGCTTTATCAGTTTTAAGTCTGTGGATCTTCTCTCTGATTGAAACTTTTTGATTTTATTTTTGTTATCATGCAATGCTGATCATTATATATCATGTAGTAGCTTAGCACAGTGGACTCCTAAGAGCTTTTGTCTGGCTGATTTGTTCAGTGTCACTTGGTGCAGGAACTCATTAGTGCCATGTTTGCTATATTATGTTTGTGGATTTGGAGGAGGGAATTTATGCAAACGTGCCCTTGTTAATCATAAAGTCCTGATGATTTTTACAAGAAAATGCTGATCGATTTTTTCCTTATCTAAATTTATTCTTGGAAGTTAATTTGGTCAGCAGAAGTAGTTCCATAAGACATCTTTGACTGTATTTATTATATTATGGTTTATATCAGCACAAGGGGTTAAAAATCAAGTCCAGAATTAGCCAATTTGTTTCTCTTTTACAGTGTCGCCAGTGGGTGGTATTTCATATGTAACCCTGCTAGAAACTGGCTGTCCCACAGGCTGTAGTATTTTATAGTTGGTTCCCAAAGTACAATGGCCCAGCAAACACTATTCCAGTCAAAAAGTATTGGATATGAATGAATTAATCGCATGTGCTTATTAGGATCAAGGGCAGTTTTATACCGCTGGGGACAGACGATCATTCATTGCCTTCCCAGAACTAAATGTATTACTTTTACAATGCCCCTAAGTCTTGCTGGCCTGGGGCTCAAGAGCTGGAAGCTGAGAGTTGGTTTCTTTCTGGCTGAGGTACAGAAAATGTGCTGCCGGTACTGCCACGTACAGCGTGGTCCTGACCGCTGGGTCCCATGTGACCGTATCGGCTGTGAACAAACCTGAGACACTAAACCCTCAAAACTTGTCACCTACCAGTGACCATTTCAGGCTGCCGTTTTGAACAACGGATGCAGCCAAGCATTTACCACTGTCTTCAGCTTTCTGCAACTCCCCCCCCAAACTGGAAGCAATGAAACAGAAGACATGTGGCTTCAATCTCTATGAAAGAAGAGCAGCATCCTTCCAAACCTTTTGCTTATTGCAAAAGATGTATACAGGCCTCAGTGTTTTCTAACAGTTTTGCTCACTTTGGCTGAGTCTTATTTTCACAAAGGTCTTTTTACACCACTCTGGCATAAAAAAACAGCATTAGGGTGGGCGTAAGTTCTTATTACAGCTTCTTTAAGGTCTTTGAACAGCATAAAAATAGCATAACGGGCACAAATTTGGACTTGAGCTAACTCACTCTTCCTGAAGCAAGAGGTGAATTGCTTAGTAATCTCAGTCCGGGAATAAACCCTGAGCATGAGTGACTGGACCTCTTTACCAGGCATGTATTAAAATGAGCAACATTTGACAGACAGAGTGTAAGGTCAAGACACGTGAAAAACCTTGATGCTGGTGGCTGGCTATATTACCTCTTCTCACACAGTGTGCAGGAAGTTCTGTTCGAGATTATGACAGTGGCTATGCGTTGAGACATCTAATCTTTGTTGCTTGGAGAAACACACATTATTTATTCGTTACAATGGAAATCTTCGCACTGAAATGGAATTTGGTACATGGGTGGAAGCTGGAACACAGGAGGTTCCATAAAAATATGAGGAAAAACTTTTTTACTGTGAGAGTGACCAAGCACTGGAACAGGCTGCCCAGGGAGGTTGTGGAATCTCCTTCTCTTGAGACATTCAAAACCCACCTGGACGCGTTCCTGTGCGCTCTACGCTAGGTGATCCTGCTCTGGCAGGGGGGTTGGACTAGATGATCTTTAAGGCCCCTTCCAACCTCTAACATTCTGTGATTCTGTGATCAGGGCTGCAGACAGAAGGTCCCAATCCTGCCCGCTCCCGTCTGTCCCCACCAGTAGCCACATACTTAGGTAGGACAGTGTTTTAAAGAGCAAACTTCAGTTATTTCTGTAAAATGAAAAAGAAGGCATTTCTTCTTTTTAATATTATATGGAATTAGAAGCCAAGATTCTTGCAAAACTGCCACCGACCAGGCTAGAAGAGCTGAACTATATTTAACATCCTGTTGCCAAAGATGATCAACATGCTTAGTAAAAGAGTATTGTTTTCTGAGCTCAAAGTTGTAGCTTGGATGAATATTAACAGGCTTACAAACCCCTATCTTGAATGCACTGTTAGTGTGAAATCCCTGGATAAATAGCTGAGAGCCGCCCTCCCTGCCTCAGGACGTGATTGCCCTGGAAGCGGCGGTGCCGCCTGAGACCTGGCTCAGAAGTGCAGATGTGGGCTCTGAGGGACAGAGCCCGGGCTCCTGCCCAATGCGAGGACACTGTGTGTCCAGAGCAAGTGGCAGCATGTGCCCTGCTCGTTGCCCCCTGCTTCCTCCTTGAACTCCCTTCGAAGGCGGTCTCACTTGGTGCAGCTAGCTTCTGAAGTGCTTCTTTGTGCAATTAACTCGATCACTTATAATCCTTTCAAGGAAATACGGCAGAAAATTAATAAAATAGGAAAATCATGTCTATTTATATGCATTATTGGAAACTAACGCTGTCTGGAGAATATATGACTAGATGACACATCCCAGAGCTGTATTCTTTTCCTTTCTGAGTGCTGGATGCATGTAAATGGGTTTTCTTTGCTTTCTTCTTTGGTAGTTAGTCTATGCAGACTAACTTTGCGTTTCTTCACATGAATTTGCATTTTCTTCTCTGCTCAAGTTTGCAAACCTGACTGATTACAAAGATTGGTTGTTACTGTGTAGATGGATAATTACTAAAAATAAGATGGAAACTCCCTTACTAGCTCCCCGTTACCAGAACAAATCTCAAATGCTGGCTTTACCCCAGGAGTGTCTCATGGATGCTGCCCAGTTGTACGCAGTGCACAGCACAAAGGCAGACTGCAGGCAGAGAGTTTCCTTCACTAGAAAAATGTTTTCCAGTTTGTCTTTCATGGATCCCTCAGAGCAAGAAAACCCTTCTCAGGGCTCTATGAAAGACAGTTAAGGAAACAGTAGGGCTAAATCTACAGCAGAATAGTAGCTCTACAGGGAAACTTCCAGGGAACTGCAAATGAAAAACCACCCAGGTCAGGGTGAGCAGTTTGGATGGAGCCAGAGCACAATGCTGGGGCCTGGCTCCCGCACCCTCTTGTGCTTCTGTAAGGTGAGATTTTCAGTACTGTGTCTCTTCATACAGCATGAAGATTGATATTCATCCAGTCATCTCCCACAGTTCACTTTGAATTACAGCAGGGAGGGAACTTTCTCACCTAAATGCCTTTGTTTGCAGGTATAATGCTGGGGAGAATGGGGAACAGTGGCGTTCCTTTGGTCAGCTTTTGCCAGTGTTTAAACGAATCTGTCATGAAGATAGTGGCAGTTGCTGTTTGGTAAGTAAATGCTTTAGTAAGAAAACTAGTATTATTTTTAAAAGTAAGAAAATTTCAACAGAAGAGGATGAACAGAGGTCTCTTGAAACTTATTTCCAAGGAAAGATAAGAGGATGAATGATCTTTAGCTTTGCAAGGCCTCGGCTTGCTCGGGAGAGGGCTGAGCGGACACGATTACAGTGTCGTCGGCATGGTTGCTGCTAACCTGGCTGTCTCTGCAATGATCAGCACAGTGGAGCTGACACAGCCAGAGTGCTTGGCACTCGGGCTGTCTCCACTCAGCAGAGAAGACCTCAACAAACCACCTTAGGTCATGTAACTTAGGAAAAGCCTTCAGAGCAATCCTAAACTACACTGAGAGCCAGCTAGACCTGCCAACCCCCCTGCCCCAAAGATCAGAAGAACAGTAGGTGACTGCCAACAACAAAAACCGTTCAGCTTAATGTCTTCCCCACGCTTCAGAAGTTCCCCCAGCGTGGCTCAGCCCGTGGAGGGGATCCCACTACCAGCACTCACCCTTTGTTTCCACCTACCTGGTCCGGTCTGACTGAGCTGGGTCAGGGAATGATCGCTTGGTTAGCTGGATCCAAGAAGGTAGTAATTTCTGGAAGATGAAGGGAAGTAGCAAGTCTCTGGACATGGAAGAGATGCAAATGGAAGATAGCTGGATATCCCTGTATTTTTTAGGTTTGTTTTTTTCTTTAAATCTTCAACTTCTTTAACACTCATGACTTTGTATCTAGCCATGCACAGAAGCACAGTTTTAATAAAGCGCCTATCCCACATCCAGTCCAGAAGGGTTTCAGAAACTAACTATTCTTCTGCCTACCTGTCTGCCCCAAATCAAACTCCTAGGCAGTCCAAGAGCACATCTAATGCATGTTGGTGTTTCTCCTATGTCTTCCAAACGCAACATTAACATTTACTTAACAGCTTCCAGCTAAAATCTGCGAACAGTTACATTCACACAAACACGTGAGCGGAACTTAGGATTCCTTCCTCCTTTCCCCAGTAAATGACCTGCCTTAAGCTAAAAAGTCAGAACTGCATTCTGAACCAATACATTTTAAAGTCATTGCTGACCAGCACCATAACCTCAGCTGTGCTGAGGAGTACCCCACATGAAAGATTGTTTAGCGCACCGCTTCGGGCACAACCCTCAAGTGTGAGAGAGAAGGACTTAGTCTGATGAAACAACGGAACCCAGCTGCGCCGCTGTTACTGCACTGCTACTGGAAGGAGTCCCCAGCTCCTACCGTTTGATGGAAGTGAGCTGTGTCCTAATAACGACTGTTTTCTTTTTGCCCAGGTATTTTCCATTTGGAATCGTGTTCCTAATTGCTGGTAAAATCTTAGAAATGGATGACCCTTCAGCCATTGGGAAGAAACTGGGCTTCTATGCCATTACAGTGGTTTGCGGCCTAGTGGTGCATGGGCTGTTTATTCTGCCAATGATGTACTTCTTTATCACCAAGAAGAATCCCATTGTCTTCATCAGAGGGATTCTCCAAGCCTTGCTCATTGCTCTGGCCACATCCTCCAGGTATCGTACAGTTTCTTGGCAGATGCGACAAAATGCTTGCTAGATCCTTACACCAGCTTTCTCTTGGGAACAGCGCACTGTAACTGTTTTGGAGCAGATATATTTATATCTAAACAATGGCCTGTGTCAAATCCACTGGTATATTTCTAAAAGTTGCGTCTTTCAACATTTGGAACTTATGTGCGGGAGCTGTTTGACAATATTGTTTGTCTCATTGTTTTCCCTCAGTTTAAAAAATATCGAACAAAATGTTTTTTCATAGAGGACTAGAAAGGAAATAAAGATATTTTTCCATAAAACCAAACATTGTGCTTCTACAAAGCTAACATATATAAGGGGCGCGCAGTTTGTCCAGACTTGCTATTATTATTTTTGCTATTAGTAGAGAACCTCCTAGTTCAGTCATATGGAAACATTGTACCCTTTGCACTCATCTCAGTCTTTGTTTCTTGGTACATTAAGACAAGGTTGTGGTTGCAAGTTATTGTCCAGCACTGGGAAAGTATTTAGCTGTTCTGCTCAAGGAATAATATTTTTTGCATCCTTTTTAGGGAGGATGTACAATGAGTTTTAACCATAGCTGAACAAAGGTACAGTGAAAATGAGAAACAGCTTGTGATCTGGTTATGAAAATGACTCCCAACATGGATAAACTGCTGCGTGAGTAGTACTTGAAAGGGCTGGAATTGTCTTGCGTGGAGTGGTGACAAGAAGGACAGCTAAGTTAACATTTCCATGTAGCCAATATCATGAAAACAGTTTCATGGCATCTGTGGCTGGAGGCTTGTTAGTCTGAAGTAACAAGAGCAGCGATACCTACCACTTTTTACGCAGTAAGAATAGCCGCAGTACAAGCAGAAGGTGCCAGGTAAATAGGTCTCTTTAGCACATCTTACATATTTGTTATTTCTACTGTCAGCTATAAAGGAAGAGGGCTAAAGAAAGGAAAAGATACCTTTCTTTTATCTCATTTTGTCTTTCGGATTTTTAAAGTTATTATTGTTATTTTATACAGAGTGGAAAACACTGAATTCTTATCCAGATTTTGAAATGATGACAGCTACTGTCAGGCACCTACTTCACCACCTAATTTAGTCTTCAAATTAGTGGTTAATTCAAAATCAATTACAAAATGGGAACATCTATTTATAAAGGAACATAATGAAAAATTACAAGGTTTTACTAACCCCCAAATATTTATTCTCGTTAACAATAATGAGTGAGGATTAATTAATCTTGTTATACTTAAATATAGGTTCCTTCTTCCATCTTATAATAATTTCTATAATAAGTTGAGCTCTGATGACTAATATATTCTTTCAGGGAGCAGCATTATACAAGCTTCTTATCCCTCGTGCCTCTAATTTTATTTTTCTCCATAACTTCCCAAGCTCCTTGAGGAAGAATTCACATAATCCCTCCTGCAATGGAGTGACTCACTTAGAAATAAAGTGCATTTGTAATAGGTGAGATTACAGTGGGAAAGGACAAGAATATAGATAAAAAGTTCTGGGAAAGCAGTTGAACAAATACTACAAATACTGACTTAACTTCTTTTTAATAGTCTAATAAGGGCTGTTACATAATCAGCACATGTGGACTTGCATAAGGTGTAATCACTGATAAATGATTATGTGAGTTTTGCAAAAATCTCGAACTCCTCTGCAAATTAGCTAAGTAAGTAACAGGGTAATTTGGGGCAGGAGGGTCAAATGCAGATAGCTGTTTCTCTCCTGAATATAATATGTACAGTGGTCAGGGCAGGAGTAAGCAGGGCAGAAGGAATGTGTCGGAATTAAAAGAAAGGAGAGGAGGGAATGGTTATTTCAGTACAGTTGGAAGGTATTGGCTTTCCACTATATTTCATTTTACAAGGTGTTCTCATATGTAACATTTTGCTCTAAAACAGCCTATAAAAAGCAACATAACTGTGAAATACAAAATCAAGAAAAATTATGAGTTAGGTGGTGGTTTAAAATCTAATTAAACTTAAAAAATTAAGGCAAGCTTTTTTATTAGATTGTTAAAAGTTTGTAGCTTGAGATGTCATCACATCCCCAGATTCAAGTAAGTTGCTAATTTTTGCACTTAAAGATGTTAGTATTGGAAAAGGCTCATCAGACTCACATTTGACACACGTGGCTATGTGCCCTGCTCCTCTAAGAATTCTTTCTGAAGAACTCTATTACTGACAACTCGAGTTTTTAAATCTGTGCCATTCCATTCATTCTCTTTTTCTGGAAAAGTAGATCTTTTTATTAAAAATCCAATCTAAATTTTTCTCTTTTTAGGAGAAAAAAGAAATTTTGTTCCTCATTTTACCTTTAAAATGTATAGAAGAGCCTGTCCTTTTCTTTTCTGATAATCACCAACAAAAATAAAAAACTTTTTTAGATAGTAATCTCCTGTTCCTATCAAGGCAGTTCATTGTTTCTTGATGGGACCTCATCTCCTTACTGTGTCTAGCTCTGAGAGCATCAAGCCACTCTACACTCATGAAGAGCACCAGCGTTGCATTTCATAATATAGAATCGTAGAATTGGCAGGGTTGGAAGGGACCTTAAAGATCATCTAGTTTCAACCCCCTGCCATGAGCAGGGACATCCCCCACTAGACGATGTTGCTCAGAGCCCCATCCAGCCTGACCTTAAAAACTTCCAGGGATGGGGCTTCCACCACCTCTCTGGGCAACCTGTGTCAGTGTCTCACCACCCTCATGGGGAAGAACTTCCTCACGTCCAATCTGAACCGACCCATCTCTAGCTTTAATCCATTCCCTCTAGTCCTGTCACTACCTGACTTTCTAAAAAGTCCCTCGCTAGGACTTTTTGTATTCAGGGACTTTTTATATTCAGGTCCAGGTTGCTTGTGGTATATTTCGAGGTTAGAAATGTTCCAATGCCACTATCATAGAATCGTAGAATGCACTGGGTTGGAAAGCATCTCTAAAGGTCATCTAGTCCAAACCCCCTGCAGCAAGCAGGGACATCTTTCACTAGATCAGGTTGCTCAGAGCCTCATCAAGCCTGACCTTGAGTGCCTCCAGGGATGGAGCCTCCACCACCTCTCTGGGCAACCTCTGCCAGTGTTTCACCAACCTCAGGGTAAAGAAGTTCTTCCTAATGTCTAATCTAAATCTACGCTGCTCTATTTTAAAACCATTGCCCCTAGTCCTCTTGCTACACAGGCTTGTAAACAGTCTTTCCACAGCTTTCCTGTGGGCCCCCTTCAGGTACTGGAGGGCTGCTCTAAGGTCTCCCTGGAGCCTTCTCATCATAATAAAAAACCAGTAAGTCAGACATGATGTGTAGTTACCAAAATACACAACTAGATCTACAAAGGGATGCAGCAGTTTGATTCCCTGTTCTACACACAAGTGACTAAATTATATTACTACCTGGAGAATGCCGGACATTGGTTGGTTTGAGAATTTTTAGATCAGTTATTTTTTTCTCTGTTTGCTTGTAGAAACACAAGGAATGAACATATGTGCTCTCTAGGAAATGTGAGCTAGCTCTTCTAAAAGGCCTGCGTATCACAGTGGTTGTCAGTGCAAAGCTTAACTTTTAGGCAACTTTCAACCACACAGGCTGCGGGTCGTTCATCTTGGATGTCAGCTCCTCGTTGGAAGAGCTGGGCTCCTAGGAAGGAGCCCCACAAGCCAGCGTGGTAGAGAGAACTAGGTGGGCATCAGGCATAGCTGTAAAGCAAAAATCTCAACCTATGGAACTGACAAAAGAGAGGTGTCTCTGCTGAATCTCTTCAAGCTAAACCAATCCTTACTTGCAGTTTTCTCCAGCCTCATTTCCTTACTCCAAGGTGATGCAAGAGTGCCCACTGACAGTGGAGAATATACAAGGAATTCAACTTTCTCTTAAACCTGTGCTGGCTTTGACTCTCCTGGGCTCTGACTCCCAGGAAAGAGACCCTTTCCTGGGGATATAAAGTACTTTGAGATAGTGCTCTCTCCCACTGTGCAAGGAATAATTACATATTTATAGATCCGGAGAGGGTGTAGCTTGGGAACAGAACTTTGACACCAGCTGGCAGCTTGGCCTGGCAAGAATCACCAGCAGGACTGGCTACCGGATTTAGTAGCTTTGTTGTCAGAGCTAATGTATCGCCAAAGTTAAAGTGAGTCCTGAGGAAATGCTCTGAACTTAGGGATTTGGGGCTTGGACATGTTGGATAGATTTAGCTCTCTTTACCCCTTCTTAACAGAATCTATATTTTGCAAATCCAGCATAGGCCCAACGTGGGTTTTTATGTTTTTCTGCTCAAATGGCAATGTCTTGTCTAGAGATAGCTGAACTTTTCACCTTTGTTGAACTGAAAGGAATGGATACTGCACATAACTGAGCTGTTGCCAAAAGAACATGCACAAATAATTGGGGCTGGACAGAAGAGCTGCTTCTCCTGACAGTCAACACATCTGTATTTGGTTAAATAATACTTGCCACAGGGGCATTATATAACACTTGTAACATGGGTATTGGATTTTCAGATCATCTGAGAGGAGAACAAAAATTGGTTTTAAGCATACTGATGAGAGTCTTGGAGATGTTTCTGTGTCAATTCATGTCTACATCTAAAGATAGAAAGAAAGCCACTGATTGGTGTCCTGGTATTCATTCCAGTTTGCCTGCACCTTTGAAAAGCTCTGTTTTTACACTAAAAGTCAAATTTGCAAGAATCAAAACTAGTACCGTGTACAAAACCCAAGAGTGTAACACAAGGGAACCTGACATCCACTAAACAGCCGTCACATGGCAATTGTTATATTGAATCTGAACATTAATTCAATCAATTTCCCTTTAGCAAAAGGTGCTGCACCCCTTTCTCAGTCATCTTACATTTCTCTAGAAATCCCAATCACAGCCATGTTTTGATTTGGACTAATGTTACTGGAGAAGCAGGGACAGAGAAGAAGGAGATCTCTTATTCCTTTGGTGCATCCTTTAGGACACGATGAACTCGATCCCTATGACCAGGACCGAGTCCCTGCACCAGTCACTTGGCCAGCCAGTCCCTGAAGCCAAACCCTTGGTCCCAGTACAGGCAAGAAGTGTCCATAGCGATGCGCTATCAGTAGTTTGGAGGGGTGTGAGGTGTGCACGGCCCGTCCTGTCGTTGCCCATCTTGGCCGGCTCCATGGTGGTCAGGCCACATAGCTGTGGGTTTCTGACTTTCTGCTTCCTTGCCCCCACATCATCCCTCATCTTGTCACCTCTTACTGTACTGAAAAAGCAGCATTTGGCCTACAGGCAAAATTCCTCTTGATTTTAGCTTTCCTCATTCCAACAGCAAGAGGGAATTTTATTTTTCTAGGTCATCTTCCCATATCATTAATGAATTAAAGCAGCATCTTCTCAGTGGAACATCCTATCAAAAGAAGCAATTTTCATCTTTTCTGAAGACAAGCATGAGTATTTCAAGGGTTTTGCTGCTTACGAAACACTAAGATCTTGGCTATTGCACAGTGTAAATTAAAGGCAGATTTAGCAAAAGGGAGATGAGATCAGTTTGTTGATTTTTTGGAGCAAATATCAAAATGCATTTGAATGATAAGATAAACAGAGCAGGCTGAACAGCTGTTCTTCCACAGTGACTAGCTGTCTTTGTGGCTCACACTAGTAAGAGCTTGGCCTGATCCAGCATTAGCTTATGCTCAGTCTCTGCAGCTGCAGCATTTTATCCCAAAATTGAAATAAGACTTTAAAAATGTATTTTTAATTGTTGGAATTAGTGCTGGAAGAAGATACCTCCCCTCTTAGCTGAAAGCGTTAGGACAGTTTTTAAAAGAATTAACAGATTAAGATCAGTGCTTTAGAGTATTTTTTTCTCCTACTAAATGTTACATGGCAGGCTTTCATGTTACTGCTCCACTGTTTAACACTAGATAAAGCAGCTTTCATGAAAACAAACTTCACTTAATTTGACTGGAAAGACAAATTAAAGTATTTATTTGAGAATGCTTTTTCTTCAGCCATTGAAATGATATATTAATGTAAGTCCAGAATGACAGTAGGAACATTTTTTTCTGTGCCACCTGTAAGTCACCAACAGACAAAGCCTTAAATAAGACACACATCTTCTGATATGCGCCAGATGATACATTATGAGTAAAAATGAACCATCATGGAACAAGACAACCTCTCCACATAACTTTTGTCTCCTACATTCAGGAAAACGTCATTCAGATTGAAATGTGCTGAAAGGGTAATCAGGGATGTAAAGCAGCAATCATGTAAGAGAAGACTTTAAAAAGTCTCATTGGGTCAATGCAGGCTGAGAGGGGACAAAACTGATTTCCAACAATACGTGTTGTAACAGCTGGACTGATTTGTGCAAGGAGAAATGCATAAAGCACATAAAGCATAATGTAAATTGAAAGGAGTACCTCTAGATCATAAATTTTCTCTTCTGACTAGTAACTTCTAGAAAATGCTTTGATTGGAACAGTTAGGACAGACACTGCATCTAGCTGTAAGATGCAGTGTTATAAATTTGAGTGAGACTGTGTAGTAGTTGCCTGTGCTAGGAAAGTACAAGAATTTGTGCCCTGGAAATTTGCTCCCCTTCAGTAACTTTCATCATCATTGCACTAACATCTTCCCTATTTCATTTTTTTCTAATATTTAAATAAAAATGTAATCAGCATATAGTTATGTGCCCCAGAAATTTTACTTCTAACCATAGAAAATTAAAATGAAAGAAACACCCAACTGCGTGAGATTATGCACAAGTTTAGAAGTTGAATTCTTGTAAAAACAGTGTTGTACATTCTGTTCCCAACAGTGCAAATAGATCTAGAATTTGCTGATTCTGCCCTCGATATTATGTGATTGTTTTGCACAATCTTTGTCACGTCTTATCCAAATCAGAAGATTTCGGTCAGTTAAAATGTGCACATTTCGTAGCTCAGCTCTCTGCCCTCGGAACAGGAAGACATTTGGATTTAAAATTCTGGTATGTCACAGTGTGGGCAGGGTGGAAAGGCCTTGTAAGATTACTTTTTTCTCCTCTTTTTCCCACGAAGCAATTAGACAGGGTTTTGTTACAGAAAAGCCAAATGTCAAAGGAAAAACTATCTTTACAGGTAACCCTCTAGAACTGAAGTAGCTGCAGGGAAGAGAGACAATGAATAAGAAGTTTAGTGATTGCCCCCTGGCCATGCCTATAGTTAAGAACATAGAAGTGCTCCTCTGGCAGTCTCTTCCTAGTTACAGCTACACCAGGGATTTCAGTTCTACATTAGCTGTGAGCCTCAGCCTCAGGTCATTTGTAATGACTGAGAAAGAATTTTTAGTGTTATCCTCAGTTAAGAGCATCATTATCATTAGGTGTCAGAGTCACATTGCTGATGGGAGGCTCACAACACACAGCAACCGAGCAGTCTGAGCAATAGCTTGTGACTCAGGGCCTGTAGATCACAAGAGAACACTAAAGACCTTACTATCATGATACCAATATTTTCCCTTTAACAACTATGTCTTTAAAGAGGTTAACTTTGGAATAATTTTGAAGGAGTTTGCTATTTTCCATCTATTGAAATAGCGTCAGATACCAAGCAGCATATTAAAATGAGTATCATAACAGGGAAAATAGTTTGCCATTTTGTCTATTTTCTGCAATAGTGTTACTTATTTTCTGTACAAACTTACGTGCCCTAAAAAATACCCCCTCACTCACTTGAATGCAGTTTAATTATTCACGACATGTTAGTGAACATGACATTGCATGATAAAATACAGAATGTTGCAAAAAGGCTGATAAAATGTAATGATGTTTAGGTGTGTTACTAAATTGTTAAAAACTCATGCATCTTACTGAAAATGAGGAAATTTATGACCAGATAATATTTGATTAATTGTCTCAGTTAATGAAAACAAAAATCAGTGGGTTTTTTAGAGTATAGAATTGAAGGTTAAAGTTTGTAAGGGGTAAAGTTTGTAAGGGGTCAAGTTCATTTTAAAATGAATACCTGTCAAACGGACTTGTACCATTCCACTTCACTCCGTACCATACCATTCCACACACCTACATATTTATATCTCACATTATTTTATGACCTGCAATTATGGGATTGTTACACGAGAACACAAGGCAAATGGACAGATCTGTCACAGAGAGGAAATGGGATTGTATAGTCCTGAATACAGGAGCTTGGTTTGCAGTTTTTATTTTCAGGCGTGCTGCTTATAAGATCTTTGCCAAACCCTTTGTAGAAATAAGAAATTGCTTATGTGTTACTGCATTAGTGTTACTGCATTAATATTACTGCATTAATGCATTCTGTGGCAAAGGATGGAGTAGTTTCTTGGTCAGAGCTGTTGCCCACTGGGATGTTTTAGAGTTTATCCCAAGCAGCATTCCAGTCTTTTGTAAGCTCTCACTGCCTTTATAATTAATTGCCTAAACTAGTCATCTGATTACTGCCAATATGCAGTGAGAACTGGAACAATCCCTAAGGGCATTTATGTAGCATTTTCTTACAGCCTGTTAAGAGCCTTTCTTGTTATACCTTTCCTTGGTTTATGGTTACTCTTGCCGTTTAAAAATGGCTTTTTTACTCCAGAAGGCCTGGAAGGAACCGTTTTTTAGAAGCCATGAGTGCACAACAGCTTTCAGAGATTTTACTCGATAAGCTGCCCTGGGTGTTTCCCCTGTCTTTCATTTAAGTGTACATAACTGAGACATTTCTGTCCCTTTTCTTCAGGAAGAGGAAAAGAGAGAATGGCATTTTTGATCTGAGGGAAGCAAAACTTGCTGACTCTAGAGCTTATACATGTAACTGTCTTTATTCCCCCTCAAGCAAAGGAGTGAGTTACACGGTAAATGAGTGCACATGCAGATCAAGGAATGAGAAGCAGTGCTCAGATGGTTAGTGTAAACTTTACCCTGCTTGGAGAAGGTTTGCTACAATTTGTTCTATTCCGCAGAAATAAAACCAGTGCAGTGTGTACTTCTCTGTTGTCTTACAGCTCAGCCACACTGCCTATCACTTTCAAGTGCTTGTTAGAGAATAACCATGTGGACAGGAGGATCGCAAGATTTGTGCTGCCTGTGGGAGCCACCATCAACATGGATGGGACAGCGCTTTACGAGGCAGTGGCTGCCATCTTTATTGCGCAAGTAAACAACTATGAGCTGGACTTCGGGCAGATTATTACTATAAGGTATAAACCTCAAATTCCACATGTTGCAATTTGATTGTCTGGTTGAGTCTGACACTCTTAAGTTCCTTTTGTGTAGCAATGTGCAGAACAGATCTCATCTATTATCAAAGGATGCATTCCTCAGGGGATGGTTGGATTTAGGTAATGAAGATATTGGGAACTGTACAAAGAGGAACTGTACTGGTACTGTTCAATAGAAGCATGTGGACACCAGGAAACAGGTTTCTGAGGATAACTGTCTAATTTTCACATTTAGACAACCCATTGGTCATTTACTAGGATCAGAACATTTAGGTGTTAGTATTGCTATTACTGTTTTAAACGTCAGAATTGTTTCCAACTTTAAATATGGTGTGCATCTCTACATGGGAGGAAAAGGTTAAAAAATGCAAACCTGGAAGTCCTCTATCAGCTAACAGGGAAGATTGTGTGTTAGGAAGCTCTTTGTCAAACATTGGAGAAGTAGGAGAACAGGAAAGGAGGACATGCTACTATCAGGGCAGGTTTTCATGAAGATGTCATACCACTCAGACATTTCTGAAATGTCTTCTCTGCTGCTTCTTAAAGCAGAGAACTTCATAAACAACCATGCTTTCAGCAGACAGCAAGTGCTGCAGCTGCATACTCTGTCCTTGAAAGGTCTGTAATGGATCCAAAAGACTAGAAGATCCAGCTGAACAATTACTGCCAGAATAACTCCCGTGGTTGCCAAAGAATGCCTCAGGGACTGAGACCTGCAGGTTTCCAGCAGGGAACAAATGATTAGGAAAACATTCCTCATAGTCAGAGCCTTGTGCAACACATTTGAGATCTGCTTACCTACCCACCCAGTGACCTCACCACTGCCCCGTTTACACTGCTGGGCCCTGCCCGTCTTCTGCTGGACCTGAAAACCTTCATGACAAGAAGAGAGGAGTCCTGAAACTAACCCCAGATGACAGCTGAGGTTTGCTAATGGGCTTCTGGCAAGATCTGCTTAAACTAGAAGCAGAAGAAGTAAATAGTGCCCATATTTGCTCTTGCTTCAGGCTTGTTCTCTCTCGATGAAAATTCTTGGAATCGTCCTGTGCTAAATTTTCATCTTTGTTGATTTTGAATTTGGAAATGTTTTTAGTATGTGGTCCCAAAATATGGCCCAAGAACATGGGCAGATATTACATACACCGTGAAGTAGAGACAGGTGATTTGAAAAATGAAGGAGAAGGAAGGTGATAGATGGAAAGAAGGTAAGTTCGAGCTTTCTCTTAGCAGAACCATATTTTATCTCTTTATTTTCTCTCCCCATATTAACTGCTAATACGTAAGGACCAGAAAGAAGTAAAGACAGTAGAAGGAAAACACACATGAAGATTGGATAAACCCAAGAAAGGAAAAGAAATAAAAAGACATGCTTACAAAAGAAGGGATTAAATAGGGTATCACAGAGGATTCTGTACCTTGGATATCTGAAGCCAAATTCCACCTGTATTCTAAGGGTCAAACCTGCCCCAGATCTCGATACTTTAGGAAAAAAATGTTAGCAAAATAGTTGATCTGCTTTGCTGATAGTTTGTAAAATCCAGATGACAATTTATACCCATGTAATTATGCAAACCTAGATGCAGCAGAAAAAGAGAGTAAAGACCCTATTCCTCTCAGTTGAACATATTATAGAAACAAACATCCACATTAAGGACAAAATTGAATTGAATAGCAGGTGAGCTTGCCTGTACAACTTTAGTTAAACATTCTTGGGTTTGAGCGCAATTAAGTCATGAGACTTTGTGGCCTGAACTGACTTAGTAGGCAGAAGCAGTCATAATCAGGAGAACTTTTTAATCTTCATAATACTGATCTCTTATTCAACTACTGAGCTTCTGTCCCTTCTGTTCCATCTGTACTATGCCTATTATGGTGCTATAAGGATGCTATACAAGCTAACTTTTTCAAAATGTGGTTTTAAGTTATTTCTCACTCCCCATCACACCCACATGCAAATGTATTTTTTTATTGCAGAAAAGGGCTCTAGTCATAAATACTGATGGTGCTTTACTGGTACACTGTACAGCTGTGAGCAAGATACTGGATATCTCTGTGTATCAGTTTGGGTGAATACTGTTACCCTCATTTTCCATCATAGGAGGTTGATGAGACGTAACTGTTTGCCAAAAACTCTGAAATTGTGGATTGATGAATGCAGTGGATTGTCAGTGTATGTGCTTTATATCATCCTTTTACAATTGTCAACATTTGGTTTTTGTCTTTCTGCTGGATGGCCTAGCTCTTGGAAGTGGCCAGATGGGCGGAAATGAATATATCCAGTTACTTTTGCTCCTGGAAAAAGGAATAAAATCCTTCCCCTAAAAATAACATTATGAAAAAAATGTTAAGCCTGCCAGGTCCACTCTTGCCGTGGTCTCCTGTTCATTTCTGTTCGCCTGGCTGAAAAAACAGTGTGAAGGTCAAGTAAAAATACTTTCCAGAAACTGAAGAGGTACAGTCACATTCACACTTGCTTCGTAATTATATCCAAGTATGCAAAGCCATGTGCTATGCGAGGACTTCACCCTTGGCCCAGCCTCTTTGCCCTTGGCCTGGCCTCTTTGTGATGGATTGATATTAAAGGCCCTGGACGCAGCCAGCGTGGTTTTGCCTGGCACGGGATCTGCGCATGATGACTCAGAGATGTCTGCTGGGAGCTCTGCTGCCAAGGGTGAAGCGGCGATGAGGAGTGCTGGCAGACTCATGGCACACAGCGATGAGGAGTGCTGGCAGACTCACGGCACACAGCGATGAGGAGTGCTGGCAGACTCATGGCACACAGCGATGGGGAGTGCTGGCAGACTCACGGCACACAGCGATGAGGAGTGCCAGCAGACTCATGGCACGCAGCGCTGCATGGTGCCATGACCCAGGAGAAGCTGACGTAACTCAGAGAAGCCCACAGCCTGGCTGCCCCCCTTTCTCTGCACTTGTGATATCAAGAGATAACAGAACTGCCCCACCAGTGCCGAGGCCGCAAAGGTAGAGGGTGGGAGTTTAGCATGGGGCAGACAGTTTGGCCTGTTCTTGCTCTCTGACCTGGCCTGTGTCCACAAAACACTGGCACTTCTGCACAGTGGCTTGTGTGAAAAGGATTATGGTTTAGGAAACTTCTGTAGAAACATGGTGTGGTTTCTTGCAGAGCAACTTATCACTGGTGAAGCTCATTCCTTCCTTTCTTTCTTTTTTAAAGTATCACAGCAACAGCTGCCAGCATAGGTGCTGCAGGTATCCCGCAAGCTGGCCTGGTGACAATGGTCATTGTCCTGACCTCGGTTGGGCTCCCGACAGACGACATCACTTTGATTATTGCCGTTGACTGGGCACTGTAAGTAACATTTTGAAGTTTCCAGTGTGGCAACACTGCTAAAAAGGCAAATGGTCTCCTGGAGTGGAGTGATAGCAATGTACATAAAAGACATGGGAAGTAATTATTTTGCTTGAAAAGGTGCTAATGTGACCTCAGATTAATTGCTCTGCTGAAGTGGGCAGTACACTGAAAAAAAGACATAGACAAATGAGAGAAAGTCTAGATGAGAATTAGACGATATGATCTGCAAGGGAAGGCTGAAGAAGCAGAGTTCATTTAGTCTGAAACCAGAGCAGGCTGAAGGAGGTCACCACAGTAGTTTCTGATATAGATAAGATTGTCCTGAGGAGGACAGTGATCGACTGTTCTTCATATTCACCAGCAGGGAGGATGAAGAAGTAGACCAAAGCAACTACCTTAAGCCAGATCATGGGAAAACTTAAGAATAACTTTTATCTGGAAGGATAGTCAGGCAGTGGAAGTTGCTCCCTGTTTTGCAAGCACAGCCATTCTGTACAGAAGTTACTTTGCTGCAGCCCTAATCGCTGCAGGTTTAACAGCAGAGGTAGAGGCTAAAACTTAACGCACTCAGAAGAAAAGAGGTTTGTGGCACTCCTAAGAAGAGCCACTTTAAAAATTCATAAGGAGTGGTTTATCTGAACTCTTAAGTTCTATGTGAATGTCCATAAATCAATCAAACAATTTTAAATACTCTAGGGAGCTGAATCATAAAATACTGGTCCCTAGTTCATTAGCATTTCAAAAAACTACATAACTGGTGCATGCATACACAAAGAAACAGTCCAAACTATTTTTCATTTATTCTGTATAAAATATGTCTCCACTAATACAATGGAGTTTCATTACATCAAGGTTCTGGGTAAAAATGTGTTAAACGGCCATTCTGTTAAGTACCCTATTTTATTCAACTTTAAGCCACTGAATTTTGTATGAAGAATTGTGAGAAGAAATTGTTTACTTTCCTTTTCAGTGCAATAGAATATTATTATTAATAGAAGTCATGAATGTTGTTCTGTGTACATACTTTAAGACATACTTTATTTTATGAATACCAGGTATAGTCTTCTATGAAGGATAAATAATATCTGCTGTGGGCACCTAAATTTGGGAATGGTAGTTCAAAATTTAATACAGCAGCCTTCCAACTGCTAGTTAGAACTTCCAACTGCTCAATAGTTAATAAAACACAAAAAAACCCACTATTTTAAGTTGTATTACAAAAGCATTTCCCCTCTATATTGCTCAGTTTTCACCCAGCTCTTGCAACATCACCATTTCATTGTTTTTCCAGTAAGTCTTCCAGCGTATATGGGAATTATGATTTTTTTGTCAAGCAAAACTTTTCAAAACAAGAGACAAAAAACTTCTTCAGGCTGTAGTTGCAGATGGTATTAAAAAATGAGCAAGAAACAGACCCAGTTTTCTGATTTTTGCAGATGATCTTTCATAAAAAAAGTATATTTCTGTATTTCGGCACTTGGTGGTTTCAAGAGCCTGCAGATGCAAAGTGTCAACATGGTTGACATGCTGAATATTTTCAGTACTAGTTTTGGAAGTGCCGGCGTTTGAAGAATCCTTAAAGAACACTGGTTAGATGATCTCACGAGACTGAAATACCCATTACAATGCACTGCAGGTATTACGATTCATTTAGGTAGCCATAACGTGTGTGAACTTCATACCTCATCTAATGCCTAGAGATGCAAAGAAAAAAGTCAAAATGTTCCTTAGCTAATTTATTAAACATAAGGTAAAAGTTTTGCATCTTTAATAATATCATCTACAGCTAAAATACCACTGTAACACACCCATTTGTACTGAAAGAAAAGCCACTAGCAGCAGGTTGGCCTCTCAACGGAGGAATGTCACTGGTGTACCGTGTGGTTCTAGTCACGCACAATGCAAACTACTCCGAACGCACAGAAACATGGAATAGAACTGGTCAAACAACGTGCCAGGCAATTAATTTTCTTCAGAGTTTCAGTGCGGTGCATTGTTTCCTCAGAAGAATCCTATCTTTGGAAGAAATGCTAATCAGAGCACAAAAGGGAATGCAAACTCTTGAGCTCTGCTTTTACAGCTTCTTCTCTACCACAGCTGACTCTTTGCACAGTCCAAAATTAACAACTCAGAATATCTTTCCAAGAATCAAAATCTGATGATCAACCAAGGAAAAAAAAAAGTCTATGTGTAACAGGAACCTCTATCAATACGTTGTGTAACTGTTTTTCTCTGCTTCACATATTCTTGTGGGATTTTTCCTCAAGGCAAAACCCAAAATCAGAACAGGAATTAGAAAAATGGATTCAGCAAACACGTGTAGGACTGGGACCTGGAGTGAACAACTGCGTCTAGGTGTATGCTGTGGAACATTATTGCTCAAGTTACTTGCAATTGCATGTACAATTTGGGTAACTGCACAAGCAAATAATCTTTCATGCAGGAACTTTCATGCTAATTAGAGGAGCAACTGTATAAACATTTGCATTCACTGAGTACCTGCCTAAAATATCTGGAAAAAAATCAGCACACAGTTACAATTCTTTTCTATATTAAGGTACAGGATCAGAAATCTGGGCAGTGTTGATATTGGACCGCCACTGACTTTAATAAGCCAAACATCTGGAGATTCCTGAACCTCCGTTTTATAACCCACATTTATAAATTAAGTTACTAATATGACACATTTTTCAGATGTGTATGTTTTTCTTGGAAAAGACATGATATATTTCAGAATTAAAAGCTGTATTGTCTATTTGAAACCTTGTCAATTTTAACTAATAAATTCCAAGTTGTTTCAAGTGTAACACTTGCCTGTGACAAACACTTCTATTTACTGTCTGTATTTTAATAGATTTATTTTTTAGACAGTGGGTGGAAGCTGTAAACAAGGAAGAAATGATCCCATAAATGAATAAATGAAAAATAGTGAAACTGTATATATACAAAGTACTGCCGAGCATACAATTTTGAATTGGAAAAGGTGATAACTGAAAATGGAGAATCTTTAAGAGCCACTGGTAGCCATAGCAACCATAGCTTTTTTAGAAATGAACATGATTTAAATGTGGTCAGTGCCTACTTAGTTAGCAATCTTCTGAATAATTTTGATTGCATTCTGCACATTCTACCAATACAATAATCTTCCTAACTAGCACTTCTGTTGCTGAGATTGGGACCTTGATAACTAATATAAGGTACTGGCTGTACTAGTTGCCCTCTACTTTTCTTGAATTATAACCCTTGCAACATCAGCCTCCAAATCAGGCCATAATACTGGACCTTAACATCAAAACTTGGACATAAACACTGTCTTGATCTGCTGTGTTAAACCTTTTTAGTGCTGAATCGGCTCCCATGTATAGGGAGCAATAGGTGCTCTAGTTAGCTCGGTTCCAAATTAAAGTGTGTGGCAGCGCAGTGTACTGAGCTCAGAAGAGACTGGAAACTGAGCACCTCAGTAACCAGTGACTACCCTGTGCCAAACTCCTTATTACCATTTCCAAATTTGTTAGGTGATAAAAACAGCGAAACTGGCCTTCAGCTATAATGATGGCAGTGATGAAGGCATAAGAATATATCCAAAGACCCAACAACTTACAATTACTGTTTCATTTTCCAGAGACAGGTTTAGAACAATGATCAATGTCCTGGGAGACGCGCTGGCTGCTGGGATCATGGCCCACATCTGCCGAAAGGAGTTTATCAAGGACGGTGATGAGGTAATAATGCCATGAGCCAGGGCATGCCGGTGTGTGCCATATTACAGCAAAGAACCCGTGAGCATTCAGCCTCCCACATTTGTTTCATCTAGTTTATAAAAGGTGTTGCAGAGAGAGGACAGAATCGGGCAATGTGCTGCTTTCCCAGATGGGGTGGGGAGGTCCTTTTCCATGAGGTCATGCTAAAATTCATTCAAGTTTGAAGCTTGCCAGCCAAGCTGTGCCTGGCACACTGGGGCAGGGAGCAGGAGAAACAGCTGCAGTGTCCTGCAAATGCACAAGATGCTGGAGCTGTGAGTCCCACACTCAATACCCAAGTGCTGACTGTCCATTAAGTCATCCTTCTTCTAAAAATGTGACCAGCAACAGAGGAGGGTGACAAGTGTCCAGGCGTATTTGTGCGTAGGGGGAGATAAAGGTATCTATGAGTGTGTATATGCATAGCCAATAAGCTCACAACAAAAGGAACTACCCTGGGTGTTTCAAGCCTCAATGTTAGCATAATCTGAAACCACCATTGCAATAATTTCCTTTCTGGACTAGCACACGCACATTGTTCCATTCTAGACCTCATTCTCAGACATCTTCATGACTTCTACATTTAACACATGTCCCTCCGTACATCTTTGTTTTTCCTTCTCTGTATCTCATTCCATACATCACACATACCTCTGTATTCTCCCCCTGCCTCCCTCCCCTCCTATCTTGGCATGCATCATTCAGTCTTTCCTTACACCAAGAATTCCTTCTCATGCTCTTCCTTCAAGTCCTTGTTCAAAGGAGATTCCTGATTTGACAAGTCCATCATGCTTGGAGGTGCTAATCTCCAACCATGTCAGCTCATGGCAGACTCTCACTACCTTTCTTCCACAAAGACAGAATAGTCTATGCAGAAAAGTTTCTTCATTAGGACTGTTTTTCACAAGGCATGTTTAATTTCTGCACATCATTTGTTGTATTCTACAAAGAACAACAGTACTAACAGCGGAGTTTTATTTCTATTATTATTTCACCCATCTTACAGACAGTCTTTCAGGTAAATCCCACCCTTATGCCTTCCTGTAACATGTATTTAAAAGTCCTGTTCTTTCAAGTTTTAGGTAGAAAGACAGGCCTTATCCTGTGAGGTGCTTCACACCTGCAGTAATTACCGATGACAGTTAGGCCAGAATATGTGGGCTACACATATAGCTAACTACAAAAAACCTCACAAACCGTACAACCTAATGGTAAGGTGTGCCATCTGTTATGAAGCCAGAAGTCTAGTCTGTGTTCCTGCATAACACAGCCCTCCTGACATTTCATGCAGTATTTAGAACACAGTCAGAACTCAAGGAGAGGTGTTTCAAGAATATAAATCCCTCCTAAGGGGATTATTTAGTCATCTGTGATGAGATTTTTCTTTGCATCATGCTCTGTAAATGTATTAAAATATACCATTAGTCTGCCATACATTTTGGCTGCATAATTTGTGGAGTTAGTAATATATACCCAAAGGCCAAATTTTCTCAGCTGCAAGCCCACCTCCTTTCTCTGCCAGTATTTACATCTTATTTTCCCCATCGGAGCTTCTGATTTCATTGAAAGGACACTTCAATATTTAACTTATGAATCAGTCAATAAAATCCTCTTTATTTCCTTTGAAACAGTGCAAACTGAAAAGACAGGCATTAGTTTATTGGATTAGAAGAAAGGCAGAAGGCAACAACAAATGACTTACTGGTCTATGTAATTGCGCTCAGGAGCAAGCACTGCCCAAAGCTCAGTGATCTGCTCATTGAGAGTCCCTATCTTTTGAATGTAGCCCTGAAATTCTAGTCTTTATTTACTCTTTTTATATAATTTTTGTGATGCAAGCAGTCATTACTGTGGGTATAAGTTAAGTTAGAGTCGTGACAGAGTTTGCATTTTTATATGCTTAGGGACACCCTTACTTTATCCAGATAAAGAAAGGATGCTTTAGTGTATATGAGAAACAGGTCCTGGAAGTCTGTGGAGGCCCTCTATAATCCTGATGAATATAAAGCAGACCACAGGCTTTCAAATTAAAATTCCTTTCCTGTTGTATACAGCAAAGAGTGGCAGTATTCCAGATCTTAATGCTTTTCACATAGGTGCCATTGATCTGTGAAACTAAGCCTATTAACATCCATCAGATTGTGGCTTACCAGAGAAATGGCTGTGTGAAGACCATGAACGACTCTCGTGGACCAGAAACAGTGAAAGGGTTTCAGCACCACATACCTGTACAAGTGGAGCAAGAAGAAACTCCAGTGGAGAATCACACTAAGAAATCCAACAGTAAAGACCACTGCACTATTGAAATAAATGAACTGGAAACAAATGTGTAACTGCTACACTCAGTGGTATCTCATACCCCAGTGACCTGATACCCAATCTCTACCTCACAGCTGGAAGAGGGACTCTTTGCCTTGAACAGGAAAATGTGGAATTATCGCCACCCTGCTTGTACTGGAGCTAGGAGACCAGCTGTGAACGTCAAGAAAGGCACACAGCTTGCAAGAGACATGGGCTTCTTTAGGTGGAAGATTTTAATACTGAAAAAGTAACTAATGGACAACTACTGTTTTATTCTGCACTCGTTTGACTCCAGGATAGTATGTGACATTCCTTTGGGTTCTGTTTTTTTAAAGGTTTTTTTATTTGACCTTTTCAATTTTCTAACCAAAGCCTTTTTTTTTTTTTTGTGAATCTCAGTAACTACGAACATTGTATTTATGTAGACTTTTTGCTATGTGAAAATATTTCACCAAAACTGCTAAAGATACTAATTTTGTGTAATATTCGCTAAATGTAGTCTGTGCTTAGTTTTAGAACAGCAGTTAAGAAAATCACACCGATTTCCTGATCTCAAGGGGTTACATGTATTACTTACACAACACTTCAGGTGGAGGTGAAGCAAAGCATGAATTTTTGCAAGACAGCACATTAAGGTAATTCTGATGGGCAGCCTTCGGAGACAGGCATTCGAGTGTGATATATAACACAAGGAATTTGTAGGTCACTGCAGAGCAGAGTTTGCCTTCCAAGTGCCAGATTTATTAACCTCTTTTTTTAACCTAACTCTTCAGTAGAGTCAGTACGATGCACATGCAGTGGCAGAGGCGATGTGAGCCCTAATCCACAAGCACTGGTGCTAATGTGTCTTCTCCTGTAATCTGTAGGCTGTCCTAATGTAGACATGTATAAACCCAAAGCTCAAGGTCATAACCCACACGCTTCATCCTAAGAGCAGACTGAACACAATCTAGAACCCGATGATGCCGAGTAATATCGGGGCTTTGTGAAGAGTTTGCTGTGGAAACTGGCCCGTTCCTTCTCATAATTCAGTGGTTGATCTACATTGACAGTTACTCCCTTTCCACTACCTACTGAATCTTTTGGTTACAATAAAATCTGCTGAGTACGTTTCCAATGTTTGTGATAGAGAACATTTTTAATAAACCTGCCATTTAAAAACAGGCTGGCTGTGCACTTATACTATTAGTGTCTTCTTATTTCTCTGCCAAAATGGAGAGTGGAAGTCATGAGACCTTTTGAAAAGTTGGGATTTGATCCAGACATTACACATTGGTTCCTACCAATACACTTGACATATTATATTTAGCTACTGGTGACATATCAGTTTCAGATAACACGTGCCTAGTACTATAATATGCTCCTCTCATCCATAGAGAAAAAGTAACCCAGTCAGAAAGGACAATTTCTGCACTCACGAGAAGGAGAGGTGCTTCATGTGCGTGCTTAATGGTTTTCCTGGGATGTGCAGAAAATCTCTTCTTTAAGGGCTATTGTTCAGACTATTTCTTTTGTGAGGCACTAATTAGTTGCCTCAAAGGGCTCTAGTATAGGTAGTTTAAATATCAAACAATAAAGCCAGAAAACAATCATACATCTTATTTGCCTATAATTCCTCAGAAATAATGTATTAATTTGAAAAAACATCCAATTAGCAACTATTTCCCTGATTTGATCCTAAAGTAAAAACAACAACCACAGAACACAAAGAATAGGGAAGAACTGAGATTATTCAGAATAATTTGTTCCTGAATGAGTCCTATAATGGACCTGCTCTACAGAGTGTCATTAAAATGAGTGATTTGGGAGAGCTGAACCGGGTCTGTGCCTCTCTGAATGAGCAGAAGCACCAGCCGACAAACACAGCCTCTGATACTTTAATCTCAGCAGCACTGGCAGCTCCAGGAGGTCCCCTTCATCCTTCCCCAGCTGTCCATTCCTCCCCACACTGCCTCCCCTCCTCTCCCAGCTGTACAGACCCAATTATTTATGAGGCCAGAAGAAGAATCAGATGAGAAGTATTTTTAATTCAAACCAGTTCACATATGTTTCTAGCACAGTCCTAACAGACAGTTGTGTCAGCACAAGCGAAGGGGTGACACAGGGACAAGAACAAGCAGCCAGGGATGAAACGGCGTGAGCGCATGTCGAGAGGGCAGGATCTCTGGATGCTGACTTTCCCAGCAAAGAAAATATAAAGTTTCAACTTCACATAGTCTAGTAAAGCTGTGTGAAGTGACAGTAAAATCCTGCCAGTTTTCTATCACTTTACAGTCACTTTGCAAAGATGACAATGATGAAGAAGAGGCCAAGCAGATCCAAGATTTGGAATCAGTAGTTCCAAATTAAGTGATTTTGGATGAGTCTGTCCACACACGAGGCCAAGGTGCTGTGGTCTGCCAAGCAGAAAGTGCTGCTAGCTTTGCCACCACCTTCTTTCTCCAGCCACCTACAACCTTTGGCTGACAACAACGTGCAAATCCTTTTGCCTGCTTGCCTGTGACAGCTTACTTACTCTGACACTCTTCAGCTTAGTCATGTCTCAAGAAGTCTAAGCCAACTCCAGTACTTTGAAGCTGTGACTTCTAAAAGGAGAACTTCAGATGAGATAAAGCATTCAAAGACCAGAAGAAGCAGCCAGTTCTGCTATGCAAATCCTACACAATGAAGAAAATCACAGTTTTTTGTACTTTTTGCTCTGCCAAGTAGGGTATGTGGAAGTTTCATGTGTGAACTCATGCTTTTATGGAATCAAAAGGCTGTTTTAAAATGAGCCTTTTGCATTCAAACCCTATTCAAAGTGTCCAGCTTTGCTTTGCAGACTTGAAATGCATTATTTTTTTAGATTATATAGTTCAAATCTTTCAAACCTGGGTTTTACCAATACATGCCTCTCCTTACACTGTGAGGAAGTAGTGGCCCAGTTTCTCACCTGACCTTTATTATTTGTGGTATCAAATACTGCTGACTGGAGGCATACAGCACTTTTGTTCTTTGTTCTGGTAAATATATGTTGCTTAATGTAGTGTGACCTTGACAGAAGCATCTGAGAGCTACTACAGGCATTCTGTACTGAACAAAAGACACCGCTTAACTGGGGAGAGTCAAACACTGAAGTTAAAATAATTTTTACAGTAAGTTTTCCTCCATGTTAGCGGTTTTCTGTGTCTCATGGTGTTTGTTGTCAAGAAGCTTGACACACGGTGCAGTTGGGCTAGCAGTAGGTTCCATATCAGATTTGCATCCATGGATCTGTTCATATATTCAAGCTATAATCACATTTCCTTCCAACAAAAATGAAGGTGTTGATCATCAAGTTAGAGTGCAAGCTTTGTGTTGGTAAATATATTTCTCCTACTTTCTGAGCATTAAAACAAATGTGACCTTTATAGTCTCAACATTTTTATATTAAAAAAATCAATCAATCACTAATCATCAACATTTTGCATTGAATACTTTCAAGTATACGCAGAAAGAACATTTCTTAACTGGCAATATTCAACCTTATTTTGAAGTTGCCTCCCCTGCTAAAAAGAAAGGGAAGATAGCCAATTGAAGTATACTCAAGACACACAAGGCTAGAGTGTTGAGGAGGGAGAGAAGATAATTAAGAAGGGTGGTGCATTGTGCGCAGCTATAGAAGAAATAATTTGGGAAATAATCCAAATTAACACATGCTTATCAGAGACAGTCATTTTATACTGGTTAATTTGTAACTGCTTTGCTTTAGAGATACTACTGAGAGGAAAGAAGCCACTACAGATTGTTGCAGCATAAAATATCATTAAAGACATCTTCAAACAGGTTCTTGAAGATTTTGCCAATGCCAAGGAAGTTCTGAAGTGTTGAACTGCTGTAATAAATCCTCGTGCGAGAGTTAGAACTGAGAGAAAGAGACACAATGAGAGCACTTAGCATCCCACCCACTCCCAAGTTTTTGGCTGCCAACCTACATACAGAAGTTTATGGAACGAATACAGTTAGTCATATTCTCAGCTGGTCTTAATTGATGCTACTTAAATGATTTTATTGCAGCTAAGTTTATTTGTGCCACCTGTATGTAACGCAACATAGAAACAAGGAGATCTAAATAATTAACTGAAATATTAAATTGTAGACTCCCTACCATGCTATACCAGCAATTCTGAAGGGCTTAGAAAACACAATAACTCTGTAACATGCCCATTTGATGAGCTCTTGCTTTCAATTCTACCACAAACGTGAATTTTAGTCCTTTTTTTAACAACAACAAACTGATTTGTAATAATTTCAAAGCAGATGGAAAGCTTTATCTTCAAGCCAGATGGATGGTCTTGGAAATGACCTCAGTCCTTTCTGTGCTTTCCCTAAAAATGAGGTAACTATTAGCAGAAGGTGGTTGATGTGTGTAAGCAAAATGTGTAACTTGAGAAATGAATTGAATTTGGAAAACTCAGGCTGCCTTTGATCTTGCCCAATGTCAAGCACTCCTGTGCCTGTGTCTCTGCTGAACAACCGGGTGCGCTTTTACATCAAGAGAGCTGTCGTTCATTACAGCCACGGTGGCAATGAAGAATTTTTGGGTTTTCCCTCCAGGCACTAAGCTGGCTGAGATCACAGGCCTCCAGCTGAGGACTAAATACAGTGAGGAGAAAAAGCAGTGTAGGGATGCCACTGCTGCCTATCTTGCAATGGGGAAGTACAACTTTTTGCAGTAATAATGGCTGGAACACATCCGACTTTGCTGCATTTGGAAAAGGAGCCCCAGAAGAGACAAATTTCATGCATTCATTTGCTAAGCACTGAGCTGCAAATGAAATGCATGCATTCAATTTCTCACTTTAGCCCATGATTTCACATACAACTAAGGAGGTAATACATGCTCAAAATTACATTCCCCACTAACTATTTTCGAGCACAGTGATGGATACTTCTGGAATTAATAAGAGGGTTTGTCCCACAAACCCCCAAATAGATGAGCTCAAAGGGCAGGAAGGGTGGTCACTGCTTAAGTGCAGTTTGTTATTCACTATCTCAGACTTCTCATGTGATCTCATGGTCAAGTGACCACAAGAATGCAGGGTTTGCTTCCCATCTATAAACAGAGAAAAAGTAGGTTTTTAATTCAACAGGGTGTTGCACGGTAAGGATAAATCAGCTGAAAACTGAGACAGTTACATAAGACATTAAAGAGGACTTATATGACTGCCTTGGATTAGTGACTTCTGTCTCTCTGGAAGCACAGGATGACTGCTCACAATGTTCACAGGAGTTGCCAGGTTCCTGTTTTAAGTGACAAAACCTCAGATTCCATCATTTATAAAGTAGCAATGCTTGCATCTCCATAGTCTAGAAGATGATAGATGGGAATGGATTTGGCGCAGCTGAAACTTTTGGCAGATTTATGTCACGAGATTTATGTCAATGTAAAATCATAGCAGTCTGTTACTGAGAGAGTGGTATTTTGGGGAACGAATAAAGAAGGCTTCAGGAAGACAAAACGGCAAGTATTGCTAGGTGAAGAGTTTAATCACTTCTCCTGCAATAGAATCAAACCTTTCCTTGCTGGCTCCAAGAGGAGAGGGTACCAGCAGACAGAGGCAAGCCATGCCTCTCCTCACAAAGCTTCTGCCTGTGGGCAGCTACTAAAGACAGGTCTGCAAGGATCCACAGGAATCTGTGACTCAGTGGTTACCCCTTCACACTTAATTCGTGGCTGCCTCTCACTCACTAAAAACTATTGGAACAGACTACACAGTTAATGGAACAATTCTTTTCCTTCTACTTGTGATGTGATGAAAACTTATCTGTACTCCCACAAAGACTTTTGGTGATAGGGCTTGTTGTCTTACCTTCTAAACTAGCATAGAGCATTCAGTCCATCACCAGAACAAGCAAATATTGTCCCTTAAGTGTCTTCAGTTAAATCCCTACAAAATCCTAGATCTCCCATGCCACAGAGAGTTACAGATGTGCTCAAGGTAGGTCACAGTTCTGCTTTTGAGGTCCCATCACAGGGATCTTCTTCTGTAAGATACAGAGTTCTGTATCAGTTGCTTTGAGACCAGTCATCTTTCATCACAAAGAGGTGGCTGTGTTTAATTTAGGAATGAAACATACACTTGTTTGTGTTTGCACACAAGCTAGCTGAAGGCTAGGATTTGACCCACCACATGAAACTTACTGTAGTTAATTGTTGCTTTTGAACTTTCCTAATAAGGATATAATATCTCCAGCTACCTTTTTTTTTTTTTTTCCTCTAAAAAAGGGTATTTTAATAAGGTGGAAAAAGCAGGGGAAGCAAAACAAGAAGTGTTTTATGTTCACAGATATCTCACATTACATATGCTACAAATACTGTATGGGCTAAATGGCAAAACCAAAAGAAAAACAAGACTGACCTTGAGATGTTTCATTATGATTTCATTGCTTCTAGTGGTTTTATTGGGTTTTACCAGTACGCTATTAAAAACATGTGGAAATTATAAAGAACTACGTCAAATGGAGTCTTTTCAAGCCCAGTCTTCCATCTTCTTTTCCATTTAAATACTTTAAATAGTTCTTTTATATTTTATGAGTTTTCCTGAAAACAAACTCAGATATTTGGGTAGCCTGTATTTTATTGATAGCTTAATCAGCAAATGTATGATGTTTGTTTTAGAATAAAACATCCAGTGTTCTCGAGTGTTTCAGTAGAAGAAAGCATTTCTCTGAGATTAAATCTTTCCTAACCAAATACTTGGGGAATGAAGAATCAGAAGGGTATCAGTCCAGCACTGTGGTTGGAGGCATCTCTAGCAGAAAGTTCAGAAAGGAAGTCTCAAAGCTCTCCAGTGGAGAGAATTTCCCCTGTGACTACTCATTCTCAGTTGTTTTCTCACTGGTGCTGTACATAGGACCAATGTACAGCTCCATACCATACTTTCTGTGTAACTAATCTGCAGCTCTCCAGAGTAAATTTCACAAACGGTGTTAAGAGATTATCTGCATCACAAATGTTTTGTTCTCCCCTCTCTGAAAGAAGGTAGGAACAACCTGGAAGACTCACTTCGGTTGTCCCTGCCTGGTTTGGCATTAGAAGATTCACTTTGTTTTTTCCAGTCGGTTTTGCAGAGCGAGTAGAAACAACCAGACTTTCCCAGTGCCAGACCTTTTAAGCTGTGCATGGTGAGGGTGCCTCACAGTGCACTCTACTGTCTTCAGCACATCAGTAAATTGCTTTGAGTTTTATCTCATTGCTGCATTTGAATCAAAGAGACTCAAAACAGAGGCCCACCACAAAGAAGGGGAAAGATCTAGAGTGCTATATAAGTAATCAAAATTGATTTTAATCCTATGTAAAAGCTATATCCCAAGTAGAGACTTTAAAGCTAGTTTATTTGATGACTGTCAACAAACAAGCTCATCCCTTTCTTGTCTGCAACTAGAGATGAGAATACTGCAAATGAACCTAAATTTTTATCAGCAGCATCATAATCATATGCTAAAAACAGATGCTGGAACTACCATGGGGAAAACTTGAGATATCCTGTGCATTAAAACACCCTATGCCTAATTTGAAACCATTTAAAGGAGGACTTTATTGATGGACTGTGTAATGTCCTTGGATACTACTGAAGAATTTTTATGGAAATACTTTGTATACTAGATTATTAGAACAGATTTATCATCCACTGCCTCCACATATATCTCACAGCTGGCTGACTTTACAACAGCAGTATGAATCAGAGCTACAGGGCACACCAATATTTTCCTCACTAAAGGAAATGGATTTCTTTAGGGACTTTACTCACTTTTCTTATATTAGAAACATAATAAAGCGATTACAATGCCTTTCATAAATTAATCCCACTAGAGTAGGAAATATCTCAAAAAAACCCAGGCTAAATTCATATTATATAAAACTCTATATATGTTTAGATTTTTAGGACAACTGTTTGCAAACTCAGGAAGAAAGACTCAATATTACAGTATAGGGTGAAATCAAGTAATAGGATATTACTAGAAGATATTACTAGAAGCTTTGCAAGAGACTACTTCCCATCAAAAATATTATTTGTAAAATAGGTCTTTATTCTAACGAATTTTGTAAGCAATATTTGCAAAAATGTTAGTGGGCTCAAGCAATGTGGTGACAAACAGTATCATAAACTAAACTCTTACTACCAGGAACCACTCTCAAAAAAGACCAAATGTGAAGTTTCAGTCAGAGCCCTCCTGCCTCTCCCCTCTGTGTGGACCACTGAGAAGCAGAAGAAATGGCAGTTGGGTCCTGGGGAGAAGGACACTTTGCGTTCTCATCCACTTTGTTAATGCAGGTCTGCGGCCTTACTCCTGCACATACTTAACTTCTGCTACTCCAGATCCTCAGCCTTTTCAGGAAAGTCTCCTGTATCTGTCTGGCAAAGCAGCAAAAAAAGGAGGCGGTTTGTACCACAGACGCCTTAGGAGGAGGCCTGCCAGCCTGACCCTTCAGCACCTGCAGGACTTGGAGGATCTTTCCACAGCGGCCCGATCCTGCAGTATTCACCAGAGGGAGCTAAGAAGAAAAATGATCTCCAAGTCCCCAAAGCAGCTATTCCTCTGTTCAGAAGATCCAGCACATCTCACCCCAGCATGGCTGCCTGACCAGGGCTGGCTGTGAGGGTGGGCAACCCTGGCGGGAGGCAGCCCCACAGAGAAGCTGCCAGAGGTCTGTGCCTGGAGGCTCGCCAGGAGCTGCCGCCGCTCCCCCAAGGGAGCACTTTGCAGCCTCCCCCTGCCCCGTCACAATCTCGTTCAAATTTGGTCACAAGTCCTCCTTTGGAGTTGTTTTTTTTTTTTTTACTTTAACTCATTTTTCCTTAAAAGAGTATCTAATTACTGCACAAAGTACCTCTTTCTTCAATAAATATAACCGTTAAATCCTGAACACCACAGCATGGTGTGGCGAGGCCCTTGAGGCAGGGCGGAAGCCCCCTCACCACACCACTGAAGCGCTTGACCCCACCAGCCCCTCACCTTGCCTCCCTTCCCTGGCAGCACGGCCACTGGTGTCCCCCACAACTCACCCCTCATGCCAGCCAAGGGTGGGCTGCTCACCCACGAGGTCCTGTTGTTCCTTGAAGAGGGTTTCACAAGGCGCCATCTTGGAGAAGGGAAGGCCTCGGCCTTGTGCCACCTCCCTCTCCACAGGGGAGCTGCCACGGCTAGACCTCTCCTCTCCTCAGAGCAGGCAGGATGGCATCAACTCCTTTATGGGACTTTTTTGCCCTTTGGGGCCAGAAGGAGCCCTCCACTCCTGTGAATGTGGGGAGCAGAGGGAAACAGGCTCCCTGGATTCAGTCTGACCCTCAGCTCCTCAGTGTGGGCCCTGCAGCCCCTCCCGGCACCCAAGGAGGGAAAAGGGGCCGTAACCTTCCTGTGGGGAGATAAAACCTCTGGGGAAGATACAATCATCCTTGGCCTTTTTTTCCCAGAAGACCCCAAATAACAAGCCACTAGGGCTACCTGGAGGGAAGCACTGTGTGATGGAACGACGGGAGGGCATGCAGATTGGGTCGGGTGCGGGTGCTGGGTGCCCCAGAAGGGGCTGCCCACGGCAGTGAGGTGCCCAAAGGAACAGGGGGAGAAGGGGTGCAGAACAGCCCATCCACACTGCAGATGCAGATGCTACGTGCCCACCATCTACAATAAAAACTCATTATCCAGGGGTTATTTTTGGTGCCCATTGAGTTCTTGATAGCTCACATGCTGCATTGTACGCCTGTTGCTGTGAAAAATTGTATCCAACCTCAGAAAAGTACCATTTCTCACCCCTACCCCCCCATTTTGTGCAGTATCCTCTGTACCAGGGATACATAATATTTAAAAGAAAAACAGCAAATTAACTCAGATCTCAGTTTGCATACAGACCACACATGAACACCAAGCACGTACAAATCCATACTTAGCAATAAAGTTGCCAAATTAATGTTTTAGACTTCAAGTTTTCATTATCCATACATCTATCTCAGCCTTAAAAACTTTCTATTCCTCTCTTTCCCAAATCCAAGCAATTCACAGGAAGAAAGTTACATGAAAACAAAGGTTGTGTTGTCTCTTTCTGGCTCAACTTTGTTACCTGAGGAGAGGCCAACTCCCCAACTCTCCACATTTTCACTAAAGGAAATAATAAAGTTAGACCTTTTTCTTGGGTCCTTCTCTACCGAAGGTCTGGATTGGATCCAGAGGATTAGGGGTACCACTCATAGCAAAAAAAAATGGTCTTAGTCCTGTGGACTTCTGAACTTTTCCTCATCATCTCTCATGGAGCCTCTTGCTCCTTTGAAAGAAAGAAACTACCATTTTGCTTTGACAGTTTTATGTCCAATGTCTTAGGTGCTGAAGGTACCAGGTAAGTGAGGAACGAAGCCTGTGGTTCTCCTTCATCAGGCTCTTACACGACAATCAAAAGACATTCTTCTTGGGGTTTTTTTTTTTTGAGGCTTTCACTGGGGAAGAGACATCTGCAATTCGGTTTGGTTTGTTGTGGGTTTGTTTTTTCCTGATGGAAAGCATCATCCCCTTTAAAGAACAGATTCAGTGTGCAATTATTTTGAAATAAACTTGAAAAAAAAAGGTATCCTAACTACTTGGTCTACAGGATATGTTCCTTCAGTTGTAGATGGGTGTTCTTTAGCAAAGGCTGACACTTGATTAAGGAGTGTATGTATCATCCTGAAATTTTAGGTCTGATGCTACAAGGTGCTAAAAAAGTACCTCCACCCCTGCATTCACATCAGACTCTCAATGGATTCAGTGAGAGTCTGAGGCACCTGACTCATCACAGAACCACAGTGTAAGAGACTGAAGTTTATGGAAAAGTTTAAAATTCTCACAAAACTGTACAAATCTGCATATTCTCAGCTTGTTCAGGAGTATAATAAATCTGTCTGTTTCACCAGACTGGCAAAATTTCCACTGGGATTTGCTGGAGACAGCTAACTGGTTTGAGTTACATTCTGCAAACATTTTACGTAGAAATCTATCCCAAAAGTCAATGGGAAGGATATTTTATTGTTCAGCTGTATAACTGAAATTCAGAAATGTGGTTTTTAGTGCCAAGTTTGCTTTCAGGAAGCAATCTTTTCTTCTGTGATTCATGATTGTGTTTAATTGTCTAAGGTAGGACATACAGCTCGAAATTACAGTCACGTGCTACTGGAACCCAAAGGGAGACCGTGGAACTAGATCTTCTCCACATGAAAAACAGCTGGTAAAAAATTAAGCCAACTGCATTTCCAAGTAAATCCTGGAATGCAATATGCAAAACAACACATGTCCAGTCAGAAATCCTCAGAAGACCATTTCATCAAGCAGATTAGCTACCTTGGATGAAGGACATTATAATCAAATGAGCAATTTGCCATCCACGTACCTTTCTACGTCTTTTCTTTGACTTCCTTATTTTCCATGATTCCAACAGGAACTGAGAATACTCAACACCATAAAACAGGTGAGACTTCCAGAGAGTATGACAGCAGGCACTATCTCCAGACTTCAACTAAACAAATAAATTTCTCCTGACACTGAAGAGTTTTTTCCTAAGACACCTCACACTCATTTACCTCTTTTGCTTCTATAGTCTCACTTCTGACTTTTAATGCGAATGATATACAATATGTGAAAAATTCTGCCCCATGTATTAAACTGCAATACTCTTGCTCAACCTTCTGCACATATCTTCGGAGACATTCACACAACTGCCACACGGGCGAACAAGATGGAAACTTTAACAAAGCTCTGGAAGGCTGACATATAGATTTTATATATATATATATATAAAATATTCGCAAGAGCAATTGTTTTATCTTAAAACCTTGCTAAAACAGGCATATACTGCAGGCTTTGGCAGTAGAGATAAAATACTATGGGATCCAGCCTTACTTTGTTTTTCTCATCCAAATATACACATTGTTATAACAGAAAAATAGTTGCAACTGAAATTATTACTGCTGCTTGATGACCGAAACACCTCATATACTGCTCCACACATGAAACCACTGCAAATATCCCTCATGCCTGATCAACTACAGCTTCTCTGGGGTGAAAGAAAAGAAAAGAAGCATATACATGGTTCACTTAAAATGCAGTGACAAAAACAGTATTTGAAGGCATGTGTTCAAAACAGTCCCATATTGTTTTTACAGATGGAAACAGTAAAGGCAGAGAAACAGAAGAAACAAAAGCCAGCTTTTGTGAGTTCCAGAGCAATCCCTTATGATCCTGGGTCTTGTATAAGATGATTTGGAAGCTTTGGAAAGGCATTCAGGGTCTCTCCCTCAATAAGGCACTGTAACACACTGTCTTCCACGAGCCTGGCCCAGTACCATTGCAGTTCCTGCGTAGTTCATTCCACGTTTTGCTAAGTGTTCTCCGTATATCTATATAGATATATACACATAGACATATATGTAATTTTCCATATGCTTTTCTGCAAAACATCAGAAAAACAAAATCAATTACACAATGGAACACAGAATTCAGAATATGCTAAACTTAGTACCTGCTGACATGTGGCACACGCCCCAAACCAAAGATGCACCGATTCAGAAGTTATATGTACTCTAAGTCTGTAGATATGAATTATTTCTTCTCTCACAAAGTTTTCATGTAGCTCTGCCAGGAGGTCTAATGCTTGGCCTTCCAAGTAGCTTCTGCCCATTTCAAGCCCTGTCATCTTTTCAGCATATTAGCACTGCTCCTAACAATTCCTTGTGCCATTCTCCATGACAAAACCGAACACTTTTTTCAAGTCTTAGAGTTGAGAACTCCAAGATCAGAGAGTAGCGTCTTCAACCTCATCATTTTTGAACACAAAACACTTAAGAGATGCATTAAGCAGATCTTTATTCTTCTTATGGAAAAATGCACATTCTTCAAACTTTATTCTCCCTTCATATTTTCTCCTGCAGCTGACAAGAGACTCAACTAGAGAGAGTGGCTGGTAAAATTGTTTATGGAATGCTGAGATCTCAATTTCAGTTACCAGTCTGGAATCATCAACAGCAATCACAACCTGTAACCAGCCAAAGGCCTTTCAGTGCATCTGCGTAAAGTAAGCAATGAACCCTCACCTAACTTAGCAGCAGCAAAAAAACAGGCTGTTGTGAAAACTGGCTGCATGGAGCAGGCATTGATCCAGCCCTGCATATCACCTCCAAAAGTGACCTGAAGTAGATACTCTTTCCAAAAAAATATGCCAAGTATGTCTTCCCACTCCAAGCGGTCAGGGCTTTAATGACTACTTCAGACAGAGGTTGTAATCTTAATGCCGTGTTTGACAGACACCAATGGGTCTATCTTCCTTTAATTTCTCTAGTTTTCACAGTCTATCGGCTCACATGGTCTTCTGCACCAGTAAGCTTCACAGTTTGTTATTTGTTTTCCTTTTGAGCTGGTTGCTTAAATATATCATCAGATACTTTTTTTTTGCTGTTAGAATTAGTAAATAATGACCTTCATGTTTACCTGTTGTGACTGCTGTGGCTATAAGCAGAAGCCACTATGAGCAGTCCACTGCCTCTGATAAAACACAGATATATACTGACTGTTTCATCTTACAAAATGTATTTTCAATCCTTTTTGATTCTGCAATTCCCCATCAGGTTTTAGTGGAAGTCTTTGACTCTAGGGCTCAGACACCCATGTTTCAATCATATTTCTAAACTGGAATTATTTACACAGGAGTCTGAGAAGTGGGTCCTGAATTTAATTAAACTACAGTTGTTACCTCGCACATGATGTGACTGTGTGAGTTCACATTTTATCTCTCCTCTTCCTCCTCTTCCTCCTCTTCCATTTCCTCTTCTGAATCATCCTTATTCTTTGAACTGTTGCTGAATTCAAGATTCCCTTCAATATCCAGTACCTGTAAGTGCTGTAGGTTTTGGAAGGTACTTTCCTTCAGTGCTCCAACTGCAATCTTATTAAACCTTTAAACAAACAAAAAGGCCTTCCTGTTAAAATAAATCCATTTTTATATCCAACACAGAAACGAGGAGACTAGGAGGAAGCCATTCTGCAGAGTTAAGTAGGCTTACACAGACTCGAGTTACTCTAACTTTACACTGATCCACAACAGCACTCTAGGAGCACAGACTCCTCTGGATGGAAACAGCATGGGAAAGCAGGGACTCATTAGCAAGCAGGCAAATGCAGTTGCCTGAACAAAGTTTGCTGACAGCTCTCTGTACCATCACCATTTTCTGCAGAAAAATATCAGAAAACATTATCTCCCGCTGATTTCAACTTCACTGACCAAAGTTTCAAAAAAACTACTTTTCTGCACTCCATCCTCCCCTTCAACCTTCTATAATTGTGTTCTACAAGGAAAAAAAATCATAATATTTGAATTCTTCCTCTCTCAGTATTCTGCTTTCTCCTTCCCAAAGAGAAAAGGCATCTGCTCCATAGCCCACATTTCAAAGTGTAACTTGATTTTTCGTAAGATGTTGTGTCATCCCTTGATAGTTTAATTCTTCTCCCACAAAACTCAAAATACTGGTACAAAGCAATAATTTTTGATCTGTTCTTTGGGTTTCCAAGAACATAAATAAACTAATCTCACATATACTGCTTGATCTGTTGCTCTTAAACATTCTTAAAATCGTATAATTTCTAATATTCCAGATGTATATTTTTTTTTTCACAGCGTTGCAGTGATGAACTGCCTCCCATTCAGAAATACAAGTTAGACTGGGTGGAGTTGCCTCCTAAATATGTTAGCAAAACAATTTTGCAAATTCCTTTTTTCTCTTTATATAGGAATATAGAATGTGGTATGTGGTTTCTGGTTCGCATCCAGGCATTCACTAAAATCTCATAAATGTGAGCAGCTGAATAGACAGACTGCTCTAATTTACACCAGATTTTGTAATTTTATTTGCTTGGTATGGATTCATTCATCCAAAAAGGTATGCTTCAGAACTATTCAGAACTACAGAACAGTTTAGTTGAACACAGACAAAATAAGGCCATATTTAGTCTTGTGCAACAGGCAGCCTAGGCTTTTTGAATACATCCATTGGATCAGCTTAATCAACTATTCTGTAGCATTCATAAATTATGTCTAAGCAATATTTTCAATAATATTCCATCAGATTAAAACTGAATATATTTCTAGGCCAGATTCTGGCTTCACTCCTGGTAGTATAAATCTATGCTTAAACGAGTCATATTGCTGTGAGTTTACATTATGTGTAAAAAATGTCAGTATCTGTCATCTATAAAAACAAAGTCCTCATCCAACTTAGAGAGTAGGGGAAAAAACCAAACAGAAAACCTTCTAAATTTAGTTACATAATTGTCACAGTTGTGACTTGTCATTTGTTTTTGATGAAACTTTCAAGGGAAAGTGCACAACTTGAAGATTACTCATGCACACCTCACTACAGGGGGATTTTGTCAGAATCCAAGGGCTAACAGGCACAGGTGAAGCTGTAGTCCTACAAGTGAACTGTAAACTTGTAGCTCACAGCTGAATATTGGAATATAACATAATGTTAAACATTAATTTCCCAGAATTTCTAACATGCTTAATCCATTCTAACAAGCACAGAAAGGAGAAACTCTGTGAATAGAAAGAGCTTATTAACGTGTATCTGTGTCTTTTCTGAGCAGATGAACATAATTTCATCATACATTCCTATAAAACAAAGTTGCTTGTTTAGAAAGCTTTTAAAATACTTTCTAATAAGTAGATAAAGTTATAAAGTGGATGAAGAAGAAAAAAATCTTGTGTGCTGAAGCAGAAACTTGACCTTACCTGAGGTAAATCCCCTTTATATTGGGTGTGGATTCAAAAGCATTCTCTGAAACTGTTGTGATCTTGTTGTTCTGAAGGTACAGATATTCTAGTGATTCTGGCAGGCCCGCTGGGATAGAAGTCAGCTGGTTGCCAGCCATGTCTAGTGACTGCAACGGAGAGACAAGGGGTCAAATAAATAACTGAATTTAAATATTAGCAGCACTCCAAAAAGAGATTTAAGTTTGAACACACATGAGCTTCCAAAGGCTGGCTCCGTACACACACCCCCCTCCTTTGGAAGTTTATCCATTGTTTTTATATGTGTATATACACATATATACACACACACGCACGCATACACATAAGTCTGTAAAAATACATATATACATATACACCCACACACAATTATAAAAAACTTAGTATAGTAACAGTGCAGAGGTGAGATGTTTATGCAATCTTTATCCATGTTTTTTTTGTGTTTGAAAATCATCTGAAAACAGGCTTTATTTTTCAGGTGGTAGTTGGGTCTGCTTCAGAACCTCTTCCTCCTGGTGAGCTCAGGAAAATGACAAACACCCTATGTAGAGTGGAAATTGCAAATTGTCAGCCATGCAGAAAGGCTCAGTTTGAGTTCATGGTGGAAAATCTTTAGTGATATTTACTATAGCATAAACTAATTTAATACATCTAATTTGCATCAAGGTAAGTGTGGCCATGACAATTCTGCTCTCTTACACTGCTATTTATATATCATGATCTGACATGTTTTGGAGTTCCAACATTTCTTTATCTCTTCTTTAGGTGAATTAAAAGCAGACTATATTTCAGATACGCATAAGAATTCCTTGGAAGCTGTTACTGCAAACACTTTGCTAGCTAAGGTTAGTGATAGTTCGAATTGCACATAAAACACCTGGAAATATTCTAACATGGAGACTGTATGAAGACATCAGGACTCAAGGCCATGATCATTTCTCAGGTGAATTTTATGCAAAAAAAATTATGGAGCAAGAGCGAGTTTTTCGTTACCCTGTATTGTAGCATTTTCATAGCACCAAGCTGATACACTTGTTCCACATTATTCAAAGCTACATTTCTGCAAATGATTGTCATGATTTCAGGGGTTTTATTCTCCACATAATCCCAATCTGGTAAACAATTATGTAAATGTCTAGCATGGCAACTGCAGATAGTCTTCAGCGATTTCCACAGAAACAGTGTGGAATGAATCATATGCTAACTACAGACACGACCAGGATCTTACGTGATGGTTATTTGTCAAATCCACTCCAGTGCACCAACTCATCAATTGCACAGTTAAGGCCTTAATGACAAAAAAGATTCATACCATGGAGATAACAAGTAGTTAACACTTTTCCAGAAAAAAAGCAACAGCAAAAAATGCTCCATTAGTTTAACAGAACTTTAAGTATGTGCTAATTGTCTTAACCTTGCTTAATATGAACAGGGTTTGCTGTGGGGTAGATACAGCTGAAAGGCCAGTGCTTGATTGAGCAAGGCTTGATGCTGACTGCAAGGGAGTTGTGAGCAAAGTAAGCCAAGTAACTATGAATCAGGTCTTTCAGAAGGAAAGCTTGTCATTCCGACCAACAACTACAGCTGCCTAACAGGTCTCATGACCCATTTTTGTTTGAAAAAACCACACCCAGGTGACAGTGCCTACTTTGTATCAAGCTACTGCAGTGAAACAATTCCAGCATCTGTAAATCTCAACAGTGTCTTCCTTAGGGACACACACACACACACGCGTGTATCAGTGAGGCACCAAACAAATGCAAAATGTATTTCTAAAGCCCTGAACCAAACCTGCAGCTGATGCAAACCAACAGCTCTGCAGATACTGTGGCTGCATTGCTGACTCACATTAATTGAAAAACAAGCTATTGTTTATTTCCAGAAATAACAGAAAAGGAAATGTTCACATAAACGTTTGGATTGCCTGAAAACACAGTGGGGGCAGTGTGACATATGCTCTGCATCCCTTATTCCAGATCTGCTCTGAGATGTACAAACTTTGCCTGTGCAGTGACCTAACCACGTGTACTCTAGCTGGGTGCCATATGACATAGGTAATACCTTTTACTGCAGGAAACAGGTTGCTGCCTAAAAGGAAATGCAGACAAATCCTTCAGCCAGTATAACAATTTCAAAAGGTCATTTTGCATAGCACAAATGTGATTGTTCCTGCCTGCCTTATGGTTTGTGTTTAACTTTCTCCAACAATTAAGCAAATGAGAAGACTGCTGATTGAATCCAGACCTCCTAGCTGCTACCCAGGTGCCTCAGCCAGCTGAGCTGCTAAATCCAACAGCTTGGCCTGTCTGACTATAAGCTGATGTGGGGGCTTTGAGAATTAAGAGTGCCTTTGTTTATGCATTCCTTCCTCCTGCTGTCTCTCCTCTGAGCCGATTTTGAATCTTTAGGGAGACAAGCTATGTGAAAGGCGTAATTTCAGTTTCAATGACAACATTGACTAAGGTTTATCTGAAAATACAGGACACCATTAAGGTTCAGAAACAAAAACGTCTTTACTTTTCCTAGAATTAGCAGTCCATGACAGACCACCACCCTGTTCAGCAGCGGGAGGTTCCCACCCCTGACACAACAGCACGTCATTTCTACTCTAGAAACAGAGGGTGCAACACTTAGAACGCAAGCCCAAAACACAAGGACCAGGCACATGTAGTATTGGACCTACACAAACTGGCTTAGGCAGAGAGACAAGGACATCAGTATTACCAAAACAGTTAGAGAAGGTGATATTTCTACCTGGAGACTGCTGAGTTCTCTCCATGCTCTTGAATAAATTGAATTTACTTTCAGCTTATTGTTGCTCAAATACAGTTCCCGCAGCTTTGTCATTCCGGACAAAGTCCCTTTTGGGATGATGCTTATCTCGTTCTCCTTCAGTTTCAGTATCTGCAAGTTCTTTGGAAAGCCAAAGGGCACTGTGTGCAGATTATTTCCAGAAAGATCCAAGGACTTTAATTGCCTCAGTTTACGGAAGGCCTCCCGATGGATCTGGGGACTTTTGAGTTTATTGTAGCTCAGATTCAGCTCTTCAAGGAAGTAAGTGGTAGCAAAGTCATTCCTGTTAATCTCGGAGATCTGGTTATGAAGGATCATAAGCGTTTTCACTCGCCGGGGCAGCCCACTGGGAATCCTTTCGAGCATGTTGTTGTACAGGTGGACAGTGTGCAGCTTCTTTAAGCCCTGGAAGGCTAACGGGTGAATACCTCGTGCTTTTAATTTGTTATTGTGGAGCAGAAGGTACTCCAGGTTCTTAATTTGGGTCAAAACATCTCTGCCAATCACCTTAATTGCATTCTTCTCCAGGTGGAGGAGGACGATGTTTCGAGGTAAACCACTTGGGATTTGTGAGAGGTTATTGCTGGACAAATCCAGATATTCAAGACTAGACAATTTCCTTGGGAAAGCAGGAAAGAAAACACTCTCCATTTAGATTCTGCAAAGTGAAATAACAACCAACTTCCCCTAGGATTTTACAGTCTTTGCTTTAGAGACTTTTTGCCCAGGCACAACTTCCACTACCACCCTTTTTTGTCTCATGATATGACTGATTTGGACAGCAAATCAGGGAGATCCCACACTGCCATTAGGGGTTAGGACTAGGTGGTGCCGTTACTCCCCAGCCACAGTAGCAAGAGAACCTGCTAGTGGCCACAAACATCCAAACTGCCACCGGTCTGAGACCAGAGATCAATTTTGCAATCTACTGTTCCCTCATTTAACACCACAGATAAACAATTTCAACGAACAAATACCACAAGAAAGATGCCATGGGAGCACCATTAGAACCCAGATTTTAGCTTTTGGTTTCACAGAAACGTAGCCTGAGCATGAGTAATTTCTATCTCTCTGAAAAGTGTATATTGAAACTGAAAAGCAAGTCCGCTTTGAAGTAACGAAGTATCACTCTTATGAAAAGTAAAAATGCTAATTCAGTGTCCTAGGCTAAGGTAGTGAACTTCTCCTGACCTTCCAGCATTATGGAAGTGAGTCAGGGCTAGAGCTGCTTTGTGTAAGCCACTGAATCTGGAATCCACAGACTCAGTTGAAGCTAAAATAAATCCTCAGACCAGCCACTTATACCAACTGAAGTTGGATCAGTGGTATTACATACCAGAACTGAAGAGCCCAGAACTCCCTTGTATTTCAAGGCTGTTTCTCAGTTCAAATGAAAGTTCTAATCTGCACAGCACTACAGAACCCACTGCAGATGACTAGAAAGTTTTCAGGAAATGCAAAAACTAATGCATTCAGGTATTACCTACCGGTTACTACACTGCTATTCACAGCTATCTGAGCACGCGCTCAATGAGCAAATACACTCTTTGGGTAAAGCACTTTATTGCTGCAAGTTGTAATGTTTTCCCAGGTTGGGTACATCTCAGTGGCACTATGCTGTGCTGTACAGACAGTCTCACGAGAACAAGGGGTAATATCCACCCCCTCCACTGACTGCAACTGGTGCCTTAGCTATAGCTACGGTTCTCTATTCATCCAAATACTAACAGAAAGTGTACGTCCAATGTAACCTGGAGGCAGACAGAGCACAGCTGTTGTAAATTACTAAGGGAGTGGGAGGTGGAAAAGGAAGGCACAGTTTCATACATTTTCATGTCTGGAGATCAGAAAAGTTTATAGAATTAAGTTATGGACAGGACAGATGATTCGATCTGGATTTAGAGGTAGAACAAGGGTAGCATTCGGTGCAAGCAGAGCCACCAATGTCAACTTTTTGAAGTGCTAAGTCCCAGGCTAAATTTAGGACAGCCAAAGGCTATTTCTGTTGCACCAGTTTGCAGCAAAGCTTTTGCAGCCATCTGCCTCTTGAGCAGCTCCACTGCATCCCTGCCTCCTCCAGCAATCATCCGCACCAGGGTACAGCTGTGCCACATGGATTCACAAGCGCATATCTGTGGCTGCATTCAAGTCACCTTCACAGAAACACTGAAGTGGCTTTAGTGAAGATGAAGGTTTGGCCTTAACTTCTGGTGAACTGTCCTTGAAACTGGAAAGTTCCAAGCAACCTCACATTTTACTGGTTTGGAAGAACAGAGACCAGCTTTCAACATTGTTCTAGGTGGCCTTTTCCCAGAAGGCACTTAGTACCTGGGGCAACTGGGTCTAGCAATCAGGAAGTGATGCAGTCTGATGTTCTGTGTTGTGTCTTTTGTACAGAAGTATTCTGCAGTGTGAACTCAAGCCATAAACCCAGACCTTCGCTTTTGAATGGCAGCATCTGAATCTAAGACATTTCATACAGACTTAGCAGAGAAATGCGTCATGTAGCTTTTAACAAATGTACTTTTTAAGATGTACTTTGTTCAGCACAGTAGATGTTTTACTGTACCAGAGGAGGTAGACAGACAAAGAAGTACAAACTACAGATCTCAGTCTCACCAGAAAGTTTCGTTGTCCATTCCCTCATTAGTCAAGTAGTTATTCTGCAAGTACAGCTCCCGCAGACCTGTAAGTTCACTGAAGGCTCCTTTGGGAATCTTCTCTAGTTTGTTATTCTAGAGTCACCAAAAGCAGAAAGCACATTATTCGGCAGGAAGCAACATAGGACATTCAGGTTCTGCTCAACTAACACCAGGCAATTAAACTCCAAGAGGGCTAGACATAAGGTATTTCAGAGCACTTTATAATTCTGCTTAAGAAATAAATAAAAATACTAGACTGAAATATTACAAACTATTTTTGTTGATTCCCCATGGAATCTTTGGCCTAAGGAATTAGAATTTGCCCCCTGCTGCCCAGACAGCTTTATTTTGTATTCCTTCCACCTATGTGCAAATGTATAATGTAATCTAGGCAACTACCTCTGGGGTTTTGGGATTCTGGAAAATAGATTTCACCATGAGGAAGAATTAGGCTGGAAGTTGGGAACCAGCCATCCTTCTGGCATTAATGGCATTCCAAAAGGTACAGTTCCTGCAATGTAGGCTCCAAAATAATTACTCCTATCACCTTAGTGTGGCTTTGGAGTAGCCAGCAGGCAGACACAAAGCAAACATAAAACTAAATTCCACTCAGAAATTCCATGCAGAAACTGTAGAAATTATGAAAGTACATACAAAAGCTGGGAATTATACAAGGATATATAAAGCACTGACACTGAAGTTGTTAAACCTCCCACAACTCATGTATACACAATAATGTACTGGACCGGCTGGACTACATTCATGTGCCAACTAATATAAAGTGGTTACCACCACAGACAGATTTGGCTGAGTGTCTCAAAGAATAGTGAAAGAAAAAGAAAGAATTGTCACATCTAAAGTACACCTTTTGGACACTTCTGGTCCACTACTGGCTGTCTCTCATTGCACGTTGTTCTGTTTTTTCCTCAGTCAAAATATCAAGGTAAATGTTACTGCTGACAGGTAGTGCACTTGAAAACAAAATGCTCATTTCTCTCCTCAGTTCCTGTGCCTGTAACACAACTGGTGGCAGCAGGGAAGGATGCAAGTTCAAAGTGTAGTCCTCAAAGTCTGAGACCCCTTTGGGAGATAACAATTACCTACAGACAGCAATAAAATGGGGGGGGAACTAGTAACTTCACACTTTGCAGAGAAATTCCAGCCATTCAAAGGATCAGACTGTTTGCCTTTACTTTTCCTCAAGCTGGAGAAGCCTGTTTTCTAAAAGATTTTAACAGGAATTAGCGGTGAAACCTTCAAGGGAAAAGAAATTTGGAGGCAACGTAGAACGGCCTAAGTCCAGGGGCTGATAACAGACTCCATTCTACACATATCCAAGGAGCTGTCAACACTAGGAGCAAGCAGAACCAGGACTCCCCATCGCTGCAGCTCTCCCATTGTTAATGAGGCTGAGATCTCTAGCACAGACATGATGAAGCGTTTCTATTGAAATCAGATGACACAGAATTAAAAATGCTGGAAACTAGTTAATACCACAACTTCTGCTCTTGCACTATTGCTGGAGAAGTTGTAGCAGTGAAGTACGACTGATCCAAATTTTCTCTGTGTTGTCTGAATTGCCAGCTCAGTAGCAAACAAAAATTCCTGATGCTAGGAAACAGCAGTCTATGTGAAACGAGCTAGTGAGCAAAGCCAGTACATAGTGGGCAAGCAGCTGTTAGGAAACCAGCACTGTCAGTGGCAAACTTAACTTTGAAGCCAACCACTGGATGGCCATGGAGAAAGATCTACCATCTTGTGCTGATATCTGTTAGTATCACCATATGCAGGGAAAAGACCCCCAATACTGCCACACAGGCATTTGCAACGCATTGCCCTGAAAACACAGAAAAACACTTCTGTCCCCTGCGAGCATTTTGGTGTTTTGCAAAAACACGCTGTTATTATGAACAAAATTAAAGACATGGGAGAGAGCTACTGTTGAGGATGTAGCAGGCAAGTCTCACAATGGGCCTGGGAATGTTTCCAAGTACAATGAAATGGCTTGGCTGCGTGGTTTGAATCCCACACAAACGCAGTACTTTGTCACAACCATAAAGGAATACAAAAACATGTTGTCATTACCTTTAAGTGTAATTTATATAGCGCAGGAGGGAGATTCTTTGGAACGTACTTCAAGAAATTGCTGGACATGATGAGTATCTCCACATTATTGGAGCCATTGAACATGTTATCAGGTAACCCAGCATCTGAAAGCTTATTGTTATGAAGATACACAGATCTGTTGGAGGGAGAAAAAAAAAAAGTGAAGTTAAAGAGATAGTGAAATCTGTGCTTTTGTGTTTGGCAAGAGAAAGTTGTTTATAAACTGTATTTCAATCTTTTCTTCTTTCTTTGAGATAATTTGATTTGGTTTTAAAATGTACCCTTTAATTTACCAAGGGATATAGATGCAAACCAAATGGTTAGTTCAAGTACTCTGAAATTTAGGTCTATTCAAAATCCAAACCCGCATGTGATAACAGAAATTCACAAGTAGCTTTAATTTCTTAACAAAAAGCAGAATCTAGGATTGTGCAGTGCTTTGAAACAAAGGATGTCAGTGTGGTGGCCTCACTTGAGAGGGTTAGAACTAATCTCTGATTAACAGATATGCCACCAATTTTAATTTCTATTCGGAATCATATCTGGGCTTCTTGGGCTTGCAAAATCAACCTGCAGGTCTCTTAACAAAAAGCCGTCTCTCACCCTTCCATTCATTCTTCTCCCATGAGGGCTGGAAATACCCCACGAAACAGTCTCTCTCCTACTCCTACAACTCAGAAAGGCATAGAGTACTGACAGAAAGACAGCAGATTTGCTCAGTCTGGAAGAACTTTTAAATTAATGTTTGGGATTGAAAGAAAGAGGGTTTCTTATCTTCCCTTTGCCCTTCTTACTTTTAACGTTTAATATTCACAGAAGAGTTTCTCCAATCAGATTTTTAAAAATGGATTAATTCTTCCTTACACAGGTTTTAGTTCTGTATAAAACAATGACCCCCTATGAAGTTACTCCTGTTTTTCATAGGTTTAACTGCTAAATGAATTAATTTGACTTCTTTTTAACACGAAATCACAGGTTTTTACTGACTGATTACTTCTTCCTCTCCTGTGTTTACTCCAAGATATGGCAGGCAGCTAAAATTGTAGACACAGGTTAAGACTGCAAAACAGCACAGTATCAAAGTGTGCTTTTTTAACTTGTTCTTGGACTCTCTACCAGTTGCAGGGAACTTGGCAACATCTTTCTGGAAGGAAGGAAGGAAAGGTTCAGTGCGGAAACACAACCATGTGATCACACACTCCAGGGAGTTCAGAGCCACACTGAAAATATTGTTCACCCTGCATGGTCAGCTGTACTTTTAACTCACAAATATTTGCCTTTCTGAAAACCATGCTTTCCAAATAATCAGTCTGAGACCATGAACTCTGCTGGGAGCAAATAAACCAACTGAAACAACTGTGTTAGAATTTTATACAGCAACCTTGGAAATCAATGAGTTACTATTCTGATTAAAATGAGTGTTGATATAGGAGAGAGTGAAAATCACTTCAGAAGAGTGAAAGCATTTTAATACAAAATCAAAATACAAAAGCTTCTGCAACTCAGCTTAAGGAATAACACATATACAAATCTAGCTTCTTTCATGGTGAGATATTGCCAGAAATCAGTGAGTGACTCACCCTTTCAGCTACCAAGAGCCTACAAGACTAAAGGCCTAGTAAGTACAGAGTAGCTTCAGCTCTCAATGAATCCAGTGGGAATGGAGAGTTCATCACAAGACTGGGCTCTGGAAGCTCACTGGGACAGCTATCATTAACTCCTTCCAAACCTGGATGTGTAAACTGCTACCAACAGAGTTTGAGATGTCTTTGCAGGATTTAGATGCTGCAGTGTCGGGACAGATTACTCAAAACACTTTCGGAAAAAAATACCATCTCTCACAGGAGTCTGTCTACGTGCATCTGAATTTGAGATGTGCTGCATTGGATCCAGTTCAGAAAATCTCAACCTGAAACTAGCAGAGTGACCTCTTAAATTAGACCTGAGGGTATGAGCCACATCCAAAGGTGTCAAAATGCTTAGCTTTAATATAGTTGAGTTGTACTCAAATGCATGACGTACTCTCAACTTTATTCTATCTTTTAAAAAGAATGGACTATATAAAACTAGACATTTTATGCAGTTAATCTCCATTTTGAGAAACCAAAGCTGCTCCTTTTGATTCACAACTGACACACAAATAAAATGGAGACAATTTAATTTTTATCTATGAAAAAGTATCTGGCAGTTAGTAAAAGCCCTTGGAATGTGTTTGTGTGAGAGATTATTTGATCTTTCATGCTGAGAATAACAAATAGTCAGCTTCTTTCCAAAAAACACAAGCAGGCAATAACATGGTTTAGCCAGATAGTTTCTTATCATTCACCAACTGCAGCCAAGCAGTGGCAGAACCCTATTATTGTTTTATCTCCCGAACTCTTACCTCAAGTTTGGTTTCTGTCCAAATGTGAGCCCATATATCTTAGTGAGATAATTGGCTGCAAAATCTGCACTGATCAAGGTATTTGGCAGGAATTTTGGAGCCACTGTTAGCTGTAAAAGAAATATGCAGGGGAATTCCAATTAAATGCAAGAAACGTTTTAACCAAGTATTAGACCAGCAACCAAACACTTGTAAATTTTTTTTCTCTAAACAGGCAAAAATAATTTAAATTGAATGCTGATTGCCTGAATGAAAACAAATTGTTCTCCCTCAGTAATCTCTCCAGGAAGCAGACAGATTTTTGCTTGAAGATATGTGAATGCTTGTTTTGGTTGGAAAAGTCCTGTCTCTTTTTGGTGGAAGAAATCAAGAAATTGTTATTCAGAGAGCAAACACTTTGCTTATTATTGTTCCCAATTCCTCAGTCTGCTGTGCCAAAACAAACCCAACCCACCTCATGGTGGCCTACTACGTACTCTCTTATGAAAGTATACTGGGAGGCAGGGAAAGTGTCACTTCTTATGTCTATTCCAATATTTCATCTTTTCAATGGAGGATTCAGGTTCCCAAAGGACAGGGATGCTTCTGAGACAAATGATGGAATATCAGATGGGACTTCAAAGCAAAGACCTACTACTGTACATGATACTTTGTTCATTAAACAAGTGATGAATCAGAAACAAAATACAGAACGGCTCTGTCTCCAAAACTTTATAGTTGATGTGAGTTATAGGATTTGATGTGTTTGTTCCTGGTCTCTTGCTGTTTTTATCAGTGATTTTAGAAAAAGATGCTAGGAACATCTCCATCTGAATAAAAATCAGTGGAGTGAAAACTAATGATCAAAAAAGCTCAGTTTTACAGAACATCCAGATGATACAACAGCTAGGTTCACTGAGTGGCTGTTAACAGCAAAGTCATCCACCTAGAAATCAAGAATACAGGTTACAGTACAGGCTGGAGGACAGTTTCCTGGAAATCATAAACCTAGAAGACTTACACATCAAGATTAAGGCCTTAGGAAACAAATTATTAACACAATGCTGTAGTAGCTATGATCCTTGAGTACCTAAGAAGACCACCGAATTGCGGCAGGCAGGTGCAATCACCGTGAATATAGATGTTAACTACAGTATTAATGAGATCACTCTTAAAATATTTTATGTACAATCCGAAGGGTTCTGGTGAGAACTTCTTTTCTAGGGAAATATTGAATTCTTTGTCATATAAAGTTTTGAGGTCAGGACAGGAAATATTGGGCAACATAAGAGATGTGGCTTCAATCTTGAAATTCTTTGAATCTGTAAAGCTTGTTCCTCACAGCACTGTTGGGTGAAACAGAACTTAGTCCTTACAGCCAGCAAGCTACAGCAAGACTCACATAATGAGAAAATATATTTTTCAAAATTTTATTACCAAAAAACTGCAATTGATTATTCATAATAGTGTAAAACAAAAAATATTTAAAATATTAACAATATGTGAGAGAACAGACGCTTTACTGGAGAACCGACTAACCCAAGCCTCAATCTGTGTATTTAACTGAGGAGATACTCAGATCTCTCTCTACTAGTTTGTCAAGTGTGCATTGATGGACTATCTCCATGAACTTACTTGACTTATAATACAGTCCTATCTTTTAAAAGATGGAAGTACATTATTCACTGTTCTTCATTTTCACCTGTGTCAAAACCTCCATCCTTAAGCTGCCTTAAACAGTTAATGGTCACAAATACAAACAAGATTTTTCCCACAAATCACACTCCAATCAGTACTTCCAGACAGCACACAAGCAGTGGAAATTCTACATATTACTACAGTCACCATGGTACTGCTCTTGGCTTCACCACTAATCTCTCACCTCCTGACCTCGGAGATATGATTTCAGGCAATGGATAAAGGCACTCATCAGTGACTAGGAAGGTCTGACAGCACCTCAGAAAGGAAGAAATCTCTACCGTGACATAATACTGAGAATTCAGACACAGGAAACAGACTTAATCACTTTCATACACGGTGGTATACTAAACTTTCTCCTGAAATGCAGTTTATTAGGTCATAACTTCTATAAAAAACAAAGGGCATGGCTCAGGCATGTGAAATGAGAGACACCAGAACCACAAGAAAAAGGAAAGAGAAAGAGAGGTTTCATCCAAAAAGCTTTTTCACTTGCTCAGGACTTTGCTTTGGCATTTCAGCACTTGGTCATGAGGCTAATCGACCTCCCCTGTTCGACTGCTTGAAGGATTAATGCTGAATTGTTGTAACTGTTAGCAAAAATAAAGTTGATTGAGTAGCTTTGTCTAGTATATTGCCTAATAAGTAGTAAACTGCATTTCTACAGCTGCAATTTTCTTGCAGCTTGACTGTTGGATCTTCATAAGGCAGATAGCGTTTCTCCACTTCTACCTAATGAGCTAACCAATGAATTCAGAAGGATGATAAATATGTTATTACCAGTTTTGGAAGTTTTGTAGCTTTAACAAACTTTGGTATAGAGTACCGGATCCAGGTGAATCCCATATCACTTTGGGCACACAGGGAAATGTAAAACATTCTTTGTGACCAAAATCACCATAACAATAACCTGATCTACAGTTTGGTGGAAGAGATTTGTGTTATTAGCAAGACTTACTGTGCATACTACACGATAGAAATAAATTCTGAGGGTGAGGTGAAAAAATTAAAGAGGAAACTACAGCATCCATTCTTTACTTGAAATACTTGTTACTCATAACTGACAGAAGGCTTTATTCTGATAGTTCTTTTCTCCAACCAACTATGCTAGTTTCATGAAAGATAATTCAGCTACATCTGATGGAATCACAACTGAAGATAAAGCAGCATTAAGATAATCCATAAAACAAGGAGCAAACTACCAGCAAATCCCTGCTCTCCTCCAGACACCACAGTCTCTTGATCTGCAGCGTTTCCTGCTGCAGAGTGGATGCAGTCTGAAGCCAATCTGGTTTGTCCCAGCTTGTGATTTATAAAGAAATGTGTTATTTTTCTGGGTCCACAACTTCTCACTATAACTAGTTCTGACATTCGCTGATGTTTGCATTTTCTTTTGGGATCCTTTTCTCTCTGCAGTAAAGCCAGAAAAACCAAACACTTTGTTTTGTCACACAGGGAAAATTGGAGTGCAAAGTTCTGGAATATTAGTCACAGTCTGGCTTGTTCATTTTTATAGAGTTACTAACTGCCAAAATTGTTATATGGAAATGGTGCTTGAAAGGGAGAAAAGAACACAATGTTACTGTACTAAGGAATGGCTTCTATTCTCAGTCACTCCATACAGAAATCTATGGAGTGATTCTGGATATGTCTTGGCCCAACTGAAACTTGAATGTGGCTACATATATATATAAACAAAACATGAAAAGGTCACTGATTTTAAAAGGATAATGTAATGTAATGTAACGTAATGTAACAAATATACAGACATGCATACAAATATATATATATATATATATATATATATATATATATATATATATATATATAGGCAGAGAGGGGAGGGCAGGGATTTTGTAGACAAAAGAAACCCTGTCTGATGTTTTAACTTATATTTTTCTGTGGCATCCTAATTTCCTCTGTAGCAAATATTTGTAGACGATCACCGAGGACAAAGAAAGTCATAACTGGAACCACCCAGATGTAAGTGTATGTGAAAATTATTTCATTTCTTAGCCTTGGCAGCAAATATGTGCTTCTGTCATGACATCCAGTTTGTGTCATTAATAGGAAAGCACCTAGGATCTTCTCCATTAAAAGAGAAATTCAGCTCCTTCCACTGCAGCTAGAAGAATAAATTCGTAATTTATGCAGTTTCACTGTGTGTGGGTATCCCTGCTTCCCAACAAACCTAGTAAGAACAGGAGTCAGGGAAAACTGGATAGCTTTTTACAGATCTTGATAGCTCAAACACAGGTATTAGGATGTGTTTGTTCACATTTTTTTCAACCAACCTTATCTGATGAGATATGCAGCATTTCACATCATTTCCTCACAGCTTATTTGCATACAGGGAGCTGCCAAATCTGCAGGCAGCTGATCCAAAGCCTACTGAAGAGAGTGGTTATTTATAATTGGAGGAGCTCTCACAAATAAATGTTCAAAATATACCAGCATATGTACCTTCTAATTTTTCAGCTGACTGTCGTGACCTTACATGAACCTGCATTAGAATATCACTTTAGCACAATTTTACTTCTGTAGGATATATATTTTAAAAGAATTTAAGACTTGCTTGTTTAACTTTCAGAACCCGATTAGAAAAGAACTCTGAAAGCCCAGTGAGCCTCTTACCTTATTGTTTGCCAGGTACAGGTAATTCAGGTTCTCCAGATGTTCAAATGCTTCCTCTGGCAACCCTTAAAAACAGATAACTAATTAGTGACACTGGCACCTTATCGCCTCTCTGAGTGAAAATGCCAGAGTGTAGCTTTCTCTCTCAGATAGTATCTTTAATGTGACATTTAAACATTGATACTGAAACAATCTGACTCAGACCTATTGTTGGTTTTGTTGTTAATTTTTTTTAATTAATAAAAACAAACCACAGACTGTTAAGAGCAATGGAAGGGAATTAAAAATCCTAAGAATGCAAAGTTTATGGCCAACCCCACTGGCAAGAATCAGGCACATTGCTGTGTAGACTTGCTGCATGGCTGATTATCAGTGCTGGCAGCAACCATGCTATCTGAGAAGCTTCCTTTGTCATTTGTTCAGGAATCTGCAAATCATTGTTCTTGGAAGGGCATAATCTGAAGTTGTTTAATGATCAGGTCAATGTGATCTATGACCACGATGTTGCCAGAATAACACCAGTATCTGCATATCATAACCCTTCTCTAGTTCTGCTCCCCCACAATCCAGATAGCCAAGCAATAACCAGCTCAGAGAGCTGATCCAACTCCAAGCTTACCCTCCTCTAAAAATTATTAATTTGTAGCTGAATCACTCCACATCCAGCTGACCACACAAGCACAATTGCTGTCACCATGAAAAGGCTGCAAATAACATTTTCACCTGGCACTTAGATAACCATAAGTCAAAGGTGAAGCTATTTCCCATGTCAAAACATATTGGAAACTCAGTGCTGCACTGAAGCATGAGAAAGAAATACCAAGCCCTAAAGGTAATAACGTTGAAGTCTGAATCTGTTAAGCACAGTCTTCCCTGTGCTACGCAGGAGTGCTATGTTTTGGGTCCTGTGCATAATATACCCACGTTCTCAATAAAGGTTGTTCTCTATCGTTGGAATAAGGATAGCAACAGCATTCACAGCAACTGGATGGCACACACATTAACAACAATTGTATCTTTCATACTGCATATCCTCCTCTTTTACTATTTACTCAAAATCCTTTGTTTGCTTTCCTTACTAACCCCTTGTCTACCAACCCCTTCTCTTAGAAGACAGGTAGAAGTTGCCTTATTTGCAATATATGTTATTTGCATTTATACCAAATTCAACAAGGACTGAACTGGACTAAACTGCACTAACTAGACTGAACTAAACAAATGGATTAAGAAACAAGGTCAGTCAGAAGGAAATCATTCAGCATGTGGACATTTCTGGTTCTCAAGTGCATTGCATTGATGTGCCTGTGAGACCAGAGGGAGTTTCCTGGACGAGAAGATCTCACGCCACAGTACACACTGCTGCTGCCAGGTCTCCTCCACTGGTTCAGTAAGGCTGCATTTTTATACACTGAGTATTATGTTTCAGATGATAAAGTGCCTCCATGATGGCCAAAGGAGTGAAGCTTATAGCTAACCACTCCAACCAAGCCAATCCATCACACCGTGGCTTTCCTTATCAGCTGTCACCAGCCTCAATGCATAAGCTGGTGTTTTGGAGGCCCAGGTTCTGTCCACTTCACGGCTCTGCAGACTTACCTTTTGAAGTTAGCCTGTTGTTCTGCAAATTGAGAGTTTCTAGTCTGTAAAGACGAGCAAGCTCTTCTGGAAAGATTTCTTCTATCTGGTTATTCTAAGAAAACGGACAGTATTAATCATCAGCAAAGTATTCCAAGAAGGATACCAATAAACCCAGACTGCGAATTCCAACAAAATTTGGAAATAAACCCACCATGTCAAATCATTGTCAAGACTTCTCTCCATAAAGAGCCAAACTCATGTCTCAAAACCAAGACATCCAAACGTAGCAGCATTTGAAGACCTGCAGCAAGTTTTGTAGCTTGTGCTCATCTCTAGAAATATCCAACTTATGCACTGGTAGCACACAAAGACTACGAATATGCTTCGCAAGGCCTATAATCCATCTGCTTCAGCCAAACCTTGTAGCTGCAGCAAAGAATTTGCTACAAAGGTTGCCAATGTGGATTTTGAAGTTCATCACCCCTGTTATTTACGTGTTGTTTTAAAAACAACTTGGCCTAGGCAGGGAGAATCAAATTGGGCTCATTTTCTCTGGCTTCACTGTCAGAGGTGACTGCCATCAGATGTTCATTAACATACTCACATTTTCACCATTAATGTGTTATTCTAGTGTTCTAGCATCTAGGACACCCGTCAAAGACCCAAGGTGCTGGAAGCCAGGCCAATACACAGAAAGTGACAGCTGCTACTCCAAAAAGCTTCTTTCCTTTTGGCATTGGAGGCAGGAGGCATGGCTAGCACATGCCTGGGATAGATCTGCTGAGGAGGGTGCCAGCTTACATTACAGTTTTTCTAACTATGCTGCACTTGGATGGAAAGCTCTGAACAAAATCTGCACTTCATCCATTGAACAGAATTGGCAAATCGGAGAAATAAAATAAAAGCAGTTGGTTAAGGGCCAAAGAGGCACTGAAAAGCCTGGAACTACTGCCATGGCTCAGAGGAGGAACAGCCACAGGGTTGCCACGCTCCAGCCCAGCCCACATCCTCAGGTGTCAGAGCACAGGCAGGGAAAGGATGCCTGTTCACACACTGGTCATAGGGATTGATTAACTAACAGTGGAGTGTGGAAGCCTGCTGACAGTCTAGGAGAGACAGCTGCTCCCACCTGAAGTTTGAATCTCATGCCTTTATCCTGGACAAGACATAATGTCTCTGCAGCAGAACCGTTTGCTGCAGGCATGACATTAGTCTCCTGGCCACAGGCAGCCCAGCAAGCCCAGCGCCAGCTGTTTGGATGTCACAGGAAATGCCACTCATGGTGATGGATGGTTTTGGCCATGTTACATCTGACTGTTGCCGAGTCCATGTGCTGCACGGCGAGACCCAAAGAAACTGGGGAACACTGGTGGGGCCTGTGTCTGGACTAGTACACTGCATTTACAACACGTTACACAACAGGGGCAGGCTGAGAGAGTTGGGGTTATTCAGCCTGGAGAAGAGAAGGCTCCAGGGAAACCTTATAACAGCGTTCCAGTGCCTGAAGAGGGCCTACAAGAGAGCTGGGGAGGGACTTTTTACAAGGGCATGTAGTGACAGGACTAGGGACAATGGTGTTAAACTAGAGCAGAGTAGATTTAGATTAGGCATTAGGAAGAAGTTCTTCACTACGAGAGTGCCCTCACTGGTACAGGTTGCCCACGGGAGCTGTGGATGCCTCATCCCCGGAGGTGTCCAAGGCCAGGTTGGACGGGGCTTTGAGCAACCTGGTCTTGTGGGAAGTGTCCCTGTCCCTGGCAGAGGGGTTGGAACTAGATGACCTTTAGGATGCCTTCCAAATCAAACCACTGCCAGAAAAAATTGTCATTAATGAAATAATTTAGCCCATCCTTTTCAGAGACAAAAAGGCCTTCTTCAGAAACAATAATTACTGGTTTGGACAAAAATTCTTCTCTTGGGTCTGGGAGAGAATACAGAGGAAAATTTCCTATCTTTTTTCCTCTCCGGATGTGTGGGTTGAGAATTAACGCTGGTCCCCAGGCACACCTGTGGGGGACAGGTGCTGGGCCTCCCACACCTCCTGCCTGCAGGAGCGAAGCCGAGGAACCGGGTTCTGGTGGCAGGCATGGACACAGCCCCGGGGAGAGCCCGGGGGGGCGCCGGGCGGTCCGCGGCGGGGTCTCGGCTCCCTTACCTGCAGGGACAGGTGGTTGGTCAGCTCGGGTAGCAGGAGCGGGAACTCCTTCAGGTCGATGCCACCGCAGTCCACGACGCCCTCCTGGCTGCAGCCGCAGTCGCGGGGGCAGGCGGGGGCCGGGGCCGGGCCGGGCGCCGGCCGCCGCCGCTGGGGGGCTCCCTCGGGGAAGTCGTTGCCGGCGGAGGGCGGGCGGGCGGCGGCGCAGCCCAGCGCCAGGAGCCCCAGCGCCAGCAGCGCCCGGCCGCCGGCCCGCATCGCCCCTGCGGGCCGAGAGACAGAGAGAGAGAGAGAGAGAGAGAGAGAGTGGCGGCGCCGGGTCAGGCCCGGCGGGGAGTGTGCGGTCCCCGCCCGCGGCCCCCCCGGTGCTTTCACGTCCTCTCCCGGCGGTTTGGGGCCGGGGATGAGACCGAGCAGCGCTGCCCGGCCCCGGGCCGCCAGCCTGGCGGCATCCCCCGAACCGTGCTCGAGTTATTTATTGCTTTTTTTCGTACGCCAGATAATCCCGGAGATGTATCGAGGAGGTTATGCAATGCTGTTTCTGTGTAACTGTTGGTCGTGCTGCTTACAGTTTTGCACAGGGAAGAAACTCTTCTCGTTAATGTAAACAAGGTACACTGGAAAAGTGATTCAGGCCACTCCGATGCCTCTCGGCGGGGCTGCTTCACAGGCATCGAACAATAACGAAATCTCATGGCTACTGCAAACAAAACGGGCTTCCTATTGATTTTGGACAGTGCTGACTCTGAACCTCAGAGGCCTGGCTTATGTTCAGCTTTTATCTTTCTGGCAGCAGGTTAGAATAATTCAAACAGAAGTTCAGCATCTCCTGGACCAGCCAGCTGGCTCTAAGCCAGACCCCTCGGTCTCATTTGTTGCCCTTCTCAGATTTCATACATAATGATTTGCACTAAGGGGTGGTAATGGCTTGTCTTTTGTGCTTTTGGCTATTCTTCACAGAAATATACAACAGTGATGAGAAATTCTTATTTTGGCTGATCTTTAAAGGTGAAAAAGTATAACGGATTAATGACCCTAATATGAAATAAGTACTTTGCCTCTGCTAGACCAGGTTCTTTCTTCACATCGTAAAAAAAGAACCTCCCAGAGCCAGACCAGCAGCCGTCAGAACCGGCACATCTCCCTTCACATCCAACAGGGCGTTGCTGCTTTGCACCAGCTGAAACTGTCTCTGAGGCTCTCACAGCCTGGGTGCTTGGGAAGCACTGGAGAGATCCTGCTCTCAGTCACAGTCATGAAAACCTTAAATAATTCCTTTAAACACTGACTTATACTTGAAGGCACAGGAGAAGGTGGGACTACAGGACAGAGCATCCCCAGACACAGATGGTTTTGCTTTGGTCCCAGTCTTTGCTACTGACATGCTGGGTGATTTTAAGCATTTAACATTGTTTGCTTGACCCCTCTTCTCCCTGCTCTACTGTTCCACAGCTTCCATATCTGTAAAGCTGAATATAATGAAATTAATCTCCTTATAAAACATTCCAGAGATCAGACAGTGTTCCTTATATGGCAGCTAGATGTTAACAGATCAAAATTGGCCACATGAGTATGCCAACAGTGGATTAGTGAAGTCCTTAGTATTCAGTGACCTAATCTCAGAAAATATTTCAGAAATCTTAGAGAAAATAATCTCAGAAAGTATGAAGTATCAGATCTCTAACAAATTATTTTTCCTATATATCAGCTTACCTTTATAGATACTTAAAAAGGAAACTAAAGAAAAAAAAACATTCATATTTGCAGGTCACAACCAGCCCTGCTGTAACAATACCAACACTGTTTCCACAGCACACACATCACAGCTGGTATCAGGCTCTATAGGTTTGCAACATGCTGACTTTTCCACATGTGTACTTGAAAAGATGTTAAAAAATTAACATGAAATACTGTATCTACTGCACACTAAAATTTCTGAGGCAATCTCACCCCACTGACATCAATGTGCACGCTTCTGCTACAATGCCTTTGAAGTGAATGCTGCTCTGGTGCCACAGGGAGACACCTGGGATACAGAAACATCTGCTTGCATCTGAAGTGCAGGCAGTAAAACCAGGCATGATTTTGATTTTCTTTTAGTTCAAAGGAAATCTGAAGCAACTCAATCCATTTCAACTCATTCCCACGGGCCTGATCCAAAGGTTAAGAAATCTTACTAAAGGAGTAGTTCAAAACCCACTAGAAAGAGTCAGTCCTCTTCCCTTGCTGTCAGTGAGCTTTGCATCAGGTCCTTCCACCCAAAGACTAAAGTTACACTGAGACCAGCTCAGGGGTTTCTGTGGTTTCATCTTCCCAAGTCCAGACAGAACCACTACCAATTTCTGCACTTTGCTGCCAAACAGCACCAGAGGCAGAGTGCTACAAAAGGCAGTCTCAAGAAGCTGAAGTGACAGGAGTTACTGTATGCTTCTCAGTGATTACAGTTATCTCAATAAACAACAGAATCACACTCAAAATACCTCATTTCTGTATCATTCTCTACACACATTCTTACAGAACACACACAGAGATGGAAAAACATCCTCTCCTTCAATATCAGTAAGTTAACTGAGTTTGTTACACACGCTGAATATCCCTTCTAAAAGCTGCAGCTAAAAGTCAGGCTGCTGGATGTCGTCTGACAATCCAGCTTTTAAAAAAAGAATAAAAGTGCTGAAAAACTCACCTTTGCTGTCAGAGATCAGATGAATGGAGAAGAACATTTCTCTTGCCCCCACAGGCTCCCTCAGCTCATGCCATGTCAGTTACATGCACTGAGCTCAGAGCGAGTCTCCCGCTTCCAAGCCAGATCCTTTCCAGATGTGAGCAGCAGAATTCGAGAGACTAACAGGCAACCCTCTACCAACGAGAGTTTCCTGCACTTCCCAACGAAATCGGAGAGGAATTTTCCAAAGTCACCATATGGGAAAATGTGAGTAGGAAAGAGGAAGCGGCTATAGTCTGAATATAAAGACCTGGGGAAGAAACAATCTCCCATTGCTTTTTGTCAACACAGTCTGTGAGATCCACAAGAGATGCCAAAAGCAAGCATGCTGGAATTGACAGAAGAGAAGCAGAGACAGTGGGCGCTTTAGCATTTCACTGCAGGACAGAGGAGCTGCCCTACCTGCTACTAAATCTTTAATTTTAGCCGCATTCAATACAAAATATGAATTCCAGGTGGGAATGTCCTCCCATTCCCTGGGGGTCTGGTTCAAATCAGGCAGGAACAGACAGATCTGTAGTTTTTCCTGCATTTCATCTCCCTCCCCTTTAACTCCCCCTGGTTTTCAACCCATCAGCTCATCTTCTATCACCAGAGATAGACAGATGGAAACTACAAATGTCCTCGAGGCAAAGTCCCCAAATTTGATGTATTTACCCATCTACCCACTCTCTTTTCTTTTTAGACCCATATTGCTGCATCAAACCCACTCTCCACCACACACACACATATACACACACACACAAACTCCAGCCCTGGTTCCATTTAGCCCAGAAACCTCAGACTGATTTCTCTCCTCTTGGTAAAAAAAAAAAAAAAAAAAGAGAAACATGCTGTTTAGAGTACAGCATGCTCTAAATGCAGCAATCCTTCCAAGAAAGCAACACAGCTTTTCGTCACTGACAGCAGTTGCTATTTTAAATATAAAGCCACCTGTTTTGTGAATGCCCCGCAGCACTCTGTACAGTACCTCCACAAAATCTGCAGAGGATCTGTCCTCACCAAAACCACGACCTTCTTGCAGAATTCCAGAAAAGGGACACTGATTCTTTCCTCTCAACTCCAGCTGAAGTCTAAAGCAATTAAGTTGTTTCCTCCCTCTCTTCTTCCAGGCTCATATCAACTGGAACTGATCCCCCTCTGTGCCACGTGTAAGTTTCAAGTTTGTGTGGGAGGTGTTTTTTTTATTAAAACAAAAATAAAAGCAAACCAAAGCTGGCTGCTTTTTCTTAGTGATTCTGGGATTCAAGATGCATGTGCCTGCTACCCTTTCTCTATTACAGTACCCAACAAAAGTACAACAAAATTGACACAGTGTTTTCAGGGAGGAGAAAAAAGTGCGTATGTGTTGGGGGACCACCCCATTCTAACCCAATCTTCAGAGAGAAAGAAAGAGTTGGGCAATCACCTGGCTCACTATTTATGTCAGAGCAGCCCACAAGGGAGACGAAGAGAACAGGATTCACTCTTCCCAAAAAGTGCATTTTTATCCGTGGTGGTGGTGTACTTAGCTGTCAGGTAGCACTACAGGACATTTAAAAAGAAGGGCATTATGCCTCATTTAGTGGGGAAACAGAGGCACACAAGCATCATAGCCAACGCAGGATTATCCAGCAGGACAGAGCCAGATGAGGAAATAACTTCTACTGCAACACTCTAACATTGAATTAGTTGCAGGAAACATTTCCAGTCAAACTCAAGTCTTTACACTTTTGCAAACGTTCCCTCTTCATGGGTGTATGTGGTGGTTGCAGCCTGAACAAAGAAACATTTTCAGGTTTAAAAACTGAAGCTGAAGACTCAGTTTAAAGTTCAGTATGGTAATTTCTCCAGATCATGTACACGGCAAAGAAACAGGTCCTTGGCCAGAATACTGCGAGGGTACTTCACCGGACAAGAGACAGCTATGATGCACAGCACGTGCCACAGCAAGCTGTAGTGCTTCTGCAATGGGTCTGGCTCGCAGCGCACTGTGCAAGGCCCGTTCTTTTGCACTGGCTCCAGCAGAAAAATCCCCAGTGCCGGTCAACAACAGACTTTGCTCACCTGAGTTTTTATTTTCCAAAGATACTCTTGCAGACCTCAGCAAAAGGACATGTCCAGGGCCAGACTCCGTACACTACACCCCACTACTGTAACTGAGAAAGGTGGATGACTTACCTAAGTTACACCGAGGCTGCTTGTGCCTTGTGGAACCACAGAGCATCAGGACAGCACAGAGGTAGCTCAAACCCATGAGACCTGTTCAGTTCTGACTTTGCAACTGTTGTCACTGTCCTAAAGAGATTATAGGCTAAATTTACATGTGATATGATAAACTGAAATGACACCCCACTCAACCAACAAGGCAGAGAACAAAAGGTATAAGCAGAACTATTGAAGCATGAGCTCCAAGAACAATGGTTCTAAAGGCATCAGCTCACTCGTGATCAGCATGAGGCACTGAGGAGATTTTAGTTGTATCTTAAAAGGTAGTAATATGTTTTTTACTCTCACCTTTATTTCTATTTAAATATGACTCTACAGAAATACTGGCATTCCTGAAGCATCCACTGCTATGTGCTGATACCATGCCTTTATTTGAAACGAAAGAAAAAAGCCCATTAAAATTCTTTTAATTAACTTTGTCATTTGCTTCAAAAAAAATGAACGATCAAAACACAAAGAGTAAAAAGGGTTTTTGTCTCCAAAGCAGGAAGGGAAGTATTTTTCAAACCTAAGAATGCACAACAGAGCCTGGCCATGAGCCTATTGGCATCTGTGTCTTGATCTGAATGAACTTTAAGATTTCTGTTCTCCCACAGGATATGTACTGTTTTAAAAATAAAAAATACAAAATCCATGACTGCTTTTAATCTACCTGAAATATGGGATACAGGCACAGCAGATTTTGTCCTTGTTTTATACTATCCATGTTCCTTTTAGCCTGCTGCAGCATTATTATAGGGTATATCTGTTCCTGTATCACAGCCTATAACTAACATTTCCCAGGGAATCCAGCCAGGGCCATATAAAGCTATTCCCTTTTAAGATAGCAGTGAATTCTTCTTACAGATATGGAGTACAGAACGCTCACACTGTCACTCCAACAAATTACACTGCTGTTTATTTAAGTAATAAAGGAATTTGTTCCAAACACTTGGCATTTCTTTTTCGAGCATTTGTTCTCCACATGTGGCTTCCTTCCTCGAGTGTTGATTTTTCATAGTTAAGAGACTTTTTCCTACCTTTTATCCACCAGGCTAATTGCATTCTTACTCTTTTCTGTTTAACAAGAGCTGACATCCAGCTCAGCGCTCTGTAAAACAGGAAGCGATGTATTTCCTGTTCCAAGGAGGTAACAGTTTAAGCTGACCTCTGATGAATTGGACATATGGGAAATGGACAAATCCAGCCTTATGATTATTTGTAACTTTTTCTGTTGTGAGAGGGAAGATGTAGTCAAGCCCCTATGTCCCGTCCTCCTGCATTCTGAAATATCTATTGCCCAAAAGAACAGCTCCTTAACCCAGCTGCCAGAAACCACTCTCAGCTGTTTGCAATCTCCTCATTTGATCAAACCAATCTCCCTCTGCTGCTTACCAAAGGGATCCCAGATTACCTTGTACTAGGAGGACCTGCTTTACACAAATGAAGCCACTGTGAGCCACCTGCCAGATTCTCTGTTCCCCTTCTAACATTTGCAGCTATCAACACCTGTACTGGGCATGGTGTCACACACACCCACACTGCCTCATCTGCCCATGGATATGCCTTCATGTATCCACAGTGCTCTCTTGCAAATATCCCAAATTCAGAATTTCATAACAAATTCCTATTTGTTATCTTTATCAACACAGAAAGCAGCACATTTTCTTAAGGAAAACAGACATTTTCTGACCCTCAGCTTTTCTTCTAATGACACAAATTAAAAAAGCAGCAATCACTTTAAAAAAAAAATATGGTATGAAAGAATACATACGGTATGAAGTGTGTAATGTAATGTACTGCATTGTACCTACTTCAGACTAGGCAAAGCAGCAGGACTGAAATCCAAAACTCAAGTTTAAAAATAAAATTTGTGCTCCAAAACCAAAGCATTCACTCAAATTCCTACAAGCCAGAACTGCTGGGTCAGGAATAACTCTGCTCACTGGCTCCAACTCTGACAAATCTATTCGCTTCTCTTATAGCAATGAAACGTATTTTTACTCTTTTTTTATTACGAAAATTCGTATCTGAATTACATGAATTTTACAAAAGAAACTAAAGATAAGATATACCCGCCAACCTGACAGCATCTCCAACTGTCAAATAATTAACACATTTATCACACCTGGTGAAAAAAAAAAACAACCACCCAATAGCTGCAAAGGGTATTGACCAGAGTCCATGAAGGAAGAACAACCCTCCCAAGTATTTTCATGCCTAAAGCTGAAATTTCCTCTCATGTCAATTGGGAGTCTGAGACACTAAACACTCTGCCAAGAGGATTAGGATCATTTTTTTTACAAAGTCTTTGAAACCAAAAGTTGAAACTTTGCTACGTTCAGTGACTGGCCACCCCTTGGTATGTCCAGCTACCTTTCTAATCCTGCCCTCAAGGAATCAAGTTAACATAACAGAATTGCAATAACATAAATCTCACAAGAAAGGCTGATATAAAGTTACTAATGCTGCTTAGTCAAGAGAGCATTGTGCAGTGAGAAAGAAAACTTTTGTGAACAGATTTCTAAAATGGCCAAAAGGTTACAAGGGTCTCTTCACGTGACACAGTTAAATAGAATGTCCACTTCTTTAAGCTGTGAAGCCTGAAAGTGAAAGGCCAAGACTATAAGCACCAGGAGTGCTTTGAAGCTGTTCACTGTTTCTTCCAATAAAACACAAACAAACAACAAAAATAAGCAACTAACAAGTGTAAATTAAAACCGCAATGTATGAGATGAAAACGGATACATTTAATTCCACATGATTCCACAGAAATTCTTGGCCCATGCTAAAAAAGCTGTTAAGGATTCAAAAAGGGACTGGACAAACTAATGAAAGGCTATCCACCAAGAACTTCACATAGAGACACGGCTCAAGTCCGTGAGCTGCAATCAATCAGCTAATAAATCAATAAATCCACTGGCAGCAAGGAAATTATTCTGGGTAAGATGTTTGAGCCATCTTAATATTCCTTCCAGTGTATCAATGGTGAGAACCTATAGTGGGCGAGATTGATCCTTGGTCCAATTCAGTACAGCCACTCCTACTGCTCAGCAATCTGTTAACCTTTCACACCAGATAAGCAGAACAATTGGCCTGAATTAGTTCATTTTTATTATGATTTTAGTTAAACCAGGGAATTGAAAGCTTATATGCAAGTGCCTCAGTCATGGCCCACATATGTGAAGATGTGAGGTGCGTACGCTGGACTGAGATGTACTTTACGGAGTATCTGCTGGCAGAGCCAGAGGAGGCAAAAACAGAAGACTGCAGGCATGACAACCTGTATAAAATAGTCAATTCAGTGCATTAACATGCAATCCATGTTTACACAGCTGAGAAGAGACACAGAGAAGAACAGGAAACGTATATTTAATTTTCTATTAAACCTTCAAGAATACATTTTCCCAAAACAGAAGTTAAAGCAGTTTACATTACTGATAACAATTTCATAATGATCAACATCAAATCTTCTCAGGAGAAAACAGGTAAAACGTCAGTTGTACTTGCTCTCTGTTCTCCTGGTGAACCTAATCTTTGTTCAAGGTGAAGTATTATCGAATACCGTGAATCTCAAAGCAACGTTCTAGTTCCTACTTACTTCTGGATATTTTATCTTTTTATCCCAAAGCAGTAATAAGAAAAGTACTTTATAGCAAATTTCTAAAGCCTATTCTAAAAAAATGTTGCTAGAGATCCCCTTTATAGACCATTTTAATTTAAGCAGCAGCAAATTTGTTAGAATGAAAGTCTGAAAGCATTTGTATGACCTCCTATTATAGCTTTTAAAAAAATGCATCTCCTGTAATTGATGTCAAACTATTTATAGCCCTCCTCACTCTCTTCCCAGCTAACCTGAACAACAGTTAAGCAGCGTCATTCAACTCCTAAGTCTTAGAAAATTTTTCATATTGATTTAAACAAAAATTGTCACAAATACCCACCATATACCATTTGTAAGAGTTAGTGCCTCAAGCTTAGCTTACAAAATCTTTGCCATAGAGAAACTGATGGAATTTATTAAAAGAATTAAGGTCTCTAACCACAGAATTTAGGTGAGAGAGGTCCGATCAAACCCAGCCTGCACCATATTATTAATAATGTCTACTTTCATTCTACTTTTTTTTGTCAAGAACATTAAGTACTGACTGTTTACTCTAATGAGCTCAAAGTTTAGCTTTGCCTGGCTGAAGCTGTAGATTCTGAAGTTTCATTGCCATGCCCATGTTCCCAGAAATCTTCAATTTGCCTTGAAAAAATGCCTAAAAAGAAAGAAAGATGACGTGAAATGCGATATAGCACATCATCTCAAATGCACCCCTCCCAAAAATTATGACGTATGTGCAGGTCCTGGCCTGCAGTTTTGTAACTCCAACAGCTCTAGCAGACATCTCACAGTCATCAACAAATAAAATGAGGAAGGTGTATAGTTTGTGAAGCAGACACATTAAGAACTTTATCCTCCAGACCTCACAAAAAGATGCATGCACTAGAATATCTAAATTGCAGATGTAAAATTCCAATTGCTTCTGAATTTCCTACACGTACATTACGGTATTTCTGTAATGTTTTACCTTCAAACTTCTCCTAGACACACTTCTTATTTATTGTGTGATTATTAGACCAAAAAATTCAAAGAACGTTACCCAGAGCATTTCAAATTTCAAAGTATGGAACAGCAACTTAAAATTAACTTAAACGTGCAGTCTCCTTGTACACTGTATCTGCTTTTGACACATGGAGGAATAAAAAAAATCCAATACTTGTAGCCGTTCAGTGGATGCTCACCTTAATTTCTATTTTTGAGCATCAAGATTACTTGTTACACAAATGCCAACTACGGGCATAAAGTCCTCAAAACAGGGGCCCAACATTCCTCCTTTCTAAAGTCCCAATGCAAACACTATTTCCCCCCTCTGCTCTGCAAACCAAGCACTATTAATATCCCCTTCAGGATTACCTACGGGATGTCTGATCATGTATCCGTTGGGAAGAGCACATACCATCTTTCTTGATTAATCTTACTTTGGCCAGTTCGCTCAGAGAAAGCCAAGAATTGTCATTTTTTACATCAGTCATGGCATTTTGGAGGAGGGGATTTATTTAAATTATTTCAATGCAAGCACACCCAAACCCAAACAAACAAGTCAATCCTCTTATCTCATCTTTACTCTACTTACTGTCTGAGGATTCATTTTGCCAGTCATGAGAGCTAAGAGATCGGCGTCGGCCATTGTAATTGTGCAATCTGCCTTCTTATCTGTAAGACAGAGTTGACTATGAAGATTCAAACCGAGAGATGAAACAGTAATAGAAACTAATAGGAATAGAACAGAAACTCCACGAAGAACCCATTGATACTAATGGTTAGAAAAATGGTACCTGAAGTACACACAAATCAGGACCACTACTAAAATACCAGCAAGAATTCAGCCAACAGCCACCAGGCATCTGTATCACCTTGTAGCACAGATCCTCCAACAGTGAAGATGGATGGACCTTTCTGAAAGGTGAGAAGCAAATTCCTTCCTTGAAAAGAAAAATTATCTACTTGTAACCAGACAGAATGTTAACTGCCAATCATCTGAAGTTTTATTAAACTTAAATTTGCTCAGAATAAATGTGTCTTCCCCTGTGACATACTCTGAAGATATTCATCACTGAAATCTCAGGCATTTCCTGCCCTCTCCTTCAACGGGAACAACACGTGCATTCTGAAAGTACTCATTTGAATTAACTCAAATCCAGGAGCTTTTAGGATCTTCTTACCAGAAATAAGCTGAAAAAAATATTTTAATCAGCTTTCAGATATTGATGTATATATCAAAGGGCTAAAACCCACACACTTTTCCTACACTCATTAAACTTAACTCTCTGATAAAATGTCCATACAACAGAAAACAGTGCTTTTCTTTTTGTAATAACTCAGGTCAGTGAATTCCAAATCAATTCTCCTGTCATGTTTCTAATTAAAAGCTTTATGATGCAGGTTCACAGATATATGAGATTCTGAGGACAGACTGATGTATTTAGCCTTTTATTTATGTTACTAGGATGCATGACTTCAGATACAAGACATTTTTATGGCAAGGGTACAAATCCTTTGTTTCCAACACTTCTATGGGGTTCCTCACTGTCACCCAGTCTGTGTGTTACTTATGTTTGCTTTTTCCAAAATGGAATTTGAAGTTTCTGTCAGCTGGTACAGTATTAAAATCAGTGAAGTTTTACTGCTTAACTAGCTGCAGAAAAGTAACATGACAAGATAGATCAGCTTACGGTCTACTGGTGTCTCCAACAAACCAAGATACAGCTTCAAATTACATTTCTGGCCCAAATTTTAAGCGGTGATAATAACAAAACCCCCAATGTTTGATATTTTATTTTTTTAATTCTGTTTCCTTCGGAAGTCATACAACAAATCTCTCTGGAGCCTCTAAGAAAACATCGAATTACCTACACAGAATTCAGAGTAGAAGACGTTTAGTTCTTGGTAGAAACATAATGGATTAGAAGCACCAGTAATAAATTTTAAGGTAACTCTACACCACTTCTGCTCAAGGTCACTATAGCTCAAACAGAATACGAATTAACAGTCTTTCATTACTTTTATGTGTTTTCTGCAATGACATAGTAAAATAGCACTGACCTGAATTAACTGCCACAGAGCCTTTACCATTTTTCACATCTACTACCCAAGTTGCTTCTTTCCCACCAGGACCGTCTTTTATTTTGAAGGCAAAGACACCACCAATTTTCTTGACGAATTGCTCTCCTTCCTGTAATGATCATGTAATGTACAAGTTACTAATTTACTTCAAAACAATTTTTAAATAGTTTCAGTTAAACAGAAGGTAATTTAAAAGCCTCTACCCTTTCTTCTAACATAGAAATACCTATTTACCTTTATTTCTTTTCAAGAACCATTTCAAAAAAGAAAACAAAAACCCACAAACACAAGGTATGACTATCTATACTAAAGTCTGTCAACTAAGAAAAACGACCACTGTCCTAACAGTCTTGATTTAAGTCTGATGAAATGTGATCTCTCATTGTAATCACACTTATAAAGCAAGCAACAATCACTGAACACAAACTTAAAGTTCCTTCTGTTAGCGATCTCCTCACATACAATCTAAATTTGCCTTTACTGAAAAACATTTGTGCAGGTAGGAACTGTCTGCAAAAAAATAATTGAAAATCATGGCACAGCATAGAAAGATTTCTGACACAGCAAAATTCAAAGCAGTTTCAGTGAGCAGTTCTGAGGAAGTGACTGATGTCGCTATATTCCCATCAGGTTTCACACACATTCTGTCATACATGAAAATCCTCTTGTAGGTAAAAGAAGTAGTCAAATACCTCTTGGAGCTTCTTTTCAATCTCTTTGAAGACCAAATGTGACTTAAATCCATCCACAGCTGCACTGAGAGGCAGAGCTGCAATACGGTCAGCACTGAAATGAAAAACCCATTAATTTACATACCGTTAATCACATTTTCAGCATCTTCAAATTAAGAATAGGCCTAACACCAGCAAGAACAGCTACAATGCAACACTTCAGCAGTACAGAGCAACTATAGGATAAAGTGAAACATACTCTCTGATGGGCTTGACAGCTTGAATTACAATTATTCCATGTGTTTAGATACTCTTGCATGTAGCGACAGGACACTAATTTTATAATGAAAGTAAATCATTAATCTCATCAAGACATACCAGCAAATGCTATTGTCACACCTTGTATGAAGAGAGCAGCACATATGCAACCTCAGAAAAATATTTTTCTTTTTTTTTTTCCCTTTTATTCTGGGGCAAAATAAATCCATTTTTCCCCTCCCAACTCTTAACTGTCACAAGCGGGACTAAGGATTATTCCTAATTCTCTGGAGCAGTTATTTTGCATGGTCTCATAGCAGCATGAAACTGAATTCTCCACCTGCACAGGCACCCAGAACTGAAGCGAGTATAGAGTTGTCCAAAGAAATGGGAATTCAAGCAGGAAAAAAAGTTTACAATTATTCCCATTTCTTGGCAGCAGAGTTCAAAACTATGGTCAGGCCTGCTCCTGTTAAAGGGACAGAGTCACTTAAGAATTGTTGCTGGAACTTACTTGTGTGGTACTAACACTACCCTACAAACGTACACTAGAGTAGTGACAGTAGGGATTGTCTCATCCGAAGAGGGCACATCAATTTTGCTAATAAACCAAGGCTGTACTAACAGGATGTAAAATTGTCAGGTGTCAAGAAAAAGCAGAACTGTTTCGAAGATTAATCCAAAATGGACCAAATCCTGCTGTCATTTACCTTGATGTACATTCCTGGCAGTTATTAATAAAGTCACTAATTACAGGCTAGATCTGAATTGAATTATTAAGTCTATCTGCATTGCTGTAGGAAAAATGATATCAAGCATTTTCATAAACATGAAATGCCACCACCTTTGCCTTAATTACACAATACACATCATCATTCAATTACATAAGCGGTGTTTGAACAGATTAGCCGCACTGTTTTGTTCCAAAGTCTGATATACGTTACTGCAACTCCTTGTGTCAGGCTGCACACAATGCCTTTGGGAAAACTAAAAGTTTTTAAGCTGCTCTAATGTAAGGTGAAACTAGCACTGCTAAAATTTCTCTGGTTTGAGTTCTACACAAGAGAGAGTCAAAAAAATTCTCCATACTAACAAAGGTGAAGTGAGCTTAGGTAAACTAAATTCGATTTCTTCAAGAGAAATAGTATCTATACAAGCAAAGCTTCTTCTGACAAGAAGGCACTACTTCTAGTTGTACCTCAAGGTTAACAGTATAGAATGGCAGCAGATTCCCTGTTCCATATAATTACAATATTTTTACAAACAAACCTCAAAACAATGAAAATAGTATACTCCCCATAACAGTCTTCTCCCTTCTGGCTTAAATCTGTGTGCCAACATCCACTGCCAGGTCTTGTGAGCATGTCTTGAAGAGAATCCATGAGAAAAAAAGATTCTTCCCATATCACACCTATTTTCTCATATGGTCTAACCTCTCACAGATTACTTGCGTGAGAGGACCCTGTACTACAGAACATTACTGCTGCAACCCTTCAAAGATCAATTGCTTCTCTCATTAACTCTTCCATGGATTATACTGTCATCTCCCAGGAACTGCACAGGTCTAGCTAAAACAGATATTAGAAATACAAGTTCGGAAGGGAATATTCTTCATGGAAGTTCAGTACATTATAAATTTCACTGCTCAGGGTTTTTAGAGCAAAGAGAAGTATTGGCAGGGACTTTACAACCAAGCCATAATACCCACAAAGAGCAGCTCAATTTTTCTAAGACAAGTTGAAAGAGAAAGCGTAATGGGAACCGTGTACTTAAAAAGTTTCTCCAGAAATTCTGGTATACTTACAAATGTTAAGTATTTTCTCTCAATTCCTGTCCATCTTAACATAGAACTACAGCAAATTAGAGGACAGTTTGATTGTGGTGCTCTCTTCTCACTCTGAAGTATGCTGCTATTGCAAGAGCAAGTTCTTTTGCCGGAACCGGACAAGTTACATGCCTGAATTCCAGCAAGTACTTGGAATACTACATGTAACAAATACACCTGAAGGCAATTCATGAAACCAAACTAGCAACCATTTCAGCAGTAAAAGCAGTGGCTACCTCTATTCCCATAGAGGTCTTGGCTTTTTTTTGCAAGTCTCTAGTTTCAATTAATTCATTTTAATGTGGTTTGTTTTGTTCTTGGAGGATTGTGATGGGGTTGTGGCGAGTTTTGTTGGCTTTTTTACTCCAAACATTAGACTTTTCCTTACAGGAAATTGCTCGAGACATGTTTTATGGCCTAGCCGGCTGTTTTCAATAGCTCATAACTCACAGTGCTTACTGTTTATCAAGAATAAGACACTGTGCAAGTAATAATCTCTGTATACACCTGCAGTGCTGTAGGTACACAGCAGTTCCAACCGCTGTGCAAGTTTTAGTTTACAGTGCAACTCCCTTCCACAAAGGCAAACCATAATTCTAAAAAAATATAAATTTTGAAACAACAAGCACACCGCGAGCTTAGTACACACCACTACGGAATCCACAATGAAAGTTTCCAAAGAAACAAGCCCGGTGCGCGAACGCTGAACAGGCACTTCCATTCAGCACCGCCCGCTCTTGCTCCGTGCTCTACGGAGACACGGCCTGAAAGCTCCTTCCGCAGGCCACGGCGCTTTCCATCTCCCGGAGAAGGGCAGAGCCTGGCCAGCCCCAGGAGCTGCTGTGCCGGGCGGTCGGGGCTGAGTCTCACCTGGCCGCTCCGGGGAAGCCCATGCCGTACAGGGTGACCACCACGGCCCCGCCGAGGCCCATGTTGTGCTGCAGCGCGACCTTTGCCCCCGGGACCTGCCTCCGCCCGGCCAGGCCGCGCAGCTGCCAGCAGAGCTCCGCGCACTGCGCCAGCCCTGAAAAATCGAGCACAGAGCGCAGGGCGGTGAAGCCAAGTCGTTAACACGCGGCGGGAGTACCATTCCCCAATTCCATATCGCTTCCCTAACAAGATACGAAGTGAATACACGCAACAGGATTTGAGAACGTTAACTGCTGACAGCTCGGATACCGAGATAGATGTTTTCTTGGGAGGCCCAAAATGAAGGCAAATCCCTTTTCATTCTAGCCCTGATGTTCATATTGTTTACTCTCCGACTCCCCCTACGACCCGATCAGCTACTTCTTTTTCCCTTCCTCTCCCTTGCCCCAGGCAACTGTGGAGGCCTTGGGGCAAGGCCGAGGAGGAACCTGCATTTTATGCACCAAATTACGAACTGCCAGCTTACAAAGATGAGTATCGAGTTTTATAATTCCAGTCACAGACGAGAATTAACAGGTTTCATTTACTTTCTCTCAGCCTCAAGGAGAGAATGTGTACCACGGTAAAAACCTGCTCTCCATGGTTTGGAAATTTCAGATGACTCCGATGACCTCCGATTAGTACATAGCGAGCCTCGAAACCCGTTTTATAGTGAAATTAAGCTGACAGTCTGTGGATGTATGTTTGATGACTCTTCCCCCATCCCACAGCAATAGGGTCAAGAACACCAGTAACTGCTTCTACATTTACCACTGCGTAACTGACAAAAATGTAACACTAATTCAGCTACCCACATTTACCTGGAATGTTTTTCTTCCAAAGTTTCCTAATACCTCCACCCCTGCACTAATTGCAGATTATCTAACTCTTACAGCTGTTTAGATTAAGCTTTCTTGCTCTACAAGGCTTCCTCTTCTCCATTTTTCTGACAAATTCTCATTTCCAGTCAAGGAAAGTGAATTATCTTCACAAATTCAAACACATTTTATCCAAGAGCCATCTCATTTGGAAGCAAGTGTAACAGTTTAAAGAAAACAAAAAAACCAAAACAAACAGAAAAAGGAAAACCTACGTTGCTGGGAAACAGTGACTAACTGAGCTTCTGTTGTAAACATGAGATAAATATTTTGACATCCAAGGCTTAACAGAAATAGCTTTTATGACCACTAACAAAAGTACAGGCTATTCAAATGCAGTAAAAGTCTCCAAAATCTGAATTTTAAAGGATGAGAACATATGAAAATAGTTACTCAAACTACAGTCAGCAGAAGTTGTAGTATTGGGCAATTATTCAGAAGAAAGTTAAGCTGTTTGGCAGGTTGTTTTAATAATAACAACCTGTTTTAATAATAACAAGCCAGCATGAAATTAAGTAAATGCTAGTGATGAAATTTACACTCCAAGGCTTTTGGTTTGAGCAATCCTACACAGTCAATCTGCCCTAATGCTTGCATTAATTGACATGAGAATCAAACTCCAGAGCCTCCTCCTAGTCTTTTAAAGCCCTCAGGTTTCATACAAATACAAGTGGGAAGCATCTGCCTACTCAAGAACTGTATCTTGTATCTACCTGGAACGAATAAATGAAATATTTTTGCATACCTGTAGCACCAAGCGGATGTCCCTTTGAAATCAAGCCACCACTAGGATTAATCACCCATTTTCCTCCATAAGTATTGTCTCCTCTATCAATCAGGTCACATGCTTTTCCTATAAAACAGTATTTAGAAAAGAAACATGTTCCCTTTCTAAGTGATTTTTCAGGTCTACCGTCACTTACCAATATCAGTCCAAACCTGGGAAACACTACACAACAGTTTTAACAAAATGCAGACAGAAATTAGCCAAACTACATGAATGAGACTTGCTTATACCACTGCAGAAAGCGTAACATGGAAAAGAAGTAGAAGGGCTAGTGTTTGGCACAAAAGCTTTTCTAAATTTGCTGTTGAAATATTTGGCTGATATACAGTATTATGACATAACCATTATAATGAAGCTGTTATTTTATTAAGGAAACCACAGTGATAACTATGTTTATTGCAGAAGAGGGCTCAAGTTCCCAGTGAACACACCACGGTGAACAGGAGCCCTTGCCACAAAGAAGCCTGATGGTGTCCTGGGCTCCATTAAGACATTAACATAGTCAATAAACTACATGTAAGGTTAATGCTTAGAATTGCTCAGCTTTCCAGTTCCCATGCCTTCAGCAGACAGCTCTTCTGTATAACCAGTCCCTTGCTCCTCTAGTCTCGTACCAATTTCTTGAGCAAATGTTATTAACAACGAAGTCTAAAAAAGATCTGACATGTTTCCTGCATTTCTAACTTACTTCTGCCAAGCAGAATACCAAGTTAGTCTTGCACATCTAGCACTCCAAGACAGGCTTCACATACTATTAAGGCCAGAAGGACTGAAAGGTGGTGAGAATTGCACTACGAATTACCATATACAAGACTTATTGGTCAGACAAGCACCGTCAAGATTCTTCTATATCTGCAACTAAAGGGACAAAGCTAAAAAGCTTGATGTACCTATTTAAATAATCTTACCAATTTTACTGCAGATACCATAAAAACACAGCAAAGACGACAGCAAAAAGCAAGCGTCCAAAGGCAAATACTTGAAGACCTACAAATATATCCAGTCTTCCTGAATATCTATGAACTTCTATTTCAGTGAGAAAGCTTAGACTTAATATAATGCACCATCTAGTGATAGAGTATGATATTTTCTCAAAATCAGGTAAAAACAAATTATAGGAGGATTACATCAGGGGATTATTTATGCAAAGCAAGAATATGTTTTGAGTTTAAATCTATCAAATACTGAAGTAACAGTTCAATGCATTATGTATTGGAAATCAAACACAAACCTCTTCAGTAAAAAACGTTAATAGCTTGATGTACATACATAGAACTAAATTCCACTGCCACTCAACCTGTTGTAAATCTGAGTCAGTGCTTCAACTAAATTAAAATAATCTGTACAGACTGTGCATTTTTTCACAGCTGACTTTAGAGGCATGTTCACAACTTGCCAACGGTAAGTAACTCAGCAAGACCCTCTATAGGCAATCCTTGTCACATCTTTGTCTTCTTAAAAGGAAATACAACCTCTTACAAGGTTAGCTACTAAGACTGTCAAATACAGAACATCAGTCCAGTAGACAACTCAAAGTTCTGACTGTATGAAGAGATAAAAAGCTATTTTTAATGCTTTCCATTTTAATGAAACAATGATCTCTGTTAATGCTATTACCTTCTGGACAGAGTCCCAGAGCTTCATAGGTAATGAGTTCATTAACTGAGAAGCAGTCATGAAGTTCGATCACATCAACATCTGTAGGTTTTAGGCCTGCTTTTTTTAAACATTTTTCTGCAGCTCTTTTAGTCATATCATAGCCAATCTGCCAAAAAAGAAATCATATGTTAAAATATCATTAAAGAAACATAGCTAGCAATTTCATTTCTACATTTAACTTTAAATGTGCTTCTACATATCCTGTAAGTGAAAGTAACCCATACGAGATAGTATTTTAATTTATTTTAATGTATCACATATTGCAAAGTTTAATATTCATACCGTATGAAATGTATAGAAAAAATACTACATTCTAAGTCTCATTGTTGGCATGTGCAAACTTTTCTAGGGAATACCTCTATTTTCTCAACCTTGCTGACATGCCAAACTGCTCCTTTGCATGACTCAGGACAACAGCCTTGAAAAAGATCCTCAAAACTGTAACGCCACCTTTTTCTAGTCACCCTCTGACTAGAATTGTGTTCGAAACCCAAACGGAACATCACTGCAGCAGAAACTATTGAGTGTTCTAATGGTGTGATTTAATTCCAATTATTCCAATCAGTTTCCAGTGGAATCTGAATTTTGCAATTCAGATCTTTCCCTTCATTCTACTTAAGCAAGTAATCATGACTATACTCAACAGATTATTTCAGCTTCAGTATTAAACAGACATGAGTAAAATAGTTTTAGGTTTCATTACTCTTACAAACTGAAAAATTAAATATTTTTTTGTTGTTCAAATTGTTTAAAAGTAGCCTTTAAATAGTTTATTAAAAACTAGGTTTTTGATAGCCTGTTTATAAATTCCTTACTGTTACTCCACAATTGTACTCTTTGCTTATTCCACTTGTCCAAATGAAATTCTGTTTATATTCACCATAAAGTATAATTTGTTTACCATGGAAGTGTCTACAGTATCATAAAAACTTGCAGGTATTAAAAAAAAAAACAACCAAATGATCCTGATGAGTATCAGAGAACACAGAATTGTAAACCTACCATCTTTATACAGCTCTTTTCTTCAAATGTGCTTGGATAATCAGTAGCCATCACCTGGGCTAGAATTTCCACAGCTTTTGGTTGCAACTTGTGCTTTTTCACAAACTCCTCATTAGCCAAAATTGCAGCTGCAGCACCGTTTGATGTTGGACTTATTGAAAGAAAAATAATAATGCCATCATTCTAAATTAGTAATGTCAATCTTCCATAGAATTATCTTTTTATATAAGCCAGAAAACAAAAAGGACAAACAAAAAAATTTTCTTTGGCTGATACCACTGAAACTATAAACTCCAGCATATTTGCTGGATAGTAATACTGATGACATCAAAAGAGAAACGTATCATTAAGTTTTCCAACTTAGTAAAAATCAAAGCTTCTACTCGGCTATAAACACTGTTAATAACCACTCTTTCAGGAGTGTATAGGAAAGACTGAAGAGAAGAACTAACACTTAACAGCCATGGATGCACACCGGTACCAGATACAGAATTACAGGAGAGCCCCAAAGCACAAAATGTTTTTCAGCTTACTGTATCATCCTGTGAACAAGTATCTAGATAGTGTCTGGTCAAGACAGAGATTCCACCTTTATTTATAAAAAGTTTTACTTAAAATAATCTGTAAATTTTTATTTACATGCAGACAGACTTTTATTTAAATAGATGTCCTATCATATTTTTCTTAACATCAAGATTTATTCCACAATACAAAGTCCTCTCCTTACCAACACTGTAAGAGAGTCAAGGAACCAAAAACTTTACGAGAATGCAGAACTTCATCTAATGTGTACTCCTGTTGGAACTGGGAATACCTAAGAAAAACATACAGATGCCATCTTAGTTTTAGCATGGCCCTTAGCAGAAGACATACTAATACCACACTATTCGGCAGCTATAGAGCGGTTTTTACAAAGTGCAAGGCATTGGATATAGTGTCTATGCTGGGTATAATTCTCACTCCATAGTAAAGAATATATTCTTCAAAGTATTTCTAAAAAAAATACATAGTTTTTCATTAATTTTTTAACAGCAATGTATTTTCAATGTAAGAGTACATTACTCACGGGTTGTTAGTTGAATGGCTATGATTCTTCCATGCAATTTTTGCAAAGTATTCTGGATTTGTCCCTGGAAGGTAAAGCAAGCTGGCTTGAAATACATTGTTTACCCAAACAGTCCTAATAGGGCATTTTAAATACTGTGTCATAAGAATTTGACCTTAGCAAGCATCTTTATAAGATGCTCATTTTTATCAAGGCTTTCCTTAGAACTCAACTTAGGTCTAAAAATTAGACAAAGACTACTAAACACGGTTGAGTTCAATCTAACAGAACATCCTATTTGGATTAATTAAGTTACTAACAAAAAATACAGAAAGTGCATATTATCAAGTAACCGAGACCTGAACGCTCATTTTCCTATCAGTGCAAAGCAGCTTCAGTGAAATGTTGGAGTCTAAGTCTAAAATTTTCCCATATATTACTCAAAAACTAAGTGCAAATGAAAGGTGCTCAGCAGGCGAGCTTGTTACCCTGGAGCCAAATCCCTCATTTGGTGAGGAGGTAAGAAAGGGCAGTGGAAGCCACATCTGGAATATTGTGACCAGTTCTGGGCCCCTCAGTTCAAGAAGGACAGGGAACTGCTGGAGAGTCCAGCGCAGAGCCACAAAGATGGAGTGGAACAGCTCCCTTAGGAGGAAAGGCTGAAGGAGCTGGGTCTCTTTAGCTTGGAGAAGAGGAGGCTGAGGGGTGACCTCATTAACGTTTATGGATATGTAAGGGGTAAGTGTCAGGAAGATGGAGCCAGGCTCCTCTCAGTGATGTCCACTGATAGGACAAGGGGCAATGGGTGCAAGCTGGAGCATAAGCAGCTACATGTAAATATCAGGAAAAATTTTTTCACTGCGAGGGTGACAGAGCCCTGGCACAGGCTGCCCAGGAAGGTTGTGAAGTCTCCTTCTCTGGAGACATTCAAAACCCACCTGGATGCGTTCCTGTGTGACCGACTCTACGTGATCCTGCTCTGGCAGGGGGGTTGGACTAGATGATCTTCCAGGTCCCTCTCAGCTCTAGGTCCCTTCTAGCCCCTAACATTCTGTGAACTCTGAAGTACTATATATCAATCCAAATACTGGAAAGCTTTTCTCAAACAAGCCTATCTAGCCGTCCTAAAACACAAGGCAAAAACCACAGGAAGTTATGCAGCCTTATCACCCAGACCTTACAGAAGCACAAACTGTACCAATTTTGAATCCTGGTGGTTTTGTTTGCCTATGTCATCACCAACCTTGCTATAGATAACTCTTCATCCAACTGTATTCCTGTATGTGTTAGCAGTAGATGCTGAAGCTGTAGTACTTGGGTAGAAAAAAGGACACTGAATGCTATCCCTTTTTAAAAACAAAATCCTAATACATACTTTTTAAATCACTTCATTAAAAGAGGACAAGGAAAAAACGTATTTTAACATACCGTATTTCTCCATATATTCTCTGCCAGCATTTGCAAACATCTGAGGTGCTACTGGAGCACTTCCTAAGCCGTATTTTTTTATCATAATTTCCAAATGTTTGTCAATTGGATTAGTTCTGTCTGTAGACTAAACCCAAGAGAAAGAGTTATAAAGCAAATCATAATTTTCTTTAAAACGTCCACACAAAAGTGCCACATATTTCAAGTAAAATAGATGTTTTTCCGGTACTTTAACAATTCCACTGGACAGTCTGTTGCACTTCAGTGACATGTTTTGAAGCACTCCCAACTATAAAAAAGAGTAAATAAGCAGAAAATGCTTAACATTATAATCACTGCACTGATTCAAGGCAAGGACCACAATGTGATTTCTATCACAGACACTATTTTCAGCAGAGGACTTAATGTATTTTTCGCATCAGCTCAAAATTCTGTAGTTAATATAGTTCCAAAATATAAAATTAATATTGTATTAGTATTTTCATTGATGCATAAGTGAAATATCATAAAGCATGTTAAAGATAACTCTTACTTATTTCAGCAGTTTTTAAATTTAACATTTCCCACCCAAACCTCTGCCTATATTATCAAATTTGGCAGTTTTGTAGCTAAATGACATGTGGGCTCTAACATTGCTTGCCATAAGGCAAAATACAAACAAACCCTCACACATACTTCTCCAGCAAAAGCAAAGAAGAAATAAGAAACAAAGGTGTACAGAAACCTTTTAGGTTTTGGGAAAGAGTGTTAACTGGCCAACTGAGTAAGCACCAAGCCAAAAGCCAAAAGCCATAGCTTCTTTCTTTGATTTGCTGCGTCATTTGGAGAGAGACACTTGAATTGCTCAATGCTCCAGTATTCTGTTATTTTCGATACTCCCCATTAACCTTGCCTTTAACACACTGGTACCACATACAGAAAGAAAACGTAAAGGCATAATACTACATGAAATTAATTCTAAAACATTTAATACAAAACCTGTATATTGTGGCTGCAATCAGAATCATAAAACTCATTGCAAGTTTCCATGGGCCAAAATAATGGTTTATTTTGCCATCATCTACTGCAACACCTTAAAGCAATTGGTATTTATGAGAACCTGCTTCCAAGAATGGAACATGCCTCCAAGAATGAGGAGGTGTATTTCATCTACAAACACAGTAAAACATATGAAGTGTTGCAGACACTTACACTTGTAGAAAGGGATCCTCTTGCCATCCTCTCAAAGCCAAGTGCCAGAACACAATCTGCCAAACCTTAAAATAAAATTTGCAGGTACTTAAAACACTATGTCATTATAAATAACATTATGTACTAACAACTATTCAATTACAAGAAATATACACAAACACCTACCAGCTGCTCTTCCTCCTTTCTTCAGTTTTGAAAGAGTCAAAATGGAGTGGGAATGGTACTTACACAAACATACTGATACTGAAGAATGAGAGATCACTTAAGGTTTTGGGCTTATTTTTAAACTGACAGCAATTATCTTAGATGACCAAACACTTATGTCTCTGCTACAAATACTAGAATGTTACTATAGTTTTTGTTACAGAAACATCAGCACTTAAGTGAAAGAAAGTATCAAAGTCCAATGCATAGTCTGTCACAAGCCATTACTCTTTTCCTCTCCCTTCCAAAAATGTTAGTCAAACACTTAAGTTTAAAAAAAGAGAAATAATAAAAAACTTTAAGCTTTTAAGCAGATGGTTCTCTCCTTTTCATCCTGCAGAGTCTACTGTCTTACAGTACTATAATACAACATGTTCTGTACTACTCAGAATTCTTCCAGAAAAGAAATTTAACTGGCTTATTACTTACTAGGATCGACAGCTCATGACACAGGAAAGGACATTTGTATCCATATGCACCAACTTACTGTATCACAGACACAGTCTCTTGGGCACACCCATAATGCTCTAGTTCATGGCAACAGTCTTATTCTTTAAGTGCTTGGTCTTACATTTGTATACACAACTGACCAACCTTTTCAGGTGAGCGAACCTATGAGGATAGGACATTTACAACTTGGCAGTACTCACACGTTCACTAGTTTGTTCGTCATTCAAGTTACATTTATTGAAATAGAGAATATGTATTACCCAGCCCCAGAGCAAAACAACTCACCTCCTTCTACTAGTTGTTTGGCCATGAATAAAGCAGTCGATCCAGTAGCACAGTTGTTGTTTACATTAATGATAGGAATGCCAGTTAAACCCAAACTGTGATAGATAGCCCGTTGTCCACAAGTTGAGTCACCTTCATACAGAGATACAACATTAAAATAAGGTATATTCCCAAACTTCACTAGCAAAAAAGAAATCCCACCACATTTGTGCAATGCTACCACCTAAGCTGTAGACTTGAACTTCTGAACTGTCATCCTGAGTATGTCTCCCAAGTATCCAGAGCACAAGAACCTTAGAAACAAGATGAAAATCATCAGATTTTTGAAAAGAGAAGTTTGCCCTGCTTCTGTGATAACAAGCTGTGAATCAACGGAAGGTAACTGGACTGGACAGAAACATCTTAGAGGTGTAGCTTGGAAACTGCTACAGGTATCGCAGCTGACTGACCCTTCTTCAGTTGCTGTAATAGAGAAACAGGAAGAAAGTCAATGGAATGGAAAGAAATACCCCCTTCACAGAAATCTGATTTTGACTGCTTTGAGAAATATATCAGGCATCTGTGAGCTGAAGTGACAGGAAAAGGTTCTGACCAGTCATTTAACACCATCTCCTCTCACTACAATAAGCAGTGATTGCAAGTTAAAAGCTTCAGCTTAGGGCGTCTGCTAGAAATCTGTTTGAAAGTTGTGCTGGTTTTGACTGGCATGGAGTTAAATTTTCTTCACAGTAACTGGTATGGAGCTATGTTTGGGACCTGTGCTGACAATAGTGTTGATAACACAGGGATGTTTTCATTATGGTTGAGCAGTGCTTACAGAGTCAAGGACTCTCCTGCTCCTCACCTCACCCCAGCAGCGGGCAGGCTGGGGGTGCATAAGGCGTTGGAAGGGGACACAGGTGGGATGGCTGACCCCAGCTGACCAAAGGGATATTCCACACCATATGACATCACGCTCAGCATATAACGCTGGAGGAAGATGAAGGAGGTGGGGGGGGCATTCTGAGTCATGGTGTTTGTCTTCTGAAGAAACCATCATGTGTGATGGAGTCTTGCTTTCCTGGTGATGGGAACACTTGCCTGCTGACAGGAAGCGGTGAACGAATTCCTTAGTTTGCTTTGTTTTACCTATTAAATTGTCTTTATCTGAACCCAAGAGTTCTCTTACTTTTACCCTTCCAATTCGTTGAGGCTGGAAAAGACCTGAGAGATCATCAAGTCCAGCCTATGTTCCAACACTACCACACTGGCTAGACCATGGCACTAAGTGCAACCGGTTGTCAACCAGTACTCCCAGGTCCCTCTCTGCCAGGCTGCTCCCCAGCCACCCTTCCCCCAGTCGGTAGCACTGCAGAGGGTTATTGTGGCCAAGCGTAGGACCCTGCACTTGGTCTTGTTGAACCTCATACCGTTGGCCTCAGCCCATCAACTTAGCCTGTCCAGGTCCCTCTGCAACATCTTCCGACCCTCTGGCAGATCAACACTCCTCTCCAGCTTGGTGTCATCCGTGAATTTACTAAGGGTAGACTCAATCCCCTCATCCAGGTCATCAATAAAGATGCTGAATAGGACTAGGCCCAGTACTGATCCCTAGGGGACACCACTGGTCACTGGATGCCAACTGTATGCAGCACTATTCACCACCACTCTCTGGGCCAGTCATCCAAACAATTTTTAACCCAGTGAAGGGTTCTCTTCCCTATTCCATTATGGGGGAGTGCGTGAGTGGCTGTTTTGCCACCTGGTGTTAAACCATGACACAGGTCCTGCTGGTAGTGAACAGAGAGCAGCACCATGCTGGTGCACACACAGCCCAGCTTTGTCTACATCAGCTGTGAAGCTGGAGCCATACTAATGTACATACTCTCGACAATGTTATACAGTACATTAAACCATTGTTATGTTTCTATATATCTCCATAGGATTAAAATAGTTATGAACTTCTCACAGAGTAGATCTCATCTATCACTCAGAGCTGAGTCCAAGCAGATACTTATGCGCTCTTGGGCTGAAGGTACAAGGACACAGTGTGTGTTTTATCCCCAAAATACCCCTAGCAAGTGTCTTCAACTCAAGAGCAATGGCTAAGCAAACATACATTCTCACTGACACATGTACCACACAAAGAATAAAAGGATTTTCAAGTCTTGCTGTAAACATTACACTCAAGTTTTCCATCACTTGAATAAATACATCACTCGATCTTGCTGAAAGAGCTACTTTTATAAAACACATTTGCAAGACACAGTTTTATGGAAGTCTTTCCATACTCATTATTAGAACTATAAGCTTCACAAATAAACAGACATAGATCTGCAATCACTAAAAATATTTTTATAATGTTTGAGACAGTTCTGCAAACTGACATAATTAAATATTATAACCTGAAATTGATGGGGACCCCCATGCTTTATTCACACAGATGTGGATAAGCCTTATCCACACAGATGTCTGCAAATGTCACAGATGTCACATCCCAATCAAATGACATTACTTACCATAAACATAACCCACACATGCCTGCTTCACTGCTGAATAAGGAATCCCAGCATCAGCTAAAGCTTTCTGGCCTACAAAAAAAAAAATTAGTAAAAAGTTTAAATGTTGAAGGGAAAGAAAAACGCAGATCTCACAACCGTAACAAGCAAACCTAGAGTAGTATGTATGATGCATGCATTCACAGGCAAGAGAGAGTTGTGAAAACTCCTCATTATGTGATGTGAATGGTTAATGCAGCCTTGCATCTTAATTCCCATAAGGACAACTATACAGTATGTTAAGTTCTGAAAAAGCTTCTTTATCAGGGAATTCCAGTTCTGTGTTCATGCACAAAGGCCATTTGTTCCAGTGAAAGTATGCTTAAATAATATAGGTAGGTATGAAATTTTTTTAATGTCCAATTTTGAGCCATTCTTCTGACTTCAGTGCTGGAAGGTAGTGAGTTCAACAGGTCAACTATGGATTTTGTGAAAGTGTTCTTTTCATCAGTTTTAGATATGCTTTTATATGTATCTATTTATTGAAGAGTAGCTGTTCCTTCATATGTTCCTTCATATAAGATTAACTGTAAGATTTAAAATAACTGTCAACAATCAAACTAAATGCTTTATTATTACATTACCTGCCTCCTTAGCCATGTCAGGATAATCAACGGCATTCTCACTAGGTTTTACAAACTGTGAAGAAAAAAATAAAATAAATAAAGCCAAGAACAAATCACAATGAGATTTAACACATCTTTTGCTCAAACTGGTATATTTAACAGCTTTATATTTAACTTAGAAACAAGTTTGTAAGCAATCAGTTTTAAATAATGCAAACAATTTAAAACTGACTCAAAAGCGCATGCACAAAATCTGCACAATTCCCAAGTGCTACTGTCAGCCCTTGCAATGGCTAAAAAGAGTGCTGTTTTGTGGAAGCCGAGGACCATTTCTGTTCAGTATTAAAGATCCATGACTTGTATGGGGATGGGCAATAACTCTGTTCAAAGCCTGTGTCTGGGACAGAGAAAAACTGTGACCTTCAATAATTCATTATAATAGATGACATATTCTCCACTAAGGCTTTGATAAATGCTTCCCTATCACTTTGTTATATTCCTATTTGTAACAAGATAACGCCTATTCTTTGTGCAGATCTTAATTCTACATAAGTCTCCCTTTCCCAAGCCTTATTCCATTTGGTTACAAAGTATCTTCCCCCTCACCATTGGAGTAGAGCTGGTATTTCTATTTCCTTTGTAGTAGGACTCATATTTGCTGATGGACTCTAATGAGTGTTTTGCATTTTTACATCACTAACAAAAAGCGTTAACTGCTAAAAAAAAAACACCTCCTCACACCAAGTACTTACAGTCCTACACATTATTTAGCATCCATTGTTAGTATACAAACGTTAATTTGCTATCTCCTTATGCTTACCTCCCCAACTCCAGTCTTTCATAGAATCATAGAACAGTTCGGGTTGGAAAAGACCCTTGGGATCATCAAGTCCAACCACTAACCCTACACTACAACCATTAACCCTACACTACAAGTTCACAAGTTTCACAACACTTAGCTGTACTTTCTGTAGTGTCTCCTTTCCTTAATTTACACAGAGGACCCTCATACTGAAGGTTGTAAGAAAAATCAGTCAGTGAATTAATGATTGTAAAAGCCTGTAAGAGGGATTGATGTTACTTGGGCAACTCGTAATTGAGATGATCCACTTCTGAAAATGAGAGGCACGGTTTGTGGAGCTGACAGTTACACATGCAGGAAACATGGATTGTTGTTTTGGAAATGTATACCAATTTTTAGCAGATATTACACCATTATGATTTAAAAAAAAAAAAAAAAAAAGAGGAAGGATACAATCCTAAACGAATTCATAACAAAATGCTTATACGCAACACGGTGTCTGACAAGTTTCAGTTCTCTCTCACGCTGCTGAGCACACCACAGTTTTAAGGTGAGGTCCAGTAACCTCCAAACCTACATTCTGTGATCCAGGACCATAAACACAACGTACAGAACGAAATCTTTTACCTCTTATTTCCCTCCCTATCACATCACTGGCTGGAAAAAATTACCCACGCAGCAGCAACAAAGCAAAAAGTTATTTAAAAAGCGTGGTGTGCTGGTTTGGGGTTGTTTCCCACTCCTGACTGCTTTGGCAAATATTGAAGTCGTCTTAAGCTGACGTCAGGACGGTCTCTGCGGGGCACCGGCCCTGCCGCCGCCGTTCTCCCGAGCCCACCGACCCCTCAAGGGCCGAGGTCTCGACCCCACCCAGGCCGCAGCGACGCGGGGCCGCGCTCTGGCCGTGCCAAGGCTGCTGTATCGACCGCCTCGGCGGAGCCTCCAAACGTTTAAGCTTGGCCGGCGGGTCCGTCCTTCCCGACCAAAGGTGAACTCGGCGCGGAGCGGGGCCGGTGCCGCAGATCCTCTCCTCCCCGCAAAGGCGCCTCCGAGGCAGCGGCCGCGCTTCGTGAGGGCCGAGCTCCAGCCGGGGAGGGCGCGCGCGGCCCCCGCCGCGCCCCCCTCAGCGCCAACACGGGGGGACGCCCGAAGGGGAGACGCCTCGGACGCCGGACCCGTGGAGGCGCCGCAGCTCCGCTCTGCCCTCCCGCCCTGCCTTAGCGCGCAGGCGGTGCCGGGGCCGGCCCCGTACCTTGGTCATACCAACGCCCACCACGAACACTCGGTGCTGCATGATGACGGGGGGCGCACACGCTTCCCCTCCTCTCGCTCCGCTCCGGCACACGGGCCGCCCGGACGCGCTCGCGCGGGTCCTTCAGCGAAGGGGCGGGGCAAAGGCCGGGGGGCGGGGCGACCGCGCGGAAGGGGAATCGCCCCGCCCACCGCCGCCCCGCCCGCCCTTCTTAAAGGCGCAGCGCCCTCCAGCGCGGGCCGCGTCTCTTGGGTGCCCGCTGCCGGAGGCAGAGGCCGGGGAGCGGCGCCATGATGCGGCTGGGGCGGGCGGGGCGGCAGCTGCTGCGCTGGGCTGGCGGCGGGGCTCCTGCGGTCGCTCCGCGGCGGGGCGCGGAGGTGCTGGTGGGCGCGGCCGGCGGGGAGAGCAGCGGTGAGTGCGGCGGGACCAGCCCGGCCCTCGCTGAACCCCGGTTTCCGAGGGGTGCGCGGTGTCGGAGGCGGCTCTCCGGTGCGGCGGGCAGGGGGCAGGTTCATCCGCCTCGTTTTCCCAATTCCTGGTAAAAACACATCATCAGCTCCCGACCTGTTGCCGGCCCCTGCCTGCGCCTCGGCAGGCCTCGCTGTGCCCCGGGCGGGCCCTGGGGGCGCTGGGGCTGTCCCGCAGCGCCGCCCGGCCCTCGCTCGAGTGGCCCCGCGGGTGTGTGAGCGCCCTGCAGGCTGCTCGCTTGGAGTATCTTTGCTTGAAGTTATGCATCGACACTCTTTTCAAGTGCACAGATAACAAATAATAGCTGGGTGCGTTTTTTTTTTAAGAAGCGTTTGCAGGAGATCTCGATACGAGAAGTTCTGGTTTGCATACCTTGGATATTGCCAGTACCCGGCACGAAGGGTGCCCCTGGTGGGACAGGACCAGGGCGTGTCTGGCCGTGTTCATGCATGGGAGTCACCGAGCAATTCGAGTTTTGGCTCAGATTGCCAGTGGAATTGCTTTCTACAAGTATTGTAAGAACTTATAAACAGTTCTTGGTAGCTTTGCTAGTTACATAGACACAAATATCGTTACCAGAACTGAATGTCCATGGTTTGCTGGTGCCTGCCGTTACCTGTGTCTCTGCTCCGGTGTGACACACCTTTTGTTGCCTAACTGGCATACACAAAAGAATAAAGAGGAGACCTTCAAACATGGCAGGTGCAAGGTGCATCTCTGCACCTACAGCAGCAGCAACAGCAGCATCGCACAGCGTGGAGGCCTGGGAAGGGATCAGAAGTCCAGCCAAGGAAACAGGAGAGATGTTTCTTCTCTCCAAAGCACACAGAAAGCATTGGGTAATAATTTACAAAACAAATGCAAGGGAGAAGTAAGTAGATGTTGTGGTCTTATTTTTCTGCTTGGACTTAGGAACTTTGAATGAAGTCCTTCCACTGATGAGCTTATTAACTTTTAAGTAAATGGCACTCCAAAGTAGTTGTAGAACACAAAGAGCAAGTGACCAATTTGTGCTATTCTCATGCAATCAGCAATCCCAAGAGGATGGTTCCTTCCTTAAGGAGTACACTTGAATGCAGTACAGCTGTACAATAAAAAACAAATTAAGTAACATTTGAAACAGAAACCTAAGGTGGATTGTTTGGTGGTTTTTTTTCCATTCCTGCAGTGATTCTAAGACATATATTCTTAGATGTCATGTTCATTTCTTAAAAGTCTGGTTATTTATATTATTCACAGTGCTACTGAATACTGGGTTTCATAGACATGGTCTATGACCTCTACTTTTAAAATAACTGATTGTTTTAGAATATATTTTATATGCATTTTCAGGAAAGAGAAGATTGCAGCATATGCAGATATTGTTCCCAGTTGAATTACTGTGTCAGAGAATTAAATGAAGTATAACTGAAATTGTCTCCTATTACTAAGGTATTGCTGAAATCCTAATGAACCGACCCCACGCGAGAAATTCATTGGGAAAAGTATTTGTAAATGAAGTGAGTATGGGCCTGGCCTGTAAACATGTTTGGAATCATGATCAGTAGCTAAATAAGAATAGTTGTGGGAAATCTGAAACAAAAACTTAATCTCTTGTTGAAGGTCAGTGGGAGACTGCACTGGGGCAAGGCAGGTTAGCCCAAAAGAAAAGAGATCATGCTTTGTCTCTACTGCTGTAATTTCAGATGCAGACTGGACACAGATATTGGATCTAAGTTAGCTAACTCAGATGCAAGTCAATCTCCTTACTTGTGTAATTACAACAAAAACATACTCGTTGTCAGACCTTTGCAGATGATCTGTTCAAGGCTGATACATTCCAGAGCAGGTCTGGCTCATGCCTGGACAGGAAAGGTTCATCTCTGAATGGAAGAAAGGACATGGGGAAACGTGTCATTCTGAGGCTGTCATGGAAGGATCCTGCTGGCATCTGCAGGGGGAAGAAAATAAACTTTTATCATAGACTAGGAGCTTGCTATAATTTAGATATATACATTCATATGCTTCAAGTTTCTTCTCTTGTTTGTACTCCCTCCCTCATAGCTGTTCAGCGCTCTGGAACAGCTCCGCTTTGATGAGAAGGTTCGTGTGGTGGTGTTCAAGAGCGAGGTGAAAGGTGTGTTTTGTGCTGGTAAGTAACAAATTCTCTGCAAGTTGTTGTTAAAAAAATTGATGTCTCTTAGTGCAGTGTGCTGATCAGATCATGCAGAAAAGCACTTGGAAACAGCTGCTGAAAGAAAAGGCTGGCTTTTGTGTAGCAAATAAAAACCACATTGTTCTCTTACTTTTGCCTGTCTGTCTCTCGGGTTCAGTGATAAAGAGGTGCCTGATGGAGTGAGCTGCTCAGGCCGCGCAGTGCTACTGTTTGTTTTCCATTTAGAACTGTCTTCAAGCACAGGTGCCTCTGGTGTTGGAGTCCTTGGTTTCCAGTTTTATGGATTATCATCCTTACATACAGTGATCAGTGTTTCTCAGCAAAACCTGTTTGAAGGGCACAGAGAAGCACTGTAGCCACTGCTCCAGCCCTGATGTCCACACTCCAAATTCCACTGACTTACTTGACCAGGACACTGTGTTTCAAGACTTCTGAAGTGGTCCGTCCTCTGAGAGGGACTGGAGGGAACACAGTTCAGCTATCTTTTCCCTGTTCCTGGTTTCTAACCTTTTTCTCCTCTGTTTAGGTGCAGACTTAAAGGAACGTGCAAAGATGGACGATGCAGAAGTAGGGCACTTTGTTAAAAGGCTGAGAAATCTCATGGATGAAATAGGTAAATGGTTATCTCAGGTGGGAAATTTGTCCTGGGCTGCCTATACTGGGACATTTGGAAGTGCTGTGGGAGGGGAGCTCCAGCAGGTTACCTGTTACCAGTAGCTTCCTAAGGTGGCTCCAGCTTATGGTTGAAACAAAGATAATTACCAAATATCCTGCTGCCACTCCCAAGGGCAAGATGTATTTCAGTACTGCCTGTTCTGTGACAAAGAGCAGCACACACATGTGCCTTTAACAAAGCATCCCATAGACAGTTCACTGTAGTTCTTGGGAGGGAAGCAGTGGTAGACAAAATGAGATATGTTAGTTGTCCCACTTCCAATACGTACTCAGAAGTACTTATGATACAGCAGTGACCTGAGAATGTGGATTTGGATCTCTGAATAGATTTAATAAATGGATTTGTTGAATGTTAGGGGTTTGTACCTCCAACTCCCTCTTGCCCCCCAACTCTTTTTTTTCTTTTTTTTTTTTAGAAAAGGAATATGGACTTCTGCAGCTGATTTTCTTCCCCTACTTATGAATTATTCTGCTCTCACTAGAGAGAAATACCAAAGTGAAATCTGAATAAAATACCAGTCTGAATTGCAGTAGCTAAAAAACAAGCAACAACATAGAAAAAATTACTCTGTCTCACAAACCACAGAAACAGTCAGTGCTGGGGTAGGATGAAGTGGTCTCAGCATGTCTGAAGTCTCCCTCCAGCTCCCTTAGTATTTAAAAAGGTATCTTATCCAGCAACTATCCTCAGGTTCCTCAAGTGACAGCCGTATTTTTAGTGCTAACACAAGCACCAGAAAAGCTAATCCTTGTAACAATGACCAGGGATGGTGTCTTTGTTTTGACTGTTTAACTGCAGCAGCTGGATATTCACGTCATAATTTTGCAAGGAGACAATTCATCCTGTTTGTGTCTTAGTATTTGCACACTTCTTTGCATGTAAGAAGGATGTTTTGTGTTGTTCTTATAAAGCAAGAAGTCAAAAAAGGCAGTTTCTACTGTTTAGAGACAAAGTTTGTGGCAGAAGAACGAATTCTTGAGCAATTCTGAATCTGAGAACTAAGAAAAGCTTTAGGATTTAAGCACTTGAATTCCAGAAGTGAGTGGAACAGCACTTCTGGAACAAAACTCTATAATCTGTGTTGTCTTCTCTAGCTGCCCTGCCTGTACCCACGATTGCTGCAATAGACGGCTACGCACTGGGGGGTGGACTGGAACTGGCGTTAGCATGCGACCTTCGAGTAGCAGGTTTGTGTGTTGCTTAATATAGGATTCTTCTTGTAATTGGTGACTATATTCTAAAGAGAACTTACAGGCATACTAGCTGAATGTTAATGCAATCCAGTAGGCTAAAAGAGGAACTTACACAATTCGGGAAATGAGTAGCCATTTGTCTAGAAGTAGTGGCATTTAGTCACTGTTGGGAAAACAGTTTTCGTGCTTAAAAAGTAAAGCCTATTTTTAGACAAGATTAGAATTCCTTCAAAAAACTATTTATTGGTAGAATTAAATAGTTATTATTGTGTCATAACTGTGGCTAGATCTAACCTTCCCCAGTTAAATCAGGGGTAAGCAGCCGTACTACACATGCCTCATATGACTTGAGATGGACACTGATTAATCACTGTAGTGATTCCTAGCTGCCTGGAGTTCTAATTCAATATTGACAGTTTGTGGTTTTATTAATTAAGTATGGGAAATTCATAGTTGCACATATCAAAAAGTAACTAAACTATTTATTTTCTCATAGCTTCATCAGCTAAAATGGGCCTTATTGAGACTACAAGAGGGCTTCTTCCTGGAGCAGGTAATACTAATTAAATCTTCAGCCTCTTATTTTCTCAGCTGTATAGTAAATATTTTGCCATTAGAACACTTGAAGTGTGAATTGAAATTAAGTGGTTTTGTAAATTAGAAGTAGCATCTTACAAGTGACCCAAGTGATGTACAAATAAAGAGTTCTGTTCCAAGCCCTGTCTCAGACTGGCTATGAATTTAGGAAAGCCCCTTTACACCTTTTTCTGTTTCTTGAAAGGATGCTGAAGCGTTTCAGATGCCTTGTGAAACGTGACATACTCAGCTAGTAGTTATTAAAGAACACACAATCCCTTTATTTTTTAAATCCTTTTGTTATATAAGGAGGAAAAAACACTATTGGGTTTTGGGCATTTATCAGAACTGAAAAATGGTGGTTTTGCTGTTGTCATAAGGTGGAACCCAGCGCCTGCCCAGATGTATTGGAATAGGTCTTGCCAAGGAGCTCATTTTCACTGGTAGACAGATTGATGGGCAACAAGCCGCCTCAATGGGATTAGTAAATCACGCAGTGCCCCAGAACAGCGAGGAAGACGCAGCTTACCAGAGAGCATTAACTTTGGCTAAAGAAATCCTTCCTCAGGTAAGTGTATGATTTGTGGGGTCAATGCAAAGAAGGCATTTCTGCCTCCCTTAAGAGCAAGCAAATAAATAATTGAAATGTCTTGGTTCCTCATGTTTAAGTCTCTCAATTCTGTCTTTTTTTTTTTTGTAAATGCAGTTTCTGTAGGAACAAGTGTTAACAGCCAGCTGCTTAACCCATAGGACACTTTTAGCTCCAAGTTGCAGTTACACAGACCTGCAGGAAACCTTCCCCCTGTACACCTCTTAACTGTAGATAATACTAAGCTGCTTTTTAAAAATACTAACTTCCTGCAAATTTCTATAAACAAAAGGTCATTTGGAGCTAGGATAATGAAATAACATCTACAATATTATGAGCTGATGTGGCTTTAGTTATTTTTAAATTTTGTTGTGGTTTGGCTTTAGGTGTTTTTTGTTTTTCTTTTTTAAGGCTCCATTTGCTGTGAAAATGGGAAAACTAGCAATAAACAGAGGAATGGAGGTAATTATATTTTTTTAATACTGAGGTAAATGAAACAGGCAGCTCTTACAAATTACTGCAGTAAAAGCATTTAGAACAGCAGAGTTATAATATTTGTTTAGACAATGTATTTAAAACCATTTCAGGGGGTTTAAAGATTTTCTTTGAAGACAAAATTAAATCTTTTTCTCTACAGATGCAAACACTGTAGCTCTAATTCAGAAGTGAAGGTCACTCACTGTGAGTGAATATTTATTTATGTGAAGGCTGTGACATAGTTTTGTGGGCTGTGCTGCAGAAAAAACCTCTCTCCTTTCCTCTCATGCCCAGGTTGACATTGCGTCAGGGATGGCTATTGAGGGGATGTGTTACGCCCAGGTAGGTTACCTTCAGAAAACATTCCTGAAAGGAACAACTGTACATTTTTTGAAGCCAGATATTCACAGCATCCTCGTGTACGTAAACAGCTAAATCTAAAGCTTTGAAAACACACCTGAGTGCAGTTCCAGATACCTAGTTCAGAATATTAATTGTTGTGTCATGTGTAGCTGCCTCTCAGTCTGCCTGAGACTAAACTTCCTTAAATAGTCTTTTGTCTAAACTAATTTTATGTTCTTAGTTTCAACAATATTTTAATTATAGGATGAGCTTTACAGATGGCTTTAACAAGTTAAAAACCAGATTCTTCATGTAGTTACTCTTTCTGACAAGTTTTGAGAATGTGCACCTTTCTCACCTAACAGAGGAACATAACTGCTCTGCCTCTCAGTGTATTTAAAGATGTTAAAGTATTAAATTTATGGAAAACTGTTTTACTGTTTTTCTGTTAGTTCTGTGGTCTGTGGTCATTGTCTTAGATGCTTTGCTTGTGATTTACACTACAAGCCAGTCTCTTTATCTTCCCAATGACAAAACGTGGAAGGAGGGACTTCATCTGTCATTGGAAGAAAAGCAAATTTTATCTTAGACCACTACTGCCAAATTAGTCAGTACTTAAAACCACATCAGACTTGTCAATGAAAAGCATACCTTTGTTTGGTGGTTATTTTTTGTGGTTTTTTTTCATCTTTGAAAAATGTAGAATATTCCCACAAGAGACCGTCAGGAAGGGATGGCTGCCTTCAAGGAGAAAAGACCACCTCAGTTTATTGGCAAATAACGCTTCCTGGCTTCCCCTCGACTATTTGAAAGTAAAGAAGGACCGAAGAGAAGACCAACTGATTTCTTGGGATGATTTTTATGACTGCATTCTGTGCACTTTCCTCCTTGCCTTGGACTGCATTTCTGAATACTCCACTGGATTGTTTTGCTCTAAGAATTCCAAAATAAAGACCTGACTTTGTACAGCTGATCTTTTTTAAGTGCGTACATCTTAAGTGAGTGGTTATCACTCTCAAACAGATGTCAGGCAAGAAATAACGGAGAATCAGAGAATCATTCAAGATCCTCAAGTCCAACCATTAACCCTACTCTACGAAGCTCACCCCTAAACCATATCCTCCGACACCACACCTAAACGACCTTTAAACACATCCAGGGACGGCGACTCAACCACCTCCCTGAGCAGCCTATTCCAATGTCTGACTATAAGCAAATTTTTAAAATACATTAGAAAGAAATAACCACGCCGCACCTAAACAGTGATAGGAAAAAGAAGAAAAAAAAAAAATCACTCTGAAGAGAAAGTCAGCTTCTAGAGAAAACCTTCTTAAGCTTGCTTCTCATTACTGGTGCTCTTCCACCTAATCAGGCAGAACAGGCAGCATTAACACAGAGCAAAGGTGTTTCACTCCACATCGGTTGTGACTAGTGCAAAACACCAAGCTACCAGGTCAGCCAACGGATCTTGGGGCTCTTTGGTGTTAGCTCTTGAGAAATGTAATGCCTGTATGTGCACATATCTATGGTCACCGCACCAGACATCTCAGGCATGTTGCCTCTCTCCCATCACCTATTTTCCTCTGTTGCTGACTGGAAGTTGAAGTTATTTTCTCTTTCTGCTTAGATGTTCTCCAGCACCGAGACAGGCCACATAGTCTAGCTCCAGGGCATCTTACTCAAGCAAAAGTGAATTAATATAGTTAGAGAAATGTATTTTTAGTAAATCCTTTACAGGTTATCAGAATATACTTAGGAAATACAGCTTACCACATTGGAACTGGGTGTTAGTGCATGCTATGATAGTCTTGAGGCAAACCACAATTTCACTTGTGCCAAAAGTTACCCAAACAGTTCTGTGGGTGAGAGAACCTTATGAGATTATACAAGTTTTCTATGTAAAGACCTGCAAAGGAAAAGCAGAGTCAGGATCGTCAGCCTTCACCAAAAAAAAAAAACAACCCCACAAAAAAAAAAACCCAAAGGCAAATGCCTCAGGTGAAATACAAGTTTAAAAGTTGTTTCCAGAATTATTTTGACCATCACAAACTCCTGAGAGAAGAAAGGCTTCTGTAACTGGCACATCCAAGTAAATTTAGTAGATTTATACCTGGTAAGCATTCAGACTTTCTAGTTTAAAAGAATTCTGCTCACTGTTCATTTGCCTGAAGCATGTGCAAACAAACCAAGAAGGATATGGAAAATGATTTACAGTCTCTGTGCTTAGTGGCTGCAAAACTTAAAAGTGACATCTTCACTATCTGGACTGATGCCAGTATGCCACTCATTTTGTGCTGCATGTGGTAGTGGACATTTTTTTTTCCCCTCCCAGTTTTAGTTAAGATGCTTCATCAAGTTCTCCTGTTATTATGAAAAAAAAAAAAAAAGTACTGTAAGGAGATCTGTCATCTTTATTTTAAAATCTTGTAGCAATTGAATTATATTCGTTCTATTAACACCAACTTTGACAACTTTTGTGTTCCATTTCACGCAACGGAAATTTTTTAGCAGAAGTCCCATAGCACGCCATGGCTTAAAGGCCATTTTTCATTTTTTAACCCACCTTCATAATTCGAAGCTACAACCAATTTAATTTCTTTCCAAATCAAGAAAACTGCATATAACCAGATACAGACATAAAAATTATGCTAGCCAAATTATATCTTCATACAAAAAGCAATTACTTAACAACTTTGATTAAATTACTGGGTCAGTACCTTTTGCAATTGTCGAAATACACAATAACTGGATTGTTGAAGATTAGAGGTGACGTTTTTATCTGAAGAATGGGAGTCGAGAGAGGGAAGGAGTTAAAAATAGTAAAATATGGTCATAGTGAAGAAGCCATCCCTGCTAGTAAGCTACCAAACATAAGTTTTGTTTTTAAACTCCATTACCAATATATTTACAGCAGAGTCTCTGAATATCAATCAGTTGCCACAGAAATAGGGAGACTAACCAGATAAACAAAAACAATACCTGAAATTAAACTGAATTTGAATGGACATGCAGTTTGCTTCCATCACTTGAATTTTATCAGGCATCTCTATGCTGTGCAATATGTTGCATTGAACACATCATTTGAAACCCATAGGTAACCAAGAAAGAAAAAAATTGTTACAGTTAGCATCTTTATGTAAAATTTCACACTCCACAAAACAATGCCATTGACACAGGGCTTACATAGAACATGGGGTGATATTTTGCACGGTGATGACTTGGAAATATAATTCACTGCACAATACTGACAGAGTATTTACAGAAAACAACAGAGCAATTATTATTCTCTTATAAATAAGGTGACCAAATATCCTGAGTCTCCTATCAAGACATGCAGTCCCCTTCATGATGAAGACAAGTCAGCATTTGGCTCTAATGAGCCTTCTCCTTTCACTATCAGTATTCAAAAAAACAAAAGAAAGATATCACACACAACCAAAAGTAGTCACACAACAACAGAACCCCCTTCTTAAAATCTCAAGCATAGTTCATCTTTTAATCATGTTTCTATTGCTCTACTTCAGGTTTCCCTTTCCCTGATGCAATGCCTACCCCTACCTTATTAAGAGTAGAGCTGAACTGCAAAAAGACGTTGTTCTAGCAGTAAGGAAAACAAAAGATCACAGCTTACAGGCAAAAGGAAAAGGAAGTCGAAGACCCCAGTTGTGTTTAGAAGGGTTATGAGACAATGGACATTTTGGTCGCCTTAGTTACAAGTCTCACTGTAACCTGCATGCATGTACTTTTGTTTTAATCTGTAAAAGTGTTGAATCTCACAACCACACACAGTTCTATTCAAACACCAAACTCGTAAACAGTGTTATGAACAGCAATCATAGGGATGAAATAACTTTCTCTCCCAGAAGTCCCAAAATAAGATATTCCTAGAAGTCTTTTTTTTTTTTTCAGATGTGCATATTGATCTGTACAAGTCCTGTCTCTTTGTAGCCAGCAGTAATCCTACAGGTATGACCAGCTCAAGCAGTGACCCTTCCCAAGTTGCATATGCGGTTGCCATTAAAGTTGACATTCACAACGGTTACCGTACATTGTTCTGGGTACCACAATTACCGGCAATTCACTTTAATGGTGACCACTATATTAACAAGTTACTCCAACTACACACACATCAGAAAGGATTATTACAGAGACAATACTTTACACTCCCTACAGCCGCAGCTTTCAGTTTGGCTTATTTTGTTGCTGTTTTCTACATGGCGGTGGTCTCCCATGACGCATAATGTGCTTTTCCAAACTATCTAGGATGGCAATAGCAATCCTTTGGACATGTGGGTCAGTCTGGACGTTTTCCTTGATGTTGTATAAGTGCTGTAAGCCACCTTCTTCAATTAACATGCTGCAGTACCTGGCAGCTGTAATGAGATTTTAAAAAGGGAATGAAAAAAAAAAAATTATCTAAGGTAAATGTAACAGATACTGTAAACACTGACTGAAATCCACTTTCCTCTCTTAGACCAGGCAGCATTTAGGACACTCCCTGAAGCATCTGTACAAGTGCATTTAAACCTTAACAAATGGCAACAGAACAAGAGTTGTTTGGACGGGACTCTGATTGTAGTCGGCTGTTTCCACGTCTGTCTAAGCTGGCTGGAAAGCGTCTTGTCATATGCAGAGTATTCTCTCTCTCCCCTTGCATCCTCTACAGTCATTTTAAGTGCATATATATGATTTTTAATAAATTGGAACTAGAAGTACTACAGTATCTATGAGTACTCAGGTAAAAATATCACCTTTAACAAAAACCTCAGTACAGAACCGTTACCAAGAGAAGGTATCAGATACCACATCATTTGTACAGGCCTGTAGACTGAATAGACACTAGTTCCATCAGAAACAGTTTGCCAAATGCTACTGATGGTGGCCTTTAAGTAGTTATAAATTGCTATGAATGCCTCTTCAAGGATAAAATTACACTTTTCTTTCCACTTTATCAGTTTTTAAAAGTTCAAAGCGCACCTGCGTCAGCTCCAGTGTTATTACATGCAGGAACCAGCTACAAAAAGAGCTGTATGTTTAACGTAACATGCAGCTTCAGATGCTGTTACAAAAAGTTTGAGATGACTGTAATGCAATCCACTGAGCATTACCTCAGATGTACCCAATTTCACCATTCGTCTCAGTGAAGCAACACCAGAGTTAAAATGCTGACATTATGCATTTCACCGAGGATCAAATTTACTGCAGCGCTACTCATATTTTAGGTAAGTTAGCTCATCGAGGTGGATATGACATAGAGAAGAAGCAAAAGGGGAGGGGGGGGGGGGGGAAAGGAACAAGAAAAATCAAACCCATTAACTACAGACTACTTTTCACCCTCATCTATAAGATGAGGTCAAAATAAAACGCATTTCTACAGGACAAAGAGCTGCCTTGGTGCCAAACACCAAAAGCCAAAAGCTTAAGGTTTTCCTCCCAAATAAATCTTCCTGTTTCAGAATTAAACACATTCTCCCTCAGAGTAAGTTATTAGATTTGCTACCAAACATTTGGTTTTTTGCAACTTTGTCCAGAAGCTTCTGGCACCAACTGCCATCAGAATTAAACTTCAGGAATACTGTCGTGCCCTCAAATCAGGAGTTTGCCATCCACATTATTTCCAGCCTCTCCAGCCGACAAAGCAGTTACTCACTGTCAATACAAACCTCTAAGGAGGCTGAAAGTTCAGAGGTTAGGGCAGCACAAAATAAACACTAGAAATAAATAGAACAGATAGGACCGTGCTAAGTTAACAGGGCTGAGGCACAAAGAGAAACTACGGGGTCTTAATCAAACCTGGTTACCCAGAGTCTGAGCGTTAAAACAATTTTGTCAGAACAGTCCTACTACATCATGGGAAGAATCCTCACAGATCTTGGGACAGTGCACCCTGGCACCAGTGTCTTATTACATCTACAAGCTATATAAAGAGCAGAAAAAACAGTACTTTGTGTGCAATTATATCACGCCATGCTAACGTTTGGTCCTGAACAGATGTCTTTTCACTGCAGAAATAGTGACTTACGGGAGAGGGATAAATAAGCATAGATATACTGCTGTCAAGAAGATCAAAAAAGGGCACAGAAAATGCTTCCAATGCTCTAGAGGATACCTGCTTTATAGCTGGTAGAAGCTAATGACAATACACACATTCACATCATATAAATTTGTGTTAAAACAGGCCAAAAAAAAAAAAAAGTAAAAGCAGGAAGGTTTGTCCAGTCTTACATTTAGGTATGCTCAGGGGATTTATTTCCTTTCCCGACACCTGTACATTTCATCACATGCTCTCAAATCATTTTACAAACAAGGCATTAGTGCTCTCATTCTGCAGATGGGGAAAGACTGATTAAGAAACTGACCTCCACGTCACAGCAAGTTGTTGCAAAAAGGTATTAGAGACAAGGATTACCTAAAACTTCTGTTCTGATAGTAAGAACAATCTGTTCTGATAGTAAGAACAATCATTGTTCTTAATTAAAAATAAAGTTGTTGCCCATTATTAATATTTACATTTCTGAATAAACACATCTGTGCAACCCAAAAATGTCATTAATCTTAACACACGTCCACATTTTGGTATTAATACTGTGCATTTAATGGTAAAATTCTGATAAAAATTGTATGAAGAACTTTTGTTTTTTCCTGCCCCATTCAGTCAAAACATAAATATAGTTTCTCCAGAGGATTATGAGTGAATACCCTAGAAACTCTTATTTTTCTCCACTTCAGGCTAATGAATGATACGCTAGGAAATAAGAATTTCAAGGGCAATATTATCTTAATACATACGATTTTTGCTGCAGACATGCTGCATGGCCCACACTGCCCATAACTGGACACCAGGTGTCATGAAACAGCCAAGTAGTGGAAAAAATGGATTGAAAGACCTATTAAAAAAAAAAAGGAGAGAAACAGCAACTCGCTTTACTACTAGATGTAATTACTTCAGAGATCACACGTCCACTTATTCAGCTGCAGGTTTAACTAGGAAAGAGAACTGATCAACTAGAGTTTCAGATGCAGCAGGCAAGCCTTTTAATGCTTAAGATGATTACTGGCAAAAACCACATAGGGTGGATGCATGGTGTGCTTTCACCATAGCATCTGGATGCCTCCTGCTCCTTAAAAACGGGAGTAAGAACAGTGGAAATAAGGATAAGATGGAGAGTAATTATGTAACTGTACTTTTTGTCCTCAAGCTTCTTTATCTAGGACAGGCAGGGCTCACCTAGTGTTAGCCAATATAACCTTACTGGTTAATCTTTGTATCTCTTAGGCACACAGCTGAATACTTGTAGTAGAGAAGCAGCAGAACAACATTACATTTTTCTTTTACAGGAGTCCCTAACCTGCTTTGGTCACAAAGGGAAATTTAACACACTGTATATTTTAAGCCAATAGATGTTTTTCCACTAGAGAAAACCATGCCTGGCTAGCAGCTCGCTCTGCTTTGGAAACAAGTTTTAAATCTAGCTTAGTTTCTTTTCCAAACTCTACATCATTACAATAATTACCTGTAAGCCACCATCTCACATTCTGGGGTTGGCCAATTCAAAATGGCAGAATGCTGCAAAATACAGAACCAAGAACACTCAATGTTGAACACAAACACTGAAAATAATATAAAAGAGTATGGTAAAATTCACCATCATTTCTGTACCAGCTGTTCAAGGAGAGATGTCCTCTGGCTGCGACTTAATGTCCAGGCCTGCTCTCCTCGAGATATCAAATGAGCAATAATCCCTGCTGCAAAATAGCTAACTTCCACCTCCACGCTGTGCAGTAATTTACTGATGTGGTCTATAAAGTCCTTCCACATTAATTCAGAATGGAGTTCTTTAACTTCAGCTATGTTATTCTGAAGGAAAAATTTAAAAAAAAGAAAGAAAAAAAGAGAGTATCATCAGAAAGAATAGATATGAGGGAGATAAACATATGAAGTTAAACTACATTGTGTAAGCAAATACATATAAACACCAGGACAAGATCTTCATATATCCAGGTAACCACCAGATGCCAAAATGTTACTTTTGCTTTTGAACACTCTTCCAGTCTAATGCAGAAATTTGCCTCAAAACAAAGAAGTTTTCTCATAAGTAATTTTAGGTCATTAGCACACATAAGACTAAATTAAAGGCTAGTTTTAACATTCTCAAACATGATTTCAGTAAACTTCAGCAGCGTGCAGTTCTGGATTCCACTGATTTTCAACCTACTTTTTTGAATTTGGACTCATCTGAAACTTCACACTGTCCTTTCTCTCTTTTTTGTTTACTGCAACCATCAATTTCAATATAACTAGTGCTTTTGGAGAAGTGGTAAAACAGTTGTGAATAACTACAACGATTAAAGAAGAATGTAAAAATATTAGACATGTTTTCAGATTAATGTAAGGTTAAAAAAATTTAAAATCCATTTTTAAAAGCATATATTTCAGGCTTTTTTCTTCATCTCACCAGAAGTCCAAGAACCTTCTGCTGGATGGATGACTCAGATGGAAAAGACTGTGGAAAAAAGAAACAAACTATAAGTAATCATTTATGCTTATTATTGAAACAATGATAACCTAAGTTAATAATCCACCACCAAAACTGTACTCCTCACCTCTAAGACTCTCATGAAAAGTTCCAGCCCTTGATTTTCAATGAAGTGCCGACATGTTGTTGGAGATTCATCAGTGAGGTTCCAAAGTGCACTCAGTGTGAACTTGAGGGTAGTATCTACAAGATTCTGATTTGTTTTCTGTTTAACTATTTGTAGAAGTTGCTGGGGGGGGTGGGGAAGGGAGGAATCAGACACAGTTATTACTGCATATCAAAAAATGTATTAGCTGCTCTGCTGCTTTCTGCACTGACTGCGGTAATGCATAGCTATCATTTACATGCAGAGTAAAGGTCTACATGTTTAGGCTCAAACTATACAAAATAAAACAGCTATTAAATGCTTTGCCTCTCTTTTGAACATGGTTGCCTGCTGGAGGGATTCCTTTGTTTTCACTATAAGGACACGTGTAGTACAATTACGATGGCACAAAGCCATCCACAGAACTCTGGACCCCAGGTGAACACTGAGACACTAACCATTTCTTCAAATACTCTCTTTTTGAGCATCTTTAGTCTTATGCAATGGATTTCAAATCAAGAGATGTCTTTCTATTCTACCTTATATTAACTGTGCCAAAACTCTCCACTTTGGCTTCTATGCTACTATGTCTCACTGCCACCATGTCTGATATCTCTAACGCACTCTCTAGGCTCTTCTATCCCAAGGAACTTCCAATGAATACGGGTTAATGTATTCTTAGAACTCCACCTCCTTGCTTATTTCCTATCTTTAGGAATACTGGTAGCATGAAGAACTGGAGAGGAAGGTATTTTTGACTGTCAGTAAAGTCTCTGGCTTACCCTAACAATGAAGAGTTCTGCACCAAGTTGAGCTGTTTGCTCTGTTGAAAGCTGTAAGCAAACAAAACCATGTCAACATTTTTTGTAGACTTTAGAAATAGTATCCTGCTATCTCAAAGCTTATATTTTGTACCTTTGCAGCAAGAATGGAAATTATGGCTACAGCCATCCTTTGCATGTTTTGATCTTCATGATTACACAGCCACTGCATAACAAGTTTGGCTGCTTCAAACCTGGAAGTTAAAAATAAATTTAATTTTCAGGAGTCTGATAAATCTTAGGAAAAGAAAGTTGTACACTGACAACACAATAGACAGAAATGCATGCAAGACAAAACAGACTGGAAGAAGTATGCCTCATATCAAAAAAGGGTAGAAATACACAGTGAAATTACAGGTAGTGCATGAGCCTTTGTGAGCTCTGAGTTGTTTGCCTAGGGTCTCTTATTTCTAATTATATAATCAAAGCACACAGGAACTGCTTCTAAAGAAGGAAGAAGAATTTAGCACAATCTTCTGAAACATCAGACATCAGACCAACACACTTCAAAGCATTTGGCCAAAATATTTCAGTAGAAAAATCTCTGCAAAAAGCAGTTCCATAGCTCCACAGAGAAATTCGGACTTCTGTTATATGCACTTAGTGATAGACTCCTGCAGGTGAAGTAAAAAAGGCCTCTATACCACAGGACTTTTTTCAGACCTGTATTCAGTTGTGAATTACAGGCCCAAAATAATATAGGCCAGACAAATTCAGCACACTGGAATGATTTAAACTGAGCAAAAACTGAGACCAGAAACAAACTCTCTGAAGGAACAGACAACAAAGAAAAATATTCTGCAATACTACAGCTAATTTTAACTGACATATAAAACTTGCCTGTTAAATGGAACATCCTGAAGGATTCTGTCACTGCACAGTGAAAGAAGGCAGTTCTTTTGCAGCTATGAGAAATGCAGAAGAATTACTTCAGAGACATATATTTCAGAATAATTTCTCTCTATGAACATGTTTCCATGAGGTGCTGAGATGTGGAGAAACCTTTTCTAAGTTCCGCAAGACAGGGAACCCTACAGCAATGAAGGAAACTTCGACTTTTACCTGTTGGTGATTTGGGAAGTGTTCCATGGCCTTCAGGAGCAAGTGAGTGACATCAGCTAGAAGTCGCACAGGCATGCCTGCTGCTAAATCTTGCTTGGTGAGGTTAAAGACACAGGCGCTCGCTGCCAACTGCACAGGCAAGTTCAGGGGGTGATTCCTCATTCCAACAACCACAAGCTGAAACGCAAGAGTTTTGCCCATGTTTGTTACTTACACGATTACGTGCATACCCAAGAGCAACCCACTGTTGCTTGAGGCCGCAACAATGACTCACAGCACACAATTTCTGCCTCCCTTGTACTTAAGTGAAAAAATCCATCTGGTGTGATTTTAATTCTGAGGAGGAACATTTCCTGCTGCTCAGTATTTCAACACTGACAATTTCTATTTTTCCAAGTCCTTTTGCCCTGGTTTCAGCAGCCTCTCAAAGGAGGTTTGCATGGAATGCAAGAGATTCCCAGAAAGATCCAGGATTTGCTTTACAAACTGGGATGAAAATCACCAAACCCCTTCTGAGGTGAATGAGGTAGGGCAGAGTTTCTGCAGTGTAATGGTAATGTGGTGGCTTGTTGTTTGGTGACCAGCCGTTTCAGATCACATCCTGAGCTGCTAGGTCAAGATATATTTTTCGCAGCTTCTTCCTGAATTTGTTTTTGGCTATGCATGTTGATTGTGATCTCACCTACGAAAATATTTTTCTTGTTGATTATTGATTTGTCAAACTCTTTGATGTTGGAGCCAGCAACTTCAAGATCACTTCAACAACAGAGAGGGCAGAAACAAAAAACAATCATCTGTCCTACTGATACCTTTTTGTGATAGTAAAAATTAAACCACTTCTGGTGTTCTAGACACAGAAGGCCAATGCCCAGAATGGATTTTTAATGAAACTTCTAGGATTTTCCAAGTTAGAGCCCAACATAGAACACTAATGGTATTTATTCACTTGCTATGATACTGGAAGGTGACACTGGAGAGAAATATCACTGAATGCCTGAATGCCTTCCTTATTATTACTGTTTCATAAGCATTAGCAGAAGCCACTGTTGTACCTGGGGAATAAGACTAGACAGACCTTTGATTTGACCCAGTTACAGATATGTTCTAATGACAGAATTCAGCACGTGATATGAACATATGCTGAATATTATACGATATCATAGTCATATATTCAAAAATACAGGAAAAGATTAATTTACATGCTACTATATTTAGATACTATACATTAGTCCAGATCAACTTCGCCTAAAATAAAACGCTACAGGGTGTCTTTCACATCATTATTGTTTAACAAGGTAAGTTTTATTCAACATTACATTTTAATCTTAAAAATCACAACCAAAAAATGTAAAAGTGTATAAAATAATTTATAGCAGGGTTTTGGGAATTGGCTCAGTTTAAAGAATAATGCATGACAAAAATCAGAACTACAGTATTTTACCTTTAAAATTTCAGGCTTTGTTTTTTCCATTACATGTGTCAGGCTGAATAAATGAAAGAGTGCTTCTCTCACAAAGAAGGCCCGCTCACTGTAACGCTTCAGTGCTTCAGAAATCTGAGTTTCATTTGCTTCTCCTGACACCTGCGAACAGAGAAATAATCTTTAGTTCAAGATGTCATAACTTCACTTTAAAAACTCTGTTTTTAAAAAAGTGCAAACCTGAAGTTCCCAGCGTGGTGATGCTTTTAGCCAAATCCTTCAGTAAGTAAACGATTACTTTATCTGGCCATGTTAATCCAGAACTACAAAAATCTTCAAACATTCTTCATAAAGAAGAATCCACATTATAAGCCAAAATTAGGCTTCAGTCATGTCTTTAAGCATGTTTTTCATATATGAAGTCACTGAGTAAAAATAGCCCTTCATAACTAACAAAAGCTACTATGATGCACCAAATGTCTAAAAGCACCATTTGTAACTGAATGCTCTGTCAAATACAGCTGATAAACTAATAAAATGGTATTTGGGCTGTAATTTTGGGGCTCATGGTTCTAGCTTTGGTAATAAATTAAAAAATCCATTGTTTCCTATAAGCTGTATTTGTAGCAGTAGCCTTCTAGCATCATATTAGAGAATAAATTCATGCTCTTTGCAAAAGAAATAATTCTTAAAAACAGATTTTAAATACATGTGAAAAACGAAGAGCTAGCTTGGGCAAAGACTGCATTAGAAGCTATGAGTTGCTGACTAACATAAGCTTAAATTCCGAATACTAAATCATCAGCTAGCTGCTGCAAATTTTTCCACTTCCGTATCTGCTACATTTTCTATTTAACTATATTTTACCTACTTTATAACTCTAAGTTGTGTAACTGTAGACGGTTTGTTCCTCAGTCCTACTATCTAATGAATCACTGCTGCCATCTTTGGTTTTTTAAATTTCTAAGCATACAGAACTTGTTCTACTTAAGATGTCACATAAGGGAAAGCAAATGCACACAGATCCAAATGTCACATTCTGTACTGTATAGAGCCACGTTTTTTGAAATTTGCTAGATCAGGAATACATTGCAGCCTTGAGATAATTGATACTATCTTGGATTTTGTTTTATATTGTCTATGATTAGAACAGGGCAATCCCTCACTACATGAAGAACTTCCCCTCGGCTTCATGTTCCCCACTACAATTTCTGCCTAGTTTTCAACCTTTCAAGAATTTTCTGCGATCAAATTTCGCAGGACTGCTGTAAAGACAATGATATGTCACTTCTGCTATCTCCGTAAGCGCTCTGACCTGTTTATTCTTTAGCACGATCTAGACTAAGCAGCTGAATATTTCAGTATACTCACTGATAAATTCTAGGTCACAAATTAAAAAAAAAAAAAAAGCCAAAAACCCCAATCACTGCCTACAGTGTTTTCTTGACTACGCCTTAAAAATAAATGCAAACTGCTTTTTGCTAGCTACACTGCTACAAGTCCATCATGATTTTCACATTACTAGAACCTTCTTCCTTCCTGCCTTTTCATAGCACAGTCAAGTGTATGAAGCATGTATTCCACATAGCAAGAATTGTATTGAAGCATTTTACACCAAACATGAGGCAGAATTTCCTGAGGCCGTAATGGGAACTTGCTTTTTCCAACCATGCATTTCAACATTCATACACATCGCTATCAGCCGTGACAACTAAGTAATCAAGAGACACAGCCATCAACAACTGCCAAAAGTTCCAGGAGCGGGGGGAAAAAAAATAAAATAGTGTAGCTGTGTTACGTTTAGTGGCTGGCCCAGCCCTAACCCTCAGTACCTCACTCGCCTATAACAAAAGCATTCTGAATTTCAAAACCGAGGTGCAAAACTCAACTTGCACAGGAGACAGACTAAACTATGGACACATGCAAACTCTTCCTCGTGCCCTCTGCAGTTTCCATCATCTTCATGGCACAGCAGAAAACAAAACTCGGAATCCAAGATGATATACCACTGACACGTCTAAAATATCTCTTTTTCTTCTTTAATTCTGACCCCTTCACAGCAGGGACAAGATAGGCTCATGCTCCAGTAAGTACATGCATATTCTACAGCACAGGGAACAACATCTTGTTGCCTGGTACTAAAAGACAGATAAATAAATGCACTTCAGGAAACAACATCTCATCCTAAGGGGCTAAGTAATTTAGGATTTGTTCAAGAAGGCTAAGTTTTTCATCCTAAGTAATTGCTTCTTACATATTCATCACCAAAAGACCTTTCAAGGTGGGTAGAAATATTGTAACAGGAAATTGAAGTGGTGACGGGGTACAACAGCAGCTCTCTTAAGTTTCATTGTATTTGCTATGTTAATTGTGAAAAGCTCAAAGCTTACGCAAATTTTGCCTCCACCTCTTACGTATTTCTGCCTTATGCTAGACATAATGCTGGAGTCCAGAGGATATAAATGACTTCAGACCAAACAAAGTTCAGGTCTCCTAGATCTGATCTGTTAAACCAGGACTTAAGCCTCACCAAAAACACACAGAAAACAGATGCTTCTTACAACAGCTTTATGTAACTTTAGCAGTTTCTGTGTCAGAATTAAGCAGACAAAGATAGTAATTATGGTGAACAGTAAAAAACCCCAAATCCACTACAGCCTCCTTCTGAAACACCCACATGTATTTGTTACAAACTATTAATTCCGTTTTTCCTGTACATTGTAATTTTTCAGCAAAATTAGTTCCTCCACTTAACCTTTAGGTTTCCTTCTCCCGTTAGGAATTCTGAGTAGCCGGCATCAGTAGCTAGCAGTCCTACAAACTGCATCGTGGGCCGCTGCTGAATAAATGCTTCTACAGCTTTATCCGTAACATGTTTTCTTCCAGAAATGTCCAAAGACACAAGGTTAGGCAAGATATCTTTCTGTTCCAGTAAACGAAGTGCTATGTCTGATGTGAACTGTTTGTCATCTGAAATATCAAGGTGATTCAGGTATTTTAGTTCTCTTATAACATCCAGAATCTGGGTTGTGGTCATTTTCAAGCATTTCAGGTGGTGCATGGTCAAAGACTTGAGCCGGTCTTTGCAGGTGAGGAGTGCGGTTATGTCAGTGACGGAGGTGTTCGATATATCCAGACTTTCTAATCTAGGAAGTGAAGCAACATCTGCCAAGTCCTCGTTGTAGAACAGAACATTGGTAATACTCAGTGCGCGGAGCCCAGACAACTGACTGAAGCACCTCTCGTAGGGGTCTTCCAAAGAAAGAGTTAGCGAGTTCAGCACAAGGCATTGCAGATTTTGTTGGATCCACTTATTGCTGCCAAGTCCACTGATAATGTCTGTGATTGTTATATCCGCATTCACCCCTGTAGCATCAAGTTCCACCAGCTTATGATGGCAGAATGCTTTCCGGAAAGCCACAGCAGAGATTTTCGCTTTCCGGATACAAGCTCGTTTCAAACGCATCTGGTTGCCTCGGAAGATGCCCACAGTTCCATCGTTCAGAAGCCCTGATGGAAAACAGCGTTAGTGTTTGACTCCAACATTACAGAACATCACTTCTCTTTTAAGAACCCAAGGTGTACAAAGCGTTAACAAAGAAAAGTAATTGTAAAGTGGTTTGTCTCAGGTCATTATGCCACCAATCCCAAAATTAACTATTTAGTTGTAAGATTACAATCTCACTTCTGGAAAAGTCCGGGTTTAAGAATAGGACAGATAAGATGTAGGATATACACATTACCTGTTTGGTTCAGAACATGGAACATGCAACAAATAAAATGTGGGTATGATGCAAAATCCTTCAGACTGCTGCCTGCATTTTCTGGATTTTCTCATGAAACTGGTTAGAGATACGCTAAAATCAGAATTTCAAAACTGCTGGAAGTTATTCTTCCCCAGTCACAGTTCCATTAACCTCAAGATAGTACCAGCAATCAATGATCAGTTCTCATCTTACTTTAACTCAATTGAATAATTTAGCATTTGAATGAATTCTTAAGTAGGATCAATACACTAAACAAAGCTAATTAAGTTCTTCTATATATTGCTCATGAAGAAGGTAGGAGTGTTGCTCAGAAACAAGTGGAATGTGAGAAAGAAGCCTAAGAAGTGATTCAAAGAGGTGAAGGAGGACAAGGAAAGGGTGAGGAGAGAAAGGCAGCAACAAAAAAAGGAAATGTAACAATCTTGTTTGAGATTATTGGGTTTTTTTCTCTGTAGCATGAAGACTGCATAAGTAGTCATCTCTTGCAGCACCCTAACTGAAGTAATGTGTTTAGTTCCATGCCCAGGATTATCCAAAACACACTGGAAAAAAGCGCCAAGATTTCTTATTTGTATTTTATGAACAGAAGGAATATTGCTTTATAGAAAGCCACGAGAAGGGTATGATTGCACAAGCACACACACAAAAGGAGTAGGAAGAACATGTCCTTCCAGTTTCACTCCATGGGGTTATAAAAGTCAACACCAGCTTTTTGATCTCCTATCTTCAAGCATGCTGAATATAGGAAAGAAACTGAAAATGCAATATATTTGAATAAAAACATCATTGTCACTACAGTATGGATTTAAGTCACGAGCTAGTAATTGCCTTTGTGATGAAAATCAAAGTAATATTAAGGTTTGTCGACCCTTCTAAAGAGCAAACTGTTAAGGTGACCAAGTAGTCAGGGCATTCCTCTTTTGCAGAGAAACCAAAAAGATGAGGTAAAACAACTGGTACGCAGTAGAAGAATTAAACTGGATAAATAATTATTAATTTGGTTAAAGCATTGCTAAACTACCACCTAATTTTTGCTCATTTTCATTTAAGGATCGAGTTAGGCTCTCTCACAGGCTTACCTTAGCCACACCCTGTTTATCTGGCAGGCACTTGTTTTCAGTTTGTGTTTGGAACTGCCTTCATCACTACTAGCAATGGTACTAAGTTTCCAGTAATTGCATTTTCCTTGAATCCGATTTCTTGAGACCACTCTAAATAACAACTTACCAGAAAGTAATGTATATCAAAGATCGAAAGTTTGAGTTTGCCTCTTTTTAGAACCATTCCCTCTGTTACATCTGGCTAGAACAACTTGAGAAATGTCGAACACCAGTATTTGCACAGTAAGACCCAATCAAATCCACACCTAAAGAACAGGGTGCCCGGACTGTTTACAGTACATATACATTCCCCCTTTTCTTGCTAAGAAGTGTTTATTGACATAATATTTTCCATTGTCACGCTTAAAGCAAGCAAAGGAGAAGGCAGCCGTCTCCTCAAAGATGTGCTGACAGAGAACATGACAGGCCATTACATAAAATGTAAGAACACCACAATGTGGTTTTCACAGATGTTTATAGCACTCTTGAAACTGACTGCTTTCGAGCAAGATATTCCACTTCCAGAAAAGTGGTAAAGGAGATGAGAAATTATTTTAATGAAAATCACGAGATTATTTCCTAGTATGATCTATAAGGACACACAGGAAAGAAAACTCAACTAATTGCTCTGTAAGAAATATTTGAGTGCTGCTAGAAGTTGTAGAACCAAACAAATACTTTATTTTTAAAGTGACTGAAAGATTTAAAGAATGTTCACTTAGGGGAACATTAAATGAAAATTATAAACCCAAGACAAAGGACCTTCTATTTAGAACCATCTCTATGACACTGAAGTTGTGGAAAAGCCAAAATAACAGAAATCCTCTATTAAGAGATTAAGGAACACAGTTTTAGCAGCTGCAACAGCAGATTCTACTAGAAAATAGAGCAGAACTGCAGTCTCACATTCCAGTAAAATATTTCCACAGATGACCCACAAATAATTGGTTTTACCATGAAATGCCATCGTCTGCAGCAATCGATCGGCCACTTCTTGAGGAAACATTCCTGGCTCCTGCAAGCATAGTGTTCCATCTTGTCTTTCTGTGCAAAACTTCTCTAGGTTGGCAGTCAGGAAATTCAAGCAAATATCAAGTAATGAATAAGGAGAAGCTTCCTCCTGTCATACACAGAACACAATGAAACAAAGGACAATTAGTCAAATCATTCTGTCTACGAATCTTCCATTACTCCCTAAGGTTGGTTTTAGGCAAATTATTTTTTGTTAGCCTGATTCTCACCAGACGAGGCAAATGTTATAAAAGGAGACATGTCCCTTGGAGCCATGCGAGGTCAGGTCGCACAATAAACAAGAGGTCAGAGTGATGGACAGACTGAAAGAAGATTTTTTTAAATCAAATTTTACTTCAGGATTTACACTATTTTTAATTTTTTTTTTAATCTAAGTCTACCCATATTAGAAGTTTACTACGAATCTACAATAGAAATGCAGATAAATTTCATACATTGCTAGGAGCAATTTTTGATATTGAAAAAGGTAGCTAGAGCTTTAGATCAAAGAAGGAAACTCAAAAAGAAGTATTTTAATGCCAAATTTTGTACAGCAACCAACTAACAACTATTACAGTATTCCTTCTATCTAGTTATAGATACTAATTTCCTCCTTTCTATGCTAAGCACCTGGAAATCATCCGTAATAGAACTCTGGATGCAAAGGACAAAGCAGAATAAGAAACTGAACTTTTCCTTCAGTTTGAGATTGTACATTGATATACAAAAATCTCAAAGGTTTTTTTTATTCCATGTCTAATAATAGCCTACTGTTTTCTGTCACACAGATTAATCAACATAAAGAATGACTCGCAGCACTGTGAATCATCCCCAGCACTAACAAAAGAAGGCCGAGTGACTGGTACATACTCCCCCAGACAATTTTGAAAATAACAGCATCAACTGTTGCCAGATAGCATCTGTAGGAAAAAATGTAGCTTGCCTTTTATACTGAAAGTTCTGGATAATTTCACCTTTCTTTCCTAGAGCACACAGTTTCTCTTCTCTTGCTTCATTTGTCTGATACGCTCGCCACAGTACAGAAATACATAAAAGGTTATATAGAAGAAATAAAGAAAATGTCAGAAATAAGTCTTCTGAAATAAGGCGCATGTATTTGAAGACTGGGAGGTATCACATTAGGGCAAAGATGGAATGGAGTTGATTTTCAAGGAATCGTGTATTGACAGTGAGAGACTGCACTTTAATAGCTCCTGAAGACTTAAGTACAGGTTTGGGAACTAGAAACTCCGAATTTTTCAAAGACAAGCACTGTCTGCAGCTTTTAACATGCAGCTTCCAACTCCTTTGACTCGATTTTGCTATGCTTAATTTTGGGTTTTTTTTAAGATGGATTATTACATTTTATTGTTGAAGAAAGAAAAGTTACTTTGTGATGCAATTTGCTCACATTACCAGAAAACAGCAATTTGGCTGCCTCCAACCTTAAACTGATATGAAAAGGAAGGACAGAGTTTGGAACTGTGTATGTCTTTTGTTTCTTTATAACATGCCACAACGCCTCAAGTACTTCTAAAGGGAAAAACCAACCCATTATTTTAAAATAGTAAACTTTTTAAAGCAAACAGGAAAATTTTCTTTTTAACCTGAAATTAATACACATACCCAAGATTTATGACAGCTGCCAATTCAACCAAAAATCAGAATCCTTACTCAAAAGCACATGAAAATTATTCCCACTGAAGCAAAGACATTCTCATCTCCCATCAGATCTTGTGCTTCTAATCTGATGCTTAACTATGACAAAACCATAATACTGGCTCTCTTCATTCCTTTTGGCACCGTTCCACAATTTCTGCCAAAAAAACTAAGACACTTTTATATATCAGCAAGTAAACTCCAGTAAGAATTTTTAGCCTTGCAGATAGGCCACTTGCCTATGACTCAGAAAACTATTTTTTTCAACCGCTCCCTCTAACCAACCAATCTGTAAACTGGAGATACTGTTTTATTTTTTATATCAAGTAATCACTTTATTATATGGAGATGTCCCGTGTGGACTTCTAAAGGAACAAAATCCACAAGCAGGGATCAATTACACTTGCAAACACTTTTATTAAGTCCACTTATACCCTTTACAGGAGACATTTGTAATGTTTCAATTTGTTGCCAAAAGGCTGAAGAAACACCAGGGCTCCCCAGGTAACCTGGGCAGACAGGGGAAACATTCTTATCTGTATCCAATAAAGTCCCTTGACAAGCATCATAAAAACAATTTCTTAGACTCTGCTACTGAAGCGGAACAGCTTGAATGCAATTCTGTGAACCTTTTACGGGAGGTAGCAGCATTCCTGCTCTCAACTTCTCTTTACTTAAAGAGAATATTGCCCAGTTAATGACCTCATAGTAAAAGTGTTCAGTTGTATTTTAGTTCTTAGAAGGTCAAGAATTGAGTGGTTCCTTTCTCCAGCTATGTGCTTTTGAATGTCAACCTTAAACCAAACCTGGCATTACTTTTCTGCTCATTTCACTTTATCATTCTAATACTCCAATGAGACCCTGGGAACGTGTGTCAATCATAACTCAGGATTTATTTTTATTTATTTAATAAAAATCATCCAGCAGTATTTGAGTGTCACTTACATTGTGTATATTTAACTTGTTCATAGCCATCTGCATTATTTGATACTTCCAAGTAACTTCATAGTTTCTTTCATTCTATCAAATTAGTTCAGTGGACAGAAAAATAAAAACTCCCCAAAATACAGAATTATGCATTATATGATGCAAGTCTGGGCATCTTCATTAGCTAAAACATGTTGTTATCAGAGTAACAGGACACATCTACAACCAGCTAGTCATAGAATAGTACAAAAAGTAGACTAATTGCACTGAGATGGGCTTCTACTGGCTTATTTTAATTCTTTTTAAAAGATAACTCGGTAAGTGCTCAATATAATCAAGATAAACAAATAGAAGTGTCCTGGGGTAGGGGGGAATAAACTGCATGGCTCCTGGCACCTGACAGAAACCCAATACACCCGTAGACTGAAATGCAACACCTACTTCAACACGACGTCACGCAGTGCAGCTCGTAGCTCACGCACGAGTGCAGCTGGAAAGGTTCACATGAAGAACACCACCCTCCACTTTTCCTTTTAAAAGCTCCTCGAATCGACTTTAAACGCTGCTCAAATATATTTAACCTAAATTTCAACATGCAGTTAACAAGAAAAAAAAGAGCTTAAGGGGACATATTAAAGTACCTGGAATCAGAGAATTTTAAGCCCTGCATTATGCCTCAATTAACTGAGTACAAGTATCAAAACAAAATCCTGTTCCTTTGGGGAAGCATCACCACAAAACGGCCTTCTTACACAACAGTAACTAATAGACAGGTTTAGCTGATGTTTGTCCATAGGTAATTGCAATCTAACTTTGCGCAAAAAGTAAATTCCACTGCTGCATCAGCCCTTCTCACTATAGGTATCATAATTCTACCAACACCAGCCTGAAAGATTTTGTTCCTTTGGGTTTTGTGCCTCGGATTCATTAAAAATCAAACCTTTTTTTTCCATACACAGTTTTTGGGGGTTAAAGTTGATAGTGATACAAAGTTGGCAGAGATCAGGAGAGGTCTAAAGTGAAATAGTGTCACATTAAAACTACATAGTAAGGCCACATATTTCAAGATTAATATCACAAGCTTCAGAGATAGAACACAGAATGGCCTGGAAGGGATCTTAAGATATCATTTAATCCAACCTCCCTGTCGTGGGCAGGGACGCCTCTTGACTAGATCAGGCTACACATGGGGATCCAATGGGGATCGAACCCGTGACCTTGGTGTTATCAGCACCACGCTCTAACCAAGTGAGCTAACTGGCCCCCTCATAAATTGATCAATTAGAAATGACTGGAGAGAAGAACCTGAATGGTTTGCTTAACCACAAGAAAACAACATAAGGCAGCCAAAGAAGGTATCAGGAGGAGCATTAGGCAAAAAAATAAGTGTTATGTCATTTTTCAAGACACTTTGATCTCATGGGGCTATTTATCTTGAGATGCCTGCACCACTTCAGATTGAATACAACAGCTACTAGAATGCTCTGGGGAAAAAAAAGCAGGTTGGGAGCAGGAAACAAAACCAGCTTTTCTTAGCCTAGCAGATAAAAGGTGAGAGATGTGAATGCCTCCTAGAAATACAGCACCGTGAAGAAAAACCGTAGAAGGAAAGCAAGCTTAATAGGTGAAGCACAAGTGCCAGCACAGCCACAAAGGCCCACAGAAACGCCACGAACTAGAATTTTGGGCATAAATTTGATGTCGGTACCTAGCTCCAAAACATCAAACAACGAAGTTCTACCCCAGCCCACTGAGTAGAACGCCAGGCGCAAAAGGGACTTCTTATTTTAAAACACAAGCTTTATTAGGGGACTGAATGAAACTGTAACAAGGGCTGAGAGTAGATCACCCAGGAATTTCTTGCTAGTCCTTTAAAAGCAAATGTGCACACTCATCTCTCAAACGGAGGAGCAACCAAAACAGCACCCGCAGTTCTGCTCCGAGGCCGCCTTCAGCAGGGGAAGGCTTCTTCACCGCCACCTCTGCCCAGCGCCGCGCTGCCACAGCACCGCCACCCAGGACACCCGCCAGCAAGGCCCACACACCACACACACACACAAAAAAAATAAAAAATGGAGAAAACAAACAAACAAGCAAACAACACCCCCCGTGCTTTCTGTGGCTCGGCTTTTTCCAGAGAGCCTCCAGCCGAAGCAAACCCCAGCGGGAAGGGGCTGTTTGAGGCTCCTGGCGAGGGGAAGGCAGCACCAGCCCGGCTCTGCCCCTCGCCCCGGCCGGCCCAGGAGCGCTGCCCCTCGGCCCTGCGCGGCGGGAACCCGGCCGCAGCCGCCGCTCCCCGACCCCGCACGGCGCTGCCAGAGGAGACGGACGGCGGCGGGGAGGCCGGGCCAGGCCGGCCATCACCCCGGCGGCCGCTGTGGCGGAGCCGGGGCGGCCCCGGCCGGGCTCGAACGTCTCCTCTGACGGGTCTCGATCGCTCTTTTATATAACCGGCAGCAGTTACACAACACGGAGGGGAGCCCGGCTCGGGGGTAGGGGCCGCCGCGGCCCACACCGGGTCGCTCCCGGCTCTGGAAGGGGAAGGGGGGGGCCCGCCTCGCCGCCGCTCCAGCCGCCGGCCTCACCTGCCCGGGCGGGGGGCAGCCCCCGACCCGCCTGACAGCGCGGGGCTCGCGGCGCCGCCATCACGGCCCCTTCCCCCGGGGCGGCTGTTCACCTCAGCTCCCCTCCGCCGGGCGCTGTCACCCTGCGGCGGGGGGCGGCCAGCCTGCCCGCCCGCCCCCACCGGCAACACCACCCCCCCACCGCGCTCCCCTCAGCGGCTCCTCGGCCCGGCGCCGCTCACTCACCATCGCGGCGCTGGGTGCCGGAGGCGAGCGCCCAGCGAGCCGGGTCCCAGAGCTTGGCTCCTTTTTTTTTCTTTTCTTTTTTTTTTTTTCTCCCCCCCCCTTCCCCCCCCCCCCCCGTTTTTTATCCCCCCCCCCTCCTCCGACCTGGAAGTGAATCTGCCTCAGCTGGCCGGGAAGCGGCGCCCAAGCCGCCTCCTTTAAAGGGGCCGCGTCTCGCTCCGGCTGAGCGGGAACCTTCAAAATCCACCTCTCGGGATAAAAGGTGCAAAGTGTTAGGAGAAGGGGCCGTTATCCCACAAAGGGTGCCAGCCCGGCGTGTTACGGGGTGTGTGAGACCTTCCCTGACGCCTTTTTGCTTTTATTTCGGAGCAAGGATGGAGCGGCCCCCAAGCGCCTTTGGGGAATCCCTCACAACCTTGTTCCTCAGGGGTGAACCTCGGTAATTTAAATGTTCCCTGCCCAAACTAGTTTATTCTGGCAATATTTTATTCAGCTTATTAGTTTATTCAGCTCCAGTACAATAGGCTTTTGCCACCTGATTTGGAGAGGAGCTTTGCCATGAGCTTTTATACAAAATAATTCCACGTTTCAGATGCAGTAGTAAGTGATGAAAACCTGTCTCCCAGCAAATAGGTACTATAATGTATTGCTGGTAAATAGAATACAATTATTTTTTTCTTTGAGGATCCAAAGAGTGCTACAGTTACCCCATCCAAGTAAAATATAAAGAGTCTACTGCTAAACCTTTTAAAGAGTGGCTGATTCTACATACTTTGAATAATAGTTGTTTGCAAACCAGCAAAACACATAAATATTAACGTGAAGGAACAATTGCTAAAATCATTCATGGTTTTGTCACTACAAGACGACAAAAGGTTCTACAGATATTATCGAGCACAATTTTGCCTGTTTAAGGTCTACATAACAAAGATCAGTTATAGCCCCGATTCTTTAGGATGTTGATGTAGAGAAAGTCAATTACATGCTCAGGATCTGGCAACAACAGAATCGGAAGTTCTCGTGTTCTGAATTTAACCACTTAAAAATCTAATCTGCTCAGAATAAATAATTGTATATAATTATGAAACAGAAATTAGCTTAAATAAGTAAAGGGAGGGGCTAGGACTTATTTTTAGTCCATTACATGTTTGTTCCACACCCTAATGTCTTTCGGAGCTTCCAGGCTGCTCTTTCCCTACCCATTAACAAATTCACTCGTTCACTCCAACCTGCGTATCACCAGATGTCTTGTCTTTGCCTTCTTTTTCTCATTCCATCTGGATTTATGACAGGAACTATCTTTTCTTTCTCCTATCTGGGCTCAGACAGTGAAAACTTCCAAGTGACAGCCTGCTCCCCTGCTCTCAGTGCCCATCCTTGGCTGGCCTCGCTGTACTCGAGAGCCACCGCAGTGAAGGAAGCCTCCCTGCGCCACTTTGCTCCTGTTGTGGAGAGGCCGCACATTTAAGTTGGCACTGGCTCAGCACAGGCATCAGAAATGGCAAAGACAGAATCCCAGCACTAACAGTTGCTTCAAAGGTTTGAATCAACAAACAAAGAATTTCTACTGAGCTTGTGCAAACTGAAATTTTTCAAAGCCAGGTTTTCAGAAAAGCAGTATTGCTGGTACAAAAGCAGTTCGTCTTCCAGTTTGTCTTCTCCAGAAGAGAGGACTTGACACAAAAAATTCTCAGGCAGCAGTCAGCATGGGCCAAGCGACGTATATTTTCTTACTTGCCTTCTCACAGACATGTCAGTGGTTTTTGTCAATACATTTTTTAAATCAAGATTTTAGCTTCCTGTGGACAATGTTATCTTAACTATAACCTTAAAACTGAAAAGTTTTAAGGAAAGACTTGAACATTCCATCAGCACATCAGGCAGCTGGTGCCACCGGTCTGCCTGGCAATGGTTCTTGCAGTTAGCTCCAGTCATTAGTAAACAACCTGTTTTCTTCCTATGGGAGCTCAAGTACAAGATTTAACCAAGTTTTATTTATCTCAAAAGTTTGCCAAGACGGTGTTATGCTACTGAAGTAACTGGGGACAAAGTGTTGTCAAATGTTCTTTGAAGTTAAATTTAACTCTAAGCAATTTGTCACGGAAATGTGCTGCTATATTCTCAGGAAATTCGTTTTGTGCTCAAATACTACTGGAATTGGATAGCACCCCATATTTGTACAAATATTTTAATATCACATCTGGCTTAAATTACTCCACAACTGGAGAACCAGGGTTTGCTGGGTGTTGTAACCTGTTTACCAGTCGGGTGGGGGTTGCCAACAACAGTGGCGCTGCCTGCGCAGAGACAGTCGGATGCAGAGTTCCTTCTGTCTCTTCAAAAAGCACCTGGAAGATATTTTGTTGTTAGCACAAAAAGGAGCGGTTGCTGATAACAGTCACTAACAGTAACTCCCCTGTTCTAAAACCGAGCTGAAAATTATTTAGGTGTTAATCCCAGACAAAAACACACGGCCAAGGAGTTGGGGAGCTGGTAAAGCAGCCCTGGCTTGTTCGCCTTCCTTAGTGTATGAATCTGCACAGTAATATCTCAATTTATGGATTTGAATGTCCTGAATAAGACCTCAGAAATATGTATCCAACGGCAAAAAGCCTCTGGAAGCACTAAAAAACGTAATATTGCTTAAAACTTCTGAACCGTAGGTCTCCGGTGGTTGCGAGAGGGCGAGATGAGCCGCATCGACCGCTCGGCGCTCGCCGGAGGAATCGCATCGATCGCTCGGCGCTCGCCGGAGGAGCCGCATCGATCGCTCGGCGCTCGCCGGAGGAGCCGCATCGATCGCTCGGCGCTCGCGGGCGGCCCTGTCGGCTCCGGCATGGCCGGTCTGGTCAACTTCGAGGACGAGGAGGAGGTGCGGGCTTACCTGGAGAACCTGCACGTTGAGTACAGCTACCAGTGCTTCAAGGAGAAGGAGCCGGACGGTAAGCGGCCGCGCTGTGACCCCCTTCGCGCCTCCCCGGGGCCGGCGGGAGCCTGACCCCCCTGACGGCTGCCTTGCAGGCTGCCAGCGCCTCGCCGACTACCTGGACGCCGTGCGGAAGGACTTCGTGGCGGCGGCGCGGGTGCTCCGCGACAACTGCGAGGCGAACGGGCACAGCGAGAGCTGCTACAAGCTGGGGGCGTACCAGGCCATCGGCAAAGGTGGGCCGCCGTCCCGGGGCCCCACCGGGGGCTCCTCCTGCCCTCAAGCCTTCAGTTCCCTCGAAGCCCCTCTTGAAAACCCTCGGACTTTCAGTTGCCTCTAAACCCCTCTTGTCCCTGCTCTCGTGCCTTCATTTGCCTCTAAACCGTCTTGTCCCTGCTCTCATGCCTTCATTTGCCTCTAAACCCCTCTTGTTCCTGCTCTCGTGCCTTCGTTTGCCTCTAAACCTCTCTTATCCTTACCCTTAGGCTTTCAGTTACCTTCAAACTCTCCTGTCCCTGCCCCTGTGCCTTCAGTTGTCTCTAAACTCCTCCTGTTTGCTGGTGTCTTGGCACAGTGGTTGGGGGTGTTGCTGGTTTTAATGTGGTGGCCCTGCCAGCAGCATGAACCCCTCTGCATAGGGGCACCAGGGAGGGTGGCCTGTACGTGTAGGGGAGCACAGACCTTGGTTCTACAAAAGTTCTGAACAGCTGCATTTCCTCCTGACCTTGAATGAGGAACTACCTGTCCTGCCCCTTTTATGATCACATAATAAAAGCTGGGGAAGGGTGGAAAACCTTAAACCGCTTCTTTTTAAAGAATCTACTTTAGGTTAACCACATGTATTTTATTTTTTTATAATTATATCTGTGTAAGTGGTAAGTATATCCAGTTCAGGACATTGCTGTGTGTTTTTGTTCTTAAAATTTTAATTTCTCATCTCGCTGTTTTTTTTAAGAGAAAGTAAGGAAGAAATAAGCTTGCAGACTGGTAACATTGCTTACATAAGTAGGCCCCAAGTCTGCCCAAAATATATCTGCTGGTACAGTAATGGGAAACAGTTGAACTAGTGAGGCTTCTTCCAAATGACAGTACTAGTAAGGAACATGATATTTTTACTGTAGTTCAAAACTAGTAACAGTCTCAGTGTACGTGTACATATACCAGCAAAGAGTACTTTGCCTAGTGTAAGCTATTAAGAAATCCACGGATGTAGTAGTGGAAAGAATGTTTTGTGGGTTTGGAGTTGGTTTAGTTTTTTGGTCTGCATAAACTGTTGTGATTACTGGGGAGTAGAGGGGAGGGCTTCCTATCTTGAAGACGTGTGCCTGAAACAGTAGCGTCTCTGAAGTCCTAAATTTTGGCTGTAGCATCTAAAGAGAGGTGCTGTTTCCCAAAGAGCTCCGGTCTGCTTTAGCATGTCCTCATGGTAACCTTTTGGTTTCTTGGCTGACAGGTGGACTCGACCTAGATCTGAAAGCTGCCTACAACTCTTTTATGAAGTCATGTGTGAAAGGTGGGAAGAAGTCAGTAAATGCATGTCATAATGTAGGGCTGCTGGCCCACGATGGGAGAGTAAACGATGATAAACCCGACCCTGTTGTTGCTAGAGACTATTACACAAAAGCTTGTGATGGCAATTTTGCTCCGAGCTGCTTCAACCTCAGTGTGATATACCTGCAGGGGGCTCCTGGGGTCCCCAAGGACATGAACCACGCTTTGAAGTACTCGCTGAAAGGTTGTGAGCTGGGTCACATCTGGGCTTGTGCCAATGCCAGTCGAATGTACAAACTGGGAGATGGCGTTGAGAAGAACGATGCTAAGGCAGAGGATTTGAAAAACAGGGCAAAACAGCTGCATAAAGAACAGAAAGAAGCCCCAATTTCTTTAGCGTTTGGGGAATAAAACTGTCAGTTGCAGTTATTAAGGTTACAGTTTTAAATGGCAAGTGAACTTGTTATTTAAATCGTGAGTATACTGTTTTCAGTCACAATAAACAAATACCCTGTATTTGCATATGCAAATAAACATATTTTTGTGGATGCAACAAACATTACCAACTCTACTGTGCCTTTCTACATTTTTAAATACACAGGTTCTTAAATGTATTGCTTAGGTCCCTCTTCTGCTTTAAGGAAGACAAAAACATCTGGCCTTTTGGAATTTTGTCCCCATGGCTTCAAGTTTGGCCATAACATTCTTCTTTTTCTTTTTGTTTTTTTTTTCCTCTCCCTTCCACTGCAAATGTTTATAACCAGGAACTGTAATTCTGTACTGAGTTCAGGCTGAATAGCTTCCTGTTATGTAAAGGTTTCTGCTTTCTGGAGACTGTCATGAATCCACTGTGTTTTCTGAGCTAACCTCTTGCTGGAACAAGCAGAGATTTTGATCTGCTTTCACATGATGGCTGAATCTCACCACTTCCACTTTAAAACCATGTTTATTTTGTTCTCTTTGACCACAGAAATATTGTCCTTTGCTTGTACTGTCAACTTTGAGCTGTGAGAAGTTCATTCAGGCTGTGTCTTCATCCTGGATTTTGCCTTTTGCTGTCTGTGACCTTTCCAGGTCCGGGGGGATATGCCACTTGAGCACTTGAGGCCCTGAAAACGTGAAGTTTTGCCCTCATCAGCTTAGATCTAGAAGCATTTAAGTCCCGGTCAGATGATGCCCAAGCCCAAACCAGTAATGACCTTGTAGGGCACATAGAAACAGCTCTGTGTAGAGGTCTTGCAAAAGAAATGGGCAGGAGAGGAAGGAACTTCATTAGCTGTGTGGGGCAGATTAGATAAAGGGGCAGAGCTTAAGAGAACTGCCCCAGATCATGAGGGAAACAAGAGAGTGAGGAATTGGCCTTCTGAATTACAGATGAGTATCTAAGGCCTGAGGTTTCCTTTCAGACAAGGCATGTGCACAGGTTTTCAATACCTCTAGTCTGAATTTTGCTTTTAACATTTTGCCAGCTGGTCTTCCCTGTGTAGCCGCGTGTCGCGTGTGCCTGACTGCTTCAGGATTGCTGTCCAGCACACCGTGATCGCTCTTTGTTCAATTACACACAAGTTGTTATACTTCGCTGCTAGCTTCTGAAACTTGTTGTTTTTATAATACAGATTTAGGGAACAAGGTGCTAACAGATCAGATTTTGGACTCAAATCCACAGCTTAAATATATGCAAACTCTAACTAAACATCCGTATTTTGAAACAGCTGTCCGAATAAGTAGGGCAGTGTATGTGGGCATAGTCATGCACTGACATGATCCATTATAGTTTTGGTGTGTATAAATATATGCAAAGTTTGCAACGTGTGTGTATGTTCTGCTGCAAATTTACTGCTGATTTAGAGCATGAATACTCTGGCAGTGGTCTGAATAAAGATACAAACTTACATCTTTAAACTTGTATCTTCAAACTGGTATCCCACTTGTAAGTGGGAGAGTAACCAGCACTAATTTCATAGAATGGCTTAGGCTGGAAGGGACCTTGGAGATCATCTAACCCAACCTCCCTGCCATGGGCAGGGATGCCTCTCAACTAGAGCAGGTTGCTCAAGGCCTCATCCAACCTGGCCTTGAACACCTCAAGGGAGGGGGCATCTACAGCTTCTTTGGACAATTTATTCCAGAGTCTTTCCACCCTTGTACTGAAGAATTTTTTCCTAAGATCCAATCTAAATCTATTTAACTTAAATCTATTTCCCCTTGTCCTATCAGTGGACACTCTTGTAAAAAGTCCCTCTCCAGCCTTCCTGTAAGTTCCCTTCAGGTATTGGAAGGCAGTTATAAGGTCCCCCTGGAGTCTTCTCCAGGCTGAACAATTCCAGCTCCCTCAGTCTGTGCTCATAGCAGAGGTTCTCCAGCCCCTGGATCATCTTTATGGCCTCCTCTGAACTCGTTCCAGCAGATCCATATCCCTCTTACCATGGGGACACCAGAACTGATGTAGTATTTGAGGTAGGGTATCAAGAGCAGAGTGAAGGGGGAGAATCCCCTCTCTTGATCTGCTGCCCACACTCCTCTTGATGCATCCCAGGACAGGGTTGGCCTTCTGGGCTGCATGAGCACACTGCCGGCTCATGTTGAGCTTCTCATCTATCAACACCCCCAAGTCATTCTCTTCAGGGCTACTCTCAACCCACTCTGTGCCCAGTTTGTATTTGTGCCTGGGATTAGCCCAACCCAGGTGCAGGACCTTGTATTTTGACTTGTTGAACCTCATGCAGTTTGGCCATTGCCACAGCTGAAAGCAGAATTGTTAGAACGCTGTCTCAGGCAGAGCATGGATAAATTAAAGCAGATCTTCCAACTTAACTGCACTTTAACAAACTTCCTGGAAAGGCTGTGCTTACTGCTGGGATAAAAACCCCAGCGGCACAGTGCAGTGATGGAACGGGTCCACTGAAACGACAGGTGGCAGTGTGTGAAAAACTTATTGCGTACAGTGGGTGAAAGGCCCATGAGTCTTGTTTTCAGCAGCCTGAAAAAAATAGCGGTGGTGACAAAAGTGAGATTGATTTTTCTGTTAACACAGGTAATACTTTATGGATGTTCAAGAAGGTGTTTTAGAGGAGCACGCTTTGCCTGATTCTTTGCTAGGTACTGTTCTGAGCATCTGTTTCGCTTGGGAAAGGTAAGTAAATGGTACCTCTGCAGTGCCTAAACGTGTAGTAGTAGTAAAACAGTTTGGAAGCTGTGCGTTCAGAAGTCAGCAATTACAGGTGGCTCAAGGTGTGGGGGAACTGGGTGACATTTTATGCCCTAATCTTTTTTCTTTTTTTTTTAAGCTTATAATACTCACTGCCTGTGAGTGGCTTGTTCAGGTCCTCAGTCCAAATGAACTTGCGCACTAGGGCTTTCTCCCACCAGGGCTCTGTCAGCGATCCCCGGGAGAACTTTCAGTCAACACAAACAAAAGGGCACCTGGCAACATCCTGAATACAAGTGACACATGTTGCAGGGAATTAAAGCCACATACAAAGTGCATGTTTTGGCGAGTTTCTTTTATCACACAAGAGAACTCAAGAGGCTTGCAAAGTTTAAATATTCTAAAATGAACGAGTTTTACAAAAAAGCTGTCAAGCATGTTAGTGCAGATAAGTTTATGAAGTATCCAATTTTGTATTAGCAATTGTAAAGGTAAACTCACATTAAAAGTAAGGCTCTTTTGTTAACACTAAACCACCATGAAAAACAGTTGAAAGTGTTTTCAGTTTTCAGGCTGTCTCTGAATGGTTTGCTGCCTCTTCTGGACATACCATTCTATCTTTTTTACATAGATATTGATGATGCTGTAAGAGATGCATCAAATGGGTAAGGCTGCCTCTTATTTGACTGTTTTCCCCCCAAAGTGACAAAACATCAAAACCAAAAAGTCTAATTTCATTGTATTATAAATTATATGTGGTTAATGCAGTCTCTAGCAGAGAGTATAGACTCTGCTTATAGCAGTCCAGTCTCAACCTAGAGACTATGTTCAGGAGATGTCATCAAAAATCTGTTAAGAGGTAAAAGCTGTGCGGCAAATTTTGGCTTATAACCATCTTACTCTGCTATTATGAGGGCATTACCAAAAGGCCAGTATCTTCCTTCTCTTTCTTTTTACCGGATGTCATAGAAGCTAAATTTTATCTCCTCTTGGGAAGAAAATTGTTCCTCCAAAGCCTCTGAGGTCATAAAGAAAGAGTGATAGATATGTGATCATAATAGCACGCTTGGAAACATGGAAAACTTGTCCTCTTCAGGATCAGTGGATTGTCTGAGAAATAAAGGAGTTTATCCCACCTTCATAGCTCCTAAACCACTGTCTGCTTTCTCTTTCATTTACTTACTGATCTAAGCATACAGCCAACCTCCTTTAACAAAGTGGCAATATACTTCAGAAGGAATGTGACCACCTCTAACTAAATAGACTTCTGAATACATGGCTTTAAATGATGAAAGCATTCACTGCAGGATGCTCCCTGCAGCTGTGAATACATCACCGATGGAGTGCTGGTTTTGTACTGAGATGTAAAAAACACGAGCACTACATCTTACTGTGTTGTTAAGTGTCATTTGGATTAATACTGGATAAAAGATGCTGTCAAGTAAAGAAGCTGTATGACATTGGAGAAACAGAAAAACAGACTTGTAGTGGTTATGTTTCTGTCTTATACTGTAATAAATATATTAGGCCACTTGTGTGAACGACACCCCCTGACCCAAAGACCCACGGTCTAAGATTCAGGATCGTACAAAATCCCTAGTACATATTTCAGCACCAAACAGTAGTATCCTGCTGTGATTTTCCAGACACTATCAACAATACAGCTCAGAGTCCACACAAAACAGATTTCTCCAAGACTCTGAAGACTTCTGTGATCAATTCTCTGCCAAATTTTTGATGTGTAATTTTGTATGCTGTATCTGTAGCCTCCCAGTGCTTTCATATTGTTATCCACAGTTGAAGCAAATACAATAACCACTAATTACACTAATTTCACACTATATCACATATTTCTGATTTGTTGTTATTGCCTTCTACTCTAATACTAGTTACAATTACCAATGGTATATTTGTTCCAAATATGATGTTTTCCATTTCTTACATACACACTTTGTTTTTACAGTCTTGTTTGTTAATACGGCTTTGTAGTGTAGTCTTTTTTTGTAATCCTCTCTTCCCCTAGATCAACTAGCAAGAAAACTGTGTGATACAGAATTAAAAAATTAAGGCCACTTTGAGCAGTGATTTCACATGGGGATTTGAGCATCTGCTCCAATTCATGTGTGTGGTGGGAGTTCTCTATAAGATCTCATTCTGTCTATGCAGAACTGTAATACGGTGCTTTAAACACACCCTGGAGAGTTTTTCTTAGCAACTAAGAGGCTTCTGGTAAAACAGAAGAAAGGAGGAAGATGAAAACCTCACATATTTATACAGCAATTGTCACCCACAGCATTCTAGTGCACTTCACCCAGGGAATCACAAGAAACGCAGAGTTGCTTTTCAGCTTACAGAGCCACTGAGTACAGATTTGGGGTAAGGAAGCCATCAAAGAAAAATATGAACTGTTAGGCCATGTAATTTCATAACTCGAAGATGAAGCTAACCTGAATTTCTCTTAGAAGTTCCTTATTCTGACAGTCCTCGTTTGACACTTAACGGCCTGGTCTCAGCATTTCATTTTCTCACAAAAAGCACTGAAAAGAAGTGAGCTGGTTTCCTTCCAGCTCTCCTGTGACTGGAAGGACGCCACGTTCCTATAGAGCTTCCTGCCCAGGAAACTCTCATTGCTTTGCAACAACCTTTTCTGCAAACTCCTGAGAAGGAGACCTGTATTATGTCTGTAGTACAGGGAAGGAGGACAAGGCACTGAATGACTCTTGACTTACTTGAGGTCACACGATGTCAGAAGGGGCCCAAACTGATTATTCTCCAAACAATATTTAGCATGGCAAAGACTTGTCAATTCTTTACAAGCCAAGAAACACTAAGATGGCAAATGGGCCTTTAAATGTTATTCTGATAATACTTGTGGAGTATTATTCTGGAAAGATGCAACAGCCACCTCAGCACAAGTGTTGCTAATAACTGCTGAGGTGAAAAATAAGCAGCTGTGACGCTGTCAACGCTGTGAACAGTCTTGCTGTGTTACCTTCAGGGAAGTTATTTTGTGTGCCTTCTTAAGTGAAATGTTTTCTCTATGGCATTGTTTTGCTTATTTGTTCCGCAGTTAGTACAAAGGAAATACATAGTACCTTACCTGTCAGGTAGGCTGAGATAGAGTCACGTTAGCTGTCACAGGAACCCAAACCTGCCTCAGACCACAGTACTTGTGCTGAACAGATGCTGGCCCCCAGAGAGATTATATATACTTTGAGCTAAAAAGCTTCAGATCTTTATGAAACTCTGATCTTATTCTGCATCCTTTTCTGCTGGGTTTTGTGAGTTTTACACATTTCTCAGAACCCAGGAGCTGATACCAGAGGATGCCAGGTACTGACATAGTTACAAAAGCCACAAAATGTGTGAAGAGATTCAATGCAAGCAATGGTTTCTGTAGGAGCAGCACAAAGGTTTTGTTACAGTAAACAATAAAAACTTCCCACACGGTTTAAGAGTTATTCAAATTATCTGTGCGGTGTACTTGGCTTTTTAATTTCTGTTTTCTGTGTATTGCAACGTGAACCACCCAAGTGTGATGTTTGCTGACTATTCTGTTCATTGCTTCCACAACAGACTACGGACATTTCCAGATCATGCTATCACAACACCGTAGTGACAGTGCTGATCCACTGATGGTTTAAACTGCAACACAAATTAAAAGCTAGTTAATATAGTTCTACAAATGACAGGAGGTAGCTGATCCCTAGTGGTCAGTTCTAATTCTCTATGAACTTTCTTTCCTAATCTAATGCCACCCTAATAAGTGTGTTAAACTAAAGCCTATGGTCAAAATGTATTTTCTTATGCAGTACCTGTATGTGTCCCTTTAGGTAAGAGTATGAAGCATTTGGTCCTTTCAAATGCAATATGATTTTGCCTTAGACATTGTGCAGTTACAAGTTGCAACCTGAGGCTATATTTATACCAGAGCAGAGATCTGGAAACATTTTATATATACTATTTTCCCCATTACAATCTTTGGGAAACAATGTTGAGAAAATGTTTTGGTCTATGATTTGAATAAATAAATAACCTCCATTTGATTTTCATGAATATTTTCCCTCAGCATTTTGCAGTCCTGAGTCAGAACACTTGCTGTCATCCCACAAGCAGATACACAGCAACAATCAGTGAGAACCTGGAGCCAAGTAGTGGAAAAGTTGGTTATCTTAGAAGCACCAGTCAAAATGTTGCCCTCCAGAGAGGCAAAGGTGAGGTCCTTGCCAAAGCGCAACGACAGCATCGTGCACACAGCCTGGGAAAATTGGACAGAGAGGCAAGTGGAGGCACCCAGTGCTCAGGAGCCTACTGCAGACCCTGCTGAAGAGCAGCAAGCTTCAGGCTGTTCATGATCCACTTCTGCTCTTGAAAGGCATTAACATTGCCTGAGGACATATATAAGGTGACAGAAAGAAAGTAACATCTTCTGATATTTAAGTACAAAAGAACAAAACTTTCTGATTCAGTTTCTGTTCACTAGGCTGGATCAGAGAGATTTGAGTCTGGGAAACAGCTATAACCTTGAAAACTAATTGCATTGAACCTGACGACTGAAAAATTTTCTTTCAGAAATTGCATTTTTGCGCAATTTGGGTTATGGGATATTTCTCTGCTTTTGCCATGACACTGCAAATTGATCTGATGAATGTGTGGAGAGGAATTGATTGAGTTCTCTCTGTGCTTGGAGGCTTGAACTAATAAGTGACAAACATAAATGCTGTTTCTTGTCAGAAATTGCTGTGTGCGATACTGCTCAGCCTATGAATATAGTTAAAACCAAAGGGACTCCGCACACCTTCTGCAGCACATCAAGCATCAGCTTCCCTCAGCTGGGACCTTTGTGATTGTTTTAAAGAACTTCCTGGAGTGTAACTTTGCTTGGCCCAAACACTCCAAGATGATTGTTCATAGCAGAGCTGTTGAAGGAAAACAGGATCAACGTACTAGAGTGTGTAAAGAGAAGGGTGGGTTCAAAATAAAAACGAGCCAGTATAAATTGCATAGCAGAGGAAGTGTTTCTAGCCAGAACTTACCTGTCCTTATACAAAATGAGATCAACTGATTAATTAATTCAAAGTGAATTCTATTTTTTCTCTTTGCTCAATCAGTAAAAAAGTACAAGTAATTGAGTTTTGACCCTTGAAGCATCTCCTGATCCCAGAGGGGCGTCAGATCAAACTGCTTTCTTCTTGGATGACGCCAGAGAGCAGCAAGAGCTACAGTAACAGTGTGTGCAACAGAAAGCCCGCTAGGACTCCCTGTAGATGCTAGACTACCTCCTTTAGCTCTGGAGTTAAACAGATGACAATTTCCAGAGCTTGGTCCCAGGTATGTGTGCTCCTAAAGGACCAAAGGCTATTGTGTTAATTTAATGAAAGCATATCATGGCATATTCAGACCAGGTCTTTCCTGGAATATAATCCCAAATCAGATCAAATCAACTCTCAGATACCTGCAAAGTGTCTGGAGGACAGGAATCATTCACCAGTTCCAAATGTCCTCTGTTAATCCATACAGGGTGAAACTCCCAGCAGGAATATGCCCCTGTGGCACCAACACATGGCTCTTAATGTGCATTTATTAAATGAGGGCCTGCAGAGAGTCCCCTGTGGGGCAGAGAAGGGGAGAGCTGGGACAGAAATGTGATCCTTCATCACAGGCTTCTTCACTTTCTATCTGTAGCCAGGGCTGAGCCAGCGGGTAGGTGCAGACACACACACAGAGGTCTGGTTTTTGGAAACTGAGCAAGATTTTAGTTCAGACCCAGCCGCGCATTTATTTGATGGGATCACAATAGCTGTTTGAAGCATTCCCGGAATCCATTAAAGGCTGAAGAGTGCCCAAGCACTTTAGATTGCAGGCAGTCTAAGTGCTCAGAATGGATAAAAGGTTAGAGATAGTCATCTGTATTTTTTTTAAAAAAAATCCTAACCGCACAACAAAACCCAAATGTTCTCATGATCTGGCAAGCCTTTTGTGTGCTGCCCTCTCTACATGCTGTTCGGCTGTGTTTTTCTTATTTTCCTGTGGGAGGACTGTTCCCTTGGCTACCAGTGTTGGCCTCTAACAGTTGGCATTTGGGCTCTCAGAGCTAACAGGATGAAAACATTGCTCTGTTTTCCTTTCATTCCTACAGGAGCGCAGGGAACACAACTGGACAGGTTCCTGGTAGGTAACAGCTCTGGGTGATACCACTGCATCGAGTCAGGTGATTTTGCCCTGCTGCACCCTCCCCTTCCAGGCACTGCTCCAGTAGATCTCTCTCTTTCTGCTGGCTACTGCCTTGTCAGAGAAGCGCTAACGGGAGGTGAGGTTTGGGGCTCACTTCTCTGCCGTCCTGCACAGGGTAGCACACGCTGCCTTCAGCTGCTCCAGCCAGACGGACTGCTTTTCAGCCACATGCTGCATCATGAGGCATAAGATGCACAGCCAGTCTCTTGCTAGGTCACAGCAGACACAGCTAATGCCTCAAAGCTATAATCAGCACCTCTTAATCTTTCTGGCTTTCTGTATTAAGGCCATTGTTTCTTTTGCATTGAGAATAGTCTTGTCTCCTCTCGAGACCTCAAGGTCTCGCCTTCATTTGCTGTCAAGTGCTCCATGAAGCTCCATTTCATTAAAGCCTCCGCACAGTGACCTTTGCACAGTAACGTGCTCCCCGTAGTCCTTCCATAGTCTGAGGCTGCTCTCATTTAAATTACTGTTATGTTGAGGGAATCAAATACATCTTTTTCTCTACTTAAGTGCCTGGAGCAAACTAATGTCCTTCTGCAGTCATGAAACACAACAAAGGGACCGTGATTCAGCGGGCAAGGTGAGGCTTGCAATCTCTATGGAAACTGGAGATCAGTCTAATGACAGGGCAGAAGAAGCAAGAACACAGGTCCATCAGATGAACAGAAACCATCAGATCTCAGACAAGACGACAATAAATGTGGTGAGTGGATGAAGAGTTGTACACTAGCTAGTTGTGAACCTGGTAAGGACTTGTCATTTGTAGTCACCAAAGCCTGTGGCACAGCAAGAGCAAATACTAACACCACTAACCTGTATTGGGAGAAAAAGAGGAAAAATCATAAATATAGAAAGTCTATATTGCCTTTTTTTTTTCTTCTCTATGTTTTCTGTTGTGGTTATACCAGATAAAAATATGAGCAAAACTCATTCAGAGATGTGCCTGGTGCACATGCTGATTGATCCTGTGTTTGTAAGCAGGGCTGCTGGCTTTGCCTGCCAAAAAGGCTCAGAGGATAGAGAAGGCAGAAAGGGAGGAGGAACATGGGAAGAATTGGTGCAGGAGCTGCATCCAGGTGTTGGCTCTTTTCCAGGAATTTCCAGTGTTGCTGCCTAGTTCAAGAACAGAGGGAGGACAACGAACAGGCTGGTTTGCTGAGCCTGCATGACCGGCTCTGCATTTCTTGTCGGGAAGATGTGCAAAATGAAACCTCTTTTCAGAGGCCAAAGAGGTCAAACTGTAGGGTCTTGCTGTGAAAAAAAAAAATCTTAGAGTTCTCCTCCACTTTGGTATCCGGGAGCTATAACCAAAGAACTGCCCTGAATCCAAGAGCCTGGAAGTGCTGGGAGTCCAATGAGTGGGTCCATCAAGTCAGGCAACCAGCCCAGACTGTGACAGCTTATATGTCCCTATTAAACAAAATTAATTTTCCAGTTTATTTCTACAAAACCTCTCTCTGTTTTGCAAATGTAGCTGTTACCCTGGGGTTTAATCCTTTGTGATGAAAGCCCTCATGATCCAGGGCTCTGCTTTTCCTGGTTTGTTCGAGGCACCACTTTCAAGCATGGCCCAGCCCTGTCCAGGGCACAGCAATGCACACTCACACCAGGCCCTGCTCTCCAGCCACTGCTCACCAGTTTTGTGTCACGAAAATGTCACTGTATTTAGACACAGAAGTCATACTCTTCATTCTTGTAGATAACTTTGTAGGTAATTTTGTATGAATGTTCTCCTGGGGTTATCAAATTTTATTGCAATATGAGTGATATTAAAACACACCAGGTTGGGACGCTAATATGCATACTAATATTATATGTGTTCTATAGAAACCTGGGCAAATTGAACTAGAAGGAGCCTTGCATTACGCAGTCTATTTCCCTGTCCCAAGCTGGAATTATCTGACAGCTATCTGCCCTGTCTAACCTCTACTGGAGGCCTCACAATCACTGCAGACTCTTTCCAGCATAAAGCTCACGATTTCCTCAGCTACCACAAATATGATAAATGAATGTAGCGAAAGGACAATAGGCAAGTAGGTAAGAACAACCCAGCAACATAGATGCAGGAGTCCTGGTGGCCTAAGGAAAGCCCTTGCTTGTTTGGAGCACTTATGTAGTTCAAGTTGACTACAGCAGGGTATTGTCTACAACTGGGTGAAGTACACCAGTCCTTTCAGCATGCTGGGAAATGCAGAGAAGACAGGATTCCTCAGCATCAGAAAAGGTAACTAGAAAAGAGGTCAATGTAAAAATGCAGTTCACTACAATGAGAGAGGCAGAATAAATGACAGTAGCCTCTTATACTAGTGATAAGGATTGGCTCAGATATATTTTTCAACTGTGTCCAAGTGTAACACACTTAATTTTTATTGTTTGTGCTGTCATTGCAATAGCATGCTGGATATTAACTGCTTTATTTATTTATTGGTAAAAAACCAGATTTACCTGCCATGTGATATGCTGGTATCTTCATGCCAGCACGAAGGTAGAAATCCCAGCTGGTTGATTAATATCTGGAATTAAAGGAAAGGCAAATAGTGGAAACTTGCTGCTCCCAGTTTCTGTCCTAGGAGAGGTGCTATGAATTGCACTACATCCTGATTTTATTTAAAATACTTTTATTTGAAAATGAAAGCTCTCCAATGGCTGTGGTCCAGTTCGTCAGAAAAAAGGGCCCAGGGCAGCATGTTCATTGCTGGCACAGCCAGCCCTGCTCTGTCGTCTGCCTGGGAAGCACAGCTGCAAGGCCAAAGCTCTTGATCTCACTAAAGAGCCTGAGATGGTTTTCCAGCCCTAATCTGGTAAATGTGGCTCTAAAGGTTGTTTGATGAGATGGAATAGAGAAGAATACACTGCCCTTCGCAAAGGTGATTTAATATATAATTTTTTTCAACCAAAAACCTCTCATTTCAGACAAAGAAAATCAGAGGAAGCCCAGTGAGAACCATGTGCAAACAGAATTCAACCACCCACTCACCTCAGTTAAAAGGCTCTTGGTGTGACCTGACGACTCTGCTCTACTTCCTTTCAAGCGCCTTGTTTAGCAGACGACCTCAAACCCTTTTCACTGATACAATTTTCTTAAATTTCCAAAACCAGATACAAACACCAGATCGCATTTGCACATCCTGTTATTTCCTCTTTGCATTAAAACTCTGAGCTGTGCTTGTCAGGTCAGTGCTGCCTTATCATCCTTTCCAGAAGGGCTTCGTATATATATAAATATATATATATATATGTAAAACTGAATTAATATTCATTTCAGCCCTCACATCTCAGAGTTCACAATTTAAAATCCCAAGTGCTAGCTTGCTAGCTCCAGCAAAGACCAGGAACGATTGTCAGAATCTGTGTAGCTCCTGAGCCCCTTGCTCTGGGCCTCCCAGGTCCAGCGGTGCTCCTGGGAAGCGTCTCCGATGGTGTGCTGCTCACCTCAAAGACGATGAGACGGCCCCAGTCAGAGCACCAGAGGTAATCAACCATAGTTTCCATTTAGCTCAACACCAGGATTTATTGATGCAAGTAGCAAATGCAGCCTAACGAAAAGAAAAGCTGCAGAAACACATTTTATCATTGACTCAAAAGAGAAATCAATATGTTCATATTAGAGGGAGTGATCTCCACTAAAAAGCAAAGAGATGAGACAACTGTGTTCTTCATACTTGCCAGGATCCCATGGCTTTCAACATGGTTTAGTCTCTGCTCTACCAAAAGCTGATGGGCTCCTACAAGAGATCAGCCCCATCCACCTGCCCTTACTGTCCCCTGGGAACCCACAGCCAATTATCAGACCCTGCTGGGGAGGCACCTTCCCCAAAGTACCTGGAGGAGCCACAAGGAAGAGAAAAATCTAGAAAGATTTTTGCCTGTGCATGGTGCAGAGTGACTAGAAGATGCAGTGAGGTTCAATTTGACCTTATTGACAGAGTACACACTTGCATTTGCTCATTTAAGAAAATAAAATTACATTGATGGGATTTGTGGTTCCTCTGATTGCCTGGAGATTGAATGGGCCCAGTTCCGAACAAACAAATGGTTTTAAGTGCAGGGCTTTGTGCAGGTGTCCTTGCTAAAAAAAATAATCAAAAGAAACAGTGTGAGTCATTAACATCCTCTTGGTCTTGTGATTGCTGGCAGTTTATTTTACTGAAATGAAAATTTATTGTGGCATCACTGCAAGTAATTTCACTGTTTTCCTTCTGGAGTAAAAAAATATAAAGCATTAGAATGGAGCGAGAAAAAACTCCATCAAAGAAAGTGGCAAACATTGCAGTGGCACATGCTACCCTGGCTCTAGGAAGCCACTGAGTGCAGATTTGCACAGTTGCAGTTTCCCCCAATCTGCTGGTCATCATAGACCCTTCTTCTACAGCAAAATCCACTAAAATAAGTGAACTGCAACATTTGCTCTAACAGCTAAATGAGAAAACAGTACATTTTCTCAAAGTGGTTCTGGCCGTACGTTGCATTTCACACCTTAAACGGCTGCAGCGACAGGACGAGAGGACTAACAGTAAGGGTGGTGGAGAGAGGAACATTAACTGAGAAAAAGCACTTACCTAATACAGCCAGCAAAAAAAAAGACTCACTGCCAAGTCCACAATGAGCTGGAAGCCCCAAATCTACAAAGGTGTAAGCACAGCTGCTGTTTCTTGTGGTACATGATCTATGAAGTATCACAAAGGCCCTGAAAAAACCAAGAAGTAGAAATGTGTTAACTAAGGAATGCAAAGTGTATGTTAAAGGAGGACTTGGAAAAGGCAGGTCTACCTACGATGTCAAAGTAATATCGGTACATTTGCTAAAATTTCAGAGAAAAAACTGGGGAGGATAATCTTCTGTACTCATGTTGCAACTTCAAGGAATGTAGACTACAAACATGGATTGATGACCACAGCAGAGGGCAGGGGCCCCAGCACCAGTTTCACCTTTGGAAATGGTTACTAGAATCTGACCTCAACTCCGAGTTAACTTACAGCTTGTGGTACTTCAGAAGTAAATCCTTTAAAACTTTTTAAAACCAGGAGTAACTAACTACAGATGATGTGCTTTGAGTTTTTTAATCTGTCTTTAGTTTTGGCTCCTGTATGCCAAGGCGATTTTAAAGTTTCCACATTGACATGACACACCACACCCCAGCACTGGGGTGGTGACAAAGCAACTGGAGAACTGCGAGGTGTGCACTGGCTTGTTGCGCAAGAGCAAGACTCACCAAGTTTCTCCTGCTTGGCAGGCACCGGGCAGTCCCTGAGAGCCCTGTGGTGCCTGCTGAAAGGACACCAGGACCATGTGTGCTGTCAGGATGGGGGCACTCACAGGAAGCAGCCTGCCCAGGAGGGAGGATTTCTACTTCTGAGAACTTATCTACCTCCACTGACCTGCTGAAACACTTTCTGTTTTAGCATTACTGTCTCAAAACTGTTAGCAGGGTCTCTCCTTACACCCACTAGTGAGTGCCGTCTTGGCAAATCAGCTGTGGTGACATCTTTGCTGCACATTTGGCCCCAAGATAGCTGTGCTATCCACAAGCTAAACCACAGGTGCTGCAGCACAACTCCTCACACAGAGAGGAGGCAAACTGACACGGTTACAGTCATACCTCCACTTCCAGAGCAGACATCACTAAGTACACAAACACATTTTTCATTACATATTCTGTATTTAAAAACATTACATCTAATCAAACACTCACTATCTGAAATTTTGTTTTTTCTGGAAGTCAAGATAAGCCCATGTGTTTTAATCCCCAAGACTAATGTTGCTGCCTCTCTTTCATTAACAGGGATTTATCCTGCTCTCCCTTGCAAAGGAGACACATGAACCCTGAAGTTTGATTAGAGGTAATCAGAAAACATACACATCTGTATGTAGGCAGTGGGAGGCTTTTCAATTAAAAACGGATTTTAGGAACATAATGTCTCTGTTTTGAAAGGACAAATGCATCTTTCAATTAATATGAGCTATAAAATTAATTTACGAGCTATGAAATTCATTTATGTATTATTGTGTTTCTTCGAGGATAGTAATGATACCAGAGAATGAAGTATCTTAATTGTTGGAGGGATTAAGTTCTGCTCTTTAGAAGTAAATATATTCAATGTCACTGAAGAGCTTTTCAAAGCTTGGGTGACAGAACATGTGTCCAAAAACATGTCTTTTTTTTCTTGCTTGGTTTAGGTTTCAAACACGAGTCCAAGGACTGGTGTGGGGACCCGCAGCTGACACAAAAGCAGCCCAGAAGGTGCCGAAGCAGGGCTGCACATGGAGGAGCAGGATGATTTCTTCTGAAGAAAGCAGACTGGCAAGGAAGCAGTGCCTAACCAAGTGATTTTTATTAAATTTATTTCCAAGTTTTTACTATCTTTAATGCCTGTTGTAATAAAACATTTGGAGGAGAAAAATCCTCCCTGATAGTTTAATTTTCTCACCTTTCAGTTAAATTCTAAGGATGTTTCTGCTCCTCCGTTGTCAAGTCCCCAGTAAAGCCAGAGGAAGGCAGATTTAATATTCCTGTTACACCCACATGTAAACTGTTAGCAGAATTATAAACGACATCTACAGACCTCTTTCATATGCTATAAAAAGCTAAGAAAAGTACATCCATGCACTTCTGTTTTAATTTTGTCTTTCATCTCTCTGCTTCTATTTCCCTAAATAGAAAGATAATAGTATTAACCTATTCCTTAGGGCCCTTAATATTTATGCAGCAAAATAGAGTAAGTGCTGTATAAGTCTCTCTTCATTAGCACATCACATACACCCCAAGTAGACCAGATAAACATAGAAATTAACTGTCCTCAATGTAAATCAAGTGCAAAAGGTAACATGAATGCTAGGGAGCCATTAATTAAAAATGTTTGCAGTGGGTGATGTCTGTATCCAGACAACCCCCTAAATTTTAAAGAATTAAATGTATTTCTTTATTTCAGCAAGTTCTGTCTGCAGCAAAGAGGCTCTGAGAGTACGTCCAAATTAAATACACTGCATGTTTCCACGTGAGTTGTGCTTTGGAAACCACACGTATAGTAACAAATACAGGAAATAAATGAGATCTGCAAAGAATCACTGAGGAGGTTTCCAGAGAACAAAGACAAATTCCAGAGGAGCAGCCTAGGAGATCGCATCACGGCTGTGGGTGGGTGGAAGAGCAGAGGTGAGCAGCGGCATGCAATTTTCGGGCGGGTGAGCCCTCCACCTCCCAGGGATACACGAGCACAGAGCCGAGGTGTGCAGAGCCCAGGGGACACAGCACCCACCCAACGCGGATCCTCTCGCCTCACGGCTCGCGGCAAAAAGGGGAGGCCCAGAAGCCCCCTACACTGTGAAAGCTGCTCTCTGCCCCCTCTATCCTCCTTTCACTTAAATGCCTTTATCTTTTTCATTACCGACAAAACAACCCTTCAGAGCCCCAAGCTTGTGTGATCATTCACCTCTTTACCATGGATCATGCAGCATCCCGGTCTGGATGTTTTAGGCTGGAGCACACAAAGGTGCTGCAGTGCAGAGCATCTCTCTCGGCCTAATGCTGTGCTTTGTCTTGGAGGAGTTTTGTTCTGAGCTGCAAAACTCGGAGCCTGATTTGCAAGCAGAAGTCCCTGCTCCCTGCAACAGCTCGGGGAGAACCTACTGGAGCTAAATTGGAGCATATTTCAGCAGTGGCAGGTGCTGCACAGCACTGCGGTTTGCAACTGGCTCCATCTTTGCCACTACTACAGTAACTAATCCCCATTTCCAGAGGTTTTTGATGCAGGAATTTAGATTAGTCCCAAGGTCCTTGGGACTTCTCATTTGTCCACCTCAAAGTCTTTTCACCTGGCCCATCTCAAACCACAGCTGGCGGTTGTGTTTTTAGACATGTCCCTCAGCTTTTGCTTTTGGAACAGCTTGCCTTCACTTAGAAATTTCTCATGATGTAGCATGGCGTTATTTTCTAGCTGAGGCTGGCGTGAACAATACACAAGTACTTAAGCTGAAATATCTATCAGAAATAGGCTTTCTATACTGCACCTTCAGGGTGTGAATTGTATTAAAGTGTATCAAGGGAAATACAGGCTTTTCACCTTTGCAGAGATCTGGCACTCAGGAAATTTGCTTGTTTCCTACATCTGCTACAGGTGTCTTACCCGATTCCTTTCTCTGTACCTCTGTTTTATCTCACGTCCTCCATGGAAAACGTACCTTCTTCCCTCACAGTGGAGAAGATTGAGAAGGGCTGAAAACAGCCAGGGCACCTTCCCAGGTCTGCTCTTGCTCGAGTCCCTTGGACAGCGCTGCATTAACCGCTCTCTGCTTCAAACCGACATCCTCACTGCTTTCTCCTGCAGGCAACTGTCCTCTTACACAACACCAGGATTTAGGATTATGATAGAACTGCATCATCTGTGAGGAGCAGATGCTGGACTGCAAAGCAGAAGCAGGCATGCTCTTCAGAGCAATAAGGTTTTACAGCTATAACCTTTTCATTAGCTCTGATTTCATCGCACTACAACTACCCTCATTCGTGAAGTGCTGCCTAGTTCAGATTAGGCTTTATGTTAAAGCCATGACACATTTTCATTCTGGGGCTTTAGAAAATAATTTGCATGATTCAAATTTGAAGTTACTGAGGGCAAATTCATAGTTTATGTAAGGGCCCATAAAACATATTTGTACAGTGGATGTTGATCCCCACTGTCTCATTCAAACCCTCTCTGACATAAGGGAATCTGTCTCACATGTTATACTTCAAGTCAGAATTCAGCCTCCAGAAAAGACAAACTCACTCAATGCATTTAAAATGCAAGAGTCAAATCTGGCTGAGAGGAAAGCCTGCGTCAGCTACCAATCCTTTATTCTGTGACATTACTAGACTGTGCTACAACACCCAAGCCAGATGTGTTTATTAACAACAAAGATTTCCCCTCTAGGAATATCTGGCTACCTGATGGAGTCTAATTAACCCTGACACAGACAGCTGTCATAATTGAACCATTTCTTGCTCTCATCTTTTGCATTTCGGGAATGTCCTAAAGGAAAAGAGGGAAGAATTCATGGCAAATGCTTGTCCATTAACTTGCCTGACCTTTCCCTTTCAAGAGGAATAGTCACTAAAGAGAAGCAATGAAAACTGCAGATGGCATGTAAGAGTAAGTGTAATGTGCATCTATAAAACAAAATGTCCACTTGCCATGGACAAGAGCTAGCAAAAGAAACTCAGTGAAGCAGGTTTGCTAAAAGTTTTGCTCTGATTAACATGGTCAGAATCTGATTGTCAGATGACAAAATGTTCCTTCTTTGAGCAGACCATTACATTTTTACATGCTCTTTGGATTTCAGAACCACTCCTTAAAGCAGCCTAAAACTCTGAGGTGTTCAAAACATTTCCAGATGAGAAGACAGACACTTCACACGTAAAGGATAATCATAGAATCATAGAATGTTAGTTGTTGGAAGGGACCCTCTAGAGATCATCTAGTCCAACCCCCCCGTGAAAGCAGAATGACCCTAGAGATAATAGTAATTCTTAAAAAGCAAGTTTGTATTAACTTTTCATGTTCTAGTAAATTAACTGGTTTTCTTTTTTTTCAGTACACTTTTCAGTAATGAATAGATGGTTTCATAGAATCATAGAATAGTTTGTGTTGGAAGGGACCTTAAAGCTCATCTACATGCAGCATACCTGTGTCTGAAAGGGGGCCCTGCCAATTAACCTCATTGCTACCAGTTACGCAATGAAGGAGAAAAAGCCTAGTCTTTTAAAAATACGAGTCTGATTGTAGCAATAATTGTTAACTACAATTAATTTGCAGGATGTTCAGAGGAATCCATAATGGAAAGCCATATGTTATAATCCACACCTGATGCTGGGAGAGATACTGTCTTTTGAACGCATTGGCTGGGTTGTAACTATTTTGTTTGTACAGCAGGGTTTGGGCACAGTTTTTTTGCTAATGTAAACTTAAAATTAGCCTACTTCGTATTTTAGTTATTTTTTTTTTTCTAACCTAGAATATGGTATGATTCCATCTTCTTCTCTCACTTGTACTTACTTCTTTCTGGCAGGTGAAGGGAGCTGGGGAGCGTACAGGGAGGGGGACAGCACATGTGCATGCCAGGGCTGCTGTCTGCTGGAGAAGAGTGACAGCCAAAATTGCTCAAGTGTTTCACCGGCTCCCCAGTGAACAGTGTCATTTAAAAAGTACTCCAAGAGGAACTACAGGGAATTAAAATACTATTGAGGCTGACAGCTCCACCAGGCCAGCTTGTGGAAACGATTTCAAAAATTTGAATCAACAAGTCTATGGACAAACATGGTTGTGCAGGAGACTGTCAGTGCAGCTCTCGTAGGGAGAAGTCTTCTCCCAGATCTGTGCAAGCTCCTGGGAAACAAACCACGACAAAGCATTTAGTAATCATCTTATCCAAACTCCCTACTAACATGAAAACCTGTCAAATATGCTTTAGGACCAGGGAGGAGCACAGCAGGTAAGTGGTGCCAGAAACCAATGAGCTGTGGCGGAAGGGAGGGAGGACACACTGCTTATGTACAGTGACTGGTGCAAGCCTAACGTGAAAAAGTGAGAAGGTGGTAAGACGAGGGGTCCCAGAAGAGACTGGCAGCAGCATTCTATAATGAAGTTATCACATGGACGTGATTAAGTGATTAAAAGCCACTGAGATCATGCTAAAAAAGATGCAATAGTGAACTTGGTTCTTAGCTTTTTAATGTGTTCTTAGCTATGGCAGTACCACTGATATGGATAAATGCATAAATCAGCAGCTCATGTGCAAAAAAGGATGCTTTTATCTTATGAAAATAAATTATTTGTTAGCTAGCCGATTCATTTGCTCCCTGGCAATTTAGATTAATGACATTTATGTCTTTTCTTTCAACAAATAGTTATTGCAGCTTTCTCACGGTGCCAAAAGAAAGATGCCTATTATTCTCCATGCTGATACTATAATTTTTCAAAGTCTAAGCTGTTTCGTTCAGAGGATAATTGACTTCATTATTATTTGTACTGTTTGGCTATTGAAATTATAAGCTTCGTCCTCATTCCAGTAAGACCGTAGGTAATCTGAAAGGATCACAGTCAGGTGTTAGTTCCCGTGTAATTCACTAGTCATTATGTATTATTATAAGCTTTCTTGTGCCTTTCCTCTAAAGGATAAGAATTTTATGTCAGCATTGAAGATGGTCATATTTTTAATATAACTTGCAACAGCTCAGTCTTTCTCTCTGGAGTGTGCTGGTTAAATTCCAGAGGACTGCACATGGCCCTTTACATAATCTGACGGATGCATTAAAACCTTGTCAGTTAGAGCTATTTTTTGTAAACTCAGGAATAAAGTAGCCTACTCTCTGACCAGCTCTGCAACACTAGGTACGGTATCTTACTGTCGTGGGTTGACCCTGGCCGGCCGCCAGGTACCCACACAGCCGCTCACTCACTCCCCCTTCACTGCTGAACAGGGGGAGAAAATATTTCCAAGGGCTCAGGGTTTGAGATAAGGACAGGGAGATCACCCTCATTTACCGTCCCGGGCAAAACAGACTCAGTTTTAGGGAAATTAGGTACATTTAATAAAAGAACTAATCAGAGAGGAGTAGTGAGAAGTAAGAAAGAGCAAACAGATCTTAACAAACAGAACACCTTCCCCCATCCCTCCCTTCTTCCCGGCCTTAACATCAATCCCGGTTTCTCCACCTCCTCCCCCCGAGCGGCGCAGGGGGACAGGGAATGGGGGCTGCGGTCAGTTCATCCGACGTTGGTTTCACCGCTTCTTCACTCCGGGGGAGGACTCTTCACTCTTCCCCAAGGCCATTGTGGGGTCCCTCTCACGGGAGACAAGCTTCACGCTCTCTTCTCCAGCACGAGTCGTCCCGCGAAGGGCAATTCATCACAAACTGCCCAACGGGAGACACCTCACGAGGGGCAGCCCACCCCTCGTGAGTCTGAGGTGCAGTCCTTCGGGGGAAACTGCTCCAGCGTGAGCCACCCGCAGCGTCCCAAAAGTCCCACCTGCCAACCTGCTCCAGCGTGGGCATTCCTCTCTTCCACGGGCTACAGGTTCCGGCAGCGACTTGCTCTGATGCGGGCTTCCCACGGGCTACAGTCCCCTTTCAGGCATCCACCCACACGGCGTGGAGTCCTCGGTGGACATCTACGCGGTGATCCTCACGGTGGACATCTGCACCTCGCCCATGGGCTGCAGGGGGACAACCTGCTTCACCATGGTCTTCACCACAGACCCGGGGGACTCCTTCTGCTCTGGCGCCTGGAGCTCATCCTCCCCCCGCCTCCTTCTTCACTGACCTTGGTGTTTGCACAGATTCTCACTCCTCCCTCTCTGTGCCAGCTGTTGTGGTGCAGTTCTCTTTCCCGTTCTTAAATATGTTTTTCACAGAGGCGTTCCTCTGCTGTCACTTTACTGACAGGCTCAGCCTTGGCCAGTGGCGGGTCCCTCTTTGGAGCCGGCTGGCATTGGCTCTGTCAAACTCGGGCAGCTTCTAGCAGCTTCTTGCAGAAGCCACCCTGCAGCTTCCCCCCCGCCGCCAAAATCCAGCCAGGCCAAACCAAAACACTTACCCATCATTTGTGATTCAAGTTCTTTATTTCGTCCTCGTGATGAAGACCACAATGGTGATCAAAAATCCCAGCAGACCTAGAGGATTTAGGTACCAAAAGCCAGTGGCCCAGCATTCAGGGAGGTAACCAGAGAGCAGTTGTCCTGAGGCAGTGGCAGTATCCAGGCTTTACAATTGGACACCTTCTCTTGCAATCCTTTGGCACACCAGAAAGCGACTTTCTCAGCTTTTTCATCAGTGGTAAAATGGAGAGATTATCTGATTTGTTAGTTGTCTGGGAAGAGGGAAAAAACAACATTGCTACAACTTTGCTGAATAATTTGATCTATGTATTTGTCTTGCTAATTAATTCACATTCCCAGATGTCCTTCACATTCCTCGTGAAGTTACCTTACTCTAATAATTCAGTATCTTAAAATTTTACTTGAATGAAGCAATGTTTTTTTTCTCAACTAATTCTGGTTGTTTCTAATTTGGAAGCCAGAAATGACTTAGCACATCACTAATACCCCCTCAACACTCTTCAGTTTTCACTTGGCTCCTGGGGAATTCTTTAGTGGCTGAGTGTCAGGTTTTAATTACACAGCTTTGTTGGAAAAGCTGGGTTTTTTCAGTCCTTTACCCTTCAGAGCTACATAAACAAATGCGGAAAACCGAACTGCTACTTGAAAAATGGGTATTGGAAGACAATTTGTGTACAATGGCAGTTCACATACTTTTTGTATCACTTAAAAAATCACAACGCCCAAACGCGCAGCATTGCACTATCCAAACCATCAGGATCATATTCTGGAGTTGTTCTGAGGGAGTTATGATACAGTTTCTCTGATAATTGGTATGTATAATGAGGTTATATTTCATTCAAAGAAAGCACCTAGGCAAGATGAATTCTGACTCCAGTCACATTAATTCACATTAAGCAAGATTTTTAATTATATTCAGGTATCTGGAGATGCAGTAAAGTGCTTAATTCACATGGTTTTGTGGAGAAGTAGGCTACAGCCTTTTTTTACAAACCTCACTCCATCTTCCTTAAGACTGGTCCAGCTTTCTTTTCTCTTCCCGGTCTCTCTCCTAAGCTCTCCCAGCCCGTGCTTCGTGTTGGCTGTGAGCCATATGGGTACGACAGCACAGCCCTGCAGCTGAGCAAATGCAGATTATCAACAGTGTCAGGGCTTCGCTGACCCATTGTTTGGAGATGGTACTTTGCTAGCAAGCAAGGAGTGAGGTCATGTCTGCTCATAAAAATGTGTCGGCAGACCGTTACTTATCAAGGTAATGTCAATTATTCCTCCAAATTGCTGGCACATAGAGCGAAGCAGAGATTAAAAGCAAATCTGGCCTTAACACTTTGTTTATGTGTTGTGCTGTTCAGGGCTTGGCAAACGTTCTCCGCCAGCAAACCCACAGGGAATCTACTTAGTCTGGCTATCCGGCCCAGGCCCATAAATCGTTGTACTAGAAATAAGTAGCAGTGACAAACACCAACATTATTTAACATTGTAGAGCTCTTTCTCCAGAGAATATAGGGTTGAAACAGGGATGGATTTGGGATGTACTTGCGTCATGGCAAACTGAACCCGGGCTGCCAAGTACATATGGGAGATTTTTAGTGAGCTGACTTACTGGGAGCTCCCTGTTGTTTTCTTAGTCTGCTGTGCTGACTCCAGCCTCCAGCTGCAGATTGTAACTCTCTGGAGTCCCTGAGGAACTCTTCTGAATGTGGAAGCTTGGTGGGAAACAGGCCATCAATTCTTACCGATTCTCTGTCTACACCTTCATCCCGGCTAGATGAAAGCATCCCTTGCTAGCAGCATCCCTGCATATTTTCCAGTGCTGGTCTTGCAATGGAGAGCACAAACAGAGCAGAAAATACCATCCATCTTTCCTAGCACATAACAAGGATAAAACGTTTTTCATTTTACTTATGTGAACAGCACAGCACCTTGCTAATCAGTAGTTTGGGGATTTCTCATTTTGCCAGGTTTAATTAATATTAGCAATGTTGAGGAATACTGCTGTGAATAGCTGAACACTGCTGTAGTTGTTTATCAACAAAAATTTTCAGTTTAGGTTAGGCACAGTAAATTTAAAAAAAATAACAGTTTATGAAGCAGTACTGGGTAAAATGGTAGTCTTTCTTAAAAAGCAAAAGGAACACAGGGGAAAGCTATTATACATGGTATTAATTTAAACAACTTGATCTTCAGACATCATTTAATGTCTTTGTGAGGCACCCTATAACATTTTGTTAATGCCACAGCATTTGATCAGTTTGCATAGTAAAAATCATATGTTACCACAGCAAACAGTTTTGCTCTGTAGTGTCTTCTCCTAAGATTTTCTCCTACATCTATATTCACATAGGCACCTTCTTTAAAGTCCTTAGACAGGAAAACAACAGCAACATAGTGGATTATCTCAAGTGAAACCAAGGTGGTCCCAGTTCTTACAGGGATTCAAGCCTTTTCCCAGGTATTTTGCACTTTGGTCTACACAAAGCTACCAATCACAAATAAAAAGCAATCCTAAATCACCCCTGAAAATATGATGAGATGCTTACAGAAATACTGAGATTTTTAAGTAATTGTTCATGTTTCTGGGGTTTGGCAGGGGATAAGACCCTAGCATGCAGATTTGCAAGTCCTCTCCACAAAACAGTAAGCAATATCTGTACTTTTTTGGTTTCCAGAAAAAGTGTTTGTTATAAATCTGGGATTAAGGCCAGGTGTGGTCACAAACAAATGTGGGAAGGTAAAGTAATTGTTATTTGTTGAAAGTAATTGCTTCCTGTTGTGATTACCATAGCAATTAATGTAATTCTGTATAATACTCTTGGGAATAATAAAGTTACTGGAGAAAAGCAAACAAAAACCTTTGTCTGCTCTGGAAAACAAATTAGTATCAAACCTGGTTTGTTATAAGGACAGCAGAAGAGCTGCATTTTCCTTAGCTCTTCGCTTTCTTGCTTTTAAATGCTTGGCTTAGTCAAAGTTATGAGAGACAATTAGATTGTTGTCACTTAGCAACCATAACTGGGTTCGGGAGCAAAGCACTTTGGAACAGACAGTACTTGACTACTAAACACTATCACTACAGCACAGCTAGGACCACTCACTTCAGTTTAAAAATGGGGAGACTGGGGCACAGAAAAACAAAGTACCTTTAAAAGTGATCAAATCAATTTTTCAAGCTATTGGAGGAGCTTCATCTTCCCCTGACTTCCCATCAGATGAGTTGATGATGAAATGTTTGAGAGAGGAAGGACACAGGTAAGCACCTAAGGCTGTCTCATCAAGGCATCTAGTTGCTAAAATAAGAAACAATAATTGTGATATTTTTGCTTTATTAAGAGATAATCTTATTTTTAAACTTATGCTCTTCATTAACACAAAACAATGGATAACGACTGATCTCATTCTCAGGTTCAATTTATGCTTAATAATACATTAACTCTGCTCCTTAACTGCCAGAAAAATGTGAACTCCTGCGTGTTTCCTTCCAGTTCCTTTCTTAAGTGTGTGCAGCATTCCTGCCTCCTAAAACTTGTTTTAGGAAAGGCTGTTATGTGTCTTTGATACTGTGGGATGCTATTCTTCCTAGTCATTAGACTGGAGAGCCTATGTGTTACCCAAAAATTTGTTAAAATATTCATATTCCAAATCAGTTTCAAGACGTACCTTAAAAAAACCCTCAGATGAGCTTGATTCTGAAAGCTACCAGGGAGAGCCCTGGCACAGGCTGCCCAGGGAGGTTGTGGAGTCTCCTTCTTTGGAGACATTCAAAACCCGCCTGGACGCGTTCTCGCGCGATCTACTGCAGGTGGTCCTGCTCTGGTAGGGGGGCTGTACTAGATGATCTTTTGAGGTCCCTTCCAGCCCCCAACATTCTGTGATTCTGTGATTAGTCTAACACTTTCCAGTCAAACCCCAGAGTTTCAGGTACTGAACTGAACATAGCGTTCCTGAAAGAGAAGGACAAACTGGAAAACCGTAAATGTTAGGGGAGATATCAGTCAGAAGCCAAAACTCAAAATACTTTTTCCTGAACCATCTTACGCTGTGACAGTTGAAATCTGCACAAATGCTGTTCCCTTTTAAGGCAGGAACAAGAAAGAATTTGAAATCTGTAAGGCTGAAAATAACTTTCCCCAAAATCTTTCTTATTTCTGTTGCCATGTTAGACACTAAAAAAGTACAGAAGTGCGTGAACGTTTGGATGCGAACACTTGATAATGTGTTGTGCTGTCGTGTGATCTGCCTTTAAAAGCAAGCCACAAGGGCAACTGTGATGCAAGCGCTGCCGAGTATGATAGTGTGAGCTTTGGCAGTTGCAGGCTAACACAAAAGCAACCTGCACTGAATTCTTTGGCTACAGTGGCACATCTGCATCGCTTTTGGATCAACAAGCCCCGAGCGGAGAATCTTTTTGTCTTACTCGGTACTTCTTTTCCTCTTTCTTTATGTTTTTCAAATAGCACAAGAAAATAGATGCTGTACTCTGGCATTGCACCTTACAACTTTGTTCCAAATGAGCCTGAACGACAAAACATTTTGCAGATTACAATAAAGTTGGACCTGGCTGTCTATTGCCCAGTGTCCTTGACTGGACACATGAACAAAATTTCACAGATTTTACCTCTGGTGTAAATGATCAGACAGACCAAGACCTTCCACAGGCTTTCTGTTATCTGATACATGCCGTAGAAAAAGTCCTTTCTAACTTCATCCTTCCCTACCATGCAGACTTCTTGCTTCTCTGTTTCCGTTTTGCTGGCTATTGCTGTGTGGGATTAGCAATCGATGCTGGGCACTGTTCAGATACAGTCCAATGATCTGCCAGCGAATTCCTTCTATGGGTGTTTGAATTCCCCAAGTGTAACTCCCAGATCCAGTTTAGTCCCACTATATCATTGAAAGAGAGTCCTGCACTTTCATTATTCACGCTACTCCAAAAAGACATGCAAATACCTGCACAAAGCATCTTGTTTTGTGACGGTTTTTGGCTGGCACACAACTACCAGTTACCTGGTGAGTTAAAGTACTATTCCACACCCGCTGTGCAACACTACAGTGACTGCTCAGTGCAACCACTTTACCACTTCTTTATTATTGCTATTGTTATTGTGGTATTCTGACTAAGTTAGAAAATTACTTTATTGAAATGTTACTATCACTGAGGGCTCTTCAGCTCCACATATCACTTACTGCTGCCAAGCTGAAAAATATAAAACATTACCCGTTGATAACCCGCAAGAAACACTATCTTCCTCAAGTGGAAAAAGGTCTCCAGTTGTGATGCACTGGAGGGATCTGTACTCCAACTGCCACCCATTAACATGCTAATCTGCTGGAAAGTGAAGAGTCAGAGCAAAAACCACAAACCCAAAAACTTGTCAAACTTGAATTAAAACACTTGTTACTCACCAGTAAGGATGGCATCGATTTGCTGTAACTTTATGATCTTTTTGTTTTTTTCTCCACAGTGCAGATGACATTTATGTGAGAGGTATTTTCCATAGTGACTGGATGCTTTAAATCCATACACAGAAGAAAAAATTATAAGAGACAACGGTGAATCACCACTCATGAATGAAAAGTGGAGTCAGAGGGGAATTAGAGATTTAGAATTAGGTGTTTCTCTTGCAGTCCCAAAATGCCAGCCTCATCCTCTTCTGCCTCCCTTTCATCTCCCTCCAGCTCAAGCCAATTTACTGTCCGCAAAGTTTCACTCTGCTTTCCCGTGAGTGACTGAGACTCCTTCCCCCCTCCAGTGATCTGATTGCTCCATCTTAAAAAATGCAGTGAATACACCTGAAAATAGTCCATGATCATCTGCCACACACAAAATGCCAGCACTGACCCTCTCTGTAGGCCCTTGCTGGCTGGATGCATCCCCAAATATCTGCCTTCTTCCAAGCTCCAAGGTCTGCCAAGGCAGTGTGTGTATCTGAGTTGGCCAAGCACTAGGCCACACCACTCAGACCCCTGGTCACTTGAAGGTTTATAGCTACTTCTTTTCTTCATAGTCTCATCCTTCATATTTATTGCCTTAACACTGGACATGGGGCTGTGTTCCACGTTTAGGATTCATATTCACATCTGGGAGGGAAAGGCATCTGTATCTGAAGTGGCACTTTAACTCCTCATAGGTGGAAGGTTGAGCTTTGAGGTATACAGTGGGAATTTCTTCCAGTCCCAGGTTTGCTGCTATTGAAAGGGACAGACGTGTTTTCATCTGCATTATGAGTAATTACTCTGCATCAGATCAAGTAAATTACATGTTAGACAATTAAATATGGCGAGGACTTTTAGGAATGAAATTTTTATATTCTCACACTCAACTTTCAGATTTCTTCCCTGGAAAGAAATGCAGTTTGTGCGTACCATTTTTCTCTAATACAAAATTAACATCTCTAATGTGTTGGCTTAGGTGCATTTACCTCCACGCTTTCTCAGCACGAATGCAGCTTAGAGACAGGCAATGCTATGCAGGAGGTAGCATGCTACTTCTGCTGACTGCTCTTTAGATCTCCAACCTGGAAAGGGCTGAATGCTCTCAAGTCTCCATCTAGTCAATGAAAAGTAAAGTCACACATTAGAGACCAAATCTCACAAACTCTGTCTGCTATAGAATTCTGGCATCTTTCCTCCACACAACCAAAATGAAAAAATGTTGCCAGGACGTGACTGAAACTCAAGAGCTACCAGAAAGGCATTTGTGTGAGTCTCATCCTGCCAGGGGCTGAGTTCACAGCCTAGTTCTTGTGCGACATGAAGCAGGTACTCCCAGCAGTGCTTACATCTATTTCCCCAGTTCTAGTGCAAAACCAGGCAATTTCCTTTCCATCTCTGCCCCTCACAGACTCGCACTGTTGTCATCACCACAATCACTGTGTGTGGTTGTCCGACTCGGAGACAGAACAGTGGACAGGTGCACTGGACCGAATCAAACACGTGTGACACTGCTCCCACTGCAGCGCTATTACAGCTTTTGAAGAAGAGGTCAGTGGAAATTCAGAGGACTGTAGGTTTCTTTCTTATTTTGCATCTTTCTTCCTAGCCAACCCCACTGGAAGACTGGGCTCATTCACGATAATCCCCAGAGCCTACCAGAGGCAGATAATGCACTTGCTGGGACCTTCTCCACCTTGCTGAGTTACTTTTTAGCAGAGGATACCCCTTCTGGGCACACCTCTCTCCTGGGACCCAGCCACTGCAGACAAGGCAGCCCATTCTGCTCTGCTGCTCTGTTGGGAAGAGAGAAGGATGGGGAAGAGGAGGAAAGTGCTGTTTGCCTCCAGCCCTTCTCCTGCTGGAGGGGAGGTGCCATCTGGGGCACCATTACAGCCTTGAGGAGAGACAAGGAAAGAACCAAAGTCAAGGCACAGCAAGATCAAAGCAAACCACATCCACAGCCCCAAATGGAGCATGAGATTAGTATCAGGATATGGATATATCATGATAGTGTATATATATATCTTTAAAACCAGAGTCCTACCACAGTATTGCTGCACCAGCTTTACAACCAGCTTGTGCTCAATGCAAAGGTAAGCATGTGAAAGATGCATGTGTAGCACTTTACCCAGCTCTTCAAAAGATTTAACCAGACCTCATGACCTCTGCTCTCCCTGCTGCTGCCTTCCCATGGCAATGGAGAAAATAAAAAATAGGAAATATTCACAAATTACAGGATCTAATAACTTGCCCTTTCAAAGAATCATATTACTCAGAGGCGATCTGTACACGTAGTCATTAGAGCCAGTAACTTTGGTAATTGACTTCCCAACTGTGGCTCACACTGTTATAATTATTTTAAAAAACCCGAGCATACTGCACGAGTACCAGATGTATCTCCTGAAGTTACTTAACGTCTCCCATTAATTGTGGAGAGATTCTAAATTTGTTGCCTCATAAATAAAGCTATTTATTTCACTGGAAATATCTGGCTTTTCATTCAATATGAAGCACTCAGAACCTCATGTGACATTGAAGTCACTGCACCTTATCTCTCAGCATCATTAAAATAAGGAGTAGGGTACTTATCTCTGCTTAAAAATGCAAAGAAAAATTATTCAGGTGCAATACCGTATCCTCTATAAAAAGGATTTTGGGGTGACCAATCTTTTACAAGAACAGCAAAATGCAAACCAATATTGCATTGAAAAAATAAAAAGTTCCTTTACCTTTTTAAAAATCAAAATGCATGAGTTCTGATTCTTTCCCTCTCCTCACTTCTTTGCACCTAAAAAAAATCTCTTTAGTAAAATGAGTAACAGACAGAAGGGTGCAACCAGTTTATAAACCACAGATGGCGTGAAAATTTGAGTTTTGAAACGTCGTAAACAAGGTGCTCTGAGTCCATTTTCCCACAGCTCAATCTATGCTCTTGTCTGTTCCCATTGTCCATAGGTAGTCATAGCACTGGCGATTTGAAGTATTTAATAAAAAACTCGCTGCTATTCAGCATGTTGCTTTATTTCCTTCCCTATAATTGAGTTGGGCTGGTTTGACATTTTGATTCAGCATTGTGAAGAGAGCAGACCCAATTTACTGAAATTTCTGTGGTTGATGCATTTAGGAAAAAATACTGATTCAATTTTGCAGTGCATTCATTACGGGAAACGTACTTACCTTACATTTGTTTGCAGAACCAAGTAGTCATTCACCAGGAACAAGAGGAACATCTCCCTCTCCTCCCTGGATTAAGTCAGAACTTTGCTCGGGGATGATTCTGACCTCAGCCCTGGTTTCCACAAAGTTCTTCTCATTTCCCAGATGGAGTCCTATCCCATGGCTAATTGAAAGCCATCTGCAGAGCCATTTTAGTTCTGAATTTCTGAAGGCTTTCCATCTGCTACACCCCGTACGAAAGAAGGGGGAGAACACAGAAGCAGAGATAATGGCAAAGGACCATGTCATTGCAAGGTGTCATCTGCGGAACCCAGATTATCATAGTAAACACAAGAAATGACAATAAAAAACGTTCATCAGACACCTGCTCACTCTCCCCTACCACCTCTCTCGAATACTGGGGGCAAACCCTGGGTCTTGCTTTTGCATGCTCTTGTGGAATTGATACAGATTTTTCCTGAATGAGAGCTCAGGAGGCTTAGGATGCCGTCGTGTCAACACCTCCATATGCCTCTGTGCAGAAGTCCATCCACAGCCAACAAAAACCTGAACAACCCATTTTCTCCCAAAACCTCTCGGTGAGACTGCTTGACCCAGCTGCTATAACAGTCAGCACAGCTGACTGAGCAGAGAAAAAAAATCATGGTCTTTTACACTCTATCACCATCAGCTTCTTTTTAACAAGGGGGAAGGGGAAGCTGTGGTTCCACAAGATACTCTTCAGCTAGACTGTCCTGAAACATCAGCTACAAATAAAGGTGCTTACATGCAGCTCTTTATACTTACCCCGCTTCCACCAATCAATTTCAACACTTTGTGTTGCCATTGACATCAAAATGTACTCTTCTATATATATAAATCAAGGCTCTTCAACAGTTTTTCTAATGCTTTGTGTCGCTGTTGCCATGAAAATGTACTCTTCTATATATAAAGGAACTTCAACAGTTTTTTCCAAAGGATGTGGATTGGAAAAAGCACAGGAATAACGAAGACTAAACAGATGTTCTTACGTAGCAGGTGTATAACACACCTAAAATTTATATTTTAGTATATTAGTCAGACTTAGGATTCAGAGATACCCAGTAGATTCTTCCCATACAAAGGCATTTTATACAAATGTGCTGTATAGACACACACACACACATATAAACAATTATCTCTACCTGTAGAGTACACTTGCATGGTCACTAGGGAACAACAGAATGACAGAAAAGGGAAGCTTAATGCAATAATCCTGTTGACCACTAGAAAATAAAACACTCTGCTCCCAAAAATCCACTCCAGAAATAAATGGTGGTTGGGAACTCAGATCCTCACATTGCTGGTTGTTCAGCTCAGGTTTTTGGTTTTTTTGTTTTGGTTTTTTTTGGTTTTTTTTAGATCACTCAGTGTAGCAGAGAATTCTCTTGTGAACCAGAAATAGCTTCACATGGCTTGGAACTGACTTTCCCAAAACTTGTCCATTGCAGAATTCTCTCATCCTCTACTTCAAATGCAATATATTAATGGATCTTTATGCAACTATTCAATATGTGTTAAAATACGAAATCTTCTCATATTTTTTTTTTAACTCTCTAAGCAAATGGCTAAGAAAAGAACATAGATACCTACCACTACTCTAACTGTACAACTATAATTAGCTCCAAATCCATTTGACAAAATTTTAAATTCCTTACTTCAAATTAAGAGAGACAGAATTTCCGTGAGCTTCGGGCTAACAGATGAAAACTTAAAAGCTTCTCATTTGTATTCCAAGGAAGTAGCTGAATCTTCATGCTCTTCCTGCCTCATTTTTTCCAAAACTCAAAGGATGGAACAAAGGATCTCTAGCATTTGACATTTGAGGAAAACAATTAAAACAGACATTGTTTTCATTCGCTAAAACTGTGACTTTTCTTTGGTCTTTCTTCCACAATTTAGAAATTGCAAAGGCCAAAGATTCCAGGAATCATGCTTAAATAAGGTGATTATTTATGAAAGTCATTAAGTACTTAATTAGAAAAAATCCTCAGCTTTGAAAACCATGAAAAAACACAGAGTAACTCCTCTGAGTTTCCTTAGCTTCTGTATAGCTGATGGAAGCAGAAGAGCCCTGACTTGGCTTTACTACAGTCACTTAAACCACTTAAAACGTTCCCAGGGCAAAAATTAGGGCTATGCCTAAAAAGTGCATTAAGCCCTATTATGTCTACTACGCACAGGAAGGCACCCGTGTTGTGACCACACAGAATGGCTGAAAGCTGTCACGGGCAACATATTGAACACTCTAATCAAACCAGTGTGGGAGGTCCTTCTGCAGTGACACTTAGAAACCCTGCGTTACAAAATAACTAGCTAAAAGGGGGAAAAAAAAAAAAAAAAGCATTTTCCGAACAGGGAACCAGAAGACGTAAACAGGCACTGGACTTCAGGAAAGAACTGGAAGGTTTTTTGCATTCTGGTTTTACCTTTCTCTTGTTACTTTGGTATCTTAAGAAACTCAAAACGAATAAAAAGTCCAACATCCAAGGGAAAAAAATAACTTCATCACTTGAGAAATCCTATATTTAGAAATTGCCCCAAAACCAAAAAAAACCAAAGCTATTTTGATGTGCAACATTCAAAATAGTCTATTCTAGAACATATCTTCAATACCTTAAAATGTTAATGTTACGAAAGCACTGGTTCAAGTTTGTATGAAATTGAAATAACTTAAATCCTCTTTTTAATCATGTTCTAGAAGTCTTTTATTAGTGGTTTAAAAAAAAGCATCCGCTTCCAGAAGGTGTATCTCACGGCTGGGATCCCCAAAGGAAACCAGATGGTAAAAATCATAAATCTTTTTCCCTTCTGTTCTTTGACAGTCCCAATCAAAAAAGTTATGAGGCTGGGAGATCAGGCTTATGTTCCATTGTTATAAAAAATATTTTTGTTCATTCAATGTAGTTTTAACCTTCTCGAAGTCCACAGCAGCAAATGCCAGTTTAATGAGATAATGGATGCAAATAGTTCTAGAAAGAACATGTGCCACATTCTCTATTTCTTTTGGAGGCACAAGTATATTATTTCATACAAGCAATATGTGACTTAAGTGTATCTTACACTGGAAACATTTGGGGTTTTTTTTGATGTATAATACCAGACAGCTGTGGATAATTCTAAATTTCAAGCATTATTACACACAAAGACACCACTCCCAAGAAGCAGACAATGACCTGGAATTAAAAAGTTGAAGCATAACCACAAACAAAACTGACACGGTAGGTAAATATTTTAGGCTACACCTGCAAATTGAAAATATAATCTGTCTGCTGCTTTCACATACACAACATGGTTAAATATTTTAGAAATTCTTTTGATCACTGATCATAAAGAACCCTCACAAGAAAGCATTATCATTGATGTTCACGACTAGAGCCTGAAAGCTTGAAACACTTGAAAGCTCAAATATGACAATTAAGACTACACGGGTTGTTCCTAAGACTTCTGGGGAAAGAAAATGTGCAATTAGAGCTCTTTGATTACCTGAAGGAAGTTCAAAGCTTTACAAATTAGTGCTCCAAACTGGAACACTACCGGAAAATTTTTTAAGTTTGCTTTAAAATAAATATCCCAACATACTTTGACACAGAACCTCCAAAACATTTGTGGATGTTGATTTCAATTAATTTCAGTGTTTGCAGTTTCCTACGAAAACAGCTACTGAAATCAAAAGTTCCCTACAGAAATCTCACTTCTTACTAACTTAACTTTTTTGTTGGAAAGTTCTCCCATCAAAATAACTAAGATCCATGAGAATCTTCTGAGGAAACAAAGGTGTGGGGAAAACAATAAATTAAGAAAAATACAATACAAACAAAATGCCAGATTTTATTGAGGTACTGCATTCACATATGCTTGTGCACTGAACAATCACAGTCGGCTAAAGACAACCTTATCCGTGATGTGAAGACACCACATTAAGACAGCACACAGGGAAAGCCTGAAATAGCGCTTGGTCAACATGGTGTGCCAAATTCCCCTCTGCTTGACAGCTGTGTTCTTACTGGAATGGCATGGGGTAAAGACAACACTTAGCACAAAAATGACTAGCAGCAGTGGCTGGTATGCACAAATCAAAACATACTGCTTTTCAGTACAGTAACCACACAGAAATACATATCCTGGCACAGCTTCAGATGGGCCTCTGGTTATCAGCAGCAGCTGTAATAGCCAGGAAACACCTCTGGAAGAGTGAGTCAGGTTCTTGTGGCTCACAGTCACAGGTCATCCTCGTAGCTCAGGAAATATCTTGAAGCCACTTGGCTCTGTCAACAACTAGTTTCGGTGGGCGCCTTGTGAAGGATGCAGCTCGGTATCTGCAAAATACCAATCGGAGTAAAGAATTCGACTGAACAGGGTAAGATTTTTGCGCCCCTGCACAGCAGAGTTGATAAGGAGATCCTACAAACAAATGCAGAACAAATCACACTGCTCAATGTATTTCACTGGGATTACTTCTTTCCAAGCATCTCGTTATAGTCCTAACCTTTACTACGCGAAAAATTACACCTCTGAAGGACATCACTGCGGCTATGAAACACTAAATGCCTCCTCTGGGTGTGCATGTAAATGGGAAGATCTGTTCATAGAATCATAGAACGGTTTCGGTTGGAAGAAACCTTCAGGATGTTGTTGCTCTTCTACTGTGCAGCTGACGATTTCATTTTGTATGTGATGAAGGCTCAGGGCACAATAGTGCTACAGCAAAACAAAAAAGGCTTAGTAGATAAAGATAGTAATAATTCATCTAACATGTATATGCAGTGCCTCTTGGAAAATGCACCAATAATATCTCATTTATTTTTTTTTAATGATAGACATACTCAAAATGTGTGCCTTTAATCCTGAAGGATACCAAAATATACTCCAAACTACACTTGAAGAATTTCTACACAAAGAAGTAACTCTACTGCTCATTAAAACAGGATTGCTTCTGAGGTGAAGCACAACAGCTGTTGGTGCAGGTGGATTTAGAAAAAAATGTTTGTTTGGATAGGCAAAAAACAGTGGACACGTGCTGAAGCCTGGCCAGAAAATCTCAGCTAATTCAGCTACTGACAGAAGTTCTGAAGTGTGAAATCCTGGATTTCAAGGCAGGTGACAATGTGCAGCAAAGAACATCCTAACCAGCAAAGAACATCACTTCAATACTTGTTCATTAACAAGAATGACTCTCATCCAAGTTATCAGCAATATTTTTTGTAGATTCTAGATTTTATTCTGCTTAAGGCTCTGAGGATGGTTATACATTCCTGACCAACCTAATTCAACACGTATGAGGCATACACACAGACTTAGACTTCTACTCTCCCCCAGTACTGCCATGTGGTTGACAGCAGGCTCAATACAAGTCAAAGATATGCTCTGACAACCAAGAGCACAAACCCCATCCTGGGGTGCATCATCAAGAGGTGATTATCTCATTGTATTTAGCCTTGGTTCGTCCTCACCTTGAGTACTGTGTGCAGTTCTGGGCCCCACAATTGAAGGAGGATGCTAAAGATCTGGAATGTGTCCAGAAGAGGGCAACAAAACTCGTGAAAGGGCTGCAAGGCATGTCTTGTGAAGAGTGGCCAAGGACTTTGGGCTTGCCTAGTTTAGAGAAAAGAAGGCTGAGGGGCAACCTCATTGCTCTCTACAGCTCCCTGAGTAGGTGACATGGAGAGGGAACTGCTGAGCTCTGCTCCCTGGTATCCAGTGAGATGATCCATGGGAATGGCTCACAGCTGTGCCAGGGGAGGTTCAGACTCGACATCGGAGAAGTGGACAACGCCGCATGTCCATCAGTGGTTAAGAGGCATTTGGACAATGCCCTTAATAATTTGCTTTAACTTTCGGTCAGCCCTGAAGTGGTCAGGCAGTTGGATTAAATGATCACTGTAGGTCCCTTCCAGCTGAAATACTCTATCTCCATGTACAGCATCTTTGATTAAATACCAGATCAGAAAGGAGCTCACATGTTCCTACTATGGCCATCACTTTTTCTTCTCCAGACTGGGGGCCAGACTTCCACACAGCCTGTGTTGACCCAGCACCCAAGACTGTCTCTAGTCAGAGCAGCTTGACAGACATTTCCTTCCCAGACCTGGACACAATCTAGCAAAAGCCAGGGGCTGCTAGTGTGGCCTAAGGGGTGCCTGGAGACACAGCCCCACATACATTAAGGCTGTAGAGATCCTTCATCTCACTTTTGACAAGTGTGACTCTCACCTCTTCAAGATGTCCTTCAAAGTCCCACAAATTGCCTCACTGGATGGTCCAGTACTACTACTGTTACAGTTTGCAAGACTTTCTATTACTAAATCTGGATCTACTTCAATGTGAAATTCAGCATATTATGTACCATGCCTGCCACAGTCAAGGAAAATAATTAGTCCTCTATTTTACATAACTGAACACTGTTGCTTTCCTTTTCTAGACCTAAGCCTATCCTGCCAGTTCAAAATCTTAACAAATGGCTCAGTCTCCTCTCTTCTCCAGTGTATCAACACCTACAACCATTACCAAGGCACTGCCAGCACTAACTGAAGCAAATTATTACTTAGTATCCTATAAAGAGTCTCCCTCTTTAGTATGTTAGACTGAAAGAAGAGCACAGAAACATCAATACTGTGTTTATGGCACACTGTAAATCCCCAGGTATCTTTTCCACACACTACTTGGTTATTCTCCCTTAGGTATACTCGAAGATTTGGTTTCTCCTTTTTAAATACAGTACTTCGCTTCTGCCTTTACTGTATTTCACCTTTTTGATGTCAGATCATTTCTCCAGGGCACTGAGATATTTCTGAAAGTTAGTTTTATCCCCAGAGTCTTGCAACCCTTCCCAGTGTGGTATCATGCATAAATTTTACACATACATTCTTTAGTGCTTCAGCCAAGCTGTTACTATTCAACTGGAACGCAGTATTGAGACATCCTTCCCTCCAAAAATCTGTTTGAAAATGGGCCACTGAAAACTTCTCTTTGAACTTCATAAAGACATGTAAGTAATGGCCTCTTATTTCCACTTATCTGATAGGTAAAACTACTTTGACAAAGCTAGAAATTAGACTGGTTAATGATTTATCTTCATAAAATCCACCTAAGATTTTTCCTGTAACTCAACTGTTTAATAATTTGATATCACTTCAAGTTAGAAGCGATACCTCCAGCTGCCTAGTTCCTCTCCTCTCCCTTTTTAAAGGTAAGAGCTGTGTTTGCCCCTTTTGCTGGAAAAGAGTATGCAAACAAGCTTGCATTGTATGCTGAACTACATCAGTTGCAAGTGTGTAGGAGGCCCCATTCCTAATTAAAATCCAGTGAATTTGGCAGAGAAAATATGCAAGCTAAATTAAAGCTAATTGCCACATGTAGCTTTTTCACAGCCGTAGAAGGTTTGCAGCCACTGATGGACTCTCTGGCTTATCACTGCACTGTGAAGTGGCTCCTCATAACAGGTGAGGGCATGAAACCTGCAATAAGCAGATAACAGGAGAAGCAGAAGACAAAACACAATTAGAGACCTGGAATTTCTGCCAACACTTAACCAGATTATCTGTTGAAGTTCAGAAGAGATCTTTGCCTTCCTTTACATTTTCACACAAAGTTCCCAGCTGCTCCATTCTGCATCTGGAAGCAAAACGGCTCCCAGGCTAAGAGCACAGCTTTCCAAAAAGAGGTCTCAAGTATTTTGAGTCTTCACAATAAAGCCAGCCTCTTTTTGCCAACCAAAAAGAAGTGAGTTATTCATCCACAAAACAAAAGCTTCTGAATTTTTTGGTCTTGATAGAATGCGTTCACTCAAACCTAAAAAAAATCCCGTCCTTTGCAGCTGGCCTGTCAGTTCTCTCCCCACTTCTCTCATCCTGTAAGCAGCAGTGGTCAGCAGGCTACACCTGAGGGCACTTCATAGGCATTAGTCTCCGTAACGCAGTGGAAGATGGGCAAACTCAAGCACAAGGAAACGAGAGGCTCCTGGTCTTCGGAAAGTGATGCCACATTCACAGACCTGAACCGAGGCCTCATCTCAGTATTTAGCGTCTGCCTCAGATATTTCGGGATTTTCTCACTACAGACGGCTTTGTGATTGCAGGATGCTTTTTAGTCTTCTCACGGCATTTTTCTCCTACAAGCTATTTCATTTGCAACAGCAGAAAAAAGTGTTGAAGGCGGTTAGGAGTTTCAAAATTAGTCTTCTTACACTTAAGTATTTTCATGAAGACAAGCAGCCCAAACCAACCCGTTATGCTGATAATAGCGTTGAGAAAGATGCATTTGCACTTTCACAATGCACAGGGTGGCTTCTTTTTAAGGGTACAAGAGAAAATAACCAAAGCAGGGAACTCTGACACATTCACTTTCCTGTCTAAGAGCAACTGCTGAGCAAACAGGCCCACTTCTTCACCCCTGTGACAGAATTGCTGATCTATGGCTATTCTCACATTCTGTGGGTGTTTCACCCCTGCAGAAAATAAAAAGCATGTTACATGCCATCTGAAGTCTTTTCCATCATTCAAAAATTCCTCTCAAGTCTAAAGTACAATTCATCTGTGCTGGCATACATCTGAAACACTATAAGGCATGGTCTGTGCCATGCCAATTTGAACTTTAGACACGATTTCAGAATAAAAATCAAATCAGCGTATGAAACTTCATTTTTTTTGCAAGACAACTCTCCTCAGTTCTCTATCAGACTTGACTCAGCACTCCTAAGTATCATCCCCAAGAAATGGAGTGTGACTAAACTCCTCACCAGATACTTCACTGCTCTTACCCTTTGTCACACAGCAGCCTTTCTAGTAGTTCATCGCTAAAGAAGTTACTTTGAATGATAAGTTACAATGGCTGCCTCCTCAGAAAGCTCTTGTGCATCCCGGACAGCATCAGTGAAGGAACAAAGACAGCATAAGAGGAGTGTAATCTTCTCTGGCACACAACCATGGTGTAGGATTCATGTGCAAGTAAATCAAGACGACACTTCTCTGTGAAAGCTCTTTGTTCAAGTCTCTGCAGACACTTCCCACTGCAAGGAGAGCATCAGCACAACGTCTAAGTAAATCTAAGCATCAGCGCAACATCTAAGTTTGCTAGTGCTTTTCAGAAAGCTAAAAACCCACATAAAGAACTATAGCATTTTGAAAAATACTTATCATTTCTGCATCATCACATATAAAATAGAGCAGAGGGTATACAAATACAATAAAAGAAAATGAAAATAGATGTTCTTGCTGTACCTGTTTTCATTACAGCGTTGGCTGAATTCATCCAGTGCCTCTGTTTTTTAACATATCGAACTCCCTCTAGTCTCATTGTCTGTAAAACAAAAGCAATTTTAGTTAAACTAACAGGATTATTCCTTTAGTTCCAAATAGTAATACATAGATATATCCACTGCACTAGAAAAAACAGAGTTCCTGGAATGTTCCTGTACAATTTATAGATGATGAGATAAACCAGAGCCATTCCACTTTCCACTCCTGAGCCTCTGGAAAGCTGCAGTTATTAACTTGTACTAAAAAGGAAAAAACATAAAGATGAAGAGCAGTTTAAGGTAGCAGCACTGTGGTACAAGCAGGACTTAAGCAGGAAGAGAGTCTCCTAAAAGAAATGGTATTAAATTCTCCCATATTCAAGAAAATAGACCAGAACCTCAAACTTTCACTCCTCTCCAAATATGTTCAGTCACTATTGCCTCCACTGCACCTTCCAGTCAGTAATCTCAAGCACTGCATGGGGAGAGGATCACAATACTTCCTTGCACGAAAGAAGCATCATCCGTGTTTTTCAGAAAGATTAAAAGATGACAAGACCAAATAAAGCATGTTTTTAGTTAGGCATTTCACCAGTTGCCCAGAAAATCTTAAGTCCTGTCATCTCCAATCTTTTGCATGTTTAGTTTTGAAGCTTAGTCGTACTTGAATACTGTTTTTCAGAGCACAACTTCATAGGCTAAAGTAAATAACAGTTTATTAAAATTCCACCAGGTAACTGATATAGACACCTGCTCGAGGAAGAAGGGTTGGAATCTTTAGATTCAGTGCAGACAACTCAAGCTTGTCCAACTGCTCAGAATAACCAAAGCAAAAGCAGTCTGCTCTGAGTCACTAAGAAGGAAAAAACCTGCCAGTGGTTTTCACTGATACCTCGTGACAGCAGAGAAACCAAAGCTCTAGAAGGAAAGACCTTCCTGACCACACTTCAAACTTCATTTCTTTCTTACCTTATATTCATTCTTTCATTTCCTTCTCACTTTCCTCCCACTTGGTTTCCAGCCCTAATTTTCTGCTGCTGTGCTTCCCATGCTAGTTCCACCTCCACAAACAGTACGAGCTGTTCATGGAGATGGGACTTTCAAAAATGCTTTCAAAATATCAAAATTAATTTGATAGCTTGACATTTCAAGAAATCTGTGCAATAATATTTAAGTCAAAATCTTAGCTGAAACCAGGTATTTTCAGTAAGCTATTTCAACTGTGGTTAAAAAAAGACAAACCTAAAAAGTAAAATCAAAATAAAATAAAAAAATCCAAATCAGTTATAGAGGAAGGTACCCTATTTTTGAAGCCTGTCTAGATTTTATACCTTGGTTAGAACATCTTCAGGTATCTTTACACTTAAAAAAAAAACCCTGACTCTTAATGAGCTGCAAAAAACTCACTGCTACTAGAAAGTCTGGGAAACTAAGATGCTAAGGAGTCCAGTTTAAGCATTTCCAAATTTAATCTTTCCTAGCGACGCAACTCTGAGTTAAAGCTACCCTTCCACTAAATTTGAATTCTCAGCTCCAAACCAGAAAATTTCTTTGTTTCCAAAAGATTTTGGTTTTTTTTTTTTTTAAACAGTTGAGACCATTTGGCTTATTTTTCCTGTATACAGATATCTGAGGCAGATGCCTGCAAAGAGAAAAGTAGCCTAACTCAGGAAAATTTAAGGCCAGCTACAGAAAGATCACATATAGTGGAAAGTATTGATAAACCCAGGAAGAAAAGCTGTCAACACACACTCCAAAAACCAAGCTGTGTCTCTGAATTCAGACAGCAGCTATCTGGTTCTAGAACCAAGAGAGTCAGATAATTCTACTGAGCTAAGGAGAAGAAAGTGTGAGAGTTTGGTGCTTTTTTATCAAAATATTTGAAAGTTTTATATATTTGAATAGTGCCCCCTGAGGAATCTTTAGTTAAGGAGAGAAATAAAGACAGCAAGGTCACCCGGCTGCATTTCGAGCTGCGTATTTTCCTTATTATGAAATGAAACCATGAACTTTTGCATACTATGATGTCATTGCTTTGTAAGAACAAGGAATTCATCTCTTCTATTAAAGCACATTTTTTCCCAGCACTATGAGTAATTTACAAGGCCACAGCTCTCCTCACACTCCAACCCAAAGGTCGCTGCTGTCTGACTCTGAGTGCATTATAGAGGTCTTCCTGTGCAAAGTTCATAAAATATAATTTGTTATTCGCAGTTTGCAGTGGTACAGGACACATTGCCCCGGAAGTCTTCCCAGACTGGCAGAAATACAGGAGCAACTCAGAAAATGTGTTTACAGACTGTTAGGGTCATCAAGGTGGACAGTCTCTATCTACTTTTTTACCTCCAATTTCAAAACTCATTCCAAGAGGCCAGCAGAGATGATCACTCCTCTCTCATCAGCTGCCTGGTCAAGGAAAGCATACAAGCACCTTTTCCCAGAGCTAAGCAGCAGATATGCCTCTAGATTCCTCCTCTTCTGCCTGTTTACGACTCCTCTCTCGACAATTACACTATCTTCACTCAGTGCTCCTTGCCTCCCTTGGCAGCTTCAGCATTGTCCACTCAGCCTTAACAAAATACTTGTGATCTTGTGACTCCCCTAGTTCTCGACATTTTGAAGGGGATAAACCTTTTGCACAGAGAAGTTTTCTTTGGCTAGGAGAACAAAGAACGTACGATCAAATTCCCTTTCATCTTAGAAAAATCCATAATGTTTGCATTCTCAGGGCTTGGATTTCTTCGGGGCCTTCGTTTACCAAGAAGAAACATCTTTATAATTCTCCAGCCTCCAAATGGGAGAAACAGAAATACCTACAATCAGTTCAATGAAAAAATCCTTTCTTTCAGAAAGAGCTTACTAAGCAACTTGTATTATTAAAAAGCAAGTTTACTATGCTAAGAAAAAGTATGCTTCAATCATTTGAACATTCACCTTGGTCTCAAAAAGCACAGCTCAATTCTCCAAACCACAGAACTCCTATGTCAAGCTAATCTTAGAACCATGTTTTTAAGAGGTATCATAAGCAAAAGGACAAAGGTTTTCTGGTTAGTGATGTCCTTTCAGTATTCCACTGGACATAAATGTCTAGACTGGCACACAGAGCATTAAAAATATGACAATTCCCTGCAGTTCTGTCTCCTTGTGAGATGAGTCTAATAGTTTCTCCTTACTTCAGAAAGGTGGCTGTGAGGATAAATAGAAGAAAAACTGAAGTACTTTGACACTTCGGTAAGGCAGACCATCAATCCACAAGCAATATCCTCGGTGAACTCCACAATCTGAGGGAGAATGTGATCAAAAAGAATATACAAAGAGCTGAGATTTTGCCTGTCAAATGAGAGGATTTCTTTGAAAGGGGTAAATTGGCTACATTCCTGACTTTCATTGAGAAATACTAGATACAAAAAGAAACTGTACTGTGAACTCCTTAAGATACACGATCTTTTTGTTTGCCTGTATGCACTGCCTTGCTGATAAGGGATCTACTCTGCACCCTACAGAACTGTACTACGTATAGAAATGAGTATAACTTCATTAACATTTAATTAGTTACTCCTGGCCTACATCAGTGACCGAGTTAATTTTTCCTGAATTTCAGTTCTCAGATTAAAATGATTTTTTTTTTTCTGGGGCTAACAACATATTTAGCTAATACAGGAACCCCATATGTAATATCTTCATTGATACTGTTGAAGAACACTTGTTCAAGAATAAACAGAAGTAAATTCCAGCTGATATACCTTTTGCAGAACAGAAAACTTTAACAAAGGCCACACATCCAGTTTATTGTTAGATTTATGATCAATCTATTTCTGTAAAAATTCAGCAATTCCACTTCTATATTTAGGAGATCTTGGATGAGCCCACAGAACAATGACCAATTTTGACTATTACATGAGGGAGGAAAGGCATACAATAATCAATTGTATGTTTAATGAAACAGAAAACTCCAGCTGAGCTGATATGTTATGGGTGAAATGGAATAAAAAAAAAAATTTCTTTCAGAAACGAGTGCTGTCTGAATGCTCCAGGGGTACAGACACTGCAAAACATCTAACGTGCGACACAACCTTAATCTCGAGGCGAGGTTACCCTAGTCCAGAAAAAGCAGTTCACAGTTAAAACACACGGTCCTCAGGCCTAACATTTTCTGAATATTCTAAAAACTGTCTTAATTTTTAAATCTATTTCTATTACCTATATATGATTATGCTCAAATCCCAGAAGAGGTGAAAGAGGAGGAAAGAGGCCACTTTTACTGTTGACCAGGCCTGAAAGCTGCTCGCCAGTCATCTCGTAAGATACTCAGACTGTGCACGACTTTCATGCAAAAGAAACCCGAGTACGATTAAGATAAGCACTCAGGCTTGTCAATAAAATCCTTCAGCATTTTCAAACATCTATTAACCTTGGCAAAGCAACTGACTTTCAATTTCTGGCAACTCACCTCATCGCCAGCTAAAGCTATCAGAATTTAGATGGGAAGTAATTGTCAGTCAAAGCAGCCAAAGAACCAGAATAATAAAAGTGAAAAACACAGGCTGAAAGCAAAGTCAAAGCAGTGTTTAAATACAAAGCAATACCATTCAAATACAGTTCAAAATAGACAGGAGACAGTTAGGGAAAAGCAAAGATCTCTCAGCTCCTGGAATCATGAGACAGGATGCCTACACATGAACGCTGGGTCATCAATGGGGGATCTTGGGATGCTGTTCACCTCATGATAAGGAAGAGAGGAATGATCCCTAACGCCAAAGCAGGATATGGTTTTGCAGCAGGGTTCGAGTCTGTAGAGAAAGATGGAATTAATTGGCAGCAGCAGTGCAATAGCACCTGCTTCCTTCCCCGCTCCTCATATGCCCAAACACGTCTGGCACAAAAACACAAAGCACAAGAAAAATAACACTGCTGTCCTGGCAGTAGATTAATAGCTGATGCTGTAGCAGGAAAACCTGAGGGAAGAAGTTAAACAGGAGCACATTCAAAAGCACAATGCCAGTATTTAATTAGAGCACAACCATCTTGTAAAAGATCACCAGGCATTTTGTTCATCCCACCCAAGAGTTTGTTTAGGCTGTTTCAAGTAGCAGGTCTTATTTCCACTCTCTCTCTCTCCAGGACAGGTGAGAACTTTTCAATTTGCAGGTCAGTAGCAGTTTGCCGAATGTGTGACTTTTACTTCAGCAGCTTGCTCAGCTCATACAGCTCCAAAGGGAGGCTTTGCATTTCCTGCTGGCCCTATAAACCACTTTTAAACCAAAGCCTCTGGGGAACAAAACAAGACATAGGAAGTTTGGTACAAAGTGGACTGTGTTAACTAGACACTCAGTCTCATTGCTGCATAATATGCTGTAATTACAGTAATTCATCAGTCATTTATTGCTATATAGGTATGGAAGCATTTTAAAAACTAGAAAAAAAATAACTCCAGGTGAGGGGACTTTTTCTCCAAGAATTATTACACCTTTTCAACTTGTTCAACTTCTACAGCCTAAATAAATACAACATTCCTTTTACTTCCTACAACTTTACTGGTTGAACTACTGAAGCTACACTTAGGAAGTCCAAGACAAAGGGTAAAACTTATCACACCCCTTCCTGCCATCAAAACTTGCAGTCAGATTTCACAAATGTGGTGAAATGTAGTGGCAGCAACAGTTTTCCCATGCCAGTGGGCTAGGACTGGCAACATGCCCTGCTCCTGCAGGTGTCCATCGACACACTTTGTGCACAAAAGTACGGACTATCGAGACTGAAGCAAGGAGTGTTAGATTTCAAAGACCGAATCCTATGCCAGGAATAAAGAAGAAGAATGCTCTCTGCCAGTCATAAGAAAACATCCTTTAAATCTCCTTCGAGATTCTTAATTCTAGAATGAAGTCACTACTACATGTTTATGTACTCTTGACAGGAAATCCAGAGCAACTAACTCATTAAACCTCTCCCTGATAGACTTTTTGCATCCTCACTCAGTATCATGAAGTTTTACAGTCTTCCTACTACTAATGTGCTGAGCTTGTGTTAAATTTTTTCACTTCAGTTTGGTATAGATTTCGTTCAGAAGGTGAAACAGCAGGATAACTTGACTACATCTCGAGGGCCCCATCAGAAAGAAAATACACCCAGCTGGATCCCTCCATATCAATTTAAAGACAGAAAAAGGCTTTTCTTCTACAGGAGATAATGTATGTCAGTAACAACTGGTCTTACCTGCCATCTGTAAGCTCAAACCAGTATCCAGTTTGCTACGTGGCTTCGTGCTGATAAACAAATAACAGAGAACACACACAGTGATGATAAAAGCAAAGAGCACCACTGCTGCTATTGACAGGCCCACAAGTGCTCCAACACTAAGAGAGAAAAAAAAAGAAATTAAGTGTACAAACAGCTTGGGATACTCATAAAGACAATGGTCAGGATGATGTCTGCAGGTTACTTGTACTTAGGCAGAAGTGACTGTGTATTTTACTGTAAATAAAGTTTAGAGCTCAATACTTAAGTTGCACAAATTGGAATTATTTCATTGCCGTTGCAAGGGCCAATATCGGTACACAGCAGTTGATCATCTGGCCCTCAGTGACATTTCATGTTACTATGCATATCACTCCCAAGTCTGATTTAATCTGTATTTATAAAAATCAGAAATAACTTCATGCAGTAACTGACACTGGTGAAATCAAAAACTTCTCCAGTGCGGCACATATTCCGAGATAAGATCACATAAATATCACATGCACACACAAAAGGGATTCCAGATCTCCAAGTGTCCCATGCACATTCCTTTTTCCTCAAACAACATGACTATTAAAGCTATATTTTCAGGCTGCAATGCCATTTTTATTGCAAGAAGAGCCTGTTAGAGCACTCGAAGCAAAGTAAACATTTGTCATGGACTTCTCACCAAGGATGACATTCCCGTAAGAAATAGGGTAAAAAATGTGCAAGCCACGTTATTCAATTCTGTTAGCAGCTCTGTAGAGCAGGGTGAGCTACTGTGATCACTGCTGTGCCTTTGTGTTAATGCAATAAAGTTCCAAAAGATGCTTAAGAAGTAGCATCTTGATAAAATCTACATAAGCTACTGTATGTTGGGCCTCCTGAATAATTAAGCTCCTGCTCCTCTGATGCCTTTGGTATTATGTATAAATTAATTCAGCTTTAATTAGATGAACTAGAAAAGTTCTTCCATGATCTTTGTCAGAGTAAAAGGACAATTACTTAGATTTTATCCAGATGCTACTACCGCAGGATAGAAGCTACTTTATATTCCTTCCATAGATGTTCAGCAAGACAGTGCATGTATACACAGAAATCTCTTCAGTAGGTTCCTTATTTCCAACCTTTCTTTTCAAGTCTTTTCCTAATACTGAATTTTCATGATGAAATAAAGGACAGATCACAATATAGCCTAGCTATCATTTACTATCTTCTCCTGCGCCACTGGATGTCTTCAGCGTTCCAGTCCAAACCAAAGACAATGACTCGTGGTGAAATTAAACAGTGGCCTTTCAGGTCACAGGCAAAGAAAGCTCAACGATTGAGAATCCTTCTGTTACTACTCTGGTATATTTACAATTTTGACAGACGTAAAAAGGACAAAAGACAGATGAATGTCTTAAATTCTGTGAACTCCATCCTCTAGTGATAAAAATGCTTTTATATATCACTGCTAGCACTGAGAAGTCAATTCTACTCTGGCCTTGCAGGAAGATGAGAAGAATTGTGCCTCGGGATGTTTTTTATGAATTTTACATTCATGCTACTGCAAAGCTTCTCTACAAGCTCCCATAACAGCCATAGGCAGATATGTCCACGGGAGAAACTCTTAAAATCATCAGGATGAGAATACGAGGTATCAGTATGATTTTAATATGCAGTTCTCATTAGTTATCAGTCAGATCCATTAATGAGGTTTGTGCAATGTTTAGCTCCACACATAATTAGAATAATTTGTTATCAGCAAAATGATTGGTTCTGGAAAGAATAGCTTTACCCTTACAAAGATTTTTCAGGATACTTATCATCTGCATGAACTAGAACGCCCTTACGGGTTTTTGCATATACGCATGTATTAGGCAAATTTTCCCTTATTTTTTGGCTCAAACAAGGCTTACAGGCAACCGATACTCTGCTTAATAAGGAATCTGAATACATCCTTACAGTCAGAGATCACCTGGGTGCTGGCCTCATTTTTGCATTTTCACTTGGAACACCTTGACTCAGATGAACAAAACGAAGAAATACACTACGTTACAGGAGGCTGAGGTGAGCAGCCATTGAACAAAGAATCTCTGAAGGAACTAACACAAACCCAAAGGCTCATAAAAAACAAGTACTTGTGCTTTGCCAGTACTAGCCCTATTTTAAGAGTCCATTTAAATAACAGTCTGCAGTGTGGGACAACGGAGGTTGGTCACCGTTATCTAAACATTAAGCAGATTCAGCTGTCCTAAAGGTGAACAGATCAAGTACGTATTAATGTTCTTCTATTTGGGCATCTATTACTTCTTCATGCAGTTGCAGAAGACGACATTAACAATACAGCTGTGTGTTGTACAGCACAATGCACCTTCGGTATCTCTACATAACTTTGTGGAAGATGCTTTGTGAGTTTCAAACAGTAAAGGTAAAAAAAGAAGTTCCTGAGGAACTCTCTAGTATTTCCTACTACAGTAGGTCAAAGACTTGCCGTAGGTTATACACCACTAGAAGTGTTTGTCATGTTCCAGTGGCAATGTGCAAAGATGTCAACCAAAACACGGAGATCAGCATCACAAAACCAAACAGACACCCTGGATTCCACCTCCTAAATCAATCAGAAATCAAGATTCAGTTTGTACCTACTCTTCTCAAACAATGTTTCAATACCGTACTGTTCTCAATGTGCTGAAGCCATCAACTCTCTTAGAATGTACAATTAATTTATTTAAGGTTTATTTTGGGTTAAAGTTCAAGGGTGGAGGGTTGTTTCTCAATTCATTGGATTAATTCAGTGGAATTTAGTATGCCTTCCACAGCTCTGAACACTAAAGTTTCTTAACCAGAACACAATATTTTCTTTCTTTTTGTTATAGCTAAAACTGTTACCAGAAACAAAATACCAAAATAACTATGGTCATTGAACATTTTAATGATCACTCTCGTCTGAAAATAAAGACAGCCCTTCAGCATGTCCTCTAGGTTCTACAGCAACTACCACGGGGCTGCACATTCATCTAGAAAAGCCTTGCTAAATACATTTTGCCATCTTCCCACCTTTACATTAAACACCGACTGTTTAAAGTCCACCCAGCAAATCCACATGATTAACAGTCTATAGGCCTCACCGTGCATCTTCAAGATCAGTCTTCTGACAGCAGAGGTATTAAACAAGAAAAGTAAAAAGTCACTCTTGCCCACAGCTGTGGTCTCATTAGCAAGTGAAAACCTCGCCATTAACAACCCACCCACTCCCAGTAAGACGATCTAGCATAGACACAGCTGTGAAGGCCTAGGGGTAACCCTGGCAGCACTTACATAATTCTTTGAACATAAGAATCCCAGATTTTGGTCTGCGGATCCTCTATCAGCAGAACTCTCCCAAGTTACTTTCTCCATACGATACAGGTACAGCAGCATCACACATTTCACTGATGCTCCTACTGCTATCGCAGCGAGTTCCACATACGTGCCTGGAGCATTGCCCCACAGCTCTGCACAGCCCAAGCCCAGGCAGAAGAGCATGTCATCACCATTTCTGCCAGTGAATGCTCAGCATCACATACTCACGGTTATTTTTAGCTCATAAAATTAGTCCACCCACACCAACAACAGCTAGGAAAAATTTAAATACTGGCTAAGCACATGCAGTATGTCCACTGGTAGATTAAGAGGAAGCGTTCATGAGTCATCTGGATCCCAGTGAATCAAATGTTCCTAATGCCACTGCTGTAGTGATGCGATGGACATAGCATTTGCAAAGCAAACAGATAAATATCCCCAAAAGACTGGGCATACAGGAACAAAAGGCTTATATTTTTGGAAAGCCAAGACAGACTTCTGTAGATCTCAACAGCCAAACAAAGCTTGGCTACAGCATTAGGTCACCATGTTTCTATGGGCATTCATTTTGAATAAATCTATGCTTGGCCAGCCAGTGTTTTAATCAAATATATAATATTACATGGAACTTCTAAAAGGTATGGATTTGGAAAGGACTGAAAGAAGCCATTAAATCTGCAAAATAAAACGTAACTGAACAGTGACAAAAATATTTTAAAACAATGAGAAACAAAAAAGGTGCTGACTGAACCTAACCGCATCACAGCTCAGTGCAAATACTACACACTCAACATTTTTCGCCTTTCACTCAGCTTTGGAGGTAAATGCATGACTGCATGCACATACACAGCACATGGTTCCAAAAGGTGAGCTGTTCAGCATTTTGCTCAGGAGGGGTTTATGGCATCTTATTTTGTGGTTTCAAAAGCTGCAGAACCCTTGCCTTTTACTAGTGTTCCCTTCCCTGTTCCACGGGCTCACTGCTGTAAGAGAGAGAAAAAACACATCCCTTCATTCCTTGCTGAGGTCAGCTTCTCAAGAAATGTTGGAAAGGAACCTAGGCTGCTCTAACAAAACAAAAAAATACTATTTGATTTTAAGTACCAGCAAAAAGAAGAAAGGGTGAGAAATTAATAATATTAGTTAAAAATAATAAGTTCAGGGGAAAAAAGTATGAAATGTGCCAGAGTTACTCAAAGGTCAATTCTTTATGACTGTCCAGCAGCTCCTAGTAGAGCAGCTGTTAGGATGCACTTGTCAAATCCTGCAGTTTTTCCAGGAGTGGATGGGGAAAAGATGGTTCCATTTTGCTGTGGGATAGTGCAGTATATAGCTCTAAACATAGTACAGGCAGTAGTAATTTGGCAAAAAAAAAAAAAAAGAGAACAGTATAGGCCTTGACTACTGTTTCATGGTTTCTCCATGAACTCCTTCTGTCAGAGCTGGCTGCCAAAGGGTCTGACAACATGTCTCCACAGCACAGAAAACACTAGAGAAATATGCAACAGCTTCCTGAAATTCTACCTGGTGTGTCATCAAACAGAAGTTACGCCTAACATACCACGAGCCACTGGGTGGTGCGTTCAGTCACTGCTTTCAAACTAATGGGGGACTCATGCAAACAAAGATTTAGGGTGAGAAACTTAAAGCTCTTGAGTAAAGCAAAACCTGCAACAATTCCCCCACCGGCACTTCCAACTCCTTTCCCTTGCTCAGTACCTTCAATCTCCACACTTATCGTGGTTGGTTTAGCTAACTTTTGACTAGTGTTAAGTTTTAAGAGTTAAATCTTAAAAGCGTGTCCTCAAAACCTCCAAGAAGCATTTGAAGGATTATTTTAACATACAGTTGTTAAATACTGATGTAAGTAACAGCCTGAAACGGAGAGAAGCAAGGCAGTTCCTAACGGAACTATAATGTGCAAACGAATAGTTTTCAAAATGCTGCAATACCATCAGGTTTCCAGTGTGTTAATAACCAAAAATTGTGACTTGATTTGTTAATGGAAAACACCTTTCTGAAATGTCGGAAAACAGACATTTCAATTCTTACCACTCAGTAACTTTGCTTAGAAAGGCAAACTGTATTTATTCACCTCTTCTCTACAATGGATATGGATAGATAGTTATGGCAGAAGCTAAGCATGACCAAAACCCCACCAACTGCAATTTCCTCAGATCCTTTCAGCAGCTTAGGGCCATCATAGAGAAAAAAAAAAAAGCCACCTGAATTTGTCCTGAAATTTCAAAGGTTGGGACCAAATTTCTGACCTAGGTGGAGGCTAAAGAAAAACTTTATAACATTAAAACAGTATGGGTTTTTTTATGAGAAAAGTATAAAGAAGGACACTTGGGGACATCTTCTCACATCAGAGGAGCTGAGTAATTATGTCAGTCACAGCTGTGGATGACAGGGAGATTCCCACAGTCAACCCACTGCCTGTACCAAACTTGATTTTAAATAATTATACATTAAATATTAGACAAGATAAATTAAATGAGGGTAAGCCCACAATACTGGCTTAGCATTCACCCAAGAGCCCTGAAGGAATTCATATGTGAAACTGTAAAACTGCTGGCCGAGGTGTGCAACCCATCATCACGTAAGGTCACTTTGCCAGAGGACTGGCAGCCTGGTAGTGTAGCTCCAACCGAAAACGGGTCTCTAGAGAGAAACCCAGGAACTGCAGACTAGTAAATCTGACTTCCACCCCTGGCAAGACAGAAAAGTCCCTCTCAAAAAAAAAAAAAAAAAAAGGAAAAAAGAAGAACTAAGCCAAGAGATAAACACAATGTCAGGGCGCTGAGTGTGTCTGGGTTGCACCGGTTGTGTGTGACTCTGGCTGTTACCCACAAGCCACATTGGCCAGGCTTGCCCTGCTCACCTTGACTGGATTAGGGACAGGTTCTTTAACGGTAAAGCCACTATCCACGACCATCTCACTACCACACTCTGCTCTCAGGAAGCTGATGGCACTTGCTGCTTCCTGATATAAAATCTTTCATTATAGAATCGGCATTACTACAAGTGGAAAATATTGCCTTGTTAACCTGCTGGAGGCTAGGAAATGTCAATAAGCAGATGGATAAAGTGGACAGAGTCAGATTTTTCAAAATACTTTTGACAAAACCCTGCACTGAAGGTGGGACTAAAAAAGACTGAACTGACGCGGGATTAGCAAAAAGGTTCTCTTCCAGATTCATGTCTGCTTAAAAGAGCAAGGAGTAAAGCACAGGGCTAAGTGGACTCTTTTCAGTAGAAAGAAAAGTCCCTAGACATCACTGTTGAGACTGATTTTATTTGGTGTCTTCATCTATGACCTGGAGAAGAATGAAATCTGACTTTCTGATGATCCTAAGCCCCTTCAAGAGAACAAATGTTATAAGGGCAAGGAATGGCAGAAGACTTGAAGAAAACTGAGTGAGCAGGCAAAAGTTATATAGATGAGCTTCCGTGAACATACTGCAACGTACAAACAGAGCCAAGCCTACACGACAATGAACTCAGAACTGACAGTTTTGAACTCAAGAAAAGTTTTAGTTGTCAGTGCCAGCTCACTAAAATCAGTCAACGGGCACCAGCAGCCAAATACATCAGCAAAACATTGGCTACCAACGGGAAGGATTTTAAGAGCAAGACTGAAGGCAGCATTTTACCGCTGTGTAAAATTTTGCCATACCCACATCTTGAGCCCACAGCTCCAGATTATGCACCTCTAAGAGCTCTAAGAGCAGCGCTGTGGCGTGAAAACCTGCCTGGGTGAGGCACAACTAAAATGCTCAGCGGGACACAGTATCCACCTCACCGACATCCAACAGGGCCGATGCTGTTCAGTCTGGAGAGGTGGAAGCTGACAACTCCTGCACTGAACACTCACAAAATTTTGAACCCTGGGCATAAGATGAACATGCAATTGTTATTCCCCACATCTCACAATACTAATACTAGAGGGCACTCCAGAAAACTAGTAGGGAACACTATAAAACACATAAAAGGATCTATCTTCAAACAGCAGGTAGCAACTGCTGCGACCGGGGCTGCAGAAACAGACAGCAGAAGCAAGTCCATCAAGGGATTAGAGAATATCAGGGATAACAAGTCCGTAAAAGGATAGCAGAAGCACCATACAGAGGTGTACTAACACCCTGACAGGGCAGAGCCTGAGAGGAATCGGGCACCGAAGATCCCACTGCCGCGGCGGGAGATCGTCAGAGCTAGATGGACCCTCGCACTGACCCGGGAGAGCCCGAGTCTGGTTACCTGCCATCTTCCAAGCGGAAAGTTATGTACTGCCTGACCCTTCTACACACAAAAAAAAAAGTAGCTAAAGTTGTTGGGAACTTTACACACGCAGCATCTTACGCGCTCGGGCCCCGCGACAGCCGCTCCCCTCACAACGAAGGGGCCGAGGGACGCTCTGGATGCTCCGTCCGCGGGCACCGAGCGCTTCCCAGCGCGTAACTTACAAAAACCACGAGTTATTTCTTTCAAGAAATCACCCCGGCACAAGCACAAGTCTCTCCGGGCAGCAGCCGCAGCTCCACCGCTCCTCTCGGAGGGACAAACGCAGCCCGAGAGCTACAGGTCCCTCAGGGGACAGCCCCGCCGGCAAGTGCGCGCCAACACGCATCTCCCGCCCCCCGGGGCCGCCGAGCCTCGCCCGCCCGCCCGCAGCCTCCCCAGCGCCCGCCGAGCGGCACCGCCGCTGCCCGCACCTGAGCCACCACATGTAGCTGTGCTCGTAGGGGAAGAAGCTGTGGGGGTCATCGCAGCAGTACTTGACGTCCTGGAAGCCGCAGCAGTACACGGCGCGGGCGTCGCCGCCCGTCCGCGGGCAGCTGAACCCGCTCACCAGCACTTTGTCGGCGTTGAGGTAGCTGCTGCACTCCGCGCTCATGGTGCGCCCCTCAGCCGCTCACCCGCCGGGCTGCCCGGCGCCTCAGCTCGGCGGCACCCGGGCGGGGAGGTGGGGCGGGGAGCGGGCGGAGCTGGGGCGGGCAGGGGGGCTGCGCCGGCGGCGGGCGGGAAGGGCCTGGGAGCGGCGGGAGCCGCCCGTGCCCTGAGGTGAGGGAGGGGGCGGGCACGTCCCGCCCAAGGGAACGAGGGAGGGGAGGGGGCCCCGCGGGGCTGAGAGCCCCCGGGTCTGCTCACCTCGAAGTCTGGGGCTTGGTTTTCCCTAAGCACTCGGTCCCACGTCGAGGAGAGACTTCGGGGGTCCCTTCTCACCCATAAGCCTCGGTGGGGTCTCGGCACGGGCAAAGCAAGGAGGTAATGGAGAGGGCTCACACCTCAGCTGGGCTCAGGACCACTTGGCTTTATGAGAGGTAAAAATTCTACATGATATTTAACGTTCCTGAGAGACCAATCTCCTACTCGTTTCAGAGGGTGCTTCCTTTTAGTATTTTAGACCTCGTCTTAAAAAAACCCTCGGGACCCAGGCAGTCATTCTGCTGCTACTAGGAAGGAGCCTCTCCTGAGGGAAAGGCAGGTAGTTCTCGGCTCAAGAGGCCGTTGTGTGCACCTCTCCGTGTGATTTGGCTCCTGGAAAAAAGGATAACAAAAAGCCTCCTGGAGAGTGATGGACAGACATTACCTCCTTTGAGGACCTGGTCTTCAGTCAGTCTCCTCTCTAGATTACAAAGGAGTCTGGACCAAGTGCTTTGCCACACAAGTGACCTCTTCAAGGAAAAAATCAGGGTTTAGAGAGAAAGGGAAGTTGTGCAGTATCAAGAGCTTGACTTGAATTAATAAGACCACATTAAGTCAACTAGTGCTTCACACTTTAATTGCAGGTCTTATCTGGAGATGAACTCCAGACAAGTGAGGGCTTCACGTCTACTACCTGTCAGCCGACAGCACGAGCCAGGAGTGATGGCAGCTTAGGGAGGGGCAGTGTCCTCACCAAGCAGGGCTAAGTCCTGCAGGACCTGAACACGGCCAGGCTGGGGACAGTCACAGGCACCATCAGCAGTCCTGAACAAGGCAAGATACAAGTCAAGTCCAGGGTGCATCCAGGAGATAGGATGCGAGGTAAGTTACCTACAACACAGGTCTAAAGTTCCTCCAGAAGGACCAGCAAGTAATCTAGGCCAGTAGAAAACAAGACTGAGCACAGCTATGCCTTTGGTATAGTTTAGGGGAGGTTAGGCTTGTCTGGCATGAGCTTAAATGTGTCTTCTGGACCAATGAGCAGAGGGTGTGGGTGTGGTAAGGGCCCAGGTGATGCTGGTCGGGGCCTGTTAGTGGGCACCCAGAGACCTGATACTGAAATCTTCGTTTAGTACATACAATCCCCCTACATTAGGGTGTTTGACTGTTCTTGCTAGGAAGTATAAGTATTCTCCAGCTGCTTGGCTGATTTTATTTTGTGAAATCAACCCTGACTTGGCACCAATTGAAATGAATGCAGAAATTCAGTCAGAGTCTGTCTGCTGAATTACAGATTTGCCTTCCTAATATTTGGATGTATATGTGAATAGCCAGCGAAAAGTTAAAATTATTCAACTGTTTGGTGCCTTAAGCTTGAGCAATTTGGGAATTTGACTTTAAGTACCTCAGAAATTGGCTCCATGCTCCACATTGCACTACACAAAATGAGAAGATGAATCACAGTGATATGGCTCAAGCAAAAACTCTAGAAAAGAGGATACCAGGAGGAGTCAATGAATATTGATCATTAACAAAGAAAAAAGCCAGATTACTTTGGGATTTTATGAGAATTGTAATTTCATCATCTGTGTTGTTCAGATGAAATTAGATTTAATCAGATCAATTGTTTTATGATAAAATTGAAGATTAGCTTATTCAGAATATATACAGGAAGATGGTTACCAAAGACCAGAAGGCAAACTTTTTACCCCAGTTATGTCCATAGTGTCATTATGTGTTCACTTTAAATCATGACTCTTGTGATATTTGAGGTCTTTTTTTTTAGAAACCAATCTTCTGGTCATTTGATTCAAAGTGAGTTTCATTTTAATGCAGTAGCTTAGTCTTTCATAGATATGGGGACTGTGTTTCTGTGATTGAGGAAGGAGCCTCTGCTGAGGAAATGATGGGTCAATCTCAGCTCAAAAGCCATCTTTTGGCCAGATAGTTTGTATGTATCAGTCAGCTAATCAACATGTGACGTGGTTGAAACCGAGCAATGTATTCAGAATGTATTACTGAAGGACTGACAGACCCACAGACAGCATAGCTGTGTAGACCTTGTTCTTTAATTAGGTTAGGTTTAAGCAGAAGACATGCAAGGAAAAAAGTAACAAAAAAAAACCCCCAACCAAACCAAATACAGGGATAAATGCCATGGGTTTGAAGACAGATTCAAGACTTTGGGTTCAAAAGGGAGATGTCATGTAAATCCTACAGCTTTCCAGGCTGGAGGAACATCTAATTCTAGTCTAATAAACTAATTCTAGTCTAATAGGTATTTGGTTTTTGAAATGTCTTTACATACATTGTTCGGTTGTTAATAGCTATTTTTTCCCCAAACTTAAATACCCTTCCTCGTTTTTCCTCCTGATTCTCTTTATCCCTCTGGGATTTTTTTGCCCATCTTACCCTTTTTTTTTTTTTTAATCTATTTTAATCTGGTTTTGTTAATATCAGAATTAAAAAACCATAGAAAGAGGAGAATTATCAGAGTGTTTCAACTCACCTTTTCAACTGTATATTCTTGAGTCAAGAGATGTTTAGGAATATAGGGCATTCTCAGTTATTTTTGTATTTCATACTGTTATTTTATGTTTGGAGATGTTTTCCCTTATTATCCAGAGCTCATAACAATTCTCTACTCAGAATTGTTACTACACTGATTTGGAACAAATAAAATCACTTATGACAGTTTTATGCCCAGTCTTAAATGATCTTCCACTCATACTTAGTGAGTATAAGGCAGATCCGAGTCAGAGTTGGAGTAAGGGTGGATTCTTTCTCCCAACTTAATGAAATTTGACTTCAGAGAAGGCTGAAATGTTATGAAGTGGCAAAATATTTTTTTATAAATCAGTATAGTCATTTATATAATGCAATTTATTTGTACTTACAGTGATTCTTTGGTGATAATAGTTAGCATGCTCTGTAGTTCCAGTTATTTGGAATGATTTGTACGAAACATTAGAAGTGAACTCTGAGTTGTTACTGGATTAACTATGTAATTGCTGGAGGATTGAAAGAAAAAAACATTGTCTTCCAAGGAGTTGTTCAGAAACAGGACTTGAAGTGGGAGTAGGAGGCTCTTCCCTGACCAGCAGATCATGTGAGTAGCCTTTTATGACAAAAGAAAACCACATCACCTTGTTTTCCCATTCCACTTAAAAAACACAGACTTTTCAGTAAGAGCTGGTGGTTTGGACCTCATAAAATACATCGTGTTCTCTCTGTCTCCCCACTATTGCCAATGTCAATTTAAGTTACTACACAGATGCCTGCAACAGTTCTCTCTGCTGCGTGAGGAGTGTATTTCTGTTTAACAATGAAGCCATTCAGCTTTCACAAAAAAACCTCACAGACCAAAGACCTTTGCAGGACACGTGTAAGGAACAGGCAAATTGCCCAGGTAATTGAGAAGCAGCTTTCAGAACTGTATCCAAAACAGGATAGTTCTATTCTCAAAGTGCTGAACTGTCATCCTTGTGAATATGAGCTCTTAGTCTGGTAAAACGTGCCAACTTTCTCAGATGCCTGCAATCCAGACTCTTCTGCAAATCTTTAGCCTACTTACTGGTAGACTTTTTGGCTGTTTTGGCATTACTTAAAGCCTGTTTTCAAAATACATGGTGCCTGAAATCATGAACATAAATATACATATGCTGTACTATACTGTGATTAGAACAGTAACAATTCTTGTAATCATTAAAAATAATTCTAATCTTCAGCTAAATCATGAACATAAATATACATATGCTGTACTATACTGTAATTAGAACAGTAACAATTCTTGTAATCATTAAAAATAATTGTAATCTTCAGGTAAACTACAATTAACGTGAAAAGCATTCAGTCTTTAATTATGCTGACTCCACAATATACTGGCCAGCAGAACTGGGCTGGTCTAATTTTTCAGGAAATTAACAGGGTTCCTTTGATTGAATATAGCTTAGAGCAAAGGGTACTTAAGAAGTTAAACTTTCTGATTCTGATTGTGTCCCTGCCCATGGCAGGGGGCTTGGAATTAGATGATCTTTAAGGTCCCTTCCGACTCAACCCATTCTATAATTCTATGATTTAGCCATTCAGTTCAGAGACAAATAAAAGTGAATTGTATATCTGCACTGACCACTACTTAAGAGCTGAGAACAAACGTTCATATTAACAGTTGCGGGACACATTTCTACCAGCCAAGCTTCTGAGAAAGAGAAGATTAATTATGAACTACCATTAGAGCTGTCTGGATCAGCATCAAGCCTCAGACCTACATGGAATATTTTTCCTTAAGAGCATAATCTAATTATTAATAGGCAAAGAGCTGTGTAATTTACCTTCAAAATAATCTACTGGCAAATTAAGCAATTAAACAAAATTGTCATGCCAAGGTGGTGAAACTAGACCTGATTAGGAGTAACAGCTCAAACTGACATCAGGGTTAGTGTAGACAACATACCACACATGAGTAGTAGGCACTCCAGGAAGGCCAAGGATAGCGTAAGGTTCAAAATTGAAAGGGGAACAGAAGTTTGAAGGGTGCACGCCTGCAGTGTAGTGAGATGCTGTCAGTCAGAGGACTGAAAAAGAAGGACTTGTGCTGGGAGCATCCTAAAGAGGAGTATCCGCTTTGGCACTGTGTTATTTGTGCATTAGCGAATGACTGAAGTCTGTCAAAAGAATATGACACATCTTGGGTTCTGCTCTCAGTTCAGCCAATGTACAGCTGTAAGCAAATTGCTTTCCCAGTGGGTGCATCAGGTTAGCTCTCTGTAAATCCCTGATAATGATGCAGTTGTCTGACACTTGTTTGCAAAAGTGTTTGTACTTTGAGACCCTCTCTGTGAACACATGTATAAAGTATGATTATGATTTTTTCATGTCACTCTAGATCCTGCCAATTTTCTAGTTTTTTTAACTGTCTTTCATACAAATTATTCCCTAGTCAATATATAGCATACATTTTGCCTTTGTGCTGTCTCTTCTTCGCTTTACTGAGCATCAGGAAGTCAGAAGAGGTATCAGTCAAAATTTGAAGGAAGAGGGAGAATCAGTGAAACAGACTGAAGTAGGAAGATTTATTTTAAGTGTCGACACTGGTAATTTTGAGGTGAGGATTCACCTCTGACAAGCAGTTTGTGTTTGTATGCATGATGGCCGCAGTATCTGCATTTCTATATGCTGTTACTGGTAAATAGTTCAGAATAGTGGCTTGCTTTAGCAAGTTTTACCTTTTAACATTTACTAGTCTATCTAGAAACAGAATAGTAGGATGGACAATATAGTTCCCAACAGTGAACCTAGCCAAATAGTCTTGACTGCACTATGATTTTGTGGAGTAGTTTTCATATCCTTTTCCAAGGGGAAAACTCTTCTTGCTCAGCTGAGCTTTAGGCACAGAAATGGCATTCTATTTACTTACCAAGTGTTTACAGTGTGACACTGGCTCAGACACTTAACTTTGCTTTTGTTTACCCTGCTTCTAAAATATAACTATTTGTAATTTTAGAGATACAATTGTATGTTGTATTTCTACTTGAGTAATTTCTACTTGAGTAAGATACAGATTTTAAAGGATTCTAGTAAGTGTGTAGTGTCTGCATGTAGGGGATGATTATGGGAATAATTCTGAAACTGAGTTAATCAACTGTGAGAAAGTTAGAAATGATGGACCTATATCTGAGATCATTTAAGCAAGATATCCATCAGAGATAGCACTTGTAAAACATGTAAGTTGCTTGATCTTTTCAGCATTCTACATGAATACACAAAATAGAAAATTATAGGCTTATAGTGAATTGTCTTGTTCTATCACAGTTTGAATTTTGCCTGTCTGAAACTGAAGATTAAAGAAAAAGACCTTAAGAAAACAGGTACAAAGCACTGACTTCTAGATATCCTTGAACAAATAATACAATAAAATACCTTCCCACCACCCTCACTGTAAAATTGAGCTGAAGCTTATTAATTTTCTTCATTTGGTTCAATCTCTTAGGCCAATAATTTAATTTTAGTCCTATTAAGAGTATTTTTTAAAAATAAAATGCTCATTTGTTATACAATTATAGCAATATGGGGTTTTGTGTACCTTGGTTCAGAGTCCTTTCCCTCACTTGGCAATCACAGAGAATTTCCATTCTAATTTAGCATTCAAAAAGATTCAGATATCAATAGCAGCAATAACTCTTCCCTCTCTAACCCTCCCACACAACTTTCTTTATATTTCAAGTGTAGGGGGAATCATCAGCTATTGTTAAAATTCTGCAGCAAAAGAGAGGCTTTTTACAGGAGCCTAATTTTCTATCCTGTGTTTCTGTCTTCCACTGGCTGGAGGGGTATTTTTAGTTTCATTCAAGAGTATATTGTGTGGCTAGAAGTCATGGAAAGGAAACTGAGACTGAAAGAGAAACAGGGACACCAGTGGAAGGGCTGCTGGAAGGGAGCTGAAAACAAAGAAATGGAAGGAAGATCTGAAGGCTAAGGTGGAGGAGAAACAGCTCACCTGTCAAGACAGGAATGGATAAGAAAGATAAAAACTGGAAGAGATGTTAAGGCCAAAGGTTTGGGTCTGACCCAGTTTGGGGTAGGAAATGAACTGGCGTGAAAAACATAAGGATCACAGAATCACGAAATGTTAGGGGTTGGAAGGGACCTCAAAAGATCATCTAGTGCAACCCCCAGAATCAGAGGCTGGGATTTTGTAGTTAAAGAGAACAGGGCTAGGATGAAGAGGTGGGAGTGAGAAAGAGTGACCAGAGGCAAATTGAAAGGACAAGACAAAGAGGACCAGGCTCCAGAGCAACAGCAAGAAGTCTGTACTCACTAGAGGTCATTTACCTATCACACTCAGAGTAGAACCATTTCCTGTTTATCTCTGTTCTGTCCACAAATATGTTTAAATCCTGTGGAATAATGTATGCTTCATTTAGTTCTCTTTCACACATAGAATGACAAACAATCACTGTTATTTATTTCATTAATCCCTGTGGCAAAGTTCTGTATGGTAATTCACAGTATTTCAGATGACTCATGAGGTTGCCAGTGTGAAATTCCTCTCGTTTTCTCTACTTATTTTCAAACATTAGACATTACATGTAGAAAATTACATTCAAAGAATATTAGAGTACTCAGAATTTAGAAATGGCAGACTTACAGCTAGTAATGTGATCACACGCTAATTTTGAAGAGATTCCATCTCATTTGGTAATGGAGTTTTTAAGGATTTTATTTTCTTGCTCTTTTCCGATGTGTGGTCAAAAGTTTATCTCCATGTTGACCATACCTACTGTAAATACAGAATTACTTCAGTCATGTTTTTTTCATAGTAGTTATGACTCATTAATTTTTCCAGTGCCCCGTGAGGAGATGGGATATTTATCTATTTTGCCGATACCTCACACATGACCTCGCACATGACTCCAGAGGCACAGATATCTATTGCACGTCTCAGTAGCTTTTTTTTCTCTTAAGAAAGCTGAGGAGTTGTACTTATTAATTGCAAAATGCACCAGATCTTTGAGCAGAAAATTATAGAAAAGTTCAAAGTACTACTTCTAATTGTTACGACATCACTTATTAACATATGAAAACAGTATTACTAATCCTGGAGAGAGGACTTTTCTGTCTCTTATTTGGCTGAAAATTGGAATGCATTTTCCCTTTGCATTCAAAATTGCATTTTAAAAGTATTCTCATTTTAAAAAAAGTCAAGATACTGAAAAATTTCATAAGAAATCAGAATCCTAATAGAAGTGCCAGTTTAACTTTATTACTGATGGCAGTTTCTCAATCTGATGGGGAAGATGCTACATAGCATATTCCTTCTTTTTTCATGTATTACATGTACTTCTACGAAGATGGGATGGACTTTTCACTCCCGATGTGGTTGTGTTAGTCACAAGCAATTACATGCCTTTCTTAACAATTGTTTTCTTCACAGTGCTTCAGTTTTATTTTCTAGCTGCAAAAACTCATTTTTATTTCTCTTTTCTGGTGCTGGAGGTGAGTTTGTTTTCTGTCTTTGGAATGATACTTGATTTGGGGGTGCTGTAAAGAGAATCGGCCTCCATAGCCCTTCTACCTTTGGCTGAATTTAGAAAGCCTTACTCAATTTCAAATCCCTTTTCGTTTCAGCAGTGGAGACACGGAACAGTTGTCCAGCATAAGCTGATAATCCAAAGGAAAGATAAAAAGCATATTCTTATTATGAACACCTCATATAGCCTTTGGTTTGGTAAGATGGTTCATAACATTAAACAAATATAGGCTGCTGGTAATAACTGCTGTTTAGTTTTGTATGTCGTCAAGACACTAAAGAACCTGTGTCAAACTTGGGGGGGAATTTCTCTATTTGCTCCTGAGTAAAGTACTTCTGTTTACTTTTCTCCACTTCTTGTGGATAAATAGGATCTCCAATGTCTTCCTTTACACAGTCCTTTTATTATGTATTTATTATGCTCCTCTATTTCATTCCTGATTGTTTACTTCATATATCTCACCTATGGCAGATGTGTGGCTCCAGAAGAGACAAGAAATTGGCTTTTCAACAGAACACTTCTTAAATTTTATCACCTATCCGTTTGGCATCCATTTTAGTCAGCATCTGGAAGAAGGTCATGAGCAAGTACCAAATTCCAAACTACACCTCTGCCTTTAGTTGCCCAGATTCTTTCCTCGCCATCCTGAGATACAAAGGGGTAGGGATCTTCACATGAGATCTTGTCTGCTTTGCTGAAATTGAAAAAATCTAGCAATACATACTGCCAGTATTTTCTCAGGAAGTGTTTTTTTTGACTTGAGGAGAAAAGACACTTTAAAACTTCTCTTTCAGAAGAAGTAAGGTGAATAATTTGGGAGGGTGCTATACTGAAAGGTCCAAAGCCTGAAAAAGAATGCAGGGCATATCTTTATAGCTCTTTTACTGGAGTTACACATCACAGAAGATGTGCTACCCATTAGCAAGCAGTAGGATACAATTTAGCGTATCCACTAATATGATATCAGACGTAGTTTTTCTTCCAGCCAAGACTAACCCAATACACCATTAATGAAGCCTCTGGCATTCATCATTCTTCCATACCTGGAATTTGCACCAGGGATTTTGACAGGAGTTATTTCTGTATTGCTACAGAAATGGAATGTATCACGGTCACAGACATAATGCATATCACAACAAAAGTAGTCAAAGCAGAATCAAGCTAAATTATCTTGACTTACAGTAGCATTGCTGTTTGTCTTATGGAAGGGAATGTAATTACTTCATTTGTTTGTTGCCATCTATTTGTCACTATAACTGCTGCCACATCAGTCAGCTTTTGCATGACATAACTTGTTTTTCCTTATTGGATTAACTAAAGGTGATAGATACATCTGTACAAACCTGGAAGCAAAAGATTAAGTTCTGTTCTTTGCTTTTCATTCACTTGCTAGCACACTTTTTGGGAAAATGGTGTCAGTCACATGCTTAGTTGCTTCATCTATAAGATTAATATCAAGCCCTTTTTCATGATGCTGTGAGGTTTCTATGAGTCTCAGTAACAGAATAGTCATTATCATCCTTGACTAAAAATGTCCCACTTTGCTATCCTTATTTTTACTATAGTTTGTCCATTAGCAACAAACATTCTTGATGTTTTTTGTCTCCCTAAAAATATTAATTTTCTGAACCTCATTACATTCAGCGAGGATTAAGTTTAGAATAAGACACATACCATTTAAAAAAAGCTGTTCTAAAATTAAAGAACTGTTTGAGTTGGGTTTTGGGGTTTTTTTTGTTTGCCATAACTAGGGATAGATTTGAAGGTCAACAAAAGATCTGCTGAGAAATTGCTTTTCTATTGGCCTAAGTAAAAATCCATCCTATGGGACTAAGAGTCAAGTTTTAATCATTCACAGAATAGCTGTCCAAGCAGTGAATTTATGAAGTCAGGGCAATGAAGGCCTCCTTGGTGTCAAATAATAATTACATAATATGAATTGTAAAAATCAAGGGACCCTCATGTGAGGACAGGACTGTAAGACTTGACTTGGTCTGTGAATTCTAGACTGATTCATAAAAGCTAAAACCATCAATGGAGTTGTGTGTATCTAATTAAGTCATATAGTCAGCAGGAAAAGGCTACAAAAAAGACTGATGTCACCGTATCACTTTTGGTCACGGATGTTCGCTAGCAGTCCGTGTTGATCCACTTCACATTAACAGGTTCTCTAAAGCAGCACACAGATGTTTTTCCAAAACAACTGTTTTAGTTATTGGGGAATGCTTCCATCTTGCATATATACAGCTTTATAAGCATGTATGTGACACAAAGGCTCTTTGCTTCAAAGCCAATGCTGTTCTGTTAGCTCTGAGTGGACATATGTGAACATGATGAAATCTTGTTGTTTGAGTGATTCTGTATGCTACATTTTACTATTGACTTTAAATCAACATTTGTACCAAAGGAAAGAAAGGTAAGCCTGAAAGAGGATGAAATTTCAATTTTATTTTTATTTGCTTCACTGGTTGCTGCTTTATAATTGAAATTTTAAATTTCATATGCAAAATGTTCAGACTGAGACATAGGCACTGATATGCCCATTCCAAATGAAGTTTGGATTTTTATCTCATTATACATTTAAAATGCAGAATTCGTAACACACTAGGCATTTTTATATCAGAAGCTCCCACTCTAAATTCTAATCTCTTTTCTGCTTCAGAATAATGCCTATAGGAAATCTGTAATGATTTTATATTACTGCAATTTGTTCTCAGAAGGTCTGAGATCTCATCTGAAAACAACAACAAAAGACACGCAACAGCCGTGGTTGTATGAACAATTAAAGCCAAAATCCTATATAAGGCCAAACAAAAACAGTAATCCTCCTAACCTTTATGGCTTCCCACATTATCTCTTGGGTGCAGAAATTTTGAAAGCCTAACTATGCTACAAAAGAAGCCCTTATCTCTGGAAATTCTCCAAGTTTGGGGGCAGAATGTGAATGAGATCATACTGGCAATATGGAAATATATGCCTTTAAGTGTTAAAGAACTTCGTGGACTTTCTTTTGAAATAACACAGTGTTGTCTTATTGCTTGCATTGAAGTCTTGCATCAATTATTGTAGTAACTTTAAAAGCAGTCATCTTCCATGTGCAAATGTAAGAGGGAGAGCGATAACAAGTGCACTGGTTCCCTGCTGGCAGCCTATGCCAAAAGCAACTATTGCCTGACAGTTGGGAGAGTGCTGAGCATTCATTCCTTTTCTGGAAATAGTGGATATTTTACTGCTGTCAGTCTGTTCCTTTTAGAAAGTAAAGCACTCAGCTCACAAATCAAGGGCTGAAATTTATTTAGAATTGTGGTAGCAAAGTCAGTCCCCCACCATGAATTCGCTTTTTGATGTCACCATCTAGTCCCAGAGATACCATCCTGCTATTCACAACAGGGAATTAATGCAAACATGAAAGGGAACCAGCAAGTAGAACGCTAATGATAAAAATTTGTGTATATATTGAGGGTTTTTTAACTGGAAGCTACTGAAGTATTGCTAACCAACCAATACTGATAGTGAGGTCTTAGAAGCGCAACCATCTGTTTTTTTCGAAATTTTTTACTTCAGCATTCCCCAGTTGCCATGGCTCAAGATAATTTTGTTTCCTGACAACAGCTGATTTCCTGCACTTCTGCCATTCAAGCTGATAGCTACAAGAAAGTGAGTTTATAACTGGCTGTTAGTGATGTAATACACAAAAAAGGCCAAATCTTTATAGATGCTAGACACTTGCCCTTCCAACACATCTGTGTAGCCTACAGCTTTCTTTGTTTCTTGGTTTATGGCTTCAGTTCGTATTATATTGTACTTTTTGAGCACCAATCTCCATGTAGGATGTTATTTCATGTACTCATTAGCTCACAGATATTTTGTGTGGCATTACCAACTCTACTAAATTAGAGGAAAATAAGATTATAGACTGATATGCTTAATGTCAGAAAGGATGCTGGTCTGGACACAGTGCAGAAACCTGCAGCAGCGGTGCTTTAGTGCATATATAACGCTGTCAGAACGAAGAAGAAAATGATGTGCCTCTTTGACAAAGCACTGAGTCTCCAACAAGGAGTTCAGATTATATTTATTTGGAAGGACCAGGTGCGTTTCAGCCTAGCAGATATTATTTTAAATAAGGATTCTTCAGAGGGATTTTCAATAAATATTAAAGTGCTTAGAAATGATGTTTTGAAGGGTATAAAATAAACAGAGACAAGCATTCCCTGTAAGAGCGAGATGCACAGTCAACTCAGGTCATTTTTGTTCATTGATGTCACCAGCAGCTGTTTTGGAGCTTGCGTATCTGGTACAGAATTTAAGAAAAAGCCTGTTTTAGGGCAGACTCATGAGAAATTTTTTTACCTTGATCCCAGCTAACTGAATTTCAGCTACACTAGTGCAATGGTTTCTGGAGCAGAAGCAGAGGAGGAGGGCAGAGCTCATCTCCTGACTTTTATGGCACAAAAGTGTGGCCAGAGCATTCTTTGAGAGCCAAGTCAGAATGATCAGACCAAGTGAGAATAGTCCATTGTGCTAAAATCTAATTACCGCTACTTCTGGAACCAAACTAAAATGATCTATTTCTATCCTCTATGAAGACAGCATTGCCAATGGAAACATCTTAAACATCTCTTTTATTCTTTATTGTCCTGCTGTTAATAGAGTAAGGAAGAAAATCAATGCTGATTATGAACTAAACCAGAAGAAAGACAAAATAGAAATGGCTTCAGATTATTACACTTTCCATTGGACTCCCTTTCCATGGCACCTACTAACAGATGTTTTAAGAATACATTTTAATAAGTATGGTGATGCTTTGTGGAGTGAGGTTTTCAAGTTTTGTTAGAAAGAGCCATCAGGAAAAGAATCAAAAGAAATGGTTAGAGCTGAAAGGCTAGAAAAGCAATGAACTTTTAAAATTGACAAGCAGAAATGACTCAGAACTAAATCAAACCAGGTTAAGTAGTCACAGGGCAGAGGAATTTCCTGAAAGATGACAAATGGTTATACATCCACTTCCATATTTGCAATAATACAGCTTTTTTATTAGTAATTGATAACAAAAGAATGCCTCTGCTCTGTAATCTTCCTTTAGCATTGAAATAATTTACCCTGAACTTTCCATCTGCACATGCAGTGATACATTTTCATTGCATCCAACTTCACACCTGAAACTTGGGAAAGGTTTATCCCTAATTACCTGGCTGTCTATTAAGGCTTGAGAAATTAAGAGAACATTAACATAAAATCTGTATTATGTTCTTTTTTCTATATAAATTTTTCAAATTATATTTGTTACATATTTATTGCATGTGTCATTCATATAACATATTTTAGGTCAGTTCTTTGAAATGTTTTAGTTTTCTGAAATTGTTTCGATGAACTCTTGGTTCCCAGTTTCTTAAACTTGGGCTTTACAAACACATTTACTGTGCATACAGTTAACAAATAGAATGGTATCCTGCTATTCGTGGTATTCACTAAACAAAATGATTCAGAGGCTTGATATTGCAATCTTACTTGATGATATTTTCCTATTGACTTCAGTATAGCTATGTGCAGAATAGATTGGCAGCCTCTGGAGCTAGCAAGACTTTTTCAAAAGAGCATTTTAGTTTTAGGAATTGTCAATTTTTTTTTTAACCAATCTGTTCCCTAAGCTGAAACTTGTGGAAAAATACCTGTTTTGGCAAAAATCACATTATCCATTTTTAAATTCTAAAATCATCAAAGCTTTCTGTATTGGCATTTAGATTCTATTTCTTGGTTTGAAATTATTTTCACTTTTAATATTTTATTTGTTTAAAGTTTGAAAATACAGATACCACCTTTGAAAAATTTCTCGTTGGTTGCATCCAAACAAAATTTTTCAGTATAATCAGACTGATGGTTTTGGGGTTGCTTTTACTTGAAAACTTAAAATATTTACACTCTGCCTGTATTTGGAAGAGGAAACTTCTTATGTGAAATGCAGCATTTCCCTACATATCTCTAGTGGTCAGTGGTCTCTCTGGAGGATAGTAAACTGCCAGTAATATAGCTAGTATTTGGAATATAGAAGTAATGACAAATCAGAATGAGTGGTGTGGCTCTAATTAAGGATTAGAGAAGCTGATTTGTAATTTAAACTGTGTATTCAGCAAGCGTTTTGACTACAAGAACAGTTTGCCTCTTGTGCCCTTTTTTAAAGGACAGGTGAACCATCTGCAGTTTATGGACATTTTCCTCGGAAGCTGTTCTGTGTCATTGTCAGATTTGCTTTCTTACTAAACAAAAATGTAATGTTTTATTGTATAATTCAGATGAAAGTACTGGTTATGATGCAACAGCAATGCCTTTAGGGAAAGAGGAACAAAAAAGACAGAGGATTATTTTATATAATACAGTAATAGTTCTCTTACTGCATCTTTCACTTAAGGAACCTAAAACTGCAGCTCCCTGAGGCTAGGATTTCTGTAATTTCTGTCTGATGGGAAGTGTTCCCTAGAACTCCATTTATAGATCAGGTGCTACAGAAATTTGTTCTTCAGGAAATTGTCCTCCAGTCTTTTCTATTGTTCTACTATTATTTCCTTTTACTATCATTGTTCCATCAATTAGTGCTTAGGAAAGAATCTGCCTCTGACTCCGTGGATGCTGTTATTTCGGTTTGAATGGAGAAAAAGAAACCACATCAGCAGAATTGCCTTAAAAACTTTAATGTCTGTGCTTACCTTCCAGAATACAAGTCTGCTTACTTAAAATGCAATGATCCTTCAACTGGTCTCATTTTCTGGAATTAGTTTGGAAGATCTTGTTGAGCAGGTATCTTGCAATGCTTTGAGATAAAACAGCATGCCTTATCTCTTGGGTGTGTAGATTGAGGGCTTGGATCAGGTTTTCTAGGCTAAGAATGGAAAGTTACTTGGGGCTGACTTCAGCTCCTGTGTAGAGACAGCTGGAAAAGGTCAGCTGTTATCACTAGACAGGTCCCCACTGCTGCCTGTGCCTACATGCTGCGGAGCTGGCGTAAAAGCTGTAGCTGAATTTTGTTGTGTCGCATCCTGTATTGTGGGCATCACTTTGTTTGTGAGCCGGCTACGTAGACGAGTTAGATGTGTAGCATTAGATCACAGTCACCTTTGTGATGATGTTTAGGTACAGCTCAGTTATTTCCTTCTGCTCTGTGTATATCTCTGCTATGGAACTTTAATATGGTTCAGAATTAGTTCCAAAATCTCTTGGTGCTTTCAGTTATTTCCTTCTGCTCTGTGTATATCTCGGCTATGGAACTTTAATATGGTTTGGAATTAGTTCCAAAATCTCTTGGTGCTTTCAATATCTCATCCATCACAGGATTTGTAAACTCCTTTGTGTTTTGTCAGTGATGTATTTACTCCAGAATCTGTTAATCATGTCACAGAGAATACCTGATTTCTTTGCTTAGTCAGCTCTTTCTGTGACTGTTACATTTATTTTTGCTCTCCAAACAGCTGCAGTATAAATTTACATGTTTATAGAATGTATTTGGTTGATCCAATAACTGAAGGTAGCATCAGATTTGTTCTACTCAATCAAAAGGCTGTCTAGTCTTCTGAAAGTATCAGCTATGATCAGTTTTTTATTGAACCAAATGCTGACAAACTGGGTACCATCCAAGAGAGAGAAATTGTGTCTGGTTTGCTGCTGAGGTTTCAGCCTAGAATCAAAATAGAAGCTTGAGTGAAATGTCCCTAGCGTGTAAGCAAAATACCAGAGGTGGCTGTAAGGATAACTAGATTATTTGCATTGTACTAACTTACAACACAAAAAAAAAAAAAGAAAAAAAAGGCATTAAACCCCTCTCTATTGCTCCATTCAATCACTCTATTTCAATGTAGCATACTCCATTTCAGAACAGAGCTTTGGGTATACACAGGTGTGATTTTATGTTCTTTATGAGACAAAATTTTGAAAGATTTAAAGTGTCTTGTCCAATTTTAAACTTATAGTTAGGCTTTTAAATTATTTCTTTTCCCTTTGACATGCCACAGGGGGCACGTTTCTCCATGCAATCCTGTTGTCTCGGTGCTTTAGTTCAGTGTTCAAATCAACCTTCAAAGTTGGAAAATGAAAGAGATTAAGTCTTAGAAGATCAAGATAATCAGTCTCCATGCATAAATACACTCATCTATTGATGCACACTAATATTTTCTCTGCAAAGTAGACAAGCTGCAAAGAAAATAATCTCTGGTATACATTCACAGCCGTTCTACAATTTTCAGGACTTGCCATAGGGAAGACCTCTGTCAAATGTTGGAACTCGTGAGCCAAATAAGTAATTTCTGATCTCTGCATGCCCTCTGTATAGTCTCAACAGACAAATTCAACGCAGTGCAATTTGCTTTGCAATTTTTCTGAGCAGGAGGTTGTGAAGTGTTTATCACATGACTAGATATGAATTAATCTACAATTGAGAATATTTACTTTTACTCTGTAGTTTCAATTAAAAGACCAGAGCATTTGTTCTACAAACTGATTCTAACACAACAAAGGATGGAATATATGTCATCTGCTTAATTTCATAATGAAAATGTTTCTGTTCACTTCAGAGAGGGTAGTTATGTGCTTAAAACCATATGCCTGTTCAAATTTGTTGTTGTTTCAAAGCTTGCGTATGTGCTACTTACCGTAGTTCCCTTTATATTGCCAAACTGGTGAGAACACCAACTCTAACAGTCATCAGTATTAACTTATTCATAGCACTCAGACATCTGCTCAGACGTCAGACAGCAGGACTTCTTAGCTCATACTAAGATAAAAACACTAACAATTACAGGCTCCTTCTTCTTTGACAGAAACCCTTTGAAAATCTTGTCAGCAAGAACTCTTTTTATCTCAACGAAATCACAGTGTACAGGTCCTCTGCTCTTAACCCTGGGATACTTTAAGAGGAGTCTAGTCTTGCCCAATTGCAGTGTTATTGGCAAGAGAAAGCTTTTTTTGTGCTTCATAATGCCTCTAAGAGCAGCACAAACAACCCTAAAATCCTCTCGCTCATACTCCCTTAGCCCACTCCGCAGAACGAGTCCAAGACTTCAGGAGACAGCAGGTGTTCGAGCATGGGAACTCTAATGTACACTAGAATCAACCCTTTTATTTCCACTTCTCCAGTCCTCTTCTTTCACCTCTTGCCTTGGTATTACTTGCCTTTGATTTCAGCTAGAGCCTGTTTGGATACTGAAGAGCTATAATGGCAGTGATGAATTAGGAAAAGTTCTTGCCACAGTCAGGTCAGTTAAGGCTTATTTGTACACTTGGGCGCTGACAACTATATGGGCAAATATTGTTTGAGCTGCTTTTAAAGACATTATGAGGCACAAAAAAGCTTTTGCTTGTCAATAATAATGCAATTGGGCAAGACTCGATTCTTCTTAAAGCATCCCGGGGTTAAGAGCAGGGGACCTGTACATTGTGATTTCGTTGAGATAAAAAGAGTTCTTGCTGACAAGATTTTCAAAGGGTTTCTGTCAAAAAAGAAGGAGACTGTAATTGTTAGTATGATTATTTCAGTATGAGCTACTAAGTTCTGAAGTCTGAGCAGATGCTCATTTGTAACAGGTGCTACATTTGTAACATTAATGTGGTATTAAACCATTAATGTGGTATTAATGTAACATTAATGTGTTATTAAACAATGTAACATTACAGAATCACAGAATGTTAAAGGTTGGAAGGGACCTCAAAGATCATCTAGTCCAACCCCCCTGCCAGAGCAGGATCACCTACACTAGAGTGCACAGGAACGCGTCCAGGCGGGTTTTGAATGTCTCAAGAGATGGAGATTCCACAACCTCCCTAGGCAGCCTGTTCCAGTGCTCAGTCACCCTCACAGTGAAAAAGTTTTTCCTCATATTTTTCTGGAACCTCCTGTGTTCCAACTTCCACCCATTGCCCCTTGTCTTGTCAGTGGACGCCGCTGAAAAGAGCCTGGCTCCATCTTCCTGACATTCCCCCTTGACATATTTATAAACATTAATGAGGTCACCCCTCAGCCTCCTCTTCTCCAAGCTAAAGAGATCCAGCTCCTTCAGCCTTTCCTCATAAGGGAGATGCTCCACTCCCTTCACCAACTTTGTGGCTCTAAATATATTATACAGCAAGTAAACATTTGGAAAATTATTTCCATGGAAAAATGTTGATTCTTTAATGTTTGTCTGTACATGCAGCAAAATCAGATGGTATTGTAAATCTAAAAATAAATTTAACATCAATTGTATGAGGTAAAAATAATTCTTCTAAGGCAAAATGCTAACAGAGATAAATAGCCATTTCATATAGGCTCTGGTCCTACAGATGATCAAATGGCTATTTAAATACAATCTGGTAATCTTTACTGGGTGAAAAAATGCAGAAATTCTTTTCATAGGCTTTTGGAGAATTTTTACAGAGATTTTGTCTTTACATTTCTTTCATTTAGGTTTTATAGGTGTCTTTTCCTATGCCCTTCTTAACTGACTTTCTAGGCAGATGAAATTAAATATATTTGGCCTTGGTAACTAGAAAGACATATATCTATGCAAGTCTGCCTCGTTTGAAGATACCTGTTTTGACCCACTTGCTATCACATGCCTTAACACAATCACACACTTTTTACTCTTTTATTTTTTCATTCAGTTCACAATCAAAATGTGGCAACAAAATTGCAGATGTCAGTGAGATCCCAGTAAGGAAATTCTCATTTTTCTGAACCTTCTTCCTACAGGTACATGGACTGACTTCCTACAGTGTAACTAATGATTAGTAATTTGAATTGGGAAAGAAATAATTGCTGATGACTTCTTTCCCAGAAAGGTCAAACTGAATTCAGCTGGAGAAAATAATTTCAATTATTTTGACAATGATAACTTGCTGCTTTCTTCATTCTTAGGATGAAGAATATAGATTCCCCATATACTCTCTTTTGGAATGTGAAAAGACAAACTACAGCTCTAATTCTCAATAAAGATGTAATTATGATGGGTTTTAAAATCATAATTCATCTTTCTTCTTCAGGATGATTTTCCTTACAAGTTCTGTAACATGAGGTCTTATTTCTTCAACAGAGACAGTAGAGTCCCAGGCCTTTACGACTTTTCCATTGGGGTCCACCAGGTATTTCCAGAAATTCCAGGTTGGTTCTTCCCCTGTAGACTCTACAGATTAAAAAAAAAAAAAAAAGTGGAAACTTAGAATAAAAAAAAACCACCTTAGCCAATTCCTGACATTTGTTCATGTCAACTTGATGATTACCCTCTCAGAGAAAGGAGGAATGTGAAATTAGGAGAGAGTTCCAACTGAATAATAAGATTTTCTGTGCGATGGGGAGCTTTAGCTAGACAGTAGTCCCCTGGAGACAGACGAATGGAAACAGTCACGGTTGAGACAGACAGACAGGAGAAAGCACTATAACCGGTGTTAAGTGAGTGTGTGTCTGTGCTATATTTAAAAATGGAATTTGGCATAACAATGTAGCTATACCAGGACTGATTATTTGCTTGCTTATCCAGAATTTTTCCTTCAAAAGCACCCAGTATCATGTGCATCAGAAGAATGTTTCAAGCAATGCTACATGAAGAAATAACAAAGTAAATTGTTCCAAGATGTTTCCTCCTAATCCTTATCTACTACAGTTTTTCTGTCCACACCACATTCTACAAGTCACATGCTTATCCTTTGCTATTCTGCTACATGAATAACAAAATTTTCAGGATTTTCAATCAGACCACCAGTCTCATCCCACTAATAGCACCAGTACAGACACTACAGATAAATTAGCATCTTTTCCCATTGATTTTACAATGGGAAAAATCTCATAAGGAATCAAATGTTTAAAAGTATCATTAAGAGACAGCCAGACCTACATTGTTGAGTATCTTGTTATTATATTGCATAAATATACTGCCTCCAGCAGCCTCCCTTTGCATGTGGGCCAACAGAGAAACAGAAGTTTCACAACTTTCATGTCACGTGTCTGCTGTAACCACCTCACTGGGCAAAACAGGAATGCAAGAACGTGAAGGGAATTAAAGGGAAGTTTGGGTAGCAGAAAAATCCATTGCGGACGCCTGGAAGGAGGTGTGCCTGGGGTAGTCAAAAGTAATACTACCAACAGTACTTCAAATTCAGCGGTATGTGGGAGAGCACTGTGGTGCTGGAGAGATGAAGCAGCGATATAGTCCTTGCAGAATGCAGCTCAGGTGATGCCATGTCATACTGGGCTTTGTCATATGTCAGTGCTGAAAGACATTGCCTGCACGTTGGATAAAGACTGACATTTTACTGTAGCATTTAAATGGCATTTAGAGCGTTCATTCAGTGCAAGAAAAGTAGTGCCTTGATAGAGAATATCCTGCTTTACAGTGTATTTTGTCAGCTGTCTGCTAAGAACCAGCCAAACCTCTTCAGGTAGCAGTGCTAGCTATAATGCAGGTAGAGCTGGAGGAACTGTGCGATATGGCTATTCCAGTGCTTCCAAGGACTGAGGAAGGGAGTATTCAAGGTCATTTTTTAGTGGCTCGTTTCATTTTTTGATCATTGAAGTAAATTATATAGGCACTTTGCTTCCACCTATCCTACAGCTCGAGATGAATCTTATAAATCCAACCTGCAGCAGTCATGCCACAGGAGAAGCACTTACAAGGCTGCAAAGTGGAAAACAGAAGATCGGGTATTGTATGTGTACAGAAGAGTATTTCAAGACCCATATTGCACGTAGAGGTTTGTTAGACTGGCTTTTACGGGGCCTCTGTTGTCATAGTGTCTTCATCTCAAGAGATCTCTTTAGAAGATTAGAGGAAGCTGTCAGGGGCAACACAGACATCCTGCCCTGTGCAGGAGGATGGACTACATGGCTTCTGACCAGTTTGAGCCTGACAGTTCTGCACTATGATTCTATGAACACAGCCATAGACACCTTTTTTTTTTGTGCTAGATGGTATTTTGTATCCGAGGAATTCTACACTGGGGAAACAACCCTCCGATGTTCCAGACTACTCACCAATTAAGTACTTGAAGGCAGGAATTGCACCGGCTCCGCTGACTGCGACTTTGCTGAACATAGGAAAGGAGGCACCATAAGTCTTTCGCGCAAAACTTTCAATTTCGTTGTTAGTGTCTGGTTCTTGCTGCCCAAACTGGTTGCATGGGAATGCCAGCACATTGAAATGATACGGCCCGAGGTCTCTCTGTAACTGTTGTAAGGCCTTGTAGTGGCTATCTGTATACCCACACTCACTCGCAACATTGACAACTAGCGACACCTGAAGAACAAGAGAGATTAAAAATGTGTCAGTTTTCCAACAGGGAGGCTGAGCTGGAGACTATTTTCAGAAAATTAGAATGTCTAGAAAACTGTGACTGTTTTTTTTACATTTGAAACTACATCGAGTTCTGTTCACAAGAGGAAGATTTAGTATTTCTTTTATATATTCCCATCTGGCAACCATGACGATAATCAATAAACTGCTAAGCAACCTTAATTTTCATTTTAGAGAGAATCTATCTTCTTCCATTCTGCCTTTTGGATAGTTTCTGAGTGTATTCACGGAATTACAATCCAGCCAAGGTATACCAAGTTGAATGAAAGAAACTTGCAAATTCATGTATTTTTGGTAGTTTCTTTATAGTGAAGCCTCTGTTCTGCAGCATCTTTCCTTGTACAGAGCTTAGAAGTCATACGGAACTGGCTGATCCCTTTGTCACTCCTAGTGTAGATGTCTTGATCTGGAAGTTAACAGAAGCAAGTACAGGATTTTGGGTTGGTCTATGCAATATAGTAGAGAAACTCAAGGCCACAAAGAGCTTGCCATTGGTTTTTGAGATAATTTATTGTTAAATAAATTCTAGGATTTATTTTTAGACTTAGTTTTTATTATTCTTATGAATTTTGTAGGTGTGAGTTGCTACTGGTCCTACATAAATTTAGCCTACTCTGGTATTTCCTTGAGAGTGGACTAAAGCTGAATGTCATAGATCTTTTGAATACAATATAATTTTATTAATAAAAGTAGCACTCTGCATTTTATAGTGAGTGGTGTTTCTTTTCCAGACCAATTTGTAAGGGTTATAAGGGAATATAAGTATTTTAATACTAAAAATGTTTCTACCAACCTAGATTAAAATCAGGCGTAGTACAGAAAAAACATTGTGATTTGGGAACTAAAATTCTATCCAGTTTACACTGAATCTGCTGGATTCCTACAGATTATGCACTGGCCCAGAAGCTGGTTCTTCATTCCCAAATTGCAAAAATTTTTAATTCAATCAAAGTAGCCAATGCATTCTCTAGCACTATTACAACAATAACAGCTAATCGTATTGGGTCTTTCTACAAGGGTTTGGAAGTTTCATAGAAGGTGACACTTTGTCTTCATTATTGTCAGTGTGAGACAGGAGGAAAACCTGAAGCTTGGACACATTAAGTGACCTCATCAAATTACACAGCAAGTAGCTGAAGGGCGAGAAAAGGAAGTAAAAAATCCTGACTCCAGGCCTCATAATCTTGTGTCTGTGACCACTGGCTTTGCTCAATTTAAATTTTGGATTCTGATGTTACTGTTTGTCCACATTCCTACGTGTATGTCTCTATACAAAATATAAAAGTATATAGAATATATGAATAGAGTGCATCAAATAAATTTTAATATTTGAAAAATAAATGACTGCATGTGTGTAGTGTTTTTTATGCCAGAAAACAAACTGGCATATAAAAGCCCGTAATCTGGGTAAGGTATGAGATAAAAAAATGAAATTCCTAGAAGCAGTAGGAACAAGTAACGAAAAAGCTGAGGGGATGTTTGTGTTTATCATTTCTTACGTTAAACATCAACATTTACTTTGGGTATTTTCTACCTTCTGTGGGTATCTGGCTATATTTAAAGTGGTTTCTGGAGCATCACTGTTTTCCCTGGAAGACAGGTAAGCTTATAGAGCAGAAGCTGATGTCCTTGTTTGTGATGTACTGTGCCAACAGAATACAATCTAAGCAATCCCTCTGCACTTACATATGAAATATGATCTGGAGCCATCTAGCTAACTTCCAAAGCATCACATTCATTCAGACTACATTTACAAACTCTACCTGAAATTTTAAATTCATTCTCATAAAACGTCCATAGATATGGTGTAGGATTTTTAACTATTTTTTTTCAAAGTGGTAATAATTTTACTGTGCATTCCTGTTGCAGACTGCCGGTATTTCAAATAGAACTTATATACTGGACATAAAAAAATAACTATTGGCAGTTCTGTTCTTTTTAAATTATCTGTATTTACCAAGCATAGTGACAACTGTAATTTATTTAAGGTAAATTGTAATATTTAGAGTTGAAGACGTGTAGTTCTTTCACAGGAAATTCTAGAGTCTTTCTTAAATAGAGTTTAAGACTCAGCATTCTCAGAATGGAGAATTTTTCATATATCTTACTGTATTGATACCTATTGGTACTTTATGCCAAACACAGTGGTAATGTCAGAATTTATTGTTGGAGGTTTGGGGGAGATCAAGCTGTGTAGGTATTGTGTTTATATTACAACCGATATGAAAGATGACTTGCCAATGAGAGGAATCGAGGTTTTATGACTTCTACTTCGTTTTGAAGTTAGGAGGGCTTGAAAGAATTCACTCAAAAAGAAACAATGATCTTAATTTATGACTGCCTAAAACCAGTGATTACTCAGCATGGTGGTGAAAGGCATGAGAGCTCACAGTGCAAATGGTGCAAACTTCCAAATGTTTTCCCACAAAATAGGAGGAAACTACACACAGCATTTCTTAGAATGGCAGAGGCGTTCTGCTTCTTTCTTCCTTAGAAAAATACATTCTATTACCAAACTCCGTAATTCTATAGTGTAAACCTCCTAAAGGTATAAGACATAATACAAAACTTTCAGTATCTATTAGCATTTAATAAAGAATGTTTAAAACGGTTGTTTAAAAATCTTTACCAAGTTATCTTTCATCTCGCTGCTACCAGAAGTGATTAAATGTGGTGATTTTTTGGGGTCTGTGTTTTATTTTTAATAAATAAGTCATCTATTTTGCTCCCAAAAAAGAAACTGTACTTTGACTTCTTACAACTATTAATCATTTAAATTAAGTTCATTATGCCTCTGGACTGACTTTGGGCTCTGAGCGTGCAAGTCAAGTACACCACCTAGTGTGCAGTGCAAACAATTCATCCGGGACCGTACAAAAATTATTTAATTTAGATTGACCTCTCTATTAGCCATTGTCTGACCTCTTAATACCGTCCTTTCCTTCCCTTTGCTTAGAAAACCCATGCATTCTAGTAGTGAGCTCATTCATTTAATATCACAAGAATAGTTCTTGGTTTATTTAATGTCTACACCAGTGTACCTCCTTGAGGAAAACATCCTGGAGAGATTTATGAATCTGCGATCAGCTTCAAGTAACCATTTGCAGATCTTTTAGCGGAGACAGTAGATTTTTTTTTTTTTTTTAGGTTTTTAGACCTGGAGATTCCTAACTGGTTCCGTCTGACTGATGGAAGAACCAGCCACAAGTGTTGGATTACACGACTCACAGAGCTGTTACCTAAGTGGAAAAAAATAGCAATACTTTGTACAGTAATTAAGTAACTATCGTCTGTATTTACAGGCACGCAGCAGTGCGACGTTCTCAGATTACAGGGAGCTGGATGCAAAGTGCTTAGCATTACTTTCAATAGTAAAATAATACTTTATGTTGTTATGCTGCCTGATGCTTTTACATTATTGTAGTACCACAGGTTCAAGATTTCCAAAGCACTGCCCTAACACTGTTTAATTACGCCTCAGCACACTGTACTCCGCTGTGTGGCAGGTAGGCAGGCAGGGAGGTACTATTATATCTAGGTAAGTATAAACACAGCACAGAGCTGTTGATGCTTGAGAGTTCTGACTCCCAAATAGATAATATTTTTGGTAAGAATATTGCCTCTTACAGCATAACTGATAGAGATCATGAAAGAAAATAGGTAGATAGACTAGGTAGGAAGAATTAGGTAGATAGATTAGATAGAAAATTAATCTTATTTGGATCCTGTTGATTCTCTCCAACCATGCATCACTGCCCTTCATTTTTAATGTAGATAGGTCAGCATCAGTACAGTAGCCTGGAAAAATCACACCAGGACGGCCTGCTTGCACAAAACCCTAGAACAGGCAGCTTTGTGATCTATTTCGCTTGTAGTACTCTTTTTTCTTCGTCATCATAGCCGTTCCTTTCTCTGCTTTTGGGTAGATGTGGTATGATACCTGATCTTGTGGCATGTATGCCAAATTTTTAGCATTCTGGCAATATAATTTCTTACACCCCCATAATAAGAGAGTGCTCGCATATTTTTGGTATTTTTATTCAAGTGGAGGATAGGTTATATCTGTGCACATCTATTCCAGAAAAAAAAAAAATCTGTTCCCTATTTTTTTATTCTTTTATTCCATAATTGTTAGTACATTTCTTACTTACTATGTAACCAAGGGTACTTGTGCTTTGTATCAAGATGCACTCAAATGGAAATTGAATTAATATCAATCAGTTTTATTTTTTTATGACTAAGAAAAATAGTTTCAATTATCTGAATACACAATAAATTACATTAATAATAAGTTATTGAAGAGAGATTCTGCAAGTCATGGAGTGCACTAATTGTTTAGACTTAGCATGGCTCTCATGGGTTTTCTTCATACTCTGAAGCTTTTGGATTTTTTTAATTCCCAGTTAGTTTCTTGACTACCAATTAAGTAATTATTTAACTAAATTAGTTGAGCGACTGAATTGAAGAAAATGTCTTCTCTACATCTGCCAGAAATCTTAAGGCTTTTAAAAGCTGGTTTAGCAATTAGCAGACTATTGTTCCAGGGACTAACTAGTGACTCAATTTAAAACACTAGCAGCACATACATAGTACTTTATATATTATGTGCTTTCATTTAATGGCTTTAAAATATTATGATAAACCTACATTTTAACATTACTTATCTAACTACACATTTAAGCAGGTTTATTTTAAGAAGTAAATGGGAGTTTTAATTAACTTCCATCTACCTTGATACTGAGTTCTGACAACATAATGACAGAAAGGGATGTGTTTTATTGCTCTAATTTTCTTTAAAATTGTGTGCATGCATTATCGAACCGTAGCTAGCCTGAACATTAATAGGCTCTCTGAATGCAAATATTCATGTTCCATAAAGAAGCTGGTCATCACTTTTTTTGAGTAAGCTCTTCTACAGGGCCTAGCAGAGATCAGGGAGCAGCGATTCATTCACCGATGGCATTGGCTTTTCCAAGGACGGCTCTAGAGCTCTCCCGTATGACGCCACAGAGGTGGCCTGGTACCACAGCACCGCTGGAGATACACACACCTCCCCCCAACCTGGCGTGTTCATGGGATTCCAGGTCAGGCTCTGCAGCTTGTTCTGGAGAGGATGAACACCCACAGCTCTCTGCAGGGTGGCTGTAAAGAATTCCTCTGAGTTCCCCTTTACTCCTCTCCATGAGGATTCTGGCCCTGAGGTAGAGAAGCTACAAGCAGCATTTGCTTATTCAGACAGATTTGCAGATGACCTGCAGACAAAACATGCCCCAGTAACAGTATTTATTGACAGAGCCTTTGGAAGGAACATCTAAAACAAAAAAAGCAAATATTGCTTAATTTTAAATATTGCTCAATATTAAATAGGTTCCATGGTTTTTCCAATACAGATATCTGAGTGTGCATTGGACCAGTTCTGTCTGAATTGTGAACAGTGGAGAAGGAAGACTTTGACCAGGTAAGATTCAGCCCTCACATTTTGTCCAAATCTACTAGTAGCCCTTTCTACTGAGCTCAGGAAAATGTACATCTCTTCCCATGGGCCTTCTCTGCTTTCCTGCCAATGTTTTAGCGACCTACTGCTTTGGACTAGTGAGTTCAGGCACCTCAGTGAAGGACCTGAGGAGAGGGAAAAGGAAGGTGGAAACAAAAAGCTGGAGATGAAGGGTGAAAACAAGAAGTGGTACCCACCTTTCTGGGCAGCAGCTAAGCTGTTGGACTGCCTGGCTGTGCCACAGATGATGATGTGTCACTTGAGTGCTAAGGCTGGCAGTTGTGGGCTTTATGTTGATTTTAGCTTCTGTAATTTGTGCATGTGCCTATGAGAGCTCATAGCATGATGTCCCCTGTATGCTAAGTTCCCTTTTCACTCTTCCATAGGTACTGACCATCTTTCGTAGATGGTCAAACCATAAAAAAGCATAAAATAACATAAAATAAAATATAAAACCAGGTTACATTCAATGAAACTGTTTTTAAAGTGGGAAGGAAAGCTGGAATCCTGTGTAATGTGCTCCAGGTGACCCTGCTTTAGCGGGGGGAGGAGGAGGGGCTGGACTAGATGATCTCTAGAGGCCCCTTCCAACTCTGTTGATTCTGTGAAAGTTCTGCCTAGCACTCCTTAATATAATATGTAAATAAAACTTAAAAGACATCATGGAAGTATACGGGTGTCTACCTGCCCTTCTTTGTATTGCTCTGTCACACTGAAAAGCTACAAGGGGAACAGCAGGATGTTGCTACAATGTCGCTATACGCCGATATTAAAATAATTACTTCATATCTCTCGCTTGTTTACTAATTGTGGTGAAATCTGTTAACTCCATTAGCCGCTAATGAAATCCCCCCCTTTTTTTTTAATGTAGAAGATTAAAAAGAAAAGGGACTTTGGCAAAAAAAAAAAAAAAAATGCTAAAAGCCATGCAGTTAAAAGGCAGAAGTAAGCTCCAAACGGTAGGTTACGGAAAGGTACAAACTTCCAGAGCTTCACATTCAATCGCGGTGCGATTCCCGCAGCCGCGGGCAGGGCACGGGCAGCAGCCCCCGCCTGCCACGTCTACAGGCAGCAGCCGGCGCAAGGAGGAGACGCGGACACAAACACACAGGTCAGGCTGCAAAGGTTTTATTTCAAGAGTACAAAGACCTACGGAGCGGCACCGAAGGCAGCATGCAGGCAACGCTCCAGATCAGTTAGAGTCCTAACCCCAAATTATCTACGTGCGTGCACCGAGTTAATGTACAACCTCTCCGCGCCCCGCTTGCTTTCCGCGGGCATGCAAGGCTGCTTAGCGAGCGCTGCCCTCCTCCGAGCGCACTTACCGAGCCCCTGTACTTCTCCAGAGAGACTAGTTTGCCTCTGATGTTTACAACTTTGAAAGTGTAAAAATCAGGCTCTTTCTGCTGCGTGGCGGAAAACGCTAAGAGCAGGAGCGCTGCAATTGCAAGGAGCATGGCTAGAGGGACGAGGAAAACTTTGCGGGAGGCAGAGGACGGCTGGTGCTCCACACTGCCCTCAGGATCCAGCATGCTGCACCGCCGGCCGCCGCGGGAAAGCGCTGCCGCAAAGGACGGACTGCTGCAAAGGCAGCTTTTGCAACAGTCCGGCTTCTGCAAAGGGCTGGACCTCAGGAGGATGTAGTTGTGGAGGATTAAGTACTCCTTAAAACCGAGCGTTCCACGGCGGTGGTCTGTTAAGGAGGGCCGTCTGCGGTGCAAGACCAGCGAAGGTGCTAGATGGCTCCAGAATAGTAAAGCTGTGTCTGCCTGTGGGGCACATCTAGAGAGCTGCTTTAACTACGTCCTAGGAAAATGACGGATGGAGTTATTGCTATTTGTGGTGGGTTTGCTAGTGCCTTTTTTTTTTTTTTTTTAAGGACACTAACTATAGCATCTAGTAACTATGGTGTAATGTCAAAGGAGACCAGTGGCTTGGTTGCTAGTGGTTACTGCAGGAAGTGCTCTGAGAAAGTCACAGCAGCCAGCCAGCAAAAGCAGAATTACAAACGTGCTGTGCACAGTCTCTTGAAAAAAGGAGCACCGTTAGCCAGGCCTTCAGAAAACTTGCCTCTGCGTGCACCCGGTTGGCAAGAAGCAAGTGGCCAGACCACTGGTCTTCACCATGTGATTTGGGAGAAACCATGTTACCAAGGGGGTTTTTAAAGAGAGAAGGAGGCATTAAGCAAGGGGAACTGAATTTGGGACCAAAGCTTTCTTGTATATGGAGCAAAACTACTGCTTCAGTGCACAGATGCTATTCTTGGGTGGTCTGCAAGTAAAAGTAGCCATCTTTGCAATTTGCTGCTATGACTGCTGGAAGAAAAGGATTTGTATATATATGAAATAACAGTAGAAAGCATTTGATGATCATTGATTTCCTCCTGGACCAAGAAATTGGTCCTCCATCCCTATGATTTTGATAATTCTTGGCAAAGAAATGAAGAATGCAATGATTTACAGAAAAGAATTAAATAGAACATCCAAGGCATATTAGAAATCTATCTTTTGGAGAGCAAATTACATTTTATAATCTCACTTTGTGGGATTTTTTTTTGTTTTTTTGTTTGTTTTCTAAAACAGTTTTGGTGGATCTTTGACATCTTGATTAAATTTGCTTAGGTAATTTAAACATAAGTTTACTGCATTACTGTAAATGAAGAAACCATGTATGACTAGTTGAAAAATTTCATTACAGTTTTTAAACATTTCAGAGTTTTCATGTGTTTATGTACTTTACCTTAAGTAGCCATCCTGTATCCCAAAATAATGCAATATGCTACAAAAAATATATAGATTGAAAATCTTCTACCATGCTTTCTGTGGGGAAGATACACTGTGCTAAAAATCTGAACTTCTTATCTTCACAGATAAGGGTTATCATTCTGTGTACTTCCCTAGCTGTAGTATTGACTAAAAACCTTTCCTCTGGTGACAGGCAGGTATGATTTCCTCATCTTATAAATAAATTATCTAAGAAGCTTTAGAGTTTTGGTTTCTTCAGGCACAGCTGGAGAAAGAGAATAGGACTGCAGTATAAACATTTAAATAAATTAAAAAAAAAACCCTAGTAAATCCTAACTAATTTTTTAAAAAATCATTCCAATTATGGAAATAAGTCAACATAAGCATTTTTTCTGGCCAGAAAATTAAAAAGTCTACAATTCACTTTTATATTTTTGAGGCATAATGTTATAGGAGTTTGGGTACGGGACTGAAAACGAGGCATCATACTGATGCTCTGAAATGGGACTTCATAAAGTGTTTTCTACAGCTTCATGATTATTGTCTCTGTTTTCTAGATTAAATTTAGTGGGTTTCAGAATTATATTTTCTCCTACAGACTGAGCACAGTGTCTGAAAGTTTTTAATCACTGGCACTGAATTGGGAATTCTTTAAATAATGGCCAGCTGGCAGTAGAATTCAGCTTACTCTTTTACTGCCATGTTTCTATATCATTCCCTCCAATCAAACATTCTTTAACATCGGCAAGAAGGAAGAATTGTTCCTGAATACACAGAGAGAGAGAGAGAGAGAGACTGTCAAACACTCTTGGCTTTATAAAGATTCAAGTTTTCAGAGCCAAACTTCACTAACATTTCATTTTGAAGCCTATGCAACTATTTGAACTAAATCTGATATATTCTAATAAGTTTCAGCTTGCAGGAAAAGTGTCAGTTGGGTTTACAAACTGGTGTGTGTTTGCTGGCTAGCATGTCCGAATGTTCATCTAGGAGGCCTGCATCCCGTAGTAACAAGTATAATTTAGTTACTTTTGCGATTTACTGTTTGGCCTATTAAACCTAATAAAAATCTGTGTCAGGTAGGTCTGGAATGAAACCACCCCGCAGCTAACCTCAGCTGTCCCCAGAGAGTATTGCAGTGCTGCCATTTCTGTCACTGCTGACCTGGACTGGACTGGCCCACGTTCCTAAAGGTGAAAGCTCTGCATGACGTCCCATGAGCCATACCCTGAGCCACCCAATCCTGATTTCATAAAGCGCGAACTTCAAGTGAACCAAAAGAGCAGATTAGCTCTAAGGATTGCACTAACTTCACAATACATTCAGAACTAGGTCTTGCCAGTATTTACAGAATACAGTAATACCTTGCAACTTTCTATCTATGTAGACTTTCCGAGGTGGCATTTCCAGCACTACTATTCACATTAAGACTTTCCTCTGAGCCTCTTTTGGAGTTCAACATTAATCTTTCCTGCACTTCATTTTTCTGGCCTCCTTACCCTGGGCTGGGAAGTGCCAACAACATGACATTTCGCTGCCAGGAAGGGGTAGCACTGTACTGGATCACAGCGGGATCTGCCTTACACATCCATTTGCCAATCTCTTTAGGTCACCCTCCAGCAGTGCCAGCAGCCAGGCAGGCCGAGCCTTCTCCCCTGAGACCAGCAGAACCGCCAGCAGACACGCTGGCCAAGATGCTGTCTCTAACTGCGGCCGGGGCCGGCTTCATAGCCAAGGTCAGGGAGCCTGGAGCCACTTCCCCCGCAGTGTCCCTGTTCACACGGGCTGCTTCGTGCGGAGCGCGCCCGCCCTGCTCCACCGACCGGCAGCGTCGGGAGCGGACAAGGGGAGCGAGGAAGCTCTGAGGAAGCGGGGAACAAGGCCCGGCCTGCGGCGTGGGTCCACAGGGCCTAGGGTGCTTCGGGAGACATGAAAAGTGGGGTAAAATCGGGAAAAAACCAGAGTGGCTAAGAGGGGTGTTAAGGGAAAAACGGAGCTGCTTATTCCCCCATTCGCGTTTCCTGCTGTGGCACTGGGGAAAGGAGGCTCTGCCCGTCGGAGGGGACGCCAACGGGGCTCTTCCCCACCGGGACCGGGCCCTCTCGGCAGCGCCGCCCGCCCTCGCGGCTCTCCCGCCCGCCCTCACCCCACAATGCATCGCGCGGCGCGGCTGACATGGCGGCCGGGCCGGACTGAGCCGCTGCGCGTCGGGGCCTCCAGCAGCTGGAGCCGGGCATGGCGGGGGCGCTGCCCCGGCACCCCTAGCGCCGCAGCCAGGTACCGGGCTCCAGGGGCCGAAGGGGGGGGCTCCGCCCAGCTCCGCGGGCCTCCCCTGAGGGGTGGGGGTGGCTGGGCGCGCTCCACTCTTCCCCCCTGAGCGGGGCGGGGGGGGAGGCGTGTTCGAGGCGGGGGGGGGGGGGGGGGGTGTCTGACCGCGCCGGCGCCCCCCGCCTCAGCCCGCGGCACCCCCAGCTCCGCCCTGCCCCGGCCCCCCCTGCCCGCGCCCCGCCTCGACGGGCCCACCGCGGCCTCCCGACCCCGCGCCCGGGCCGCCCCGTACACCCGGCGGGGGGCGCCGGTTGTGGCCCGGGGGGCGGCCGCAAGGTCAGCGGGGAAGCGGGGCCGGGCCCCGCGGGCGCATCCAGGCGGGCTCAGGGGCAGCGCTCGGCTGCGCGCCCGGCGGGATCTGCCGGGCTGGAGCTGGGTGTGTGCGGCTTCTTCTCCCGCCCAAGGGGAATTAAATATTTGGGGGGGGAAGACCATTGCAGTTGGTGAGGGTCCCCAGGGAAATGCCCCCGTGTCCCGGGCCGCCTTCGGGAGCTGTGCTCCCCTCCGCCGTCTCTTGCCAAAGCCAGAGGTTCTCCTTTCTGTGGGTTATGTGCCTGAAATGACACACAGGCAGCCCTTCGCCGGTGGGTTTGCACTCTTTTGTTGGCTTCTCTTGTACACAAATACAGCCGAACGACTTCCCTGCTTTTGCAATATGTTGCAATTTACCGGTTGGCTGAATGTGTCGTATTACCTGAGGCCTTCTTGCTTTTAAGGTTGTTTCTGGGTATATCGAAGGAGGATGGGCTCATAACATGCAGAAAAACAAAATAATCAGGTTTAGGCTAAGGTAGGGATTAGTACATTAAAAAGATAGTTGTATCTAAGTATGGATCTAGTAATATTTTTTTATATTCGTGCCGCCTCCACGTCACCTGGCTTTCTGAGCGCTGTGCCCTGGATTTGAGACTCGTATTTTCTTGTAAAAAGATACGCGTTGTTTCTGGTTTTGCTTGTCTCGTGCTCCCAGTTTCAGTAGATGCTTTTGGGATAGTCTGACCCCGGATAGTTATGACATAATTATTTCTGTGACAAGAAAAATAAACCAGCCATAGAAATATGACTTAATTGCAGTATCTGACAGCAGATGGTATACTGGGAGTGAGAGGTCTACTTTACAAACGTCAGTTTTGCGGTGAGCTTTTTAAAATAATTTTTCTATATGACTTTAGTGAAGATACCTTCATAAAAATAATTTTGGGATGAAATTACTGTTTCCCAGAACATACATATTGGGATATGTATAGAGGGATCGTTCTGTGTTCTGTTCTTGCACATAAGAGATAGTGACTTTTCTCTCATACCTCAACTATCAGAGGAGAAGAAACTGCCGGCTGCGTGGTGTGAGGCATTTGCCTGATTCTTCCTCTGAAGGGAATTGCTGCTATTGGGAGAAAGGGGAGCAGTGTTTCCCTGTGTCCTCCTTGAAAGCAAGATGTAACTGGGGAACTCCTCTTAAACGTCTTGTGGATCTGCTTGTAAGGGTAGTGGTTTTGGATTGTGGATTCATATTGATGCTGTAAGGTAGTTCAAAATTTTGCCCAGCTGAGAGTATATCCTGGGTTTAATTGTAATGCTTGCTTTTGAAGATTTACAACACATTTCTACTAAATTACCTTTATTTTCGTCCCTGTCTTAATGAAATAATGTAATACTGGTACTGACTTGTACTGAGAACTCATAGAAAAAAGAATCCTGCAATTTGCTTAGTGGATTCAATCCAGGGGAAGTCGACATTTCCAATGCTTTTGGCACAGTAAGACTATATGGCTTGATAAATTGTTTAATTACACATAAATAGATAGTAGATCAGTAACTTTTGTCTTGGAAGTACTAAAAAATTATCACTTAAATTTAGTGAAAACACATGAATATTTTACTTTTTTATTTTCCTTTTTTTTTTTTACTGGAGCTGCATGCATACGTGTATATGTATGCACGCTATATCTTTCATTCACAATTTTGGCTTTAATGTTTTAGCAGATCTTTGGTAAAGAACAATTTATCAGATGTTCTTAGATTTGATTTTTTATTTCTGTTGATATATGGAATATTATTTCCAGTAACTTGGCAAATTTTAGTTTTTGGTGTTAGCAGAACTTGTCTTGGGAGTCCAAAATGAGTTTTGTGTTCCAAACTATTGTGACTTAGCCCATGTGCCAGCTATATGGATATATTCTTGACAACTTTTTTTAAGTAGAGGTTTTCAGCATATTTTTTTTCAGTAGTGGGAGTACTGGATCCTGGTGAAGCAGATGTAAGGATACTGGTAGAAGATCCTTGTGCTTTAGCTGTAGTTTGTCAACTAGTTTGCGAGTGGTATGAAGTGCTTCAAAGGCTATCCCTTCCCTGAGGATCCGAGTTTAGGTGACGGAATCACTACTGCTTAAATAAAAGACTCGGATAAACTTCTGTGCCACAGATACAAAGTGCTGCATTTTTATTAGGGTAAGTGCCGGGTGTCAACAGAGGTTTATGGAAAAATTGAGTTTAAATGCATAGGTGCCGTTTAAACCAGCTTCATGAGCAGTGCAAGCCTCTGGAAGCTGGTTAAGCCTTTGAAAGGCTTTAATAGTGAGCAGGGCTGTATGGGTTTTTTTCCAGCCTACTCTTCGGTATTGGTACAAATGTTGTGTTTGTTTTTAAAGTTAGAGCTACCTTGGATCAGTTTCCTGATCTGATTACAGCATGTATCTTACAGCATACAGCAGCATTTGAGGCAGGTGCCACCCGTCTTCTGGCTTCAGTGCTCGCTTCAGTGGATTGTGAAATGTTTAAGGGACTATTACAATAAAATATGGGATGAGAACCAAAACGTACTAAAGCATTAGGAATCTTTATATGAGAAACAGAGGTAAGGGAAACCCTTGTAGCTTGGTTACACAAGTAGTGTGACAGGGAGGATGGCTTTCCGAAGTTTGCGAACAGGAGTCATGCATGAGCATTAGTATGTTCAGAAAGCGGTAGTTCCTGGCGTTGGGTGACGAGCCTATTTTCCTTACCTTCTCCGTGAGTCATAGCACGTTGTAGAAAAGGCTACGGGTGTCAATGCAAAGAGAATAATCCGTAACAAACACATCTGGTAAGGATCTCCTGCCCAGCTCATTTCAAAATTTAATTGTAAGATATTTGCACTTGTATATGTTACTAAGTTTTATATCAAGCAAGGCCTTGCCTGTTGCTTCAGTTACTCAGCGGTACTTGTGTGATTCAGAGATAATCCTGTTACAGTTACATATATGTACTTGTTTATCTAATGATCACTCCTTAGAAGTTTTCAATCCTTCACCTTATAAATACATCAGAGCTTCCTACTGAGTTATGTGTCTTTACTAAGCCCAGAGCACTAATTTTGTTGCATCCCTGTTTTGTGTGTTAAATTTTGTGTGCACTGCACTGGCTTCCTTCAGGATATATTTTAGTAGTAGTATACTTGCTAGCCTAGATTCTGTTGTAGCCTGTAGAAATGGGAAGATGGGAAACACTGTGTAGCACTTATGTTTGTTACTAAGAATGTGGATGAGTTTGTTGCTGGTGGAGCCTGAGGTGCTTTAGTGGCCGGCAATTTTTGGTAGCTGTAGTTTTACGTAGTCTGGAAAACTGTCAAGGATCAATTGTACAAGTTGTGTTTAGTTCATAAACCAAACCTAGGTGTGTGGTAACTTTTTTTTTAACAACTGGCCTAGAACATGGGAGAGGCGTGAATGATTTCTAGAAGTTCTCAGACACAAAAATGGGCCTAAGGCTGTAAACAGTCCAGAAAAGAGACAGCCCCTCAGCACGTCAGGGCAGTCTGTACACAATACCTGTGCTGCAATCTGAGCAGAATGCAGAAGACAACCTTTCCTTTTGTTCCTGTCTGTGACTGTAACCTTTGTTGGCTGAATTTCCTTTTATTTTTGTTGAGGAAGTTCAGCTGGGCTATATTGGTAATCCGGCAGGGAGGGAGGAGGGAGGATGTACCCTGAGGTTAATCACCCCACTCGCTGTTGGAAGGCTGGCTGGGGAGATTTGAGCTTAAGAGACAATCATAATGGGACAGATAAAAACGGGTCCCAGATAAAATAAAGGTCCTTCTATCTCAAAGGAGGGAGTGCTTTACAGAAAGAGGGTGATAACAATTATGTTTGTAGTACTTTTGCTGTTTCTATTTAATCTAGTACTCCTTGGGAAGTGAAACTTAGACGTTTCTCTTTCCTTTTAGTTGCTCTTCTACACTTGTTACTTTTGGATATTTCAGCCAGTTGGGACCAAATTTTAGAACATATTTGAAGTAATGTCAACAGATCGTTGAGTTTACATGTGTTTTCTGGAAAAATCATGCCTCAGTAGAGGAGAGGTCTCTGCTGAGGGGAAAGCAGGAGGAAGTTACATTTCCTCTTAGAGAGTAGCTAAAAACCAGTCAGTGTGTATGTTCCTTCAGCTATAGCACGTCTCCTCCACTCGCCCAGTGGGCTGTGATCGAGAGTGTGACACAGGAGCACAAAACAAATGTATAGAAAACCAGATATATTCAGTTCTGCTGCTAATGAAATGACTGAAAAAAAGAAACGCTTGGCAAAAGAACAGTTCAGAATGCAAGAGCTCACAGTTTAACTTGGCCTTCGTCTTTGAAGAGGCCCCTTTATGGCAAAGTCTGACCCAAAATGTATTCTTTTGAAGGAGTTAGAGTTGAACAGCTTGCAGAGAAGAAGTGGAAAGGCAAAGAAGCAGAAATATCTTCTTGAAAGCATGGTGTGGGGTTTTTTTTTGTTTGTTTTTTTTCCTGTTGGAAGTAAGCATTACCCTGAGATTTTGCAATTCAAATGCAGAATTTTCTAATGCTAGTCTGAGAGAAGGAGGAAACAAAAGAATCTGGCAGAATGAAAGTAAAAGAGTCTCGCTCCTTCGTTTTGTTAGCCTAAAATGAATTCTACAATAGTGAAATCGAAGCTGATTTTAAACATTTTTGAATTTGTTGTAGATATGTGTAGGCTTAATCATTTTGTAGAGTTTCTGGTCTGATGGTATCTTGTCTGACCTCAAGCTGCTGTATTTCAGCCAGATTGTTTTCCTACAAAGAGCCAAGACTTGAGCTGTATTTCAGAGGAGTAACAGGCACTGTACATTCAGAAAGCAAGGGAAACCAAGTCCCCTGTAACACCAGGATATTGAATAAATGAAATATGCTGGAATGATTTAAACAGGTTAATCATACCTCACATTGCAGATGCAGGTGAAAACCTGTGTTTATGTTGTCAGCTTGCCTGGGAGAAATTATTTTTTTTCATTCTAGGTCTGACGATTTGGTATGAGCCTGAGCTTGTGAATAAGATGTGCCATCCAGGTTTCTAGAAAGATGCCACCTCAGCACTGATTCACTCCACTCTAGTGTTTTGTTTCCAACCGTGTTATTTTTTTTGCAGAGGCACGCCTTTTCTTCCACCTGTTTCCCTCCCTACCCTGTCTCATATGTAGATGGCCAATACCTGACAGAGGAGGAATGATGTTTTTGAGACTGTCTTGAGTTTAGTAGCGATCTCTTTTTTTGTTTTTCATGTTAAGTTTCGTCAGTTGGTTTACTTTGCAGTTCTTTGTGAGGCAGTGATGTGGTTATTATTGAGTATGTTACAGCAGTTTAGATTATTTTTTGTTGGCTAAATCATTTCAGTATTAAAGGAAAAAAAGGAAAAAAAATTCCCAAATTACAATGTGATTTTTGCACTTACATTTCAGTTTCTGAATTTCCTTGTGAAATTTTTTTAATATTTTTTTGTACAAAATATTCTTGTCCCACAGAATGTTATGACCTACCTTTACTCATGCTTCTCACGAATAAAGAATACATCTGTGCTTTTTTACCTTAACTACTGTTATTTGATTCACTCTCTTAATATGTAAGGTTATCGCAGTACTCAGTTTATTAGCTGGGTTATAGTTTTTACTAGCAGTATCCTTGTTTTTTCCCATCACATTAGTACATTTGATTGAAGCTTGTATATTCCCTTTGAATATATAACAGTGCATTTTATTGAATGGATGAGATCAAATCATTTGAGCCTACAGTTGAATTTTTGCGGACTTTTTTTTAACCTTCTTGCAAAATACCAATTGAACAATTTGACACTTGGAAAAAGCAGAGCAAAGCGAAGCCCCGCTTTTCCTCCAATGCCAGAGTTTCATGGTAGCTTTAAGATGGAAATGATGCCAAGAGAGGTCGTCCCCACCCTACTAGTTGTTTGTTATTACCGGCTTCTGCTCCTCCTCCTCCTCCCTTGTGCCAGCTTTATGTTAAGCTGGATTGGTTTTCCGGTTTTGTTCGCCGCACAAGGGAGCGATCAGCCCAAGGAGTGGGAGTAAGTAGCCAGGGTTGGAGAAAGGGTTTTGCTGCTCGTGTCGGGGTTGGTGGCGACCTACACGGCTCTTTGGTGAACGGGGAAGCCTGGCCTCGCCGTCCTCCCGTGCGGAGTTCGAGGGCGATGTGGACATCAGAGATGATCCAGAAATGAAACTGAAATTGGTGCGTGGGATGGGTTTTTTTGGTGGTGGTTGTCGCTGGGTTGTTTTTTTTTCCTTCCTGTTCAGGTTTAGCAACTAAACCATGAGGAATAGTTTAGGATTTGAAAACAATCCTACTTTCTCTTTTGGTTACATGAAATTGTACTCTGCTGTGATTTTTCCTTTTTTTAAGATACTGACATCCAGTATGTAGCTGTAACACCTCATCACGTCTGTCGGTAGAGCAGTGTTCTATACTCGTGGCCAGAGACTAGAATAATTTAGGCAACCTGTGGGGTCCCTGGGCTCTCCTTAGCACACCGAGGCTTGAGCAGTGCCGGTCCAGGTGAGCAGTAGTTCCTGCTGCTGAGCTAGTAAAGAGTTGCTGTGAGAAAGACGGACGACAATCTAAAGGCAAACGCTATTTAATCTTTGTGACTCTCGGTCCTTGACTTTTGTTCTGGATGTAAGAGCCAGGTGTAATCAGTGTTCAATGGAAAATAGTTGCAATATTAACTAAATGTATTTGTGAGATAAAATACTTAAGTCGTTGGAATGAATTTAGAAATACAGATTTTTTTCGTTCTTCAAGTTCTATATTTTATTAAGACTTGTGATGCTAACATTAATTTAATTAAAATTCTTGTGGGGTTTGTTTGATTTTCATGTTTGAAAAATACTATGTATTTTCAATTATGTCAAGAGGCTAAAGATAACCATTTTTAGTATGTGCTTTGTATTCTGAAGTATTTTCGGATTTGTGTCTCAAAGTGAGAGATAGTAATTACATTATATAGCCTTTAAAAATTGCAGTGCTTTATGCTAATAATATGCAGAAAGTTGTCTTTTTTTAACCAGACATGTTAATCTTTCATTATGGTTCTTAAGTACAAAAGTACGTTGTGATGCTTCTCATAGTTGTAATTCATTGACTTTTCTGTTCTTCCTTTTCTTTGCTAAATGATAAGCTACTTAATTTGATGAGTTCTCCAAACCCCAGCAATTTCCATGGATTCTGCTTTTGCCTACCAAATGTGCAGCTGGACAGGAAAGAGACAAACTTTAAGCTCCATGTCTTGCTATAGTGTTATAAAATTTATTTTCTTCTATGTCTAATTCTTCACTCTCATTTTTTTCATCGCTATCTCAAAGTTGTTTAAACAAAATAATTTGCGTTCATGTTACAGATTTGCCCTTTGTTTTCTGTATTAGTAATAATAATTTCTTACAAACATATCCATTTGTTTATGCTTAGCTTCCCATGGGCAAAACAATCTTTGAGTTGTCTCCAACATAAAGCTCAGATGATATATCACCGAAGGGACTGGGGTTTAAATAAGTAAAGTTAATCTATAGCTAAACAAAATATTTACTATTTGCAGGTTTTCTTTGGTTAAGCAAAATCTTATTTAATTTATGGCAGTTAACTTTGAGAATTATGTGTGTCAGAAACATTCTTAAGTATCTATGGATACAGGTGGTAGGTCAGATTTATTATTAATACTTTAAGCTATATCTCTAAATACCTTTATTAAAACAGTTAATAAAATGGAGCTTGCTTGCTAGAAGCCAAATTAGTTTTCTGTAGTGGCTAATTTGAACTGTGTGTTTATTGAGTGGTGTTTTAAAGATGTGTTAAATGCTTATTTTTTTACTTTTCCAGTGTAATTGCAGACATCTTGGTTCTTGTTTTTTTCAAAAAGCCAAAAATAGGAAGGGAAGAAAAAAGCAAGCTGTTGGCAGGTTTATCACTGAGTGTTTTTTACCGTGTTCTGCATTTTTTTGTCTCTTCGTATCCCTTCCTCTTTTAAATAGATGTCGAGATGATAAAAAATTTTATCACTATTGTGAAAATTCACTTAGACCTGTGGAGAGAACATTCTTTCTATAATAATTTGTAGTTACACTTTTCTTTAGAGAGGTTTATTTTAATGCGTTGTCTACGTAGAGCTTTGATATTTTTCCTTCAATTTAAAAATCTCTATCATTATTTCTTCAGGAGACAATCAGCTACGATCCTTGCCTGCACAGTGAACAAATCAACGGCAAATTGCTGAAAAATTGCACTTGAAGTGGTCTGAAGAGGCGGGAGAAGCAGGTCTTCACTATAATGGAAGAGGCCAAGAGCTCAAAGAATGGAAATCATGACCCAAGGAAGTCTGTCCGTCTTGTCTGTGAGGAAGGCAAAGCGGTCAAAGTTACCAATAATCAAAATTATAAACATAATAGAAATGACAAATCTGTGAAGGATGTTGGGAGAAGTTCTCCAAGTGGGAATAGCAGCAAAAAAAGTAAACAAAATGATGTTTGTTCTGAAAAACAAGGAGAAAATAAATCATGCAAAGTAAATAGTTTTACTCCTGGAACTAAAGATGTGGGGTCTAACGTTCAGGACCGAAGTCATGCAAAAACAAAAAGAATTTCTAATTTATCGTCGGTGGTGGAAAACCTGAAACAGACAAAAGCGCAGTCAGTGGGAGAAAACTTTCCAGGCTGCCATGTTTCAGGGAACGGGGTCAGTACGGAAAGCTTCACAGCTGCACAGAAAGGGAAACTGGCGTTGGAAAATCCACTGGGAGTTCACTCTTTGAAGACTAGTGTCGATCAGGCTGGGGATCTTGGTAAGACTGCTTCAGATCAAAGAAAGATGGAACACAAGCCTGATGACTTTGGTGAGTATTATTGCAGACTGCTTGATTCAATTTTCTTCTGGTGAAATTGTGAACGGTCTGAAAGGGGCTTTGACATGGTTCTGTATGCATATTTTTGTCACATATAGTAAGTTGCTGGTTGCATTTAGAAGCAACATACTATGAATATAAGCATAGTGCTTAGAGGATAAGAGGTTATGATAGTTATCCTTTTTTCTCATGCCTAAGACCTAAACATCTTTGCAAGATACTTTACGGGGGGAGGTTTCGGGCAATTTTGAGATTATAGTGTCTTGGGAGGGGAAAACCTTTCATAATACTGCTGCCATAATATCAATGCCAGCTATTACTGCTTTTCAGAAGATCAGGGGAAAAATCTGTGAGAAAAGGGTTCTTTTTTTATAGGTAGGGAGGCAGTATTTACTTTTTCTTCCATGGTGATTGTGCTTTCTGTTACTAAAATGTTTAGAATATGTTTTGGCAGGTGGCTTTTGTTGTAGGGAGCTCTAGAATAAGTAGCATCCATCAGTGGTTATCCTTATGAGTGTTCAATTCTTAGAAATATTTTTCAGTTTCAGAATTAAATATATGGATCAAGCTTTATCTCCTTAGTTCAGGATTTGTCACGCCTTTTCAGATTGGAGTGTTTTCTAACAAAAATGCTGTTTTAAGATGGCGCGCCAAATAGAAGTATTTGAAGTATTTCCCACTATCGCAACAGCTACAGCAGTTGCTTGTACAGAAATACTAGGAAAATGGTAAAGTGCGTATTTTTTAACTACCTTAATAACATTTAACAGGAAAAACAAGTTGAAATGGCAGCATCCTGCGATCAGTGAGGTCTTTGTAGACCACCATCATGTACTGTAGGGACCATCTGTGTCTGAGAAACCAGAACTTGAGAACTTGTTCAGTTTTGAATCCTAGCTAGTGTGGGGGCACAGATCTCATTTGAAAGGAAAGAAAAAGGGGGGAAAAAAAAAAAAACCAAACCACAAATAACCCTCACTTTTGCTGATGTCTGAAGTACTGGAGTAATTTAAGATGTGGATGTTTGTACAGATTAGTGGACTGTGAGCAATTCGTAGGCATCTGGAGGAACTGGCCTTTCGGAGCTGACCTGCGTGTTTGTGAGTAGCAGCGTTCCAGAGCTCTGTGGTTGCTCGCCCTGGGCAGCAAGGTGTTGCAGTGTGTTGAGGTGTAACTCCAGCAGCCTTCTAGACTGAGAGGTTGAAATGCCTGATGACTGGCTCTAGAAGATCATTTGAGTGAATGTCTTTGAGGCAGTTCTATGACTGTTTCCTTAACAAAATGTAAAAAAGTTTAAGCCTCATATTTCTTATTTCTGTTTACAGTCGAACGTCATGATATTACATACTGTGTTCTGCATAACAACAAAATAAAAAAAAAATCAAAAAACCCCACCATTCTTGCCTTGAAGAATAGACTCTGAATTTGACTGAAATGCAAAATGAATCCACCAATTTTTTTCCCCTTTTTGATAGCAGTCTTAATAGCATAGCAGTAGTGTCTGATGTCTCTCCAAAGTATTGGTTAGCATACTGGAGAGTTCTAACTTCTAAGGTGATTTTGGCCAGCCTTTGGACAAAAAGTTGAAATGTAACTCTAATTTGTGTCCAGCTCCGTAGTGAGATGCTCTTAACTGCTCTGAACTCTAACTTTGACTTTTCCTCTTCTTGAATTACTCTGAAGAAAATAACTGTTTCTTTCTATAGGTAAAATAAAAAGTTCTGAATCAAATAAAGAACATGCTTTAGAAGCTGATTATTTAGAAAACACCGCTGTTATTGATGAATCTAATCTGACGGCTGAACAGCAACTAGGGTTGAAACAAGCTGAAGAACGTCTGGAAAGAGATTATATCTCCCGACTTGAAAAAGTAGGTTGAGTTATTTATCAGATAAAAAAGAAAATGGGTGTCTTCTTTCATTATCATCACCATATTTCTGGTTGGGTGGTATTTCTACTAGAGCCTGTTGCTTCTGTTTCTTCTTTAGACTAAAACATTTTAGTGATCGAAGATACTGCCCCTAGTAGTTGACTAGTCATTGATTGTGGCAGATAATGTGGATTGGAAACTTAATGTTCCTTTTGCGGCACATGTAGCATTTGTAGAACAGTATTTTTTGATTCTGCAGACCTAAAGGTTTATAGTTCCGTTACTTACCTAAGATTTTCTAGAAAGTCTGGTTACCTGGAAACATAGAATACAGCATTCAAAGAAGCCTTGCACTGCCTTCAGTGTGTTAGCCTTCCGCTGGTCCGACTCACCTATGTTGAAGATGACTCCTTAGGAATATTTGTCTGAATTGCTCTTGATATTATCTCCAGTGAAGCAAATTTCGAAGTCGGTATAGGTAACTCGGAAGTTTTTCTTAGTGTCTAGTGTGTTTCTTGCAGCATTTTAACCCCTTGTGTGTTGCCCTAGGAATATAATTGGTTTATTTTCTGCAACTTTCTACACATTTGAAGGTCATTACCATTCCTGCAGTCTTAACCTTCTTTTAGACTCGCTCTTTGTTCTTTGGTCTTAGGGGCTCATTCTTACTGCTTTTCTGTAGGCATCTCCCATGTAACTGATACCCAGAATTGGACATGCAATTTCAGCTGAGGCCTTACATATAAAGAGAAAAGCTGACTTCACCTGTCTGAAATAGAGCATTTGTGTGTAGGGTCTCTGCTTTTTTAGGAGCAATAGGATCTTGGCCTGTAGTTTGATCAGCAGCGATCTCCATAGCCTTTTCTTACAAAATGCCTAGTCACATGTTCCCAGCCCTGTATTTTTGAGGAATGATACTCTGCTTTTATAGAAATTAATTGCAATTTACTCCGTTTCTGTAATTAGTTGTGATTACTGAATTTTCATCATTTTACGTCTTCTGTAACCTCTCCCAACTTTTGCATTTTTGCATTTTTAGTCAACATCCCTCTATTGCATTTCCTAAGCCTTCAACAAAAATAGGAGCGTTTCTGACCCCAGAAGAACCCCTGCTGAAAAATACGCATTTTTAGTCAACATCCCTCTATTGCATTTCCTAAGCCTTCAACAAAAATAGGAGCGTTTCTGACCCCAGAAGAACCCCTGCTGAAAAATACTTGGCACATGCTTTTAAACTGGTGGTGAACCAGTCTAGGCATGTGTGCTCTGAGGAGTTTTCTGAGCAGTTTTGCTCTCGCTGTACTGTTCTATATTTAGATAGTATTTATGGTCTCTTTTTGAGACTGATAGTATGACAAGTGACAAAAACTTTCTAAAATTCAAGTTACAACATCTGTTGCTACTTCTCTAAGCCCTAGGATTTTATCATCTTTAAAAAAAACAAAAAACACCACCCTAAAATTGGTTTAGTGCAATTTTGTTTCTGGCAGATCAGTTTGTCACCTATGACTTGATTTTAAGTGCTTATTAATAATTTATTACACTATTTTTCTAGGTGCTAATTCTGACGGGTCTCTTAATTCCTTGGCTCATCCTCTTTAGCCTTTTAAATTCTTAAGTTTCTCTTTCCTTGTGATCTGGAATTTTTCCATTCCCAGTGAGTTCTTTAAAATACAACTGGCTCTGAGATGGATTAGCTTCCTGAATATCCAAGCAGAAACTTCTTGAGGCCTGGCTTGTTTGGTTGAATCTGTCTTACTCAGGTAGTAGTTTGTAGCCTTTTTGGCTTGCGATCTGGAGTTCTTGCCCCTTTCGTTACTGTTAAGCCTAACTAGAGGATTAAAAAAGGCTTTACAATAAATGGAAAATAAGAGGTGTTACATGATTCGATCTTTTTGGAAATATCGGTTGACATAGTACCTGCAGATCAGTATTGTAAATAAATAGTTATTTTAAAAAATATTATTGCTACTATTTGTTTTAGAAAAGTGATAAAAGTTTTTTCTGATCTACTTCAGTCATCAGATATTGAATACTTGAATCTTCTCAAGTGTAACTAAGTTTTTTTTTCAAATGGGTGTTTTTAAATTGGTATTTACTCTGCAGTTGGAGACTGTTGGACCATTTTTTGAATTTCTTTTTTTTTCAATTTCAATACAAAAGATCAAACTCAGTAAGTGGAAAAACTTGCCGTAATTTAGCGATGGTTTAGGTTTCCATATGGTAAGTCAAATTTGTTTAACTGATCTCTAGTCCACCTTAATGTCTTAAAATGGTGTTCTCTGTTCGTTCGCTATTATGTCATGGTTTTAACATCTGGCAATTTCGGTACGCTTTTCGGTTTTAGTAAAGATAGATGTATTGGAATTACGATGAAAATGTTAAGTAGGGTTTTTTCCTCTCCCAGTTATAACTGATAGCAGTTATTGAAAAAAGTACGAACAGGTCTGGAGGAAAACTAAGGCTTTTTGTTGGGGCCCTTTTGCCTTCGCAGTGAATTTATCAAAAAGTTTCTACTCTCTGTAACTATTTTGTTAGAGCGAGAAGGTACTACTGCAGGATGAGACAGATTAAAATGGAGTATTTGCAAACAACCCCTCATCTTTGCAGAGATGCTCCGTTCTAATCTGGCCGTTTTCCGTGGTTGCCTGACTGAATAAACTCCACAGTATACCCTCATGGACCCTGGGAAAATAGTAATTTCCCCCCACTCTCTCATCTCCTTTGGCTTGGCTGCTTCTTACGGCCTTGCAGGGGTCTACCAGGTGGCAGCTCTCCGTTTGTGTCCTCCATCTCTCCCAGCCTGTCTGTACAAAAAGAAGCTGCTTCTGTGTGTTTTACCAGTTCTGAGCATCTCAAATTATTCATCCAAATGGAATAATCATACTCCTTGTCAGAGGATCCCTCCTTATCCAGAATATAGTCATCAGTAAGTCAGAAACTGGCTATCTTCCTTCTTGTTGGCCAGCCACACCCTTTTTAATAGAATAAAAAATGCAGCACTTGCATAGTACGCTGTGAATATGCTAGCCAAACAACACCATCTGTCATAACGTGTACAGCAGATAATATGATGAATACTTCTCGTTTTCTCATCAGAGAGAGGAGGGTAGATGGCGAGATTTAGTAAGTCCACAGTTACTAAAAGCTTGAGCTGACAAGGGAATGGCTTGCTGGCCTTTTGGCCAGCCTTAAGAGGCATAAACTCTTCAGTCTTAACCTTGCCTCACTAAAATTTACTGAGAAGTGTAATATTCAAGTCATCGCACTTTCCCCAGTTGTCGTACAGGTGAAAATGCATTTCTGCTATGTTTTTGAAGATCATGTAATGTTTGCAAAGCACCTTGAGAAGTGTTACATAATCATTAAATACATTTTATTATTCCAAGAATTGAGTTTTTCAGATGCTATTGGCAGAAACTTTTTCTTTTAATTTATGGCTGTTTTTCCTCAGCGTTCCCCAGAATACACCAACTGTCAGTATCTATGCAAGCTCTGCTTAGTTCACATTGAAAATATCCAGGGAGCTCACAAGCATATTAAAGAAAAACGTCATAAGAAAAATATAATGGTAAGTTAACAAGCAAGATTTTAACCTCTTTTTTTTAAAATACTTTTTTTGTTATGTGGTATGTTTTCTTTAGTCATCTTCACTTGGGCGAAAGCTTGTGCTGAGCAGAGATCTGCAAATTTCTGTTGCTCGTTTTCTGTTTGAGGGGAAGGGCTTGATCCATCTGGGCAGAGGAGAGAACATTTTTGCTCCCGAATTAGTGTCCCTGAGTAGCGGGCAGTTCATGATACTTTTAGTAACAGAATGCAAGGTAACTTAGATGAGCAGCGTATTTAGTTTTTCTCTTTCTTCCCAAAATAATATCACTGGTAGCAAGGCCTCCCAAGGACTGGATATGAGTGGGGTTGGGAGTGTTGTTTTTTTCTGGGCTTTCTATTTTGTTTGACTTATGATGTTTTTATTTGCCTTCTTTCTGTGATGAGTGAGCAGAGCGGATGGCATGTCTAAACTGAAAAAGAGAGTTAGGGTAGGAAGGGATTCAGTTCCTGAGTCACTCATCTCCCTACGTTTATGTATGTGTATAATATGAGAAACAATTCTAAGGCTTTCAAAAAGAAAAACAGTTTCCTTATCAGATACCGTGGTGTTACTGTTTGCCTTGCTGTAAAGAACTCTTTAACGTGCATGAAATCCAATAAAAGGCACACAGATTTTCTTGCCAACCTATTTTTCTAAATGCTGATACAGAGTTACAAATTCCCCAGCATGTCAAGTTTTGTGATTCAGATGGTTAAAATTACTCATCCTACAACTATTCCTCAAAGCTCAGTCAATTACTTGCTCGTGTTTCCATGCATTTCTTACCATACTTCTATTTGGAATTAATGCTCTAATTCTATGGTGTATGCAAACCATCACCTGGAAAACTCTGAATGCCATAACTCCACTACATCTCAGAAAGTAACTTTTTTTCTGCTGTGGTCAGCTTTTATTTGCAGAAGATTCTGTTTCTTCTTCTGTCTCCTAAATTGCGTTATGGAAAAAAAATAAAATAAAACCAGCCTGTGTTTGATATGAGAACACTTTTGTACCATGCTTTTCATCTGGGCATCGAGATAAGAATTGAGGAGTGAGGTTTCTTTACCACTGAATGGAAATGCTAGAGGACAGGGAGTGGTTTCAGTTTTTAACACTTGTCTTCAAATAGCTTTATGTTGTGTGCCACATTACAGTGATAAGAGGTGTGTGTGTAACTGTCTAAATGTTGCTTCATAAAATATACCTATTTACAGCTCTAACTGTGCGATACACGTCTATCAAATAAGCTTAGCAGCTGTGGCTTCCCCACTCAAAAAACCCAAATGCTAAAGCAGTGACATTAAAAAAACCACAGCCTTTTAAAAATGCACATATTCTTTCTTATGCTGAATTTGTTCCTATAAAAACAGACGAGTTGAGAGATACAGCCTAGAACTAACCAAACTTTTTCTTAGTGCATAATTATTTTCTGATTATTATTTTTTTCTGTTGTCAGTCATATATTTCATTCAGTTGATGAATTTGTGAAACAAAGGATTGTTGTACTTGCTCCCGAATTACGTGATGCATCTCACATATTTCTTGCTGTTGGATTAAATTGATTATCATTTGAGGCACTAAAAATAGCTCTTCCTGGCACCAGCTGTTTAGGCAGCAATGAGACTCAACTTATGAAAATTTCTTGGAGCTGGAAATACATTTTCTGCCTCTGATGTCTTTCCTTCAAGTACAATCCACTCTGAAAAAAAAAAACCTGTGTGACTGTATAAACAGCGTAGTCCCTTTTATTATGTAGGAACAATTGCAGCTTTTTACTTCCTTGGATGAATTGTTTCAAAACTGTCAGAAAATGTGATTCAAGAATGTAACCGAGCAGATTTCCTCCCCAGTTGCCAGCTGTGAAACAGTTTTAAACACTGAGCATCTACTGTCATTTCTGTGAGCCACGCTACGGCGTTTGCCGGTAGGCCAGGCGGAGTTCCTACCTTTGAAAAGGTTTGGTCAGGACACCATGTGAATCGAACATCACTAATAGCAAAAAGTATGTTCTTAAATCGTGCAGTAGTGTGAGATAACATTTTTTTTCCCCTCTGAAAATATCAGTTTTGACTTTTATTATCCAACAATTATTCAGGAAAAACAGGAAGAAAATGAACTGCGTGCCCTCCCACCCCCTTCTTCTGCACAGTTGGCTGCTCTGAGTTTTACACTCATTGAGGCAGCAAATGAACAAGGTATATCGGATGATGACTTCAGAATTCGTCAGGAAATTGTAAACGAGATGGAGAAAATTATTCAACAGCCCTTACCAGGTATTCTTAGTATTCTCCATTTTCTTTAGGTGAAAATTTGTCTTTATTTTTACACAGATTTTGATACCTTCATTAATGGTAAATTAATGCATCTTGGGGTTAAATTATCTTTATACTATACAATATTAGTATATATAGATGTTTTAATACAGACTGGCAGTTGATTTAGAAGGAGTGAACAAGCCTACAAGAAGATGGAAATATGATCGTGCTTACTTTTGCTTCTTTCTGGTACGTATTTATTGAAGCTATTGATCCTTCTGATGAAGGTTGGAAATTTCCAGGACATGAAATATTTCTTTCCTTCTTTTATTTAAAGCCTTGGCCACTGAGGATCTCCCTCAGGCTCTAGTCCTATAAACCTTTCCACCTATACCCTTATCTAGCATTGCTGAATATTGATGGCTGTTCCAGTAGAGATTTTTTTTACCAAGTTCATTTAATTAAACTGATATAAATGTATCAGGAGGGGAGAATGAGAAGTTTGCAATGTTTTTTGTTTTCTTTTTCCATACCAGTCCTTTAGTTGTTTATGACATCTTTCAGGGCAGATAAAAGTTGCACGGGGAGCATTTCTTTTAAAGCATAGTTTAAGGGAAAGAAAAAATTAGCCCTCAGCTACGAATGATTTTGGTAAGCATATGAGGCATTTTCAGTACTTAATTGTGGTCTGGAACAACTGCAGGTATTAATCAGTAACTGTTCATTAAAAAAAAATAATTTAAATCAGTAAGGGTTATTGTTTAACAGGTATTTCTTTGCATGTGTATTTATGGCTAACGGGTCCTAAAATGAAGAGAGGTGTACTTGGAGATCAACTGTAGCTTACCAAAATCTGTTGAATTGTCTTAAATAGGTCAAAATATGACATTTACTTAACCACATATAAATATCATACCTCGTATCCCTTTCACTTTATGTTGATTCAAGATAAGAATAATTTAAAAAAAAAAAGTCTGAGTAGGTTAAATGCTTAGCCCTATTTTTTTTTACTTCAGTGGGTCAATAAAGTTCAATGCATTAATAGGGTTTGTAAAAATTATCTGAATATGTCTTTCCTCTCCTTAAATAGGACATGTTAAGCATTCAAATCCAATGTATACTACCATTGGGAGAAATATGAATACTATGTAACAATAAGATAATCTTTGACATTTGCTTCTTTGCATTGATTTCCCATCGTCTCCTGAAGCGAGTACACTGGGAGTTGGAGAGCTGATTTTTGGAGCTGCGCTAACGTTGGCATTATGTTAACAATTATTAATATCACTGACAAAAAATAAACTTTTAAACATTTTGTTTCATTCATGTGTTAATACTCTGTGCTGTCCTTTTCTCTTAGAAATATCTTCTTTTTTCCTTTTGCTCTATAAAAATACACTAGTATGAAGAATTTTGTTTGGTTGCTACAGGATGATCAGCTTAGTTATAGGAGCTGTATTCAATATACGCTTAAACATACGGTGCTGAATAAAATGGGCTTGTAGGGTGGAGGTTTGCTAATCAGTTTGCTCTGTAATGTTGCCATAAGTGCCTTCTAATGCAAACTTCTGTTCTGACAGGCTGTTGCATTTTCCACTGGTGCTAGCGTAAGACAAGGCACAGGGAATTACTACTTTTACATAAATACTCTTGAAAATTACTGTGTTAGTGTTGCTTAGCTGACTGCCTTGTTTTGAGCTGATGAGCTACTGTGGAGGTGTAGTAGTAGTGGAGGGGGAGCCTGTTGTAGTAAGTGACAAATTGTTATTCCCCTTTTCGAAGCCCACAATGTTTTAGTGAATGTGTTTTCCTGAGTTGCAAATTAGGGAAAAATTAATTCATGCGCAGTGTAGAAAACATGGGATGTGTTAGCATGGTTTTTCTCTCAAGCTCACGTTAGACCTATGCAAAAATTCTTACTACTATGAAAAGACATTGGAAATAATTGCAATGTATTTATTATTATTATTAACCATACAGAAACTAATTTTGAGTGGGCTGGTTTCTAAGTAGTTAAAAATAGAGAAACGCTTGTTTGAAGCTGCGTATGTATAGGATTTATTTTTCTCTTTTAAGAAATATTTTGTTGTGGTTCTGTTTGAGAGGGTTTGGTTAGAACACAACTAAAGGGGCTAAGAAAAAATACAAGAAAAACCCTCTTCTCTGTGAGGCTGGTTGAACACTGGCACAGGTTGCCTAAAGAGGTTGTGGACTCTGTCCTTGGAGATTTTCAAAAGCCAACTGGGCACAGTTCTGGGCAGCCTGCTGTAGGTGACCCTGCCTGAGCAGTGTGTTCACTTTGGAAGGGATTGAGAATAGCTGCAATTTTCATCTGACATAAATATGTCTGAGCCCTAATAATATATTCCAGGAAAGTTTTTCTTAGTTCATGATATAACATTTGTAGATTAAAATTGTTGTTTACGGAATGGAATGTTATTTCTCAGAATATTATTACTGAGTAGTTACTTTCTAATTAGTTTAGAAATGTTGTACATCTTTGCAGGTAAAAAACTGTATTAACACAAAACCACAAAATGGATACTGTTCTTTATATCTTGGTTTATATTGAAGTTAATGTTTTATATACATGTTCTGTAAGAATTGTGCATAGGAACTTGTTAATGAAATGAACAGATTGTAGCACGTGTAAAAAAATCTTTGACAAAAGTGTACAGGGCAACAAAGAATTTTATAATTGGCTAACTGCTGCAGTGAAATCAAGCTGTGGTTAACGAAAGCTGTTAACTGGGATGGTGACAGTTATTACTATTGTATATTTAATTTTCTATTAAGACCAAAAATCCTAAAGCTGCATTGCAAAAATACTTTAAAGCAGCTTGAAAAATTTGGGGCATTTGGTAATTATACTATTTGAGTTACCCATTTTCCAGTGATGGTGTGCTGTGGGAATGACTAGCCTTCACAGGACTGAGAAAATGGTTCAATATTCATTAATCTGGGAGTACCAGTTGGGAATCTAAACATGCAAGATATGCATCATCTATTAAAAAATTATTTACTAGCTGTTAAATAATTCTCTTTTTCTCTCTTCCAGACTGTTCACTGAGGATGTATGGCTCCTGTTTAACTAGATTCGCTTTTAAGAGCAGCGATGTTAACATTGATATCAAGTTCCCTCCTAAGGTGTGTAGATTTTATCTTGTATTAACCAAGACTGTTCTTGAAATCAAGGCCATTGACGTTTATTTCTACTCCATTGTCTTCGTCTTCTGTTGGGGCATATGGTGTTAGAATAGCAGAAAGTGTAAAAGCTTTGATTTGGTGTCAGAGGTGCTGTGAATCAAGTGGATCAAGTTTTCATTGCATGTTGGGTAACTTCAATTCTGGGGGTTTTGGCAGTGTTATGGCAGCGGCTTTCTTAAAATTGAGTAAGCGTTGAAGCAGTATGAAAACAGTTGACTCTGGGTAAGTGTGCTTTTATGTGCTCGTGATTCAGACAGTAAGATCTTGTAGGCCTTCGATCCTTCTCCTCTGCCTTTAAAAGGTGGGGCTGAAAATGACAATTATCCTTTTGTGTTTTAGTCACTTGCAAGTAGATGTCACGTCCTAGGTTATGGTTTACTGTGATACAGAATTCCTGGATTTCAAGATACCTGTTTTGGGTACATATTATACATAGCATCTTGAAATAATACTGCAGATAGGAAGCAAATGAACCCTTTTTCAAACAATTGCATGTGGAGCATACCGTGTAACTTTTCCTAAAGGCTCAAAGGTGGTGCTAATTTTTAGCTTTTTTATACTATTTACAGCTTATCTTTGAAGCTCCACTTAAGCTGATTTTTGGGGAGAAAAGAGAACATGTTTAAAAATTTTATAACCTTTAAAAAAACTTCGGGAAGATTGACATTAAATTATTTAATGCTGTGCATTTCTAGTGGTTTATGTTGACATCGAAATTGTTGAATATATGTCAAGTATTTTTTTATCTTTATGTAGTCTGTTAATAAGGAACTAGAAGAGAAGTACTAACTAAAAAAGTTAAAAGAAAGGCTAAAAGCAAGCCTGCTAGTGCCTGCTTTCATCGTGCAGACAGTTTTTCATTAATACTGACACGTGATTTCACTTTTGTTGAAGAATATAGTGATGCTAGTCCTGCAACCTAGGTAGTTTTGAACAAAGTGTAAAATGAAATAGGTTAATCTGAATAGTACAACCTACTCTAATTTTGTCATTGTAGATGAGCCAACCAGATGTTCTGATACAGGTACTTGAAATCTTGAAGAACAGTGGTAAGTTTTAGTGGCATCTCCTTTCTGTTTAACATTCCAGCTGCTGTTCAGTTGGTTTTTTGCTTAATTTTTCTGTAAATTTAGAAAAAATGGTTTCATTATCAGCCAAAGTACAAGCTGTTTTTGATAATGTGATTTTTGTGAATACCAGTGCTTGTGTAAGTGAGAGATGAGAACCTGCAGCAGGTGAATGGCAGTCGAGGTAGTCCAGTTCAGGTTGCCAGAATTTGCGATAATAGTGTTAGATGCCAGCTCGGAAAGTATTTAACTTTGTAGGAGAAATTCTAAGCAATAAACCCAAAAACCACTTCACGCTTGCCTGTGAATGTCAGCGGGAAGTATTATGAGACTTCTGAAGCTTGTAGCCTCCTTGTTCTGTCAGGAAGTCATCTAATCCTGTAATCAACACATCTTGAACCAAGCAGCAAAAGGAGCATTACATTTTTCATCCTTTGGGAAATTTTGATAGATCAGCTCCATAAGTGGTTTTCAAACTGTCCTTATGGTTTGTCAGAGATGCAGCCTTGTGTCTTTCAAATTTTGTAAAGACTAAAAGGTTCTAGAGAAGACACCAGCTCAGTTTCTTGACAAGGGTTTTTCTTTCCCCGCCCCCCCCCCACCCTGCTGGCTGTGTGGTACTGGTGGTGAGCATGAAAAGTAACCAGAAAGTAATGCTTACTGGTTAACTGTGCAGCATTTAATTTGAGTTGTTCTGTAAGAGCATGGCATAAATGTACTAGTTTTAAAGACACAGTTGGGGAAACTGTAAAAGATTTTCCTACATAATATTTTTTTTTTTCTTCTTGCTTAGCTGTCTACTCGGATGTGGAGTCAGATTTCCATGCCAAAGTTCCTGTTGTCTTTTGCAAAGATGTTAAAAGGTACATGTAATTCAGAGAGATTTTTAAAGAGGTACCTATTTCTCCTGTGCTTGTTCACAGCAGTTACTTGCCAGCACTCCTAACAAGGAGATATTACTGTAACATTTAGCAAGCATTCATGATAAAGGGGAATTGCTCATACACGAAAATATAATCTAGAAAGAAAGCTCATCTTTGTTTTTTGTACTTCATGGAGCTCGTTAGTTGTAGGAGTCTGAAAATACCAGTTCTACTTTTCGATAAATAGGGAAAAAGTGGAATGGTTTTCAGTTGGTATTCAAAATTTCTGCCAGCATTTTAATCCAGGATTTTAAAAACATTTTATAAGAACACATTGCCAGAAAGAACACATCATCTGACAGTTTCAGTAGATTACTTCAGAAGTAGCAACCTCCAAAATGAAACATGATTGCTGTATGATGTCCACATTGCTTTGACTGGCTAGAGGTATGTGATTGAAACTCTGAGGAGGTAAATGCCAACAAGGGGGGGCACATCTTTTCCTGTGTTTCTACATTATGCAAGTGCATTGTAAGTACTAAGAGAATTAAAAAAAATTGTTGTGAGAAGCAAAACAGAAGTTTTTAGAGAAGCTGTTTTGTGGACTGACCAACTCTTAATATGTAGCAGACCTGGAGGTTTTATTTATTTACTTACTTGTTTGGTGTGTGTAAGATTGAATTACACATTTCAAGGCCAGATTGGACAGAGCCTTGAGTAGCCTGGTCTGGTTGAGAGGCATCCCTGCCTGTGACAGGGAGGTTGGATTAGATGATCTGTAAAGTCCCTTCCAACTTAGGCCATTCTATGATTCTGTGAAGATATACGTGAAGTTGGAGTTGTGTAAAATTGCACAATTAACTAAAGGCAGAACTTAGAGCAAGTTCTTAATGCTGTTTTACAATTTTAGCTGTAATGAACTTCTATAAGTTCTAGATCCAACTGATGAGTTAATAGTAAATAAAATTATTACATTCCATAGCTTCTGTTTAAAAAGTTCAGATTTTTATATAGGGAGGCCCTAATGCATGTATTTATTATGGTGAATATGATGTCCCACCTCCCCACTGCCCCAAGCATCATCTGTGTAAACAAGGCAATAACTCTTTTTATCTGTTTTACGTTTGTTATTACAGTGGTTTGACGTGTAAAGTAAGTGCTAGAAATGATGTGGCTTGCCTTACAACTGACCTGCTGGCTGCACTTGGTAAACTGGAGCCTGTACTTATTCCCTTGGTTTTGGCTTTCCGCTACTGGGCTAGAGTAAGTTTATAAATATTGTGGATAATTAAATATGTTTATTTTCTCTTTTTTTTAAGTACGGCATACAATGTAGTGTATGACATACCATGAATGTGTTTGTAGAAAACAACTTCATGCCAATAGTTCACATCTTACCTTAATAGGCCAGAACGAGGCTGAAGATTTTGATGTGAAACTGTAAATGTAAATGAAGTTTCCACTATTCCATTAGCAAGCTATGATGCTAGTTCCTTAAAACTAGGTAACTGATTCATGAAAACCAGCTCAACATAGCAGTCAGGTCTTGCAAACTTTCTGCTATTGAGGTAGTGTTGAAAAGAGCTGACTTGTGCCAAAAAGGGTCTGTTTTCATACCATGCCATACTTCTTACAGATGTCGGCTGTGATCACAGGAACCAGCCTATAATGTTCACAGCCAGCATTTAACTGTCTTGTGATTCAGTCCTGAAATTGTGATTCAGTCCTGAAATTGTGATTCAGTCCTGAAATTGTGATTCAGTCCTGAAATTGTGATTCAGTCCTGAAATTGTGATTCAGTCCTGAAATTGTGATTCAGTCCTGAAATTGTGATTCAGTCCTGAAATTGCTGCCAGGCTGTACTTAAAATGCCTTGGCTTTATTGAAAAACAGTTGCATGGTATTATGATCATTGCTTGATTTAGCAAGCTGTTTTTACAAAAATTTCTGGTTTACAACATAGAAGAAGCAGTAGTAGAAACTACAAAGGACTGTTCGAAGGCTAATATGTTTATTACATCTCTCTCGAGTTCCCATAAAAGAGATCAGTATTGGATTACAGCCAGATGCACCGAATCCCCATCTCCATACATGAGTTACCACACAATGATAAATACCTGACGGGTGACTGAAGTTCTAGATAGGAATGTACATGTGACTGGCAACCACAAAATGTGATGAAACTGAAGAAGATAACATGTAATAATATAGTATAACTTAAGGCACTGTACAAATTAATATAATTTACGTTTTGTTTGTACGTAGTCTTGCACGATGACTGCACTTTCTAAGATAAAGGATTTTTTTGTTTCACTCTATCTCACTTCTTTAATATCTGTCCTTTTGTAATAGATTTTAAATTAAAATGCTGGTGTTGCATCAGAAAAGTAATGTTTTGTTCTCTTACAGCTCTGTCACATTGACTGTCAGGCAGAAGGTGGGATTCCTTCGTATTCCTTTGCCTTGATGGTGATATTCTTTCTTCAGCAAAGAAAACCACGTATTTTACCATCCTATTTGGGCAATTGGGTAAGTGATTTGGTAATATATTAGTTACGTTATTGTTAAATTGTTAAATTATTTCTGTGTTCTGCGAAGTTATAAAATGTACAAAATTTGATTGCCTACAGAATTGGTTAAAAAAAAAAAGCCAAACCAAAAAATGTGTTGGTACTTAATCGTCACACAGCTGATACCTGATGATTCTGATGACTCTTAGAAAAGGCAGCTACTCTAGTCTGTGCAATTATGTCCTGCTGTATTTTCAAGGCGAAGCAAGTATTTTCTTCAGTTTTCTGAATGTCTTTCTCTGACATCAGTTATTCTTGAGGGGAATAAATATCTCATTTGTCAGTGTTACCTTTGGTGAAAACTTTTGGTTCCATCTGTTATACACAGTCCTATTTCAGAGCTACTGTAATTGTTGTTAGATTGAAGGCTTTGATTCGAAGAGGCCAGATGACCACCAGCTGAAAGGTATAGAAGAGGAGGAGTTTGTACGGTGGGAGTACAAACCACCCACAAATGGTGCAGCAAAAAACTCGGTTGGAGTGGAAAGTAAAACTAAAGTTGAACAACAAAAAGGTGGTGGCAAGAAGGCAACAAACTCGGAAGTGGACAACCAAAGTAATGCAAAGGAGAAACACGGCAGTGTAAGTCATGGCGTTATTTAGTTGAAAACCATATTCTAGCTCTTTCCCCTGGTTTTTAATCTTTAAACATGAATATTGGATGGAACCAGGAAAAAAATGTGAACTTTGTTTCTTAGTGCAGTTGAGCATTCTTGTCCATGTGTTTCAGTCTCTCTTAGCATTCAGAACCCCTCACCAAGTCTCACTGGGGCAACTGTGGTTAGAACTGTTGAAGTTTTACACACTGGAATTTGCTTTGGAGGAATATGTCATCAGCATACGGGTACAAGAACTCTTAACCAGAGAGAATAAAAACTGGCCTAAAAGGCGAATAGCCATTGAAGGTAGGATAATACCCTTTTCTAGTTCTGTAGTCATCCTGCATTATTATTTATATTTACCTAATACCTACAGGTCTGTCACAAGAAGTCCGGACAATAAATTAAATCAGTAATGGAAGGAGGAAGTAAAGATTTTCTGATATATTTTGGTAGCTATTTAGTCAGCTTAAAGACAGATTTTCTGTGTAGTACTACTGATCCTTGAAATACAAGGAAATACTTTACTTCCTTGAAGCAGCAAATAATTTCAAAAAACAGATTGCGTTCTTGTTCTGATACCTGCTGTTGTTGGTCTTACTGTTTTATTTGGTTTGGTTTTCATTTTTGCTTTTTTTTTTTTCTTAATGTTAAGTTTGTAACTGAAATTATGAAGTAACAGAATCTCAGTTTGATACTATTTTCCCAGGCAAACTTATAGCAACTATGCAAGTGCTCTTTTTACTTGGAAAACATGTTTGATCTAGAAATCGCTAGGAAGGACTAAGAATGAAACCTGGTGAGATTGGTTCATATAATCCTTATAACCTTAATGTTACTCTTGGAGAAATTAATTTCTTAAGGGAAATGCAAATCCTTCTTCAGTGAAGGAGAAAAGTTCAGGCAGGCCTATGTTTATTTTGCCTTTGTATGTTTATTTTCATTGCTAGTTTAGAAAATAACCATGATATAATGATGAATATACCTGTGGTTTGCTTGTTAAATAACACTATTTAGAATGGTTTATCATAGCCAGCCATTCATGGCCACACGGGTGTTGTGTGGAAGAAGTCCAAAAAACCTTCTGGTTTATATTATAAGAATCTCTTTTTGACTGCCATATCATAACTTAGGTATTTCAGCTGCTTTAGCGAAATGTAAAAGTTAAAGATTACTAATGAAATTGTTCTTTTTCATCCTAGATCCTTTTGCACTAAAGAGGAATGTTGCACGAAGTCTAAATAGTCAGATGGTATTTGAGTACATCCTGGAGCGATTTAGGACAGCGTATAAATATTTCGCTTGTCCACAAAGTAAAGATGGGATTAAACCCCAGCCAGATACCAAGAAAAAAGAAAAAGGGAAAATTAATAATAAGAAATCCACGAGATCTGAAGAGCCTGTAGCCAACTGTTGCCTTCCACAAGGGGAAAAAGTTGTAGATAAACAAAATATAGGAAGTGGATGTAACATACCAGAGAATGAACTTGAATGTAATGAAGTGGTAGAAGCTGTAGCCAAAACATGTACTTCCAAGAACGTAGACTCTTTGCTGCTTTCAACATTGGACTCTAGTTACGATGAAGACAAAGAAGAAGCTTTATCCTTTATTTCTAATGAATGCTGTGAGTTAAAGCAGGAGTCACTTAAAGAGACGGATGATTTAGAAATCTCGGTCTGTCTAACTGAAGGTGAGCGAAGCCACCACTGTAACTGCAGTGAACATCAGCCCTATGACACAAATTCTAGTAACGAATTTTCTGATGCTGAAAGTAGACAGAGTTTGGTAACGGAGTCTCCTCAGAAGAGTAAGTGCACAGGCACACCAGCTACCTCGCCCAACTGCAAAGCAATGGTGGAAGCTCACGATGTCCAAGATGAAGGCAGACTCTCTGCAGAAGAAATGCGTTACGTGTTTGATAAGTTTATTTTGACTTCAGGAAAGGTAAGCTGTGTGTTTAAGCAGTCCTGGCCCTGTATCAGTGGGCTATGACTTGGAAATCACTAAAACCAAGGGTGGGTGGATGACAGGTTTCTCCCAGTGATTGTTTCAGTCTCTTACGAATGGTGCCTGCAGCCTTTTTAGAGCACCTGTTATTCAGGACGTGAAAACACCAAACTTGTATGCTGTTTGGACTAGGTGGTCTGGTTTGCACAAAAAAAATAAATAAATCCTGGATTCTGTGGTTTTTTTGGGGCAGTTTTGTTGTTTTGTGTTTTGTTGTGTTTTTTTTAATTTTTAGCCCTCCTTCCTCCTGCTTTCTTATAGAATTTCCAGGTGCTCTTATGCACTGGGACAACTTGAATGCAGCCTGCTGAGAGGTGTTCTGTTCTTTGTAGGGACTCTGTTGCTACGTTAAGTATTCTTGGTTGCATAACTTACATGGAACTGTTAGGTCTGTTGAAATATCGTAAAAGTAAAATTGCATTTATGCGCTTTCCGCCCCGCCAAAGCCACCAACTATAGTATGCAGCATCTGCAAACGGGATGGACATTCCAGAAATGACTGCCCAGAGGATTTCAAGAAGATCGATCTAAAACCACTACCACCGATGACAGACAGATTTCGGGAAATACTTGATATAGTGTGTAAAAGATGTTTTGGTAAGTTGGAAAAGTGTTTGTACTCCACTGTAAACTGTGATCTGTAATATGGAAAAGTAAAAAATATTAGGGTTAAATTACTTACTCCAGTAAATTTTGTGAGAATAAGCTCATCTGGGTATCCTACGTTACAAATTGTTCACTATTTTTTGTTTTCATATAGTCCATGAGTGTGATATCAAATCTTGACCTCATTAATGTTTACAAATATATCAAGGGTGAGTGTCACGAGGATGGAGCCAGGCTCTTCTTGGTGACAACCACTGATAGGACAAGGGGTAATGGTCTGAAACTGGAACATAAGAGGTTCCGCTTAAACTCGAGAAGAAACTTCTTCTCAGTGAGGGTGACGGAGCCCTGGAACAGGCTGCCCAGGGAGGTTGTGGAGTCTCCTTCTCTGGAGACATTCAAGACCTGCCTGGACACGTTCCTGTGTAGCATTATTGAGGCGTTCCTGCTCTGGCAGGGGGATTGGACTTGACGATCTTTCAAGACCCCTTCCAATCCCTAACATTCTGTGATTCTGTGATGAGAAACTAGTACTATACAAGATTTTTCACTTTTTTTGTAAGAAGTTACTAGTGTTCCCAGAGATTAGGCCCTGGGCAGGACTAGTTTTTGTGTTTGTCAAGTTCTGTGGCGTCTTTTAGAAAAAGCTCCTTTTTGATGCTGTGGTGGGTTAACCTTGGCTGGATGTCAGGTGCCCACCATGCTGCTCTGTGTTTGAGTAATTGAAGAAAAATCAGACATCTGAAATAAAATCCTAACAATTCTAATGATACTATGAAACAGAAAAGCACACATTCAAGGAAAGTAAATGTGACAACAATTAAAAAAATATCCAATACTTTTAATTAGCTGAAAAAGATTTTTAAGGTAGATCAGTGTCACATCTGACTGTGTTTTAACTTGGTTTTTTTTAGATGAATTATCCCCTCCTTTATCTGAGCAACAAAACAGAGAACAAATTCTGGCAAGTTTGGAAAGATTTATTCGAAAAGAGTATAATGGTATGTAACAGTAGATAATGATTGTTGATAATGTGTTCTTCATTCATGTGGTCCAGAGCACGAAGATGTAATTTTGTCTCGTTATTGCTTATTTTCCTTGCTCAGAGCAGTGGTGTCTCTGTTCCCTCTGTATGGAAAGCTGTCTTGCAGACTTGTGACTTACCATCCCGCAATGCTATGCCATGGAAATGTCCCTGGAATGGAGGAAGAGCTGCAAATGTAGCAATGGCAGAGACAACATTGTGGCAGTCGGGACAAAAAGAGAGTTTAAATAGGTCCTGGCTGGTTGGGTTTTGTGTTTATCTCGGTTGTGGGCCAAGTACTTTTGTTGCGTAGTCACCACCATTTAACTGTCTTGGAAATCTTACTCTGTTATCCTCATATCCCTTTTATAAAACGGAAGAAAGTTATCTTACTACAGTGATAGAAGTCAAGGCACAGAGGTGCAAAGTGACTTCTTTTTTTCTGGTGGGTGGTGTAAAACAGTGCTGGAGCCAGGTACCCAACCCAGGCATCCTGAGTTCCAGTCCATTTTTTTTATGCTGAACCCCATCTGTTCTGCTGTACCTGGCCTGTGATCGGGGACCTGGGACCTGCGCTCCATCCACCAGCTCTGCCCTCCACTTACTGGCAGCAGCTGAGGATTGAGACCTGTTACAGAACCCTGAAAAACTTAAGATTTCTGATTCTGTTGAAGGTTAGGAAAAAGCTGTGAATAGGTGTTATATGTATTTTCCTAGCGTTCATTTCAATTGGACAGATAAATGTTCTTTTCAGTTTGGAAGATATTGCTTCCTCTCGGTTACATGGTTTTGCTTTCCCTCACAAGAAGGAAAATACGTGATAATACTGTTTCAGACAAAAACGTAAACAAAACAATTGGGAAAGAATGTTCCATATAGTGTATTAATCTTACAGCTTGTATCTTTTTGAACAGTATGTTATGGTTACAGAAACTTACTGATTGATTGACTGAATTTACCTTGTCAGAGGAAAAATATGCAACCTAGATAGAGTATGCGTGGAACCAGAAATATTGCTTGGACTACCTTAAGAGTAGTTTTGTCTTATCTGTGGGGTAAAGCTGTGCTGGTGACTGAGTTTGCACATTATTTTGATTTATTTAAAACAGGAAAGTGCAGTCACATACCACAAAACATTGCACCGCTTTTAGAGATAACATTGAATTTTTATAGTAAATTTGTAACATACCACACTCAGAAAAATTATGTGGGCTTTATCCTGGCTTTATCCTGCCCTTATTTTCTATAAAGATTTTTAAAAGTGTTGTGCTTCCTTCTTTATTGAACGTAAAGTCTTAGAAGTGACATTGTAAGCTCTCTTAAAGCTCATTTTTATTGGCACCTGCACTTCTCAGTTAAGCATTCCTCCATTGTGAGCACTTACAATTCCCCTGTAAAAGTAATCAGCTGAAAAAGAATCTTCTTTTGGTCTACTCTTTTGATCAGACAAAGCCAGACTTTGCTTGTTTGGCTCTTCAAAGAATGGATTTGGATTTCGGGATAGTGATCTAGATATCTGCATGACTTTGGAAGGCCATGAAAATGCAGAGGTAAGTGTTTTGAAAATCGATAAAATTTAAAGAATTCTTTTAAGGTTTTTAATTTAAGATTTCTCTGTGTGGAAAAGGTGAGATTTTGCTAGTAGTGCATTGGCTTGTTGCACTCTGCAGCAACTGAAGCAAGAGATGACCTGTTTTACCTTTAATGCCCTATAGACACACATTTAGTGTACTGTAGATGTCCACATCAAGAATATAAGTCACTAGTTTATGTAGATTCATGTTCTGGCTTATTGCTTACTTCTTTTTGTGCATAGACTTTTCCTCGATGAAATACATGTTTGATAGTAGATGTGCTTATTGGGATAGACTCCATGTTTTAACATCTGAATCTGTGATATTTGTTTTTCCTAGAAATTAAATTGTAAAGAAATAATAGAAGGTTTGGCAAAAGTTCTGAAGAAGCATCCAGGTAAGTGTTTTAATGTATTGCTTGTTCTGTATTTACATTTACTGTATATGTAGTTAATGGAAATGTTTTATGTACTAAAGTGTTGCTTCCCCAGGTTTGAGAAACATCTTGCCTATAACAACAGCCAAAGTGCCTATAGTAAAATTTGAACACAGACGGAGTGGCTTAGAGGGAGATATCAGTTTATACAATACACTGGTAAGCATCTGTTTGTATTTGGTTACATGTTCAGAGGAAGCTTTTAATTCATCATAACTCAATCATTTGAGGAAATAATTTTGAAACCAGAATTTTAACGTTTTTGTGGGCTTGGGATTTTTTTTTTCCCCTACGTTACTTAAATTCAGTGGCCTGTACCCTTAGCCCAGCTGAAGTAGCTGTATAACCAGATGGCAGAGCCGCTCATGGCACACAAAGCGTTTTTGTGAATGCTTCTGCAGAGCTTTTAATGCCCCATTCACCACGGCCTTTCTGCCATCGTGAGTAGTACATCTCATCCCAGCTTACATCTAGCGTGATGAAATTGCACGATTTCTTATGTAATGGGCTCACATTCACCTGTGAAGAAGATACAATTTGTGAAATGTGTTCCAGAGTGAGTCATCTTACAGACTTACTTGTTCGCTGCTGTTTTCCGATGTTCTTATTGTTGTTACTGCTTTAATTACTGTCTTGATTACACCTTTCAGTTATGTTTGTACAGGAAGTGTTGCAATGAATTTTACGGAATGTTTTTGTGATTTTTTTTACCCTCCAGTTGCATTACACGCCTCCTGTGCTTCAACTGCAGACAATTTTTTTAAAATTTTTTTTCCCCTCAGGCGCAGCATAACACAAGAATGCTGGCTACATACGCAGCTATTGATCCTAGAGTGCAGTATCTGGGCTATACAATGAAAGTTTTTGCAAAGGTAATATAAAACAGAGGTACTTCTTTGTGCAATACTGTGTTTTCTGATACAGCTGCTGAATTTGTTTTGCAAATGCCAACTAGACAGGAGACAGTAGAATGCTGTTAGTATGAAGTCCACTTTCTTAAGCTTACTATGCTCCATCTGCTTGTGTGTGTCAGAACCAAGTTTTTTAGTCCTGGTATCTGCTGCTGTCTGTTGAAAGATTGCTGTGTAAGAGGAAGCTGATGAAAGGGAAACAAGGTGGTTTGTTGTTTGTTTGGTTGGTTTTTTTAATTTCATACTTGCTACAATGCAAAAACAAATAAGCGGAAATGGAAGAAACGTTAACTTTAAGATGTAGGGGCATGTAGCTGTGCATGGGCTTCCCAAGTTTCCATATGTAGGACCAGCCCAGAGGTTATTGCAGCTTTCTCATGGCCTACTTGCCTTGTTTTACTGACTAGAAAAGCCACGAGTAGCTATGGGTTGCTGAATGTATGCCTAAGTCTCTACGTGATGTGCCTGGGACATAACAGTTCCCTTTTAAGAGTTTCAAGCACCAAATTTTCTGCATCTTTTCTTCTTAGGATGTTCTAGCAAATTCTTACACTATACAGCCTTTGATAATTGAAACATGATGTTTCTTTTTATTCAAGCAGCACTATTAAATAGACTCCCCAAACACATCCAAAGAATGCCTTAGTGAAACAGGGGCAACTAAAAAATGGATTATAGAGAGTGTATCGTGCTACCGGGTGTTAATATAACCGAATGCATCAAGATGAATGAAATAACTTGGTTCCAGAATGGAATATACGTATTCGTTATACTGTCACCAAGACATAATTTTTTTTTGTGTGTGTGGTCACAGTAGAGCAAAATATTGTCACGTCTCTTCTGTGTCCAGATGAAGAATGGCTGAAATGAAACTCATGCAGATGTTAAGCATGGGGCTGCAACTTCCTTCTGGCTGGATGTGTGTCTTGAGTTTGACTAGGCACCTTCCTTTCAAAAGATTCAGTTTGTGTAAGTTGCTGCACCCGATGCTATTTAGACGAGGCCTTTACATTTTGGTCTTGCTAAAACAATAAAACACTTGGAAGTATTTGTATTGGTAATTTTCAATACTGGAAGCATTTAGTCCAGAGTGTTTGCAGTGCGGTCTCTGATTTTCCGTATTGTCTTTCTTCTAAATGTCTGATAATAGTGAATCTTACCTTTTTTTTTTTAATGTTGCGTACTATTATATACATTCTATAAATCTTACTGTAAAGACCGAGTTTCCAAGTTGTGGAACATACACTCTTGATCGTATGTATATGGAGGTGACTTCATAGCCATACAAACACTCCGTGTTCAAGCAAAATGCTTCCTCCTCTGTTTGCATTGGCAGAAAAACCAGGAAAAGCTGTCACTGTTGCTGCCAATGTGAAAGTGATTTGTGAATCCCTGTTTTTTCCAGATGTGGGAGGTTATAGAATCATTAAGGTTAGAAAAGGCCTGCAAGATCGTTGAGTTAAAAATGTGTTGTTCGTTATGACATATGCGCAACGCAAAGGGTAGCTTAGAAGCAGGTGCTGTAGGATGTTGTACTGTGACAAGATTTTCAAGCATCGTAAGGTAATTTGCTGGATTGTTTTACACTGTGTTATGTCAGTCTGTACCATGGTTTGATTAGGTATGTGTATATATGCTAGCAAAATGCTAGATATTGCCTAAGTTGCCAGTACAACATGGAAATGTTTGCCTGTTAATTATATTTTTTTAAAAAGAGGGGAAACCAAAACAATAAGGAAACATAGAAGCTCATAGTAAAATATGAGTTGAGGAAAATTAAATTTTACGGTATTGAATCCTGGATATTCAATGTGGAGGTTTGTTGGGATATCTGGTTTGGAGGTTTTTGATTTGTTTTTCTTCAATTTGGCACATCATAAACTACAAATATTTTGGCTATGAGAATTGCGGTTTTTATGTTAGTCAAATTATGCTGTGGATTTGCCAGATGGCACTTGACTCTTGAGTACATTTATTTTTCAGGCTTCGTAAAACAATTTTTAGTTATGAGATGAATGTATTTTCTGTTACTGGTGGGGTTTCTCTTTGCTCTCTGACATTTATAATCTTGAATAATAAAATATGAATTCAGTATTTTGTTTAAAATGTATTTTTTTCAGCGCTGCGATATTGGTGATGCATCCCGTGGTAGTCTGTCCTCGTATGCCTATATTCTTATGGTTCTATACTTTCTACAGCAGAGGAATCCACCAGTCATTCCAGTTCTTCAGGAGGTGAGTTTTTAGAAAAAGAGACTATGAAAATAGATGCCCTGTTTCTTCAAGCCAAATATGAGAATTCTGGGCTCTTAGGATCAGAAGGATGAATGAAATACGGGGCCCTTCTGCATGAGCAAGTTCCTAAGTCCCACTTGGTTTTAGTGGGTAAAACTTACCAAGAAATTACAAGAAAATCAGGAATCTGTTGGGCCTAAATATTTGCTTTGGGATTGTGGTCTTGTGATGGCACTTGTATGCTGAACAGGATAGAAAAAAAACTGGCCGGTGGTATGGAGAGAAGGGAATTGTAATTATGAGACTATGCCAGACGCCCTTGAGATGCGAGTCCAGCTCTTCTGTCAGTTATTGTCAGAAGTGTTACTTATTGCTCAACATTTTATCTGTAAGAGAAAAAGTTTGGTTTATTACTTGATGAAGGGGGAAAAAAAAAGATAACTAATGGTTTGGTACAACTTTAAAGATACTATCTTACGTGTGCCAGGAAACTTTATTAAGAAAATAATGTTCTGTACCTCCATTGCATGGGTGGGGAGAATGTAATTAGTCAACCATCTACCTCTTCCAAGCACTTCTGAAAATTATCCCTTTCTGACTTTTCTTGTTGTCTGCGTGCAAGAGAAAAGTTGGCTTAGGCACTGCAGCTGAGACTCAGGCTTTCTTGCTGATACTTCAGTAGTGGTTGGGAGTTGTTATTTTATTGCTACCCTGAGAGTGCATTTAAATGACAGTGGAATTTCCCCTTGGCTCCGCTAAAGTCAAAATGTAATAGGAGTCATGCAAAATCTCCTTAGAGATTTTGTGGGCAAGAGGGATGTCGGAATCTTGATGAGGTAATTCAGTCATGTTTTCCTAGTTGAAAGAACAAGTAAAAATATCCAAGTAAATTGAGAGAGATGTAGTAATAATGCAGACAAACTTTGGAACTTTTTACCAGTGGCAAGTTCTGCCTATATAAGAAGTAACTGTTAAAAGATTTCAATTTTTGTATTATTTCTTAGCAGCAAAACTGCAAGTCTTTTAGGGTGGCTTTGAATTAGAGTGGTAACTATGCCCCTCTCTGTTTTGGCAGATATTTGATGGAAAACAGATTCCACAAAGAATGGTGGATGGATGGAATGCCTTTTTCTTTGATGATATGGAAGAATTGGTAATATTCTAATTCCAGAAGAGTCACTGAAACTTAAAGCTTGTTTTGTGGCAAAGTAATACATTTCTAACAGTGCAATACATAAAAGAACAGTTAAACTTCCATGTCTGAATTATTATAACTTTTCACATGAGCCCTGTTTTGCTAACATAGGTTTATGCTTTTTCTTGGTGTATTTTAATACATTTCTTAATAACATAAATGAGGAAAAATACTTTCTACTCTTAACAAATGGTCCAGGATTGAGACAGTGTTAACTGTAATGATTTCAACTTCAACCAAGTGAAACTGTTTAATAGACAAACTCAGAGGTCCTTCAGGAGGTGAAGTGCTTCAGTAATGGTAGCTGAATACGTTGTGTCTTCAATTGCACACAGAGGAAGCGTCTGCCTTCTCTTGGAAAGAACACTGAGTCGCTTGGAGAACTCTGGCTGGGGTTGCTGAGATTTTACACTGAAGAGTTTGACTTCAAGGAATATGTGATCAGCATCCGGCAGAAGAAGCTGTTAACTACGTTTGAGAAACAGTGGACGTCCAAATGTATTGCCATCGAAGGTACTGCTGAATTTTTATTCCATTAGTGATCAGTGTTGTTGCTTGAGGACTTGTTCTTGTTGCGCAGAATCTTTGTGTGAGGAAACTACCATTAGTGTTTAGATGTTTAAAAAGAAGCAGTTTTGCAAGTTCTACAGCTTAGATCAGACTCACAGCTTTTAGTACGTGTCAGTAAATTGCTCTTACTTTATTACAGTTGGTCACATATTTTCAGAACGCTCAGCATTGCTTTGCTGTCATATACTCTGAGTGCATTTAAAATGGAATTCTCTGTGTAAGAATTTTTTGTTGCAGCATATTCTTTCCAATTGTGATTTGGTTTTCTTCCTTCTTTACGCAGATCCTTTTGACTTGAATCATAATCTTGGTGCTGGAGTCTCTAGGAAAAGTAAGCTATGAACGTCTGCTGATGACTAATGTTCACTGATTTCTGAAGTGTTGTGCCTTTTCTTGATGTTTTACAATAACTTCATCTTTCTTCAATAGTGACAAATTTCATAATGAAGGCATTTATCAATGGGAGAAAATTATTCGGTACTCCATTCTACCCAACTGTTGGAAGAGAAGCTGTAAGTTTTCACAGGTTTTAGTATGTTTTTAACTTTCCTTTGTCCACTGAATTGAATCATCCAAAGCAAATCTCTTGTATGTTTCCAGTTTGCTGTGTACAGTGTATCTAATTGTACATCATCTGCATAAAATATACAGCTTAATATTGAGCTCCTGCAAAATGGGCTATAATACTCAGAAATAGCTTTAGGAACTTTACTAGCTATTTGTGTAGCTAAATAAAACAAACTCATGAGATGTTACATTCTAGTTATTTTTACAGTTAGTGGAGAAAATAAGGATTACTGCTTAAGGAAGGAAAATTATGAAGATCAACTCACTTTATCAGTTGACCTTCAAAATTTTCATTGTGAGTCAGAGTCAGGAATGTGTTCATGCAACATCATATTAGAGAAGGCACTTCCCTGTGCTGCAGGTCCAGTCACTGATGTGTAATAGAGAATTGGTTTATTTTTTTAATATGAGCAAATAAATCAGCTGGAATTAATATTTTTAAACATCTATTTAGAAAGGTGTTTTCTAAGAGAGTTTAGAGGACTGATCTTCCAATGGTTTTAAACAGGATTTGTGTTTCTAAGGGATTTTGAAAATCTTTTGAAAACTTACTTTGCCTCATCCTTCCTATTGTCTCTTTCCCATTTGCTTACTTTATCCGTGTTTTTTCTGAATTTCTATTGAATGTTCTTTGATGCAGTGACTGTGTTCTGTTTTGTGTTGTGCCTAGTAACATAGGACCTGTTTTTATTGGGGCTTTTACGCACCGCGGTGATACTGACAAATATATGAGCGTATGTAATAAATATTGTGCTAATTAGTTGAGGTTTTTTTAATTGTTTTCATATATGTTCAACACAAGGCTATAGTGCTTCTGAAAAGCATGTGCTGTGTGTTCATGTGTGTGGTCGTTTGTGCTGTACTGCCTCATCTCAGATTTTCACTGAACATTCGACATAAGGATAAAAGGCGAGGCAGAAAGAAGGCAGAAAGCAGTTTTAGCATGCAGATGAGCTGTCTCTTACATGAAGGAAAAAATGCCAACAGTATTACATAACATTTTATTTCCCCAAAGTGCAGGAGTTCTCAATCTCCTTCTTAAGCCAATGCTCTGTATTGCAGCTTAGTGGTACAGAGAAAAAACTGTATCAAAAACATACAGTAAATTACCTGTCTGCAGCAGGACTTTTTAGCACGAGCTGGGTTTAGGGTGCTTCTGTTTGTACCTCTTAGTTCAGTCTTTCAGGCAAGATACTATTTCCACAATGCTTGTGTTGCTCAGAGGCTGTAAACGGTGGCCTTTGCACTGACTCGCATCAGAACTGCAGCTGTCCTTAGCGAATTCGCAGGGGAGGGAGTGAAGAGGTCAGTGTGCAGATGCTTCATCTGTTTCCCACCTGAGCTCTGTTCCGCCTTGGGCGATATAAGGGACGTAGGCTGCTGCCAAAGGCGGACAGGCAGTGACTCATGTACCAAAATAGATCACAGGCAAAAACTTGCCCTCTGACGAGCCTTTGGTGAAGCGGAAGGTAGGCAGCAGGCTGGAGCCTGGAAAAGCTGTTCTGCGAATTCAGGTTAAATATCCCTTTTTTAGCCCAAACTGCTCCACATCTCTGAAGAAGCTGCTATTACCTAAGGGAAGGGGGTTGGATGTAAGAGGGTAGCTACAGACCTGTCAGTCTTACCTCAGTGCCGGGAAAGGTGATGGAACGAATAATCTCAAGAGCCATCACAGAACAATTAAAAGCCAAGAGGGAGATCGGGCCCAGTCAGCATGGATTCATGAGGGGCAGATCCTGCTTGACAAATCTAATCTTAATTCTATAATAAGGTGACCTGCTTAGTGGATGAGGGAAAGGCTGTCCATGTAGTTTACCTGGACTTCAGCATGTCCTTTGACACCGTCCCTCACAACATTCTTATGGCCAAGTTGGCCGCCCGTGGCTTGGATGGGCACATACTCTGCTGGGTGAAACACTGGCTGGACGACCGGGCCCAAAAGGTTGTGGTCAATGGAGTTAAATCCAGTTGGTGGCAAGTCACGAGTGGTGTCCCTAAGGGCTTGGTGCTGGGGCCACTCCTGTTTAACATCTTCATCAGTGATCTAGATGAGGGGATTGAGTGCACCTGCAACAAGTTTGCAGATGACACCAAGCTGCGAGGGAGTGTCGATCTGCTGGATGATAGAAAGGCTCTACAGAGGGACCTGGACAGACTGGATCGATGGGCCCAGGCCAACTGCAGGTATTTCAACAGAGCCAAGTGCAGGGTCCTGCATTTTGGTCACGGCAACCCCATGCAACGCTACAGGCTTGGGGAAGGGTGGCTGGAAGGCTGTCTGGTGGAAAAGGACCTGGGCGTTCTAATGGACAGCCGGCTGAATATGAGCCAGCAGTGTGCCCAGGTGGCCAAGAAAGCCAACAGCATCCTGGCTTGTATTAGAAATTGTGTGACCAGCAGAAGTAGGGCAGTGATTGTCCCCCTGTACTCAGCACTGGTGAGGCCGCACCTTGAGTATTGTGTTCAGTTTTGGGCACCTCAGTATAGGAGAGACATTAAGGTGTTGGAGTGAGTGCAGAAGAGGACAACAAAGCTGGTGAAAGGCCTGGAGAACAGATCTTACGAGGAGTGATCGAGGGAGCTGGGACTGTTCAGTTTGACGAAGAGGAGGCTGAGGGGACACCTCATCATGCTCTACAGTTACTTGAAAGGACATTGTAGAGAGGTTGGTGCTGGTCTCTTCTCACAGGTCATTAGGGACAGAACCAGGGGGAATGGTTTCAAGCTGAAACAGAGCAAGTTTAGGCTGGACATTAGGAAGAAACTCTTCACAGAAAGAGTGGTCAGACCCTGGAACAGACTGCCTAGGGAGGTGGTTGAGTCGCCATCCCTGGATGTGTTTAAGTGTAGCTTAGATGTGGTGTTGGGTGATATGGTTTAGGGGTGAGCTTGTAGTGTAGGGTTAATGGTTGGACTTGATGATCACAAGGGTCTTTTCCAACCTGACTTGTTCTATGATTCTATGATTCTATATTCTAAGTACTAGTAAAACTGAGAGAACAATGAGAGATTAAAGCTGGCCATTTTGCTTTCGTTTCTCAGTCTTGGAAGTGAATGGTTTATGTATTCTATCTGTCTGATGTGTTTTGCTAGGAATACTTTTTTGACTCAAAAGTGCTGACAGATGGGGAGTTGGCACCCAATGACAGATGTTGTCGTGTCTGTGGAAAAATTGGTCACTACATGAAAGACTGTCCAAAGAGGAGGAGGTAAGTAATAGACAAAGTTAAAGTAAAATTTTTGAGAATAAATCAAGAGAGATTTGGATATTTAAAATTTTAATGGAAAGGAAGAATATTCTGAATTACAGAAAATCAAAGCTTCCTATTTGATCCTCAGCTTCCCATCTTATTTTTGCTTTTCTTAAGACTATTTTTGGTCATCTTGTTAAATCTTAGCGTGTTTATGCAAGCACACACAGAGGAAAACTAACAGTCTATAATATGTTAATACTTTAGCATCATAATCTATCTGTAGTTACAGCTTATCTTAAAATTTAGATCACTAAATTATCTTTTTATAGTGTAAACATTCAGATGAGACCACATTACCTGACTGCGCAATTTGTAATGTGTTAAAATGGATTTCCTGTAGTGATCATGTTCAGAAGACAGTGTTGAAATGAAATTGTTCTGTAGATCTGGTAACGTACCTCTGCAAGGCAGGTAAATTTCATTTTTTAAAATCTAGGAGCAGTTAAAATGTATGTAGTTAAGGTGCATTTCTGTATCATACTAGTGCCAGTCACTTCGATCTTGCCACTTGTACATTAATTGCACTTAGGAGTTTTGGATCCAGTACTCTTGCAAAAGGAGTCCCTAGAACATGAAGAATTGACAGAGAATGTGTACTCCTCACATTTTTATGTCTTTGGACTTTTAATGACCCATTTGGTGTAGGTTGTCTGACTCCTAAAACCTTTGGAAGCCCTTAGAATGCAAACTAAAATCTGAGCTTTTTTATTTACTCCTTAAATTCAGGTTTTTTGCTCCTTAATTCCTCAGAAGATTCTTGATCTCTTCCTACTGCCAAGTCCTTTTTTACAGCCTTAAATTCAGTTAGCAGAGTTGAAAATACGTGAACTGGACAGGGACCCTAAGGTCACAGGCTGGCTGTTTCTTTAAGTTGCTTGCTTAACACCCCCCCCCTCAGGTGCTAGCACATTGAATTGCATCAACTCTTTCCCTACATCTGTCTCAGGAAAAAAAGGTGTGATCTGCTTTTCACACAACCTGCTACTACAGCACACGGAATCTTTCTCGACTTGTATATATCCAGCTCACAAAATAGTATTAATATTTAATGATCCTGCAGATACCATGTGGAAAAAGACCTTTATTTCTTGTCTTGGTTCCTGATCACTGTTTTTTCTCCTGCTTGTTTTATTAGTATGGAGTGTTTGAATGAGCCTCAGTGCTTGCTTTCACCGGCTGTCTAGGCTCAGGATGCAAATATACCTTACAGAGAAATATGCTGTCTCCCTTCAAGGGGTGCTTATATCTGCAAGACACAGCTAACTTGTTTTGTGCGTATTCTGACTCGGCAGGATTGTTGGATAGAACTACTCCCAAACTAACTGGCAGGCTAAACCTGCTTAACTGCAGGTGTAGTTCTGTGCTGATGCAGTCAGATAGCTTCTGGACAGCTCTGGGGAACTTCCAAGTTCTTTAAGTTTATAAGAACAGGTTATTAACCAGCCCAGATTCTGAAAGTGTTTTTCTGGGATTCCTAAGTTATTTGTATTCCGGTACAGCTGTTGGTTATGTAACAGTTCCTTTGAACATACAAATATAACAACTCTACAGAGGTGCGGGGTGGTGTTTTTTTTTGTTGTTTAGTAATATTACTAATAAAAATTATTACTCAGGTTGAAGAAAAAGGAGAATGAGAAAGATGATGAAAAAGAAGTGAAAGAAGATGACAGAGAAACAAGAGAGAAAAGATGTTTCATCTGTGGGGATGTGGGTCATGTTAGAAGAGATTGTCCCGAGTTCAAACAAACCCGTCAGAGAAATAACAGCGTGCCAGGTAAGTTAGTTTATGTGTTGTTAGCATAATTTGAAAGTTCTGAGATATCTTTTCTCTAGGTTTCTATGCAGACCTGGTAATTTTCTTTAGGAATTTCTGCAAGTAATGTCAGTCATTGCAAGTACAGCTTTTAGTCCAAATGTTGCTTTTCTTCAAGGGGACCAATGCTTCCTGAAGTACAGTTTATGCTTGGGTGATAAAAATGTATTGAGTAAAGTATAGTGTTCTTCAGGGTATTGCATTATTTGTCTTCTGCTCACAATAGGTACATTTAGGAATAGTAATAATAGTAATAATTGAATGCATTTCCTTTTCCAAATGTTTCTCAAATGTTAGCTTACCCTCCATCGTCTGTGAGAGGTAAGTAAATGCATTTCCACCAAAAATCAGCAGTCTTAAAGTAACAGTCCCAAAAGCATATAGATGCACTAGGAAGCCAGATCCAGCTTCCAAAATACTGTTAGTAATAGAGACGAGTCTAATTGCAAACTCATTCAAATTAGGCCCTTAGGTGCCTGCAGTACTTGAAAAAGTAGAGAAAGTAATCATAAATAAACCTCAGGGAACCTTGCTGCTCTTCTGTACTCTGATTTCCCTTACTTCCGCCCTTTTCTATTATTATTTCTTTGCCCAAAATGTCTGCTGCTACTGATGTTTAAAATCCCGTTGCTTACACCAATAATGTGGAAACCTGCATAAGGTAGCACTCCTGCCTGATAGCAAAGTGAGCTTTGTTTATGCTAGAACTAGCATTACTCAGATTTTGGGTTTAGCTGCTGTACCTATTCCTGTCAGCTATTGCCAGTAGATGAAAAGCTTTCCGATTCAACGAGAGGAGAGGTTAAAGTGATTTACCTACTCTGTGTTACATGAGAGTTAAGGTATTGCTGACTCCTGGTTCTGTGTTCATTATTCTGTCATCTGTAACCTTGTGGGTGTTAGTAACATTTTTGTTCCTTGATTAGGCACCCAGTTGGTCCGAAGCATGGTAAATTCACAGCTAGTGGCTGCGAGTCAGCAGCAAGTGGAACGACCCTTGCGCACTAGACAGTCCTCCGAATGTGTAAGTTCCAATTAGCTGTAGTACTGAAGTAAGCAAACTGTAACAAACCAGTGATCTTGGGCTATGCTAGGAAAAAGTTTGCACAGTTTTTTTCTCAACATATTCTGGTCTTTATAATGACAACATTGCACTGCACCGGTTAATGAAAGTTTGATTTAGAATGTAGTGTCTCTCAAAGAGTGTTTTTGGTCCTTCAGTATGGAAACTACAGAGCCAGATTTCATACGAGTGAGCTTGCAGTTCTGAAAGGCCAGCCTCACTGTGTTTGAGATTTAAGCTGGGATCCCTTTTGAAGTCTTGTGCTTAGTTAGCCTGGCAATGTTCTGGATATACTGAGAGAAGTAAAGCATAGCTCATTGCTAACATGCTGGAGACTCAGATTTGTGACTACTAGGAATCTCTGTGGTTTAAGACAACTGTCTTAAGGGATTGTCATGAGCAGGCAGGAAATACAGATGAATCGTGCTTCAGTTCAGATGTGATACACAGGAAAAAAGTCTGCAAGAGCATGCTAGAAACACATCCAGAACAATGGGGAAATTTTTGGTAGTTTTCTCTTAGAATTTGTTCAAGGCTCTGTAGAGCTCAATGAAGTACGTTTAACCTGCTGCTAAGTGGAGATGGATAGCAGAGTGTATTTGAGCAAATGCAGCTCTTGACATTTAATGTTTTGGGAGCACAGAATCCAGCAGAAACTAATTTTAAGCTATTAGACTGAAAAACGTGCCTGCTAATGAAGCTGGCAAGTAAGTAAACATAGTAATCAGGGCTGCTGATCACTAATGCTCTTTGCTCAGTTTACTGCTTTAGGTATTGAGTATTTCCTCGCTGATCAGCAGGCATTTATTGGAGTGTTTGCCTCAGTAACAGAGACTTTGTAAACCAATTTTTACTATAATAATATGCTGTTAAGGAGGGACTGATACAGCCCTACTCTAAGTGAAGGGCTGAGCTGCTGTGGTGCTATCGCAGGACACAGGAGCATCTTTTTAGGAGCCTTGTATTTCTGCTTGGGAAGTTGAAGCTGGACATGGTGCACACACAGGCACATCACACCCTCTGGACCTACTGCATGCGCACATTCTTGTGTCATCTGGATGTCATGGACTCTGTGTGTGTTGCGTGGTTGTAATTTGGCCAGGATTTCTTGGTGAAAATGTGCTGTCCAGGGATTGTTTGAGGAGAATTGGGAAGAGGGAAATGTTAGTGGAGCAAGAGGGAGAGAACAGAAAGCAGGAGTGTGGAAGCAGAGTAAAAGTTCAGTATTTCTCCTCTGCTGCTGCTGGCATGTCCAGTGCATGCTTCTGGTGTTTTAATGTTTACAGGAACGTTGTAGTCAGTGCATATGCTCTATTTTTGTAACATTGTTAAACTAGTTGTCTTTCAAATCCCAAGTTTTACCTTCTCTTCCTGGTTTGATAGAAAGGCATAGGAGGCGCTCGTACAGGAACAGTTGGAACAGCATCAGGGAGTAATCCCAGTTTATGGACTTCATTTTCGCTCAGGCAAAGCCACAGGCTGTGCTGCTATAAGGAATGCTCTGCAAGGCTGGCATGGGAAAGTCCTGCAGACCTCTGGTTATTGAAAAGTGACTGCCAATCTAAATAGACATGTGAGCAGTCATGGGTAGTGACAAGCTGCAAAGATCTCTAACTTCAGCTGTTTGGCAGCAGCTGAGTTACTTGGATCTTAGCTGTCAGCTATAGTCTGGAGGGAGACAAACAACTCCACGGGGAGTGGAGATAAACATTTCTGGTTTAGGTAGCTGTCTGTCATTTGAATTTCTCTTTGGAGGTGCCTGTCTTAGTATCTCAGTGCTTAAAATCAGATTAGGTTAATCCAGACATTGGTAATGAATTTTGGCAGCTAAACTGGGGAACACTTTTTTTCCCAGCCATCCCAGTTCTTGAAGTGCTTCTCTGCTTAGCTGCAATACCAAATGGATGAAATAGGCTCATGCCTGTTTCAGGAAAGGAAAATTGTTGTAGGAGCCCTGCAAATGCTGTTATAAGTGCTATTTCTGTGTATTTAGCCATGGCCTAACACCAGGATATGGAGGCTGAAACTGTGCTTTTGGAGTTTCAGCTTCTTGTTTAACAGATTAAATAAAAATGAAAGAAATACTATGAACTTTGGAATTACTTTTAAAAAATGTCTGTAGTAATAAGAACCACTCTATATAGAAGTAAGGTAATTAGCTAATAGGATTCTGGGCTGTAAGTAAGTAGGGTGGGGAAGACACTGATTAAAAATCTGAAACAGATGTGTGAGGAGTGTAATGAAGAGCTTGGGGCTAACGTTTGCTTAGAATGATGTTTCTGATGGTGGGATGTGCCACATCAACACACCAAATTACCTGATAGTGAAAATTGGTGTCAGACGAGCTGCACGTATTTAAACAAGCAGGAACTGGGGCACAGTATTTGGGGTGTTGCTGGGGAGTGCTTTGCCTTTTTTATGAATAATGTAATACAGTGGGTGATTATTGAAGAAAACCACCATTCAGTAGCTAATGAACTAATCAGAAATACGTTTTTTTTTTCCCCTCCAGTCTGATTCGCATCAGTCCTCTTACTCTCCACAACCTCAACAATTTACACAGAATTCCTCTCAACCAGCCTCCATTAACCAGACTCAGCCACAACCAATATCCCAATCTAAGCACGTTCCACAACCACAGCAGGGTGCACAGCCACCCCATCAGGTCCAGCTGCCTTTGTTTAACTTTCCCCAATCTCCCCCAGGCCAGTATTCCACCTTGCATAACCTGGGACTACTTCAGATGCACCATCACCACCAAATTCAGCTTCCCAACACTTCTTGGCCTATTCATGGGCCCGTTATTCACTCTGCACCGGGTAACCCTCCTCATTCTACAAATGTTCCATTTTCTATGAGATCTGGCAGCAGCAGCACCACAAATAACCAGAGCAGTGTAAGCTTGAATGATCCCAGTATCATCTTTGCACAGCCTGCTGCCAGGCCCATGGGAATCCCCAGCACTTCTCATGAGGGACACTGGCACAATCCTGTGACTCCAAACTCCCTGGTGAACAATGGCACTGTGGGGAACTCAGGTAACTCTTCTCTGTTGTATCAAACCTCTCGCACTTTGTGTACAGGTGTTAAGTGTTACAGAAACAGCTAACTCAGCTTGTTTAATATTAAAGATACGATGCTTCAGAAACTAAATCATTACCTTCACTGTCTTAACGCTTTCAGAGTTAAAAAAAGTTAGGCGAGTTGGATCATTGTAACTTTTAGGCATTGGTCCTGTCTGATGTTAACTGCTGTGCAACGTGAGAAATCATGCATTCAACTGAGAAATGTTCTAATAATTGTTTGAGTCTGAAGCACATTCCTGTGAATATACTTACAAATACAATTTCCTTTTATGTTGTTACGTAGTTTTTCAGATGAGTGCTGAGACTGCAGATATGAACCTAGAGGCTGGCAGAATTACGGCTGTGCATTGCATTTAGTGGAATATAACATGAGCTTATGCACTTTTTCCCTATAGCTTATCCTGCCACATATAACTTTCGTAATTTAATTTTCATTTCCTGAAAATACTTTATATGGATTGTCCCTGTGACAAGTGGACAACAGCCTTTTGCCTCAAACCAAAGCCAAGTACATTTCTATGTCTGAGGCTGAGAAAAGTAGTATATAGTAATTAAAGCCCATGCAGTTTTCTGTGCAACATAAACCATGGCAGACTCTCAATTTTAACTGTGACCTTTAGGTCAGGATAATGGTCTTTTGGTTTATTCTGAGTGTTTAAAAAAAATGTATCCATCAAAATATACTGATGCAGTTGCTCATCATGAGATGGAAATTTTCAATGTCCTGCACAGCCTTTCTCTGCTCTAGTAAGTGATTGGCAGCAAGGGTAGATTTTCAGCCGAGTCAACAGTGTTGGATGAGGTGTAATTCATTAATGAGTTTGAGATAGTTGTGGAGATACATAGTTTTCTATTCAGAGCTTTGTAGGGAATGTATTTTAGAGGATGCAGAAACTACAACTAGTGTATTTTCCATGCCTTCAGTGTGCTTTGTCCCTGCCTCTCCCATTTCTGATGTTAATTCTCTGTCCAGCCTCACCTGTTCCCTCCTCCCTTTCCATGCCAGCTCTGACTTTTTCTCAGGTAGTTCCTTCTGATCCAAGTCTTCTTACCCAGGTAGCTGCTTGCTTTCAGCCAAGCTCCCCAAATCCTAGTTTCTGCTCCATACTTCCTTAACGGGTGCTATTTCTCATGTAGTCGTCACTCAGTCTCTTGTCTTCAGTGTTTTCCCTGTTGCTCTCGGTTTGCTTCCACTCACATTGCGCCTGCACAAACTGTTTCCTAGTTTTCTTGTGCTGTCAGTCACAGCAATTTTGTTTCCTTTCCCTCAACTTACATCTACTGCCAGTCTCATCACACTCCTTTTCCCAGTTCCCCGACTTGGTATTTTTGCTCTTTGCATTGTAAGCAGGTTTGTTTCCTTTTTGGCTTAGATGCCCTTAAGGTGTGGTCACAGGGCAGGCGCTGAGTAGAGATGAGCTGCCTGCTCTCTGGCTGAAGCTGCTTTCTTCCTTGCTTGGGACAATTTGAGAACAATAAGTTCGTGGAAACTTTGTCTTGGCTCACATGACATTGACTTGGAAGGAGCGATTTTACTTTCTTTTTAGTAGGCAGTTGGTCAAAAGTAGGATATTTCAGACTGACCACATTTTTTCATGCATATTCCAGAGACATGCTTCACGTTTTATTGTATAGAAGTTGTTTTTAAATATGTGGCTTAATTTTATTTAATGCAAGTCTGTCTGCAAGGTTTTTTTAATGATGAGGCTGAAAGGGAACTCGGGTACTGAGAAGGATAGATACTTAAATTTATTTATTTTTTAATGTACATTGATCAAAATTTTAAAAGAGCAGGCATTGCTGTGTCTTTTAAAATTGAGAGCCCTAAACAAAAAGAGCAGAACTAGTAATACAGCATTTGGTGTCAACTTGTGTGTCCTGCCTCCTTGGATGCTTGATTTCTCATCCCGAACGCTGCAGTAATACTGGATTTCTAAATGGAGTAGCTTACAATTTGTGTACTTAATTTCAAAAGCTTTTATTTTTCTCTCTAAAAATCAATGTTAAGGTGCTCTGATGATCTAGATACCAAGTTTCTTAAGCATGCAAGTGTTAGTAGAATTCCAGTGTACGTCTGGGGATTATTTCTTGCAGTAGGATAATAGCTTTCATGTCAGTGATAGCGAATATTTGTGTGGGATCAGATATTAGTAACATTATTCAGACCTTGTATTTTTTTCATCATGAGAATGACATAGGAGTAGTGAAATTGTAGGTCTTGATTTTATTACCGATTCATCCTCTGTCTTCCTCCCCAATAAATTCTATTATAGTGAATAATGAAGTAATTTAGGTGGCAGTTTTTATTGATGTGTATTAAAAAAAAATAAAAAGAGTAGCACATCAGACTAATCACATTAAGTCCCCTGCAAACTGTTATTTAAGATGTAAATTGTATTTGTGACTTACTGTTTAATTATTTCAACTTGCAATGTGCTTTTCCCTTTCAATTGAAAAATAGATCAGGGTTTCCAAGGACAGTTTGGTAAAATGAACCCTCCTTCTGTCCCTTGGGACCATGGGACCCCTACCCATTTTCCTCTCCTCCGAGGAGCGTGGCCTTACAATATGCCTCAGAACTACATGCAGCAGGGAAATGCCAGCTACCCACCGAACAAACCTTTCTACCCTCAAGGTACTAGAACTAGTATATGAATCAACAGCTCATGCAACATGTCTCTTTACTGTCTCAAAGGCTTTAAAAGCCAAGGAATCATGTTTCACTTGCTAGGCTCCCTGGAACCATAATTGAACCCAAGAGTCAAATCAACGCTTTGGCTTCCTGTATGGAGGGATGAAAATTTTTGTGGGAGGGAAGGGATTAAATGAAATTCTGAAATCCGAGCGGATTGGCAGCCTGTTGCATTTCCAGGCTTTTTCTCCTTCGCTGCTGCAGTCTCTGTAGAGCCACCTCTGTTTTAGTAGAGGTTAAGAAGATTTGCCCATGCGACGTTTTTGTCTTAAATTAATTTCATTTGGCTTTTGTACCTTGCTCTGTGGGATGATTTACAGACATAAAAACTTGCAAGACCGTAGAATAATTCAGAAGTTTGGAAGGGGCCTTTGGAGGTTATCTAGTCCAACCTGTCTGCAGCCAAAGCAGCACTAACTTCAGACTGAGATCAGATTTGATAATTCAGGGTACTTGGTGGGACTGACTTTATCTCGACTCTTTCTGCTGCTGGTGAATGGGAAAGGTGTTCAGCCGCTGGCAGGATTGGGAAAGGCTTGGCTTCGCTGAGAGGGAAACTGTGCCCACATCTTACTTGGAGGCTTTGCAGTTACCGCGTTGCTGGGTCACCTCGTATAAAATGAGAGATACAGGCACTGAATCCTTTCTTTCGTAATCTCATCCGTTGGCAGTAGCAAAGTTCCCAAGCAAGACCCATGTTTAAAAGCCCTGAAATGTTTTTTGTTAAATAACTGAAGTAATGGAACAAAGTGATTCTGTGATTGATGATTCTGAGGGAATTTTGGAGATAGGTTTAAAGCAGTGCTGCACTGTCCCATTAAACGGGTTAGCCATACAGATAGCGTTTGTGTCAGTCTGGTAAATGGCTTTATTTCTAAGTAAGATTAATACATAGAAAATAGCCAAGCATGGATAAATGTCTTTTATTTGCTGAAAGTAATTGTAATCCGTTTTCTTTTAGCTGGTCCACTGATGCAGAGTAACCAGCGGTTCTCGCTTCTGTCTCAAGGACACCCGCACTTGAATCTGAATTACATTCAACAGAAAAAGTGAAATTTGATGGGATGGGGGGTGGGTGGGGAGGGGGGAGGAAAAGAATTCAGGTTCTGATTAAAAATCTTAATGCAACATGTTTAGATACAAGATTATTTAAGACTGTTTTTAAACTGTATCATTTGTACATAGATATGAACTATAGTTTTTACTGGTATCACAAAACTGAGTGATACAAATTTCATCTATTTTATTACCCTATTTTTAAGGGGAATTGTGTTTTGTTTTATCTTGATAAACTGTAAAGAGAGAGAATTTTTAAAATTAAGTTCTTTATTTTCTATTAGCTGTATTCATACTTTGGTTGCTTCAGACTTTATATATATTGTTCTAAAAAAAATAAAATTAGAAGGGGATTTCATGTGTTAAAAAATTTGTCACTTCTATTCTTTACAGAACGATGTAGTGCCAAAAAAAAGTTTTTAAAAAGAAAAATAAAACTGCAAAAAAAGGATGTAAGACTTTTTCCTCTTCCCTATTTGTATGTATGCTTCCACTTGACTGTAATTAGGGAACCAGAATAATAACTGCTTTAATTTAGGTATCATAAAGAAGAGATCAAAGATGAGCAGCTTTAAAAAGTCATCAGTATACCAATTTTCCCCATGCTGGTGTCATTGCACGTGCTCTTCACAGCCAGTGTGTCTTTCTTGTAAAATACTTGATGTGAGGGAAGAGTACACCTGCTTTTCTGTTCATAAACTTTGCAAAACAATATGAAAATACCCTAGAAAGTCAGGCTGTAGTGTGAAGTAATTGTGAAGAGGACGTTTTATAAATTCACCTGGCATTCGTGTTGTCAGCAGTCATTGGGCAGTATGTGAAAATACTGAAGCCATCAATGGAGCGCTCAGGAGATAATCCCGTCAGTCCCTGAAGCAAGACTGACTAAAGGGATGGCTGGCACACAAGGGATTTAATGCAACTGCTTTCCTGTGATACCTAATTAAATGTACTAAGATGAAAACTCTAATTTGAGTAAGAGCTTAATGATTCTTAACACAAATACCAGGGCCTTGCTGAATGCTGACTTCATTCCGAGAAGGTTGAGCTGAGCATAATGGTGTCACCACCTGTGCCCAGTCACAGGTAGGCCACAAACTGTGCTCAGAGTAGCAGTTTACCAGCGTGATTTAAAGTAACTTCTTGCTCGAAAAGAATTAAGTGGTTCTTTGTACTGCTTGAAGCTTGTAAACTGATCGTAGCTTCAGAAGTAGCATATCCTTAGACTTAAAGATGATTCTTACAACGGAACCAGTAACAGTTGTGTGTTAGGAGAGCTGTTTGAAGTTAACTCCTGGTTTTAGCACACACACTGGAGTGTGACACTTTCTTTCTCTCCTGTACTGGAAGCTTTGAGAGAGTTCAGGCTGGTAACTCTTCAGTGTCTGTAACTCAAACATACTCTCCCTTTGGCAACGGAATGTGGTGGCCGTTTGTCAAAATGACACTGATTTGAAAATGAACATTTAAACAAAGTATTATGAAAGAAACAGCAAAGAGCCTTTAAAGACAAAACCCACCCCTTTTTCTTTATTGCTCTTCACTAGTTTGTATAGGCCTTGAGAAAAACAATTTAAAAACAATCCTCAAATTCTGTCATCAGGATGAGTAACTAACAATATACAAAGTATCCTTAGCTTTCTTTTAATTAAAAAAAAACCACAAATGAACAAGACTGGTACAAGAGAAGTATTAAAGAAATGGACTGCTAAAGCAGCCAATACATATCCAGCTGTCCCATTAAGCAAATAGGACAGTATTAGACACAGTCCTTAATCTGTGTGCTGGATTTAGTTTCTTATTCATTCCCTCGACGACTCTTCTTATGACTTTTCTTAGATCTGAAACAGAAAAAAAAAAATTACACAGTACTAGTTGTTTTGAAAGACCAAGGTGATTCATAGCAGTAAGTGGTGTTTGCTGTGGTTAAATATGGATAGTGTTACTTGACTACAGCACTGAGAGAGGTACTGCATGAAATATTTCATCTCCAACATTTGAGAAATGGGCCACGCCTTTACCTTTCAGGTGATTTGGAATGACTCCTGTGTCTGTGACTCCGATGATGCCCTGTGAGATAAAAAGGTAACAGTTACTTCCACACACCCTGGGCTTCTTGTTTGTTTTGCTGATGCAATCTGCTCCTAGTGACCAAGTGTCCTAGACAGTGCCAGAACGACCTTAATTAGCACTTAATTAGCCTTAATTAGGCACTGAAATTAACATGAAAAACATTCAAAGCAATTTTGCACGTATTAAAGGAGTACCCCAGCAGTGATTTCATAAAACTAGCAGTCTTGTGAGCCAGATTAAGCATCTGTGCTACCTTCTTGGTACCATGACACGGGTTTGCTTTCTTGCAGTGGTTTTTCTGCTAATAACAACTTGCCGGAGTTAATCCATAAATGACAAGAATACCTGGAGATTTAGATCTTGATCTGTGGCGCCTCTCCCTGGATCTGCTCCGGTGTCGTCTTGGGCTTTTGCTGCGATGCCTCTCCCGGCGTGGTGATGGACTGAGAGAAAGGAAGCTTTTAAAACAGCCCTACTAAAAATACATACATTCTAGGATTAAATAATAGAATAAAAGATTACCTTCTTCTCTTTGGAGACCGGCTTCGCCTGTAATTGAAGGAGAAAAGAAAAAGTTGCTAAAAGTCAGTAGCCAAACCAGCTGTTTAATTCCCAGTATTCTCCAGTAACAGCACCAGGGCTTCCCTTGCACACCCCTCCGTGTCCCAGGTCGGTGTGTGCCTGGCCTGCTGGGCAAGAGGCAGTACCTGCTTCTGGCCTGGCCCATACAGTGACCAAATGAGGCTAGTGGCAAGTTTTTCCTGGCTTATTATCAGTAAGAACAATGAACAGGATCGTCAAGGCAGCCTCTGACTTACACAAAGCACTTATTTCTCCTTAGTATCTTCACTGTACTGTCAAATTTAGCTACAGTTGGCCAGCAAGTTCAAGAGTTACTGAAGGACGAAAGAAACAGGCAGATGGGTTGACTCTGGCTGTGCAGTACAACTCCTTAATCTACAAAGTGGCTAAAGAATTGGGAGGCGTAAGAGATTCTGGCTGAATTTATCTTCGCTTCTATGCTTTGCTCTAGCCACCTGCAGTACAATAGATTAAAAATACTGCTCCAAAAGAGCCGTGTCACCTTCTTGGGGACCTGCTTCGGCTCCGCCTGTATCGCACGGCTGGAGATCTGCGAGGCTTATCAAGGTCTCTGTAGCCTCTTCTGCGGTGGTCAGGAGAAGGTGCTCGTTCCAGCTGGAAACAGTGGGGGAAGTTCTGTAAGTCTTGTATCATCAAGGTTTATATCTATCGGTAAAGATTTCTTTACAATTAATAAAAATTACAAGTCATGCAATCAAGCTTTCCCATCCCCAACTATTCCATATTTAGAAGTGTGGAGTCCTGCCTAAGCTTGCCAACTGGAAATTAAAACCGACACCTCTCATACTGGTGTTACTTAAGTGCAGCAAAACTGACTGTGGTGGTCACCGTAACTTTACATCATTGCCTGTAGTTTTCTCTCCATTATATATGGACGTAAAACAATTCATCTGAAATATATTTAACGCAGAATAGATCTGGATTTGTGAATTTCAGGAGACAGAAAAGCTTTGACAAAGAGAGCACCTGAGAACTGCTTCAGGGTCTAACAATGAGTTCCCACAAGCAGCTTCTATGACAATAACTTAAGGGGGGAGGTAAGAGTTGCAGGCAGCCTCCCGGTGCCTCCCCTCAAATATTTCTCATAGGCCATAGTGTTCTGTGGTGGTTCAGCACCAGATTTAACTATCCCCTTCCAAAATAGTTCACCAACCTTTTCATCTTCCTCCTCCTCCTCCTCACTAGATTCTACATCATCCATGTCTTCTTCCAAAGCACTAACACGGGGCTCGAGTTGCTCAGCTTCTTCCAGAACATACCGTTTCTAGGACAAAGGAGAACTTTTCTGTTACATAACCCAAGTAAGAACAAATGCATCTTGTGTGCCAGAAGGACCCTGTATCGCAGCTTTGTGCAACAAGCCAATTACTGAATCTGCTAAGAATTCCAAAACGATCTACTTTTCCAAACCTGTAATCGAGGCAGAATGATATCGCATACACGTTCCTCATGGAGCAGCTCATCAATAAATTCATCCACATGCATCAGTTCAAATTCTGCAGTGGGGGGAAAATAGCATTTAAAAGACAAGATTAACACTAGTGGCTGGAGTAAGGATGAAACACTTCAGATAATTTATCTTGACTGGGCTGTTAAAACAATGGTTCTAAAATCATTCTCAAAGATGAGGAAAATGATTAGACCCATCTTGCAAAATTACCGTACAGCTATGATGAGCTGATTCGCGGTGCTTTAACCAGCACTCAAATGGTGTTTCTTTGGTATCTACAGAACTGTATTTCAGTGCCCAAGAGAAAACACAAGCACTTGGGGAACGCAAAATAAGCCCTTGCTTATTATTTAGTTCTCGTTTGTACGAGTCAGCAAGCCCAGCAACATACTATCCAAAGGATGAATAAGTAAACGTAAAGTTTCAAAAAGATGGTTATGCCACAGGTTGTTCGGTTCATATTACTAAAGAGAATGTGTGCTTTTACCCAGCATGATACATTTTTAAGCTAAAGGTCATCCAGGAGGTATTAAGAAACAACAACTAAGGACGAGTGCTTACCCCCATTTCTGTTCTGACTTTTTATTTTTCGGTAGTCATTGTACAGGGGCTCAAGGTACTTGTAGCAGTCAATGGCAGTGCCTGTCAATCGCATGTACAACGCACCGAGCATTCTGACATACCTGAAAAGCAAACCATTCCGTGCATCTGAGATTTTTCCATAGTTGGTTTAGATAAAAGTTTTTACCATAAGTCTCTGAGGAAAACCAGTGCACTAAAATAAATACAATAACGAGCTTTATAGCGAGAAGAGGCAGCAGGACCACTGAAAGCTAAACCCTGCACTGAGGTTTCCCTGTCTCTTTTGGACAGCTCATGCCGTACGACAACCAAAAGAGGGGAAAAAAACCTCTACCAGCTTAGCTGAAGTAAGCCACCAACTTACTTGAAATCCTCGTTTTTTATGAACTCCACGATAATGTCCTTTTCGGGCTGGATCTGCAGCATCTTCAGCGTCAGGCACAGGAAGGGCGTAGGCTTAATGTTCCCGCCATAGACGCCCCCCACGTACTTCAGCTCCATGGCCTTGTCCACCACCAGCTCGGCTGCGGGAGGGGAGGGGACGGGCCGTCAGCGCGGGCTGCTCCCCCCGCCCCTCCCGCCCCCGCCCGCCCGCCGTACCCGTCAGGCCGAAGCACTCCTCCTTCCAGTACTTGGACTCGTAGATGCGGGTCCGGATGATCTTCTCCACCAGGTACTGCGGGTTGGTGCCGTGGATGCTGTGCGCGTCCTTCACCGTCCGGTTCGCCATGGCGGCCGCTACGCCCTGCCCCTACGCTCCGCGCCCGGCCGGACCGGACCACTCCACTTCCGGCGGCGGCCGCTACTACTTCCGCTTCCGCGACGCCGCCGGCTGCCGCCACGGGTTCGAAGGTCCCTTCCGGCTGCGGCGCCAGGCGCAAACATGGCGGAGGGCCCCGCTTCTTCGCGCTCGCCGCCGCGCGTGCGCGGCCCGGGGGGCGGGGCTCCGCGCGGGCTTTGGCGCCAACTTCCATCGGAGCGGTCGCCGGAGCTCGCGCTGCTGCCGCTGTCGCCGCGGTGAGCGGGGCTCGGCCCTGGGGGCGGGTTGGGGGTCTCCGGGCGGGCGGTGGAGCGCCCCGGTGCCTCTCTGCCGGTGCTAATGGCACTTTCCGGCGCCGGTGCTCCACGGGTCGCCTGGGGAGCGGGGTCTGTGGGGCAGAGCCCTGCCTGAGCTCCCGGCTGCCTCGTCCGGACCGACGGGCTGGGGTGGCTGAGGGGAAAGCATCGCTGGGGGTCGGGGCGAAGTCGCACTTTCCTGAGCGCTGCGGCTTGTCTCCAGAGGGAAAACGTCTCATTTAGGAAAAAATAAGAAAAGCGTGAGCGTTCGTGACGGTCTCACCCGCCTGGTGGCTGCGAGATCCGGCGGCGGTGCAGCGAGGCGAGGCCCCGCGGGGCGGCCGGAGGCGGGGCGGGGGGGCGCGGCCAAGGGCTGAGCGGGGCCGGTGCCCTCTGTGGCCTGCGTGAGCGGAGCAGCCTGGAGCGAGGGAATCGCGGGCTTGTCCGTGTATTAGAGAAGCGCTGGACGTGAAAAAGGGTTGCAAATCCCACCCTGCTGAACCTCCCGCCTTTCTCGTCCCCGCTCAGGGGATCGCTGCCCGGGGCCGCCGGGGGAGGTGGCTTCTCCCCGCCAGGCGGTGCCTGCCGCGTTCTTCGCACGCACTGGAAGAGTTGGTGGTGTTTTTAATGTATCTGGCCGTCTCGAGTCTTTTGCTGCTTTTATTTTTAAATAATAATTTTAAAAAACGTGCATTTGTTTGAGCTTTTCCTCAAGAATCATGAATACCCGGCGGCAAAGCAAAATTATCTACTCCTGGTATGGAAAGCCCACGAGCTCGGACAGAAAACTGAGGACTTTGCAGTACAAGTAAATAACTTTTATTTCTGGCTTGCTCAGGGATACTTAGTCAATGAAGATTTCTTTACCTTTCTGACGTCATTTAGGGGGCTGGTTAGCTCGCTTGGTTAGACCGTGGTGCTGATAACACCAAGGTCACGGGTTCGATCCCCGTTGGGTCCCCATGTGCAGCCTGATCTAGTCGAGAGGCGTCCCTGCCCATGACAGGGAGGTTGGATTAAATGATCTGTAAGGTCCCTTCCAGCCTAGGCCATTCTATGATTCTAATGTGGCAGTCAGTGAAGAATATGAGTAAGGTTTTGAGCATTGTATAATGACACTGTATGTGTATCACGAAAACCTCACAGAGCTCTTGAGTTTTAAATTGTATAATGTGTAAACAAAAGCATTTAACTAAATCTGTGAATAGTTGTTAATTGTCTTGTTAAAATATATACGGAAAGCTTTTAATCTGGGAACTAAAGGGTGGAGTTTGCAAGAGAGGGTGTAACTTGCTGTAAAGTTGACAGGCTGTCATCTTTAATGATATGTGAATTATGGAGGGTACTAAATCCTGTTAATCTGCGCATGTGTATCACTTTCTAGGGGAATCCTGATGACATCAGAAAGAAGCAGATCAGAAACTTGTATAAAACTTGGTGACTTTATTTTAGTAGAAGGGGAGAATGCAGACCGACCTTATGTGGCACAACTCCTGGATTTATATGAAGATGGTAAGAGACATAAAAATTTACTTCCTATCTGAGAAATCTTGAAATGTTTTAAAACTCTCTATTTCATGCGGATGTAGTTAACATTAGCAGTATATCACTGGCCTAATTTATTAAAGAAATTAGGCTTTCATAATCGCTGTATCTGATTTCACATGCTCCCGGGGTATTTGGGGCTGATGGCTAATTCCAACTAAATTTGATAGCTAAACGCAGAGATTAAAGACGTTAAACACCTATAGTCTTTTTCTTCTCTTATTTAAAAGAAATGGTCCTTGAGGAAGACACTCCAAGCTCATGCTTTATTTAAAGATTGGAGAATCCAAATGGGGAAAAAGTACTGCAGCTCTGGAGCTTGCATCTTATTAGGTAACTTAGCAGTAAGGCACAAGGCTGGATAAATAGGGCCCATCACTTCTGTCTTTTGTAGAACTACTTGTTTAGAGTGATACAAAGACTAGTTCAGAGTGATACTTGTTTAGGCGAGTGATACAAAGACTGTGTCTGAGACTGAATTACAAACTACTCCTTAGCTATGTCTGACTTCTTTGAACAGCTGTTGTTTGGTTTGGGTCTAAAAACTAAATGTTTTGAGGATTTTTAGAATTTCTTTATTTTAAAAAAAAAAAAACAGAAGTGAATATCATTCCTCCTTATTTTACAGATGCACTTTTATTGTAGCATAACTGAATATTCTTTTCATGCTAGAACAAAACATGTGAAACTTCATTGAAAACAAAATTTTCCTTTTGCTATGTATATTTGACAAATTTGTTAAAGATAAGTCGCTTTGTTTTCATTCAAATTTAATGGTCAATTGTGATATGCTCCAAATGTTTCTTTTACCTCTCTCCACACTTAATCACGTTTGTGTTTATTCAGACTTTCTCCTAGGTATTTCAACAGCAGGATTCTCTGGTTTGTTAGGCAGTGAATAAATATGTTTCTAGCTTACTTCTAAATAACACTGACATTGCAAATAACATATTGAAATTTCTCAGTTCTCCTTTTATATCACTGCTTTTGGTTAGCGGGGCTCATTCTAAGCAAATAAAGAACTTCTCCATTTGGGGTCAAGAACTGTTGACCTGGAGCTAGACTCCAGGTATTTTCTGGTTGAGACCCTATGTAGGCATTATTTTAGTCCTTGAAAGTCTCAGCTTAAATATTTTAATTTAGCTTAGAAAATGGGAAATACAGTATGTTATCAGATGTTTTCTCACCTGGGTCCAGGGAGGATTTCTGTCTTTGGCCTTTCTGCGCTAAAGTAATTGAGGTCTGGTAATAACTGTTTGTAGTAACAATAAAATTCTTTATGTTCCCTGGCTTTTTTCATTTTTACAGGTGCTCAGCAGAAACGTGCAGTTGTGCAGTGGTTCTGTCTTATTACAGAGATACCTCAGAATAAACGGAGGCTGCTTAAAAGAGAGGTTTCTCCCCAGGAGGTGTTTTTTGATCAAGTTCTTGGCTATGACACTGATATAGCTGTGGAGACCATAATTAAAAGCGTAATGGTATGTACTGCAACGCCCCTGCACACAGAGGGAAGAAACAGAAACAGCTTGAAAAGCGTAATAGAGCAGTGCAGCTACTTTATTCCCTCCCAAAACAAATGGGTGATGTGTATTTCTTGGTGCAGTTAGCATAGGAGAGTTAGAAAACAGTTGATACTTTGTCTTCTCTGTCCCAAAGTGACTTTGGTTGTCGGCAGCCGGCTCACTTAGAGGTTTATGTGGAAAGAATTAATGTGCATGGGAGTCCCGTAGTGCAATAAAGTAATGCCGGTGTAAGTGTGGCTTGAAGGTGTTGCCCTCCATAATGAAGGATTGCATGAGCTCCAGTAACAAAACCTGTGAACAGAAAACAATTGAATGCTAAACTAGCAGTAAACGTTCAAGTATGTGTGTTTTGGTATTTTCTGTTTTTACAGGTAATACCACTACATCTAGGGGAGGAACTACCTATTACGCTAAACAGAGAACAAACTTTCTACGTAAAACAGTCTTGGGATGGGAAATGCTTTAAGGCTTTGTCCCCTGACACATTCGCTAAGCTGAAAGAAGCCAGCAAGAAAGGAAGCGGCATCTCAAAGTCTTCAAACTCATTTATTCCTTCAGACACCATTTCCCCCCTGAAGAGAGAGACAGAGAGTGTTGTTCGAAGTGCTACAAAACCAAAAGATGTTGAGTTGGAAATAGAATCAAAACATTCTGCTTCCAAGTCCTCTCTTGCTAAGGAGCGACATTCACAGAGAATGGCTAATGGCACCAAAACTCCAACAGCAAGGAAGAAGTTGCAGTTAAGCAGTATGTATATGGCAATATTCTGTGCATTCGGTAGTTTTGAATGTGGTATGTTTTGTGCCTCTTCATTCTGGGTAGTTCAAACAATGATATTCAACTTCAGTGTTTTTAGCTACTTAATTCAGGCTTTGGGGATGCAGGCTTTTTGGGAAGCCTTTTGGGTGCATCATTTGTTTGTCTTGCGTTTGTTAGTTAAAGCAGCTGCACTGCTTATATCCAACTGCAGTTGCAAATCTTTTGTTTGTAACTGTTAAGTCTAAGTTAGAGGGCTTATTGGCTGAAATGCTACCAGTCAGCCTAACTTGACCTCAGAATGTTCTCACTTTCTTTAATTTTCTGAGTAATGGTGCACTAGAATGTTTACATTGAGCTAACTGAATAAGCACATTTCATCCTATGTAACAGGCAATATTTTTAAACTGGAACCTGAGGAAAGTTATAAGTGATGGAGGTGGATTAGAAAACTAAAAATGACTTGGTATTCTATTTAGTCTTTTTTGAGGAAGCATGATTCAGTTCGTTATTCTGGGAGTGTAATGCCATCTCCTTTAGTTTAAATGACAGCCACTGAGCCAGTTATACCATGTCTCCTGAAAGTTAACCAAACCAGCAGTATTAAAACATGGCAAAAGTTCATTTTGCTCTTAATTTCTAGGCCCCACAAGATCTCCTGAAGGCAGGCTCCTGGGATCTGAAGTTCTGGAACTTTTGGATGACGACTGTGATGCTGTGGCACCGTTAGAACCATCAGCAGCTACTAAAAGAAAAGTGAAGTTCACAGGCATTTTAGGCTCGCCACCAAAAATACCTTGTGCCACTGATAAGTCAAACTCAGTGTTTGATTCTCCAGAGCAGTGGCAGAGGTTTAGTGATACAATACGATTGTCCCCCTATAGTAAGGTCCGAAACTCCAGTGAGAAAGACAAGAATCTTAATAGGAAAGATGACGCTATGTCGTAAGTAATAGCCTTTTAATAATTATTTTTGCATAGAATTTCTGTTTGTATGTGGTTCTCTTAAGGCACGTTTACGAAAGACTTCGGGAGAGAAAAGCAGGTGCAGTCTCTGTACTGTGTTTTGCCTGTCAAGATCACAGAGAGAAGGGGCAATAGCCTAAATCATTAGAAGTGTGCTGTGGTGAAGCTTTAGAAGGGGTATTACTTGGAGGCAAGTGAAGGATTGGGAGATTGTAAGAGGAGTGGACTTTAAAAAGTGGACACAAGCAGTTTATGGTTACAAGAACAGAAAGAAGAAGTTGGAAATGGGAATGGTAGGATGATAGGAGAGGGAATTGAAGGCATATTGATCGTTACAGTTTGTACTCATCGGCCTGGATAAAAATCTGTTTTCCTATGGTCTCTATAGGTGCATCATACAGGCTCCAACGTGCCCCACTTGTGACAGCTCTTGAGATAACGCTGAACTATAGAAAGCAACATGATTGGCCTCATGCGAGTTCTCATGTTAATGATATGTATACTTCTATGCTAATACATAGAAAAGAAATCAAAACTCAAAGCATAATTGTTTAAAGTATGTTTTCACACAGCCATTAAAAACGTCATTAAGCAGGGGCAGGAGGAGAGTGGAACAGACTTTGTTGTATTAAATGTTGCAAGAAGCAAAAAAACCCAGTTGTTCCTCTTTTCCTCCTTTCAAAGAGCAAAGATGTGGGTGCAACACATGGTGGATGTGCACTCCATTTTTGTCACTTGTGTAGCAAAAAACCATCAATTTGTCATGGGTAAGGTAGTGGAACTTTGGTGGTGTTTATAGATCTAAAAAAATTCTGATAACTGCAAATAAGTAATTAATCTCCTTGTGTCCTTTGAACTAAGAAGAAAGTTGCTGTAACAGTAAAGTGTTTCAGTGGTAGAAGTGAAGTGCCCAAGAAGACAACCAAGGAATCTCAAAACAAAAAAAAACGAAAAATCTTCTCCAAATGGCTGGGCAGATCAAAGAGATGCCCAAAAACACTTTTTTTTTTTTTTTTTTGTTCTCTCTTTTAAAAAAGAACACTGAATGACAACAAAACTCCATAACTAAACCAAGAAAACAGTACAGTTTTGAGCCTCTATCCCTTCAGTCTAGCAGTGTTATATTTGCAAAATAATTGGGCTGTTAATTAACTATATCGGCATCTATTCAATGCTCATCACTCGTGTATGTGTTTTACTGGGGAAGTCATGGGAAGCTGTTAACGTGCAGCAGCTATCAGTTGCTGTGAAATTATTTCTGTTGCCAGCTGAGTGTACGTCAGGAAACCAGTGGTGTAATATTGGTGGGGCCACGTTGGAGACATCTGTTTTGCACTAGTGCAATTGCTGTTGTCACAGCCAGCACCTCTGAGCTGTAAGGACTTCGGGTCTCTCTTTAGACTGAGCAGCTTTCCTCAAGTGGTTCACAAAGCTTTATAGAAAAGCAAGATTTTATACGAATTTTATACAAGTCTTTACTGTACAAACTATGAGTGAACTAGAGTAAATATTTTGTGGTGTTTCGGTTTTTTATTTTTTTTCCTTTTTTCTTGGTGAGGATATATTGAAGAGGGAGTGCAAAAGGGGAAATTGTGCTGCCAGTATCCATGCTGCAGCCAGTCTCTAAATAACTGTAAACAAGAATTCATGCTGGATTGACAGCTGTAACAATTGAGCCTGAAGTTTGAAAGGCCTTCTCTCCATCTTTACAAGTGTGATGCAAAGAGAAAATACAAGTAGCTCTGTGTTCTTTCTTTACAGTTTAACTGGATATCAGGAAGCGTGTAGTCAGAGCTCTGCATTGACCCCTCGTTCTCGTAGAATATGTGTCCAGAGAACAAACGCTCGTATTTCAGAGCAAGTCAGGTAAACTTTTGCATCAGTGATACTTTATTTGGATTGCTATTGATAGATGAAAGCCGTGAGAGTTTGGATAGCTTAATATTGAAATGCAAATGATATTAGAAGCACAGCTTGATTGCAGTGTGTTTTGGTTTGGCCCGGCTGGATTTTGACGGCGGGGGGGGAGCTGCAGGGTGGCTTCTGCAAGAAGCTGCTAGAAGCTCCCCAGGTTTGACAGAGCCAATGCCAGCCGGCTCCAAAGAGGGACCCGCCACTGGCCAAGGCTGACCCTGTCAGTAAAGCGACAGCAGAGGAACGCCTCTGTGAAAAACATATTTAAGAACGGGAAAGAGAACTGCGCCACAACAGCTGGCACAGAGAGGGAGGAGTGAGAATCTGTGCAGACACCAAGGTCAGTGAAGAAGGAGGCGGGGGGGAGGATGAGCTCAAGGCGCCGGGGCAGAGAGAGTCCCCCAGGTCTGTGGTGAAGACCATGGTGAAGCGGGTTGTCCCCCTGCAGCCTGTGGGCGAGGTGCAGATGTCCACCATGAGGATCACTGTGTAGATGTCCACCGTGCAGAGGACCCCACGCCGTGTGGGTGGATGCCTGAAGGGAGCTGTAGCCCGTGGGAAGCCCGCATCGGAGCAAGTCGCTGCCAGAACCTGTAGCCCATGGAAGAGAGGAATGCCCACGCTGGAGCAGGTTGACTGGTGGAACTTTTGTGATGCGGTGGGGGACTCACGCTGGAGCAGTTTCCCCTGAAGGACTGCGCCTCAGACTCACGAGGGGTGGGCTGCCCCTCGTGAGGTGTCTCCCGTTGGGCAGTTTGTGATGAATTGCCCTTCGCGGGACGACTCGTGCCGGAGAAGAGAGCGTGAAGCTTGTCTCCCGTGAGAGGGACCCCACAATGGCCCTGGGGAAGAGTGAAGAGTCCTCCCCTGGAGTGAAGAAGCGGTGGAACCAACGTCGGATGAACTGACCGCAGCCCCCATTCCCTGTCCCCCTGCGCCACTCAGGGGGAGGAGGTGGAGAAACCAGGATTGATGTTAAGCCCGGGAAGAAGGGAGGAATGGGGGAAGGTGTTCTGTTTGTTAAGATCTGTTTGCTCTTTCTTACTTCTCACTACTCCTCTCTGATTAGTTCTTTTAATAAATGTACCTAATTTCCCAAAAATCAAGTCTGTTTTGCCCGGGACGGTAAATGAGGGTGATCTCCCTGTCCTTATCTCAAACCCTGAGCCCTTGGAAATATTTCCTCCCCCTGTCTAGCAGTGAAGGGGGAGTGAGTGAGCGGCTGTGTGGGTGCCTGGCTGCCGGCCAGGGTCAAACCACGACACAGTGTGAGTGAAAACTGTCTTTATGTTCAGAAACTAAGCCAACTTGTGGTGTTCATCAGAGGACTGAAGTCCTTTAAACTAGTGTTAAATAACTCTAGAAAATATGTTGCTCTGATTATGATTAACTACAGGAAAAGCTGAAAATACACAAATGATATATTGTAATGTGTAGAGTTGTATGTATTTTTTTTAAAACCTCATGTAATTTCTGTTTCTTGCAGCATACTAAATACGCTAGAGCTGAACCAGGAAAAGGATTATCCGTCTAGCTCAGGCAGCTCTTACTCTTCAAGTAGTGAGGAAGAGGAGAATGATGAGCCTTGTACACCAGAAAAGAAAACTAAATCAAGCAGAATATCCAGCACCCCAAAATCTTCAAGGAAGTCTTCAGTACACACTCCTGCTAAGACTCTGAAGAAAACTGTAAGTTTCTATAGAAAAGAGCTGATTTGTTTTATATCTGAGCTCATTTGAGTGCTTGATGCTGTGTACCACAGTTGAGTATCTGGACCTCTTAGCTTTCGATGAAACATTATCCTGATTTGTGTGATCTTTGATATGAGTAGGTCATGCAAATATGTAAGACACTTGGTATTGTCAATGTTATGACAATGTTGATCAGAAAACTGAAGCCTAAACAGGGGAAATGTTGGGATGAAATGGAACAAACTGATGAATTCATCTATGACGACTGTTTTTACTTCTATTGCAAGCTGAGCACTGAAACATTTTAGTTCTGTTTCTGTATAGTCTTTATTGAGTGCAGTCTCCTTCTCTCTCTCTCCCTCTCAGAAAGCCGTAAGACCAACTTTGTGCTTGATAGTAGATCTGTCCTCATTTTTGAAAGCTTGCCAGTGTGCAAACGGTTACCCATGCGAAAGAGATGTTTCCGCAGCGTTCATGGCCACACCAAAGAGCGTGGCCAGCAGTTTCTGCTAGTGTCCTGGCTGCTCCCAGGGATGGGTTACCAGGTTACATGAATCTTAGGCCTGACTTGTTCAGACTGTATTCAGCACCATAGCCAGGTACATACTGTGTCAATGGCTAATTTATACTTGGTGTTTATGAAATGCGTAACACAGAAAACCTAATGTAATTAGAACTTGTAAGCACAACAGAGAAGAATAATTAAGGTATCACATGGGTTTTTTGTTTGGACAATGAAATTCAGATCAATTTTTAGTTGCTTGCAGTTTCTTAAGAAGCATCACTTTGTAACACAGCACTTAGGAAAAGCTTGAACAATTTTACTGTTCCACTGTTTGAAGAATTTTTAAATCTGGCCCTTTCCAATTTCTTTTTTTCCTTTTTGGAAGACAAGACCTCGAGGCTTGCTTGGCAATTCATTTTGTAAAGACTGGTTTTCTGTTGATCTTGTACTCTGGCATCTCTGGTTAGTCTTTGTGCATAAGTAATATTTTGGAAACTTGTAGAATGATCAATCCCCAGTGGAAACGCTGTAGGTAGAAAATTTGTTTGAGGTTGTAACTTTCTTTGCAGCCTTTACCAGAAACACCCAAGACACCCCAGAATGCGACTCCTGAAATTCCCAGGCGCAGCCATGCAGCACAGAAACCAGCCAGTATACTAGAAGAAGCCAGATTAAGGTAATGTGTGCTCAGCAGAGGAAATTACCTTTTTTTTTTTTTTTTTTTTAGTGCTGGATATGCATAGCAGAAGGCTATGCTGGAGTAGGGAAATGTTATCTTTATCATATTGGATATTTCAGTAAAAATGCACAGTGTTTTGATACCAGAATAGCATTTATGAATTTACAGTACTAGATGTACAAATACCAGTAGTATCTACAATACTGCTTTGACAACTTCAAATTATTATAACTAGTCCATGCTAAGTTCTTCAGGGTTAGGCATCTGTCTTTATTCTGTGCAACATTAGAAAAGCAAAGATTCTCTCTTGCTAGCTTTGCCTTGTAAAGGTATAATATCTTCTCTTGGTATGCGAAAAAGCTTTAGAGATATCATTGTAGATTTTCACAGTAGGGGAGAAGAAGGCATTCAGGACTGACTGTGTCTTTTAAACCAAGTTTTTAGGTTTTTTTCATTTTCCTATAAGTAGTCTCGCCTGTTTTATTCTACGTCTGCAGTGACTTGGAAATTTTTTGTGAATTAAAACAGCTAGATCTTCAGTGTTGCATGTTCATGTTGTTCTTTTATGAAGATGACTTTTTCAGCTCTCTTAAAACTTAAAAGCATGTGTTGAGAGGCCAGGTTATTTCTTCTGGTATATTTAACATTTGTGTTCAGGCTTGAGGTGTGTGAGAGAGATTTGAAAAACTGCACACATCTGTGGCAGATGGAGTATCTGGCTGTTTGTTTTCCTGAGGAGACTCTTCACATAGAACTGCAAAGACACAAACATTGGACCTCCTATTTAAATTTTCTTTTCTTTCTTTTCTTTGTAATCAAAAGGCTGCATGTTTCTGCTGTCCCAGAATCTCTGCCTTGTCGTGAGGAAGAATTCCAGGATATCTATAACTTTGTGGAAAGCAAACTTATTGATGGTACAGGCGGGTGAGTTCTTGTTGGTGAGACTGTAACTGAGATCACTTCTACCTATGGCATAGCAGCAGTCAGAGAATCAACGCTATTTTTATTTGGCTGAAATAAAGTTCCTATTTGAATTTTCCTGTTGTTTTTCTTCCTTAAAAAAGGTTGTGCATAGAAATAACGTGGGCTTCGTTATTGTACAGATCCAAATTAAAAATCAAAATATAACTAGTCATTTCTAGATGACTGGTAACCCTTTTTGCTTTATGAATATTTATAAAGCATTTGAGTGTTAATTGATTCAGTAATAATTAAAAAAGCACATGATTCTCCAATATGTTAGGTGTCCCAGTTTGCAAATAAAGCACCTGAAATAAAAGGAATGGTCTGAAGTGACAGAGGAGTAGTATTCCAGGCTGATCTCGGAGCCTAGGAATTTCAGCTTGTTAATCCTAAAATTCTTAATCTAGGAGCGTTATCCTATTGCTCAGGCTGCTGAAAAAATGTTCTCTTTTTGTAGGTGCATGTACATTTCTGGAGTGCCTGGAACGGGTAAAACTGCAACTGTTCATGAAGTAATTCGCTCTCTTCAGCAAGCCGCAGAAAATGACGACCTACCACCGTTCCAGTTTATAGAGATCAATGGCATGAAGCTGACTGACCCTCACCAAGCTTACGTGCAGATACTGGAGGTAAATAAAGCCTCTTCAACAGCTCTCTGGTTTGGAAGAAGAGATCTTATGCTTAACATCAGACCCCACCTGTGCTACAGTATTCAAGGCACTTAATGTATCAATACTTCTGAGTAGTTCCTCTGAGAAATTGTATGCTTCTGTCTTGGAGCAGGTTAAAAAAATTAAGCCCACAGCCAACTTGAGCTATTTTGGTTCCAGCTGCATAAGGGCAGTGGCTGGGAAGTAGCCTGACTTAGTGCATCCACTCTGATTTTAAAAATCTAACCCAGATTCTTTTTATGTTTTCCCCTTCTATAACTTTTTCTGCACATGTATGCTTAAAAAGTTACCGAGAGGACAACTCTGGAAGTCAGTGTAGCAGTAGAATAATTACAAAGAGGGTCTGAACGGTTAGTTGGTCTGTCATCATAGCAATTCAGCTAAGGAGGGGCCATCTCTGTCAACAGTACTGTATTTCAGATTTCCATGACAAACTAGCCTGCAGTCTCTCATCTGGGACTACTGTCTGTGCTTGTGTTCACATGGGTGTGAATTCGCCTTCTGAGGACTGGGTTAAGATCACCCGACAGCAATTAGACAGTAACCGCTCAAGACCTTTTGGCAGTCCGGGATAATTTTTAGCCAGTGACCTGGAGAGGAAATTATGGTTTCCTGGAGCATATATTCCATTTTCTTTTAAACTTCTGCTCCATTTAAGTTTGACATCTTCTATTTGAGCTGGAAGTGACATACATTGTTCTAATATCCCTGTCTTCATAGCTCGGAGTTAAATTTATGTATTTGCATCCTTTCCTGAAACCAGCGTAGACAGTGTCTTGCTGAGGGACTTGTAGCCAAGTCACTGTTTCATTAGCATAGTGAAAGGCTTTATGACAATTGCCTTATTTCATGGTAATGTTAATGTATTTTAACGCTCTCCGTTCTATCCTGTTCAGCATCAAATTTTAACAGGAATCCAAGATGACTGAAGTCAGGCTATTCTTGTCAACTGACTTAGGTTTTCAGTAGGTGTTTTGCATTCAGAGACACCCTTGTGGTACTCTAGGTTTAGAGTCTTCCTGACAGTGGATTCAAGATTTCTAAATGAATCTATATTTAAGACAAATTGCAGGAAATTCTAATGGCCTTTGTTTTTAGTTATGTATTCTTTTGTTTCTATTCTCCTTTATGGACAGTTTCTAGTAGACCTGAGTGTCTTAAGAGCTACTTGCTCATTTCTTTCTCCCCCACCATGGCAAAAAAAAAGAAAATTATCCAGATTCTTGGTCTTGATTGTTAGAGAAAAGTTAAAACCACGTAAGAGTTAAACTTCGTATTTCCAGGATTTTGGTGTGATAACCTGCAACCTTGTTTAATCCTTGCCCAGTTACTGACAGGCCAGAAGGTGACAGCAAACCATGCTGCAGTACTGCTGGCCAAACTGTTCAGTACACCTGGACCAAAGAGGAAGACCACAGTGCTGATAGTGGATGAGGTGAGACAAAGGATCCTTTGTTGTCTTTCCTTGAAGTATCGTAAGAAATTAAATTTTGGAGGATGGAAAAAGACAAATTATACGTGTGATCTAAGAGGAATAGACTTAGAAGACACACAAACGGTTCCTCTTACCATTACTAGAAAACAATTTAAATGGGCAAGTATCCTGTTGCCATATTGTTTTCTGCCTTGACTTTCACATTGGTTTTACTTGTTTTGGTCCAAGTCATGGAATGAGTTGCTCTGTCAAGCCCTAAATGCTATAGAATTCAACTGTATTTTGTCTGGAAGCTGCTGTATTTCCACTGAAAATTCACAGTTGGCTGTCATACTCAGTTTTGAAAAATCCTTAAATGTGCTATGTTCAGTAACAAACAAATGCATGCTTATTTTTTTCCTATAAACTAATTCAGATTCTCGCATGGATGCTCTTTTGATCTTGTTAGATGTAGTGTTAATATCACAGTAGTGTTTAAAAACTCCAGCTGTTTAATCACTCTACTGTGATTAATACTGTTCAAGCATCTCTAAAAGAAATTAGAGCCCTAATTAAAAAAATGCAGTGCTGTTAGTGGATGGATAAAGGAAAAACAAGAGACAGCTTGTTCAGAATCACGTAAGTGTTCTTTGGTAGAGTTAACGCTCTCAGACCCCTCATCAAGTATTGTAAATGCAAGGCCGTTCTTTTCCAGTTTGAATCTTCTCTTTCTGTCTCTGCAGCTTGATCTTCTGTGGACCCGGAAACAGAACGTGATGTACAATTTATTTGACTGGCCAACTCAAAAGCATTCCAAGTTAATCATCTTGGCCATTGCTAACACCATGGACTTGCCAGAGAGAATAATGATGAACAGAGTAGCTAGCAGGCTGGTATGTCCGAGCAGTTCTGTTGCTGTGCTGCAAAATGAGAACAGATTAACTGCTGTATGCAACTGAAAGTAATTCAGGGGAAAGCGAGGACTGGTTACATCAAAGTTTAAGCAATGCTTTTATGATTTCTTCTCCAAAGGGCCAATAATGAACACACAAGCCTTAGCAAAGTAAGTTTAGGAGCCAGCTTGCTAATCAGATGTTATGCCCTGTAAGTACACTGTGTTCTTGTAAGAATGAATTAAGAATGCAGATGTCTTTTAAAACATATTAAGATCTGGATAATCAAATGCCATGCTTCATGGTTAAGCTGTTTACTCTAGAGTTCGGAAGAATTCTCTTCTCGTTTTCCTTCCTCTTTCTCCTTTCATTCCAGGCATCTAGTTACTTTTTCCCTGTTTGCCATCATTAGTTGGTAGATTTTCTTGGTTGGATGCCTTTGGGCTGAAAGTTGGATGAACTCTACGCCTCTGCATCTGTGTTGCATACATTTTACTAGGTCATCTCTTCATCACTGCTCTGAAAAGTGATTTGCAGAAACAGTGCTCTGTGCCTCCATCCTTCTGTGACTCAAATAGTTCCACAGTGTGTGACTTGCTTTCCCCAACCCACGAAACCTGCAGATCAGCTGAGCCCATACAGTCACAAGAGAAGAATTTTGCATAAGATATGCAAAACTCAGGCCTCCTGTAGAAAATGAAAGGCAGTGTACCGTTACAACATAGATTGTCCTGCTCAAATGAAAGCAGTTTTTGTTAGCTTGAGCCAGAAGAGGATTTTTAATTCTTGTCTGGTTGCCGACTGTCTACAGATTTGTTAACGGAGAGGTGAATATTTTTCATAGCTTCTGCTGTTACTGTATTAAAAAAATCAAGTGTAAACAGTTGTCCTCTTAAGATTTTTCCTATTAGGTGGCTCTGGGTTTTTTTACAAGTCTTGTATGAGAAATCTGAATTCTAATAGCAGCAGCACTTGATCCTCAGGCTTTTCAGAGGGGAGGTCCAACCAGTAGTCCTCACTTAGTCATGGTTTTGTGGACTTGCATGTTTATTTCACAAATACAAAGTGGATGATTGATTAAAGCATACCACTTGTTGGGGAAGGATGTGAAACAGAGACAGCTCCTACTAGAAAAAAATAAACCTTACTATGCAGACTGTGCTTGAGTAGTTAAGATTTTTTCAGTCACTGCAAACACTTCTCATTGTGTTTGTATTTTTTACTATAGGGTCTCACCAGAATGTCCTTTCAGCCCTACACGTACAAACAGTTACAGCAAATTATTTCGTCCAGACTGAACAGTGTGAAGGCATTTGAAGAGGATGCAATCCAGCTAGTTTCCAGAAAGGTAAGGACAGCACAGATGTATGTCGTTTGTGTTGTGCTAGGTGAAGAGGGGGGTGTGGGTGGCCGGGGGAGAATTTTGTAACAGTCAGACTTGGTTCTGTCGTGATAATGCATAATGATGTCAGTTTTCTACATAAAGTGAGTCGTGGGATGATCTTGGAAAAAACCTAGTGTGGCAATGGAAATATCCCTGTTCTTTCTCAAGACGTTTGAAGCCTTGGCGTAATAGATATTACCTATTCTGTTGCCAGTCTTAATACTCAGTTGTACAAAAAATAAATTACACATTAGGTATCAGTAGCTTCTCAAATTAAGGTGTATGTATTATTTAATATGTTAGCATTTATATGTTTGAATAATATATTAAAATTCTGTTAGAACATCTGTCAACCAGTATATGCTTAAACTTTTTTCTGCTGAGCATCATTGTAGGATTAAAAAAGAGTGTTCATGAATGTCAGAAGTAAATGTAAGTATTTGTTTTGTTATGAAGGAACCACCAGAACAATAGTGGTGATTTTGCAGCTGGAATGATCTGCAGTGTCTTTCTAGTATGATGATTCTTCAGTAAAATCTAGAAAAATAACTCACAATTAGGGTTTGTTGTTTTTGGCTCCAGCTGGGTTCTAGGGCTTTCATATGTTACCAGCATCTCCTGGGAAAACTAGGCCAGTACTTTATCTAGTGAACATTTATAGCTTTATTAAAATTGTAAACAGCAAGTGGGGTTATCAGTAGTATTCTGTTTCAGAAATTTAAGACACCTAAACATTTTCAGGCATTTATAAATATAAATTCACTATTCCGGAGATTTCTTTGAGACCTACTGAAAAATAGTAGTATATTCTTAAAATCAGTATTCTACTGAATAAGGAAAAACAAAGTTGTTGTTCCCCCCTTCCTTTTTTTTTTTTCTTTTCTTCCTCTTTCTTTCCTGTGAATGAACCTGGATTCAAACCTTTATTCAAAACACTTCTGAAAACTTTCAGTGTGAACTGAACTGCTCGCATTGAATTTCCTGGATTATGTTTTTAACCTCTGACTTCTGTGCTTACAGAAAAAAGTTCAGTCTTACATTTGTGATGACCAGGTTGAGGTAGAGCTGTGAGAAGGTTGCTTATGTTGGTTTTGGTCAGAAAAATTGTTACTTAAAATCTGGGATCCTAGTAATACAGTTCACAGTAGCATCACTCTCCTGTTTTGTGGTCAGGTTGTTTGCTTTTTTGTCTATTGATTCTTGCTCAACTCTTTTCTCAACTTGTAGGAAATATTGCTATAAACCTGTCATGGTTACTTTCAGGTCGCAGCACTGTCTGGTGATGCGAGGCGCTGCCTGGATATCTGCAGAAGGGCCACTGAGATCTGTGAGTTTGCTAGCCGAAAGAAAACTCCTGAAATAGTCAAGATGGCCCACGTAACAGAAGCCATAGATGAAATGTTCTCGTCGCCATATATAAATGCAATCAGGTAAAAACATTTCTTAGATGAATTTTTTTGCTTTTGTGTCTGTTTCACTGGGCATGATGCATCGTGCTTTGCTTGAAGTGTGATGCAAAAACAAACCTTGCAGCACAGCTAGGAGAGAGGTATAAAATAGGAATAAAGACAGGGAAACAAAGGCATAAAAGTCACTTGTGTGAGTTTATACAGGAAGTTTCCATGTCGGTGTGTTAGCTCACATCAGGAATGGGCTTTTAAAATTTCCTGGCTGTCCCTGCTTCCTTTACAGTGATTTCACCAAACAGCAGTTTCCAAGTACACATATTTGAATTCCTTCCAGTTGGAATTAAACCTGGAACATACACCCAGGAGCCCACAAGTACAAACACCGTTGGTTATTCAGCATACTGGAGCAGACTTTGAGATGGACTGAAGGAAGAACCACTCTGATGTGCGTACAGTGTAGGCGCCAGCTCCTCGAGAGTCAACTATTGTCCTCTACATACCCACTTGTATTTTGGCACTATCTTTACTCACTTAGATGCAGCCACAGTGGTCTGAGCAGAATGCAGGATTCCCATTTGAATTGGTTTCTTTTCTTAACATAAATAGATTCTGTTTAGGACTTCCAAAAGGTTTCCTGAGGGGATATGCATGAGGAATTCTGTTGCCATTCAGTGATCTGCACAAGCTGTATCCAGCACAGTGCTTTACTGGTTCCTAGTTAACAAGAAAAGAATCTGTTTCAGCAGAGAAGGGGGGAACTAAGGGGTGCAAATACAGTGCTGGATATATAAGTCCTGCTTTCACTGTGCTACGTGGGCATGAAAACCTCAGTGCTAATTTGTTAATTCATAAATGTAAGTTGATTGTAACACACTGCAGAACATGTATGATGTGTGATGCTTGGAATGAAATACTGTGTTCAGAGACATCAAAGGAGAGATGAGGTGAAGTGAAATGCAATGTGTTGTGGTGCCAGAGTTGCGGGCTGTAGCGTAAGGGCTAGTTGACATAAACTACCCTTTCGGGTAGAAAAATACCCTGCAGTGAAATGTGTGATTACCAAGCAATTTCCCTTTCAGACTTCTTCCTGATGTTTCCTAAGTTCTTAACTTCACAGATTGACTTGTCTGTCTGTTTTTTGTTTTGATATTCAGGAATGCCTCATTGCATGAACAAATATTTTTGAAAGCAATTTTAGCAGAGTTTCGAAGGGCAGGAGTTGAGGAGGCAACAGTTCAACAGGTATGTTTGTGGTTTTCCCTCTGTCTTAAACTACCAGCAGAAGTGTAAAATATTTAACTATTTGAGATTTTAATTCTTAAAATTTGATGGAAGGCACTATGATGTCACGGTAAACTGTGACATGGCTGTCCAGGGCAGGTGTAAAGCCTAATTGAATTCTACCACTTGGTTTTCAATGGGACTTAATACTTGTAATTGGAAACACTTTCTGACGTATTAATGCTACCAGGGATCTGGATCACAAAATCATTTTTTGGCCTGCATCTGGAAACAGAGCATGCCTCCACCAAACATGCTTTATAACAGGAAAAAATTAAGAGAACCTGAAAATATCAGGCAACATAGTTCAAGGAGGAAAACTGAAAGTTGCTTCCAACTTCTGTGTCACTGCCTTTCCCAACAGAGGCAGGAATATCACAAGTAGCTTCAGATTTTTTTACTAGACCCGTGAAATACTTGGCACCAGCAGAGCTGTGAAGATTTTGCAGAGTCCACATCATGAGTCATAGTATGGAAGCTAAATGTTAATACGTATAAAAAATGTTTAGAACTACATATTTATATAGAATAACCTGCCAGTTTTATCTGGTTCTACAGGTTTGTAAATAAGCATTTTAATTGCATTTTCCATTACTGGCTCCTGAATATCTGTATCAGTTGATTGCACATATACACTGGGTGATCAGTTCTTAAACTTCAAAGAATATTTTACTAGACTGATTTGTTACATTTTCCCCTTAGTTTTTTTCTGACACAAAAGGGTGTTTTTTCTGCTTTTTTCTAAACAGAAAAGCAGGAGGCACCTACTGATTCTTGCTACGGATTTACTACTCTGTGTGATTCGTGACAAGTGCATTCTCCTGTGTGTCAGTGTTTATCAGGCTTTTCTAAACTGTTGTCTTTGGTGTTTGTAGTCCATGTGACTAGTCACTGGGTATGAGTATCGCTTTTGGGTGAATTGATAGTAATTAATTCTATGTCCGCTCTTAATCTGGTGGGTAAACTTGAGTCCAGGGGAAAAGAGATGTAGTAACATAAAATGATCTAGGTAAATTGCAGACAAGGTAGATTGCTAGTTGTTTTGCTTTTGGGGTATATAAAATAGGAAACCATAGCTTGGAATTGTTACTTCCTTGACAGAATCTTACCACTTTGTGCTGCAACAGCAGCATGTGTGCATTTCATCTGAAGGGACTGCAACTAGTTTTCTCCTCCCCTCCCATAGGTGTGGAGGGGAGGAAGCTTCTCTCTTTCACCTCGGTCTATGCAATTGCAACAGAAGATAAATGTGACCTGTGTCCTTTTCTCTCTGTCTTTTTTTTTTCCCAGATCTATCATCAACACGTAGCATTGTGTAGAGTTGAAGGCATGCAGAGTCCTACAGTATCTGAAATTATGGCAGTTTGTTCAAGACTTGGTGCCTGCAGGCTCTTACTGGTGGAGTCCAGTAATAAGTATCTTCACATTCGGGTGCGACTAAATATCAGCCAGGATGATGTTGTGTATGCGCTCAAGGATGAATAAGGCAATAGAGGTTTTATTTTTTTTAATATGCATAAATATTTTAAATGTCTGGTTTTATTTTTTTAAATTGATAGAAAGGAAGTGGTGAAACGTTTCTTTTTAAATACTTTGCATGAATGTTTGATGTATAGAGCACTTTTTGTACAATAAAGAATATGTCGCAAAGCTTCTTACATATTTGAAATCAAACTATGTGTTTTTAAAATATGTTTACATGCTGGTAAGTGGCCCTTTTTCAGCTCAGGTGTATGAACTTAGTTCCTGTGGCTTTTTGGATTTTGTGTTTGGTGAGGTTTTTTGGGTTAGCCTTTTCCTTGATTTCTGTTGAATATGAAAGACATAATTAAAAGGTGCCTTCACGTCCATCGCTTTCAGCCTGCAGTCAAGGCTGAACACCTGCACTGAGGAGGCTGTTTGCTGCCAGGAAAGCAAAAATACCAGAAGTTTGTCATTGGAGCAGTCGGTGTATTTGGTGGGGTTTTACTGACTGGCTGACACCGAGGATCGCTTCACACGCTGCGCCGCAGCTCCTGCCCGCGCGCCCACGCGCGCTGTGAGCTCGCGCAGGCTCCGCGCGTCCTTCCCGCCCAGACACGCCCCCCCCAGGCCCCGCCCCCCCCACCCCCGCGCAGGCGCGCTGCTGCCTCCGAGCCGCGGCCGAGGCGTCCCCGGTGCCGGGCGGGCGCCGGTTCCGTGGGAGGCCGAGGTGAGCCGGGCCGTGCCCGCCACCGGCCGGCCCGGGGCGGCGCCGTTCGGGGCCCCTTGGCGGGAGGTGGCGGTTATTTACGCGGTGCTCAGCCTATCGCCTCCGCCGGCTCCTCCCTGCGCCGGGGCGGGGAGGGCTCCACAGGGGGATGGGGCGGACCGGGCCTGCCCCGCCCTCAGGCGGCTCTGGGTCCGGTGGGGAGGGGAGCGAGGGTTCTGGGGGGGGTGCCCCGCCATCCTGCCCGCGGGGGCGAGCGGTGTCCGGCCGGGCCGTGGGGGCGGGGGAGGGCCGGGTGTGAGTCCCCTCGGGCAGAGAGAAAGGTGCGGCGGCCGGGCCGGGCTCCCGGCGGAGGGCGGCTGTGGGGGAGGCGGCACTGGCGGGCCTGGGCCTTGGGGAGTGTGTTATCTGGTGTGTGAGCCCGCATTCCCTTCTCTTCTGGTGTTTCTTGGTATTTGGGGGTGCCGGTAAAAGCTGGAGGTTTGTGCACAGCTTGCTCTGTGCTGCGCCTTCGTCCTGTTTGCAGTGCGTTAGGGCGGGCGAGGATAACTGACGTGCAGTTTGGTGTGTTCTCAGTCCCTTAGACACGATCCTCTGAAATTTGTGACCCAGCATGCTTGGCAGAAGACCGAAACGAAGCCCTCAGGCAAAGGGCCAGGGAGCTGCAGTTGCAAAGCAGGTAAGGAAAGCAAAGGGCGAGGGAGATGTGGTTGTAAAGCAGGTAGGGAAACCTGCTGCTCTTCGGGGTAGTCTTGTGCAGACCTCTTGCTGCTGTTTTCCTGCTAGAGTCTCCCATGCGTTTGTAAGATACTGCAGACATTTACATTGTGAAATCATGAAAACCGTGAAAAAATTTAACTTGTGTGGTGCCTGTTTACCTGCTTCCTCCTTCAGCACGTTCTTCTTAAAGCTAACGTCTGACAGGCAGCAGTGGAGATCTTGCAGGGAAGCCACGATGTTGTAATGCTGTAATCTTTGCATGAGACCTCATGACTCATGCCTTTGGTAGTTTCCTACCCTAGCTATATTGAGACTTAATAATAATCTAGTAACTATATGGAAGTTTGTCTTGCACCTCTAAGAAAACAGAAATATCAAATAGCAAATGCAGGGGCATATGTGGGACAACATTAAGGTGCTATGCCAGAGATAATTAATTTTAAATTTCCTGTGTACAGTCATTTTTTTTCTTGCAATGAGTAGACTGATAAGCCTATGTCCTTCTCCTACAGCTAAAAGTGAGTTTAGATATGTCCATGTGTTGGGTTTTTTGCATTTCTCACTTGGAGAGGTGGTGTATCATTTAGTTTGTTTGAACAAGGGAAAAGATAAAGGTGAAAATATCTTTCCTCTTTCTAAAAAAAGAAACTGCACTCTAAAAAGTTAAAGAGTAAATAAAGGATCTGATTAATGTATTTTACTAACTTCTAATTCAATACAGTTAGTTTTTCATCCTGTCTTCCAGCGTGGAGGATTGTGTCTTGAAACAAATGCGCTAATGGCTTGTTCACTTGCAAATTAACTCAGTTTAAACAGGTTTTGTGCTATATAGTGTAGCAACTGCAAGTTTTTCGTAACCTTTTTTTTTCTGTTTCATTAAGCATTTATTTAATACTATTAATTTCATTGGGAGTGTGCCCTACTGAACAGACTGAGAGACTTAGATCTAGAATTGTTGGGCTCTGTTCTTGGCATCATTCGCTACTACACTTGCTTCACTTTCCTTTCTACACTTGCAGTGTAGCAAGGAACAGATCATGTGTGCCCCTGATCCGTTTTACACATTGGTAAAAAGCTGCATCTCTGTTACATAGAACTTGAATCTTTAGGTCACCATTATAAATATTTCCTAATTAAGTCTTGCCTTCACCTTCTTTCCATTCTGTTGAAGACTGCAAATGTATTAGTTTTGTTTTACAGAAGGGAGATGGGTAAGGTAAAGGGTGGCTAACTGATCCATCCAGTGCCTTACAGAATGTCAAGGGCGGGACTGGAGGTTGTAAACTGATAGCTGCTGATTTTGAAGACTGCTCCTGGCCCTTGGAATCGGTGTTTCTCAGCTATATTTCACATTATCCTTGGGGATTATGAAAGGGTTTGAAGAGGGGCACAAAATATTTCAAGGCAGTAGCTACCAGCACCTCGATTCTTACAAGGTTGAAAAAAAAAGAAGTTGTTATTACTTATTCACACTTATTTATAATCTGACAAGCAGCTTCAGTTTCTGGCCCCACATCAGATCCTCAGAGGTAGGAGGAGATTGTTAATGCTTGTGATAATGACAGTTGCTTAAGAGAAGCTGAACTGCTGCCCACTTGGCCATGTGAAAACCAATAAGCCAGTAAAACCTTGTGCTTTGAACAAATATGAGGAAAGCTACTCCACCTACCTCATAGGATTAATCTGATTCAGTTAATTCATGTTTATAAAAAACCCGTAACCTACTTTGAATAAAAACATTATTATTTCTGGGGCAGTTAGTATCTTAACCAGCAATATAAAAATCATGATAAAGTGACAGAAGAATACCTTTTAGACTAAGAGCTCAGAGATTTCTCTGATATTTACACCCTTTGGCATGTTTTACAACAATTGAGTGATAACCCCCACTACTTCGTCAAAGTCTAATTAGTGTTATTAATAATATTCCCTGAGATGCTGTCATCTAGTTGATGATCTGTTCCAGACAGTTGATTGTTTTCTCCAGTGCCGTGCAGGCATTGCTGGGTTGGGAATGGCTGTTTCTCTGTGTGTGCATGCGTTTTTTGTGTGTTTATGATTCACAGGATGAGGTAAGAAGTACAGAACAATTCTGTGTATGTAAATGTATCGCTTATTCCAGGAGATACGGATGAAGTCTCTGCAGCGTATGCATGTCAAGACGTGTATTCTGTAAATGATCATAAAATATTTTTTAGCTTGCCTGTTACAGGACCTGCCCTGAGCTTCCCTGATACCTGCTTCATGAGGCTCAGTATAGCAGGCGTAATTTTATTTTACCTTGTTATGTCAGACTGTTAGATAGGCTTGATTTTAAAAAACAGTCAGTTGTGTAGAGTTTTAGAGGGACTGTTTGTAGCTTATTAAGATTTATGTACCTTATGGCAGTTTCTGGGTGCCTGGTATGCATTGTTTTGGTAATAGAAGTGGTATGATAGTGGGCTTTAAAAAAAATTAAGAGAATCCAGAATGCATGAAAATGTTTAAATAATCTATGCAGTGTAATGTGTTTGAGTATCATCTGTGTTCTAACTGCAGCATTTTATTTTGCAATTTTTAAAAATTATTTTCCCTTGGCTCCAGCTGGGGCTGTTTGTAGATTTTAATCCTGAAGAGATGCTTCTGGGTGCAGAGGAAGGTGAGGAGGATGGGGACCTAGAAGCAGAGCTTGCTGCTATCACAGGAGCAAAAGTGAAGGAAGGGAAACCGAAACCAAAAGGGAAAAGTAAGTTAAAATATCTGAATTTTATTTATTGACAACCTGAATAATTTATTAAAGATTCCTATTTACAGATTACAGATTTATCTAAAATGTTTTTTTTTTCATTGCTGCTAGACTAGTTGCAATTTCAGCTTCTTTCCTTTATTTTGAAAGGTTTAAGTTGTTACTCGACAAAAAGTGTAAGATTTTTTTTTGTCTATGCTCTTGTAGACTTAGGAAAAAGATATATGATGGCCAGCTAATTTAATGACAATTAAGACATACTTGTGTAGCATATGAAGTCATAAAAAGGTATAGTAGTTGCTAGATGAACTGAAAAGGGAAATTGTATTTCTTGTAGAGGGTGAGTTGTTTGTTGCTTGGTTGTTCTGTTTCAGGACTAAAATTGCTAAATGATAATTATATTTTTAGTTACTTGGAGTCTATAACCGAAACTGAATACCCAATTAAGAGGGGAATCTTGGAAGTCATGAAAATACTTGGAGAATCCTGTGGCTTGTGTTATATAGGAGGTTAGACTGTCTCTTGGAATGGAGCATTACAATTCTTGGTATTCTAAGCATCTGTTAATTTTGTCTGATAGTGTTTGCATGCGGCTCTGCAGTGTTTTACAGGTTTGCTGTAACCTGCTATAGATCAAGGCTGCTGCTGAGAGGGGTAGTCTCTAATGAGCGTGCTCTACCTGTAAGCTGGTGTACATATTTATGGAGTTGCAGCATGAGCTGGTTCAGGAAATTGATCTATAAAAATAAACTTCCGTTGTTGTGCTGGGCTTTCAGCTGAAGCAGTTCCTTGATCTGGTTTGTCACCTCCCTGTTTGAATGCTGTGGTGGCTGCAAGGGAGGAGTGGCAGCAAGTGGTTAAGGTGGGACAAGGAGAATGGGACCTGCGTTTGCTATTGGTGTGTGAGCAGATGCCAGCAAGAAGGGGTAGTGCAACTACAGCCTTATTTGCAGCTCCGCAGTAATTTGCCAGAAATATTTGAAGGGAAATGAAGAATTTTAAAATATGTAGAAAAAGTGGTTGTTTAAACACTGCAGTTAATCAGTGACAGAGGAGGTGTTTAGATATAAATTCTAAATCATTTCCACTCTCCAGATGTCAAGATTGCAGTAACCTTTAAAGCTGATAAGCGTAATTGTGCTCTTAGGCACAACAGCAGAACTTCTGCCAGTGGACATAGGTTACTCATGGTTAAAACATTCAGTATGGTGTTTTGAGGATGAATCTCTGTGTGTCAGGAGCTCTTGAATTGTTGTTGGCTTTTCAAGGACTGACTTCCTTGCCCTGGTCATGTCACTTAATGTGGTTTTTTAGTATATTTGTTCGCAAGAGGGAAATCAAACTTCAGACAGTGCAAAATTAACATATAGTATGCCTTCTAAAGGTACGTGTTATGGTTCATAAAGCTATTTTCCAAAATCAGCTATTCTGTTTTCCTGATGGATAGAATTGGGAGTATAAAAATTAGAAGCTTGTGGAAGGCAAACAACTGGACAGCTGCCGCTGGGGACTCTTGAGACCTGGTGCAGTGTAGTGATGGGGACATGTGGTGCATAGTGGGAGCAGGATGCAGCAGACTCCTGGACAGGAGGGTACAGTAAGGACAGGGGAGAAACAGATCCCGTCTGGGGAAGGACAGAAAAAAGGCACCCAGTACAATTCTTGGCTGAACACAACGTACAATAATTCACTCCTGGATTTACATTCTAGAGCTCTGGTGTGGGGTGGGGGAGGTAATCTCTCTCTCTAGCTTCAAGATGCAGGCAGCAAAAGCTGTACTGTTGCAACATCTTAAGTACAGAGATCTCTGTTCTTTGTGGATGATAAATACTAGCTGGTCAGCCACTTGGATGTTTGAAATTTTAGCCTCAACTTGCCATACTGGATTAGCGCTGAACCAACCATCGGAGGAGTCTTGGTTGTCTCTTTTGCCTCTAGTGGGACTTCCTGTACAGAACACTGACCCCTGAAGTACAGCCAGTTGCCTTTGGATGTGGGCTACTATCCTAGTTGTAGAGTTGTGCTAAGGGTCAAATATATGAGTATGATTATCATGTTTGATATAGGTACTGAAGCACTGATATGGCAAATTAGATTATTTGAACAGAAACAGTTGTGTACCTGGGTTTTCAGCTGATCCAGCAAATGTAGGAGCTGAGTGGGAGCTGGTGTAGATCCATTTAAATTGACTGTGAAGTTCTGTCCTGAAGAGCTATATTTTATGCCTTTTGTTGACACTGGTGAGTCACAGTCATATGTCTGCATAGGGAAGTATCAGAGGCATTTACGTGGACAGCTGGGATTTGTGTGCAAATAACTTCACCTTTGAGAGTGTGTGAAGAAAGATGATAGTTAAGGGAGATGTGATTGTCACAGCATGAAGTAGAGATCAGGACTCAGCAAGGAGGAGTTAATTAGAGTTTTCAGGGTGAAGACCAGCAGCTTGAAGAGAAATTGCAAGACGAAGTAGCTAGGGAAGACTTGGAAAAGGGGAAATCTCATGGGCATGAGACAGCAATGCAGAAAGCACAGAAGTGTAGCTAGAGAGGCAGAAGAAAGAGCACATTTTTTGATTTGCTTAGCAGTTCTCTGTGCCAGTGTTCTGCTGCTGCTTTTGGGCTCAGGACAAGTATGATAATTGATTTGGAGCATTGTTTTTGTATGCCAAGTGTGACTTTGCAGTGGTGTTTGATGTATAAAACAAGTAATTTCGCAAGGTAGAAAGATTTTCTTGTTTTCATTTCTTTCCATCTTCAAGGTTATGAGAAGTTTGCTGTGCTTCCTTGCTTGTCATGTTAACTGACAGTACTTTGGCTTAAGGCTGGTGCTGTTCAGTATGTCTCTAAAATTGGTGTTCCTGTGCATCATCAGATACAACGGATAAATATGTATCTAGCGTAACATGAGATGGAGAGAGAGAGATGTTCTTGTACTTAAGACTGTAGGTTGAGAAAATGGGTCAGCTATTGGAGTCTCAAGCATAATGTAGGAGTATTCTCCAATTTTTCCTTGGAAAATTGAAGTCTTCTATAACGACAAAGTTTCTGAGCACTGTTACGTCCCACCATACCTGCTAGTCTATCATAGTGCTTATGGTTTTGCTGTTCAGGCTCCTTGTATTAGAAAATGGACGTTATTTCTCCCCAAGATCTACTTTCTGAGCTAGGTTATTGGATGCAGTCGTTTTTCTTGTCTTACTACCTGCCTTGCGTGTCACGTTCAGAAACACTAGTATTGCTGTTTTCCTTGGTGTTCGCTTCCCCAGTGTTTGCCCTTTATCCTTGAATATACTCTCAGTGACTGCATAACTGTTACTTAGGGTTTATGACTCCTTGTGGTTTCTTTTTACAGCTCCTCTGCCCATGGATCATATTGAGAAGATGGCTGCAGAGTGTATGAAGGACCTGGATGAAGATGAGGAAGAAGAAACAGATGACGATGACTTGGAAAAAGATACAGACCTGTTGGTATGCATAACTGTGTTAGCAAGAAATTTTAATGTGTCTTTGTTGTGGGATTTTTTATTTTTTTTAAACAGAATTGCACTTTTAAAAAATGTCTGTTAACTTTGTGGTGAGGAGCTAAAATATTGCAAAAATATTCCATTAGATAAAAAGTTTTGGGGGATCTAACCCCTGCACACCAGAGGAAGAGAGTTTCTTAATTAACATTCATGTGTGCGAGGGTCTTAAAGAAGTGGGGAGAACAGTAGGAATCCAGTTCCATGTCAGCTGGTGAAATACAACCGGGGACATTCTCCTTAAAGTGATGTCCGTCACCTTTTTTCTCCTGCTTTGAGTAGTGCTTGGTCTGAGAGAATATGTCCCAAGAAATTCTTTGTCATTTCAGTGAGTGATCTAGTTGGCAGGATTTAGGGAAGGAATATTAAGCATTGTTTTTACCTGCCCTTGTTAATAGGTGCTTTTTGGAAATTTCAGATTTGGATTTAAATGATCTTTCTAAAAGTACTTCTCCAAACTTCTCCAGCTTCTCTAACCACAAATTTGTGATCTTGGAGCTGCAGTGTGGCTTGTGGAGGGTATCTGTCTTCCTGTTGTGAATACAAGTAGAAAAAAAATTTTTAAAAATAAAATTCAAATTCAAAAAAGATGAGAATATAAGATGTTTAGACTCTCTGTTTGGGTTCAAAGGCCATCCAAATGTTTTGAAGCTTGAAACTTGTCTTTTGAGGAAATAAAGATGTTGAGGAAAGGCCTTTTGTTGGTTTTTACTTTAGGCAGAATTGCAAGAAGTTCTTGGGGTGGAAGGTGAGACAGGAAGCTGTGAGGATGAAACAATAGCAACGGAGCAGTCCTCGGCTGAACTGGAAAATGAGGAACCTGAACTACAACCACAGGTAGGAAAGAGCTTCATGTTCCTGACAATTTTGCTGAATCACTGTTGTTGTGCAGCTTACACAAGGGTCACGAACAAGGGTCTAGAGGGGTTCTTCGTGTCATCCAAGGAAAGAAGAACTCCACTACTGCTGTCTCCTCTGTGGAAACCAGTGCTGTATTGACATAGGTGATTTTTTTTCTCTGTTCAGAGAATGTTTTTTTAATGTTAGCATAGAATCGAGGAGGTAAACAGTTGGAATCAAGCATGTCCTTTCACTCATTATATATGTGAGCACACAGATTGCAGCTCAGGCCTCCAGAGTTTGTATCTTCTCTTTCAGAGTATTGAGTGATGTGCTGAAATTGTGAGACTTCTTATAACTCAGAGTCTTTAACATCTTTGTGGAATTTTTCTCAGTAGCATTAGTTTTCTCTGCCTAATTTGTCAGTCCATATGCAGTCAAATCATTTATTCAGTTACTGCCACGTTTCCGTTGTGTGCTACAGATTCCAGTGCCCTTGTGCATTGGGCCCATTAATAAATGGATCCGAGAGTGTTTCTGTAGAGATAATGACAATAATTGCATCAGTAGCCCTCTGAAAGGTCTCTGTGGCTGTAAGTAACTACTTACAGCTTTGCTTAGGCTGCTTGTGTCACTGAACTAATTCCAGGCTGTAGGAGGAGGAAAAAGAACTCTTGTAGTAAAACCAGGTTGAGAAAGCCTGGAAGCCAGTAGACTAGAATGTTGTTAAAATATGAAAAGAAGAAGTCAAGATTTGTGCCAAAATACCTCCTCACACCCTCTGGTGTGTGGTGTTTGAGAGACTTTACTGTTCTCTTCACCTACTCCCTAACCACATGGCTCCAATTACCCTGTGACTGTGAGTTTTCTAAATGTCTCCACCCATTCTTTTCTATTGCGCCTTTGACAGAAAGCCCAGAGGTGGATCCAGGGTCTGTTAGCTTAGTACAAGTGCTCCTCTGTCTTGGAGTCTGTTTCGTCCTTGCGCTCTTGATTAACGGGAGTGTGTGTAGAAGAGGTGTATTTGTTTTTCAGTGCTGTGGGGAAACTCCTGTAGGTGGATGAAATAAGTTTTCTTGATCTGTTCTATTATTTTTTCTGAGACCACCTCACTTCCTGCTGTTACCAGTGAGCTGCAACAGACAGTAGAGGAGAGAATTGCTAACTATAGGACAGCAATTTCCAACGCAAAGGAGTCAGGTGACAGTGCCAAAATACGCCGATACGAAAGAGGCCTTAAGGTAAGTTGGGTTCATCAAGTATGTGAATGTGGTGGAGACGAAGGCAGTTCGCTGAAGCGTAGTTCAGAGTCTTACCGGATGTGTAAATTTGTTGAAAAGGGAGAGAAATTCTAATACGCTCCTTGAGTTACTCCAAACACATTTCTTGTTTCTTACTAGCAATGTGACGTAGCAAATACACAGGTGAAGGGTAATTTCAAATGCCTTTTGCACATCAGCTTTGTTTCTGTTGACTAGTGGTAGCTGGGGGCAGGGTGTGTGGTAAGTGCTGCTGTTAAACCCACCTGTCCAGGTGGGAATTTGGCCTGTGATGACTGTTCAGTTTTACCTTAGGACAAAGTTTAGGAGCTTTTCTAGCACGTGTACCTTCCAGTTCATCACTGATGCGTTCCCTTAGATCTAACCTTCCACTCAGTTTTGTGAGAGAAAGGAAGGTGATACTTTGGGTGATATGTTGGCTGTGCTTGAAAACGAATAGAACACGATTTTTCATTAAGGCAATTAAAAATTTCAGGAAGGGAGCGATTTCTTCAGCTTTGCATCTTTTCAGCCAGGTGGCGTGCTTGTAGTTAGTTCGTGGTGCCTGGTGATTGCTGCTGCACAGAGTGCCTTTATTTCCCTGTTTGCTTTCATCTGGACACCTGCCTCACTTCAGCCAGCAGCCAGCTCTGTCTTGTTAAGCAAAGCTTTATAACTTTATAGCACTATCCACTGAGGGGAGAATGTAATGTCTCGCTGGCTACCGGCTCTCTTAGGGTACAAAGGGAACAACTGAAGCCAAACCCAGGGGAGGAAATGCACAGGAAAGGAGATGTCTGTATGAGTCCAGTGCCTGCTAGCTTTGGAAGGAATGTACACAAAACCACCTGACCTTTCAGAGAGCAAGAGGGATAGGCAAACAAGCTTACTTTGTCCAGTAATGAAGCTTAGTGCACTGCTTGCCACTTTTTTTTTTTTTCCAAGGTAGGGAGTTTCCCTGTACCTGAGCAGTGTAACTAAGGATAACAGGCTAGATCTCACTTCACAGCTCACAGTTCCTTAATTAGCAAAATCACATGCCAAGAAATGGTGTATAGTTATCTCTTATACTTAACTCTTGGAACTGTGAACTTTAATCTCAGTGTTTAATTCCATTTCCAGTCAGTCTGTTATCCCACACGTGGAGAAGAGAGAGCTATGCGTGGGTTGCTGTACTGGTCTGAACCCCAATCTCACAGGCAGTCAGTCCAAAGCATCTCTGCCACTGTTGCTTAGTAGGTCAAACAATGTCATGGCTAAGCAAAAATAGCAGTGGTTCGAGCACTGATGAGATTTTGTTGTTTGTTGTTTATCTGTGCTTTCCATTTCAGTCTCTGTGGAAGATGAAAGAAGTACAACTTTTGTTTTGGCTTGAAGTGCATGGCAGTCTTTTGTCTGAACCTTAAAGTAAAAAAAAAAAGATACTGAGGAAGGTACTATTTGTGGTATAGGAAGGGTTTTTAAAAAAAATTATCAGCAGCTAACCTGTGTTACGGATGAGGAGAGCTTCCTGCCATGGGTCACCAACTGGAGCTCCATTTTCTTTGTTGGTATTTAATGGCTTTTCTCATTATAATCAATAGGTGTGCAGACTCCTTCCTTCCCTGAATCCACATAGGCAGCAACATTTCATAGCGTGTTTTGTTTTGTTTTAAAGACACAAAATCCATCTGCAGTTGGTATAAATGACTTCCTTGGCGACTTTCTGTGCCTGAGTGGACCACATCAGCTATCCAATAATTCTTTGTTGAGGTACTTGGAATTACATAGTTTGGGTAAAAAGTTCTTTGCATTGTGTTGCTCTAATAATTAGACACCTTTCACTAGCACTGAAGTTGGCCTCGCAAAAAAATAGGGAGCTAAAGTGGAGCAATCTGTAGTGGTGTGCGTAATATATCCCATCACATATAATGGAATGAATTTGCGTTTTAACGATTTGATACTAGTAATATGTTTGATGGAGAACGCCTGTCACCTTCACTGTTCTGTCTCTGCCAGACACTGGAAACCATGCTGGCTGCAGTGAAGAAAGGCAAAAAAATCGATGAGGAAGAGATGCCACCCCCCGTTGCAACAGGAAAGAGTTCTTCTCACTCATCTCAAGCCACAGGAGGGGAGCTAGGGAATTCAGGAGATTCAGTGAGTGTCCTACCAGAGAAGAAAGCTGAGTCGCCCACAGGGGATGAGCAGAAGAGCTCTCGTGAGGCAATGCAGAATCTGGAATCGGAGTCTCTACAGGGTCATGCTGCTTCTAGTCCTACTGTGGAAACAGGTACCATGTTCTGAGAGGATGAGCAGTTGCAACACTATTTCAGTGCTACACCTTTCATGATATTTGTATTGTGTAGTAAAGCACTGCTTCTGTTGGGTATTCCCTGCTGGTGTTCCAGATAGAGTTGTCAGTGGTATCATTTATTGTTACGAGGACTTATATGCACTGTGTCAAATATATTTCACTTCTCAGATTCTCCTTCAGTACTGTGACATGTGGAATATCAGGCTTTAAATGGTTTTAAGATACTGAGTAAAGGACTTTTTTTTTTTAAAAAAAAAATAAATGGAAAAAGCAGGACTGTTATGTCTGGTAGGACTTGTGGGGCCTGGAGGAAAAGGGAGTTTTGTAAGATGGCTTTGTGATTCAAAGCAAAAGAGGACAAACACGGATTTGAATAGATGGACAAAGCAAGGGAGACATGTCTTGCAGACTCTATGTAAATCTCGGTTTTGTTCTCACAGATCTCCAGAACAGCAGCACACGAGCAATACTACTTATGAGGCAGAAGGAGTATAAATTAGCAGCTCTAAAAGCCAAGCAGCAAGGGGACCTGGAGAAGGCGAAGGAATACATGAAGACAGGCAAGGTATGCACAGAAGACATCCTGAATGCTGCACATACCCCATGCTGTACTCGCAGCACTCAGGGTCAGATATTCATTGTGGCAGCTAGCAAGTCTTGAACATACTGGAATAAACCTTCTGTTTTGTTTTTTTCGACATTAGAAATTTAATGTGGTCTTGGAAGCTTTGGACAGTGGGCAGCCAATAGACCTCCAGAATATGCCCCCATCTCCTCAGGGTAAGGCTCGTCTTATGGAAACCCTTCTCTATGCTGTGATGGAATGATTGAGCATTTGATTGCAAAACTGTAAGAAGAATTGAAGATCACTTAGTTCTGATACTTACTGCATTTTCAAATTTTAATCAAGACCACTGAAGAAAAATGAAGTAGTAGTATTTATTTTGAAGTTACTGTCTGTGATTTACAAATTCAAGGAGGTATTGATGTCTAATATTCCTGGTTTTATAACTTCAGATAATAGCAGCCAGTATTTGAAGTGAAAGAGAAAGAAAGGTTAATGACACATTCTTAAAGTTTACTGTAGTATTTGATGGATTTCTGTTTCAGCCAAAGTTCCTGACCTCCAGATTAAGATATTAATAAACAGATTGCGGTGCAGTAAAGTCTAAATCTTAAAGCAAGTTACCAATATTAAAGATATTTTGATCCTTGTAGGATCTGGTATCACCACCAACAACATTTGAGTAATAGATATTTAATATTAGTACTGATAAATATTTAATTTATGTTTGGTCTGTGCACGTCAGTGATTTAAGCAGATTAGTGGATTATTTTTATTCTAAGAAACTAAATAACAGATTATGTTATTTCAATAAATCATGAGATCTATGGTTCCTTAAGTTATAAACTGATTACCAAATGGTGTTAGAAAGAAAGTTCACTCATGATGTAATCACGCCTTAAAAAGTGCAGGCATTTTGCAGCAGATATTTTTGTAGTTTTCTGAAATAACCACTGTTACACAATGCCAGAAACATGGGTGTCTGAATAGATGATGTTACTTGCTTCTCTTTTTCAGCACATCTTTTGTTACTAGGATATTTTAGTCAATTAGCAATCTTGTTCACTCTTTCCATCTGTCAAGATACCAAGTTATATCTTGGGGAAAGACTTCTTAGAATACTTGAACTGGTTTTACTCTTTTTTTCTTTTGCTTTTTTTTTCTTTTCCCCTCAAGCAGCACTAACGTAAATTAAATCAGCATTTGAGATTTTCCGTTATAAAGCACTTTGTCTGAATAGTGGCAACCTTAGACTTATCCAGCCACACCGGTATTGTTTTGAAGCAAAAAAGCTTTCAGGAAGATGATGTGATCAAATTGATGGAGTTCGGAGTAACATGGGTTGACTTACTGTTTAGGGAACACACTGTGAAACCTCCCGCTTTCCTTGCAGACCTTGAGAGCGTAGGAAACATACAAGATGCATCCAAGCAAAAGGTCCCAGCTCCAGTGGGAAGTTCCCAGGATCTTACAACACCTGAACCTCAGACCCAAGAAGCTTCAGGTAGGAGGGTTTCTGTAGGAAGCAATAAAAATAGCAGGGCTGGAAGGCACTTTAAGGTCTACCCTAGCCCACTAAACTGCAGCCGCACTGAGTAAACGTAGCCAACATTTCTGACTATTGTTTGCTGATGATCCCATCTGTATTTCTGTTGTGGATCAGTAATGGAAGGAAAAGTCAATGAACTTTCTTTAGAAAAACTGTGTTCCTCAGATTTGCAATGATGTTTTTGTCGCTGCAGAAGGTAAAGAAAGGGAGGGAAAAGGCAACTCATATGTTTTGAAGTCTGAATTGTGGCATTTCGTTGTCTGTCTTGTTTCAAGCTTCCTTGCAGCAGCCAAAAACAGTGCTGGAAGCGTTGCAGCAAAGGCTTGAGAAGTACAAGTCGGCAGCAGCACAGGCTAAAGCAAGTGGGGACGATCGGAAAGGCAGGATGCACGAGAGGATAGCCAAGGTAAAAAGTGTAGCAGACTGCTACTAGCAAAGCCATTTGAATTAGTTCTCTTGCCGAGGACTTTTTCAAGGCTAAAATACTTTGTGTTTTGTCCAATTTGGAAAGAGCTCCAGTAGGGAAGCTGTAAAACCTTTGGAGGAAAAAGAAATGCAGACAATGCACATATTGTGGCAAAATACTGTGTCTTCTGCAATGTTTATACTGGTTAAATACAGATGATTGGTAATTATAGTCAACTTCATTTTATGTCATACTGAGTGCCTTTGATTACAGCAATACCAGGATGCCATAAGAGCCCATAAAGCAGGGAGAAGAGTGAATTTTTCTGAGCTACCTGTTCCTCCTGGTAAGTGTGAATCTAAAATGTCCTAATACCAACTTCTGTGTGTCTACTGGGCTCTGAGGGAGTTGTGCAAATACTGTCTCTTCATCCTGTGGAGCAGCTTTTCCTTTTTCTCAGTAGTAGTCTGGCCTTGCTTTTTGATGGTATTGTGAAACTGCTTATTTAGTATGCTCTCAAACTTTCACAGTGGTGAATATTCCTGACTACTGGCTGCCTGTTTGACAGCATCAGAACTTAAAACTGGCACCATTTGACGTGTTAAACAATTTAATCATGGGCAGGTGCTCAGAGTGTTACCTGTGTCCTCTCTGCTGGCCCTTCTGGAAGAAGGAGTGAACTTGGGATATATTGGTTTCTTAGTTTACTGGAAGGAGATATTTGAAACTGAAAAAAAATTGCCTGATGTCCCCCACTGTATTGATTCACAGCAGGAGCCTGGAAACTTTATATTTATGAATCATCATCTTGCAACACCTGACAAGTCAGATCAGTGTTGCAGCTCTTATGGCTAATAAAAGTAGCCTACAAAGCCAAAGCAAATCATGCCTGTGGTCACACTGGGACAGTGACAGAGGCAGAAACTGAACCTGCTTCTTGAGACATTCTGTGTCCTTTTTATTTTCTTGAGAATGTATAGTGCTGTATCCATAAAAGTTTGGGCAAGGTCATCTATGAATGTGCCTCTGGTTTACATGATACTGTTTCTCCCAAAGGAGGTATCATTCCTTTTATCTTGTGGTTGATGTGTTCTTCTGAAAAGAAGATGCACTGCAAAGGGATGCCTGATTTTTTTAAGTTAGAAAAGGGACATGGACCTTGTGGCTTTTTTGTCACTGTCAAATGTGGCAAGACCAAGCACCGTAGTAGTACTACTAGTAAGTTAGGCAGTGTCAGCTCTGTCAGGTCATGTACAGATTTGAAGGTTCCCTAATTTGAAGCTGTCCATGTAAAGCAGTTTATCATCCCTTGTTATGGAACATGATCCATTTTTTGGTAAATACCAATTTCTGTAAGAGCAAGGTACTCCATATTTACACCCTTGAAAATACAGATAATTCCTCACTTCCACATTAGCTGCATGTTTTTCAGCAATCGTTTAGAGGCTGTATGATTTACATTCAAGACAACCATCAGGCAGTCACTGAAACCAGCAATGAGATCCTCATGGACTGGCCATGCATTTCATTGCATGTGGATGATGCAGAGTACCAGCCTTGACCTCCTTGGAGACAGAAATGTCACATGGGAGCAGCAGCATAGGCTTCTGTGTTCTTCCTGCCTGTGTACCTCAGACTTGTTCTGTCCCCATAGCAGAGTTTTAGAAGCAGTTTCTAGTTATTTCTTGGCACTTCTGATGAGACTGGCAGCAAGAATACTTGCTACATGTTAATGAGATATATCTTATTAACAGACATTTTATAGCAGTAGTTCTGGGTTTTTGAAGCTAACATTGAACTGGTAGTGTGGAAGTGAGAGATTATCTTCCATCATCAAGACTTCCTCCCATCCTCGAAAGCACAGAAAAATGATTAAAAGGGTTGTTTTTCGTATACGTCACTTCTAACTACTGTGGTTCTGCCTTACTTTGCAACCTCTGCATTGCAGTAGATTTTCAGCAGAGGCTTAGTATGTTACCCGGATGTCAGCAATGTATGGCTTATTACTCCATGAAACCCCACAGTCTGCTGGATTGTGTACCAGCTAAGGTGAGAGGGGAAAAAAAGAGGCTGCAGCCTGTTGTACAATCCTCTGTTCTGTGTGCAAGGGGGAGAGACTACATTCTTTGCTGATTCTGGGGGCATCTCTGTTACCAAAGTCTAAAGGTTGTGAGGTTCCTGGGCTGGCTGCCAGTAGCTCATCGTAGAAAACTATGCTCTGTTATTGCATCATTTTAACATCATCCCTTTAAACCTGGATGTCTGTGAGAGATCTGATCTTAAGCTCACCACTCAGATTTCATCTAGCAAGGCTTTGTGGCCTAGGACTCTGTCTAGTTTTGCTGAATTCTGAAATATATTATATAGATAATAGATACTTGGATAAAAGTAGCTTTACAGTAAAGAAAAAATGTGGAAGACAGAACATAAGTCGTATGTAACTCTTTAATTCTATTTCCCTTTCCTCCTCAGGATTTCCCCCTCTTCCTGGTGTTGCAGCAGCGGATGGTGACGGTACAATAGCTGCTGTTCTGGAAAGTGCGAGCAAGCTGGCAAACATGGAGGAAAATGATGAAGAGGAGGAGGTTAGTAGATCTTAGTAGGGTGTGTAGAAGTTAAAATACTGTCTCTTGTGGTATCCAGAGGTGAAGCCACTGGATTTACAGTAAAGAGTACTGAGATGAAATACGTTTCCAAGAAGCCTGAAGGGTACCAGTTCTCAGCAGTAATTTCAGTTTGCATTATAGTGGAGGGAGCGGGGAGAGAGAGAGAGAGGGGGGAGATGTTACTACCTTCAGTACCTACACAGTCTATGACTCCAGAGATTGGCTCTTTCATAACTGTCTTTTGTGTTTTATTTTCAAAGCAAACACTTCAGATCCTCACCACTCCTTTACATTGTTCTGAAGTACTTGAATTTGTACTTTGATCCTGCATCCCAGTAGCTCCTGTGTTTGTGCTTTCCCAGGATGTTCAACGCTTAATGCTTTTTGTCAGGCAACACTAGCCTTGAGATTTTGGTCTGATCTTTTTGTCTCTCTGGATTTGATTGCTGATGGTGCTTTCAACTGAAGTAGCTTTTAGTTGAGAGAATTTCTGGATGATTGTTTTTCTGCATGCCTCTACTTTTTTTGAAATCACTACCTTGTTGAACATTCCTCTTGTCCCTTCTGTAGTGGAGGTTTGACGCTTGTATAAGTCAACTTCCTGCTGGCATTGCATGGCTCATAAACTTCCAGCAGTTAAAATTTGCTGTCTGAAATGTTATACTCCCGACAAAAGTGGTGCCAGAAGGCTGATACACAGATAACCATGGTTGTTGGTGCTTGAGATGCTGTCCTCGACTCTGGAATAGGTTTTATGTATTTAACATGAATTTCTTTCCGTTACGCTAGAATGAACCTCTGACACAGGCCCCAGTTGCCAAGAAGCCTGCTCAGCTGCCTGGAAAGCCAACTCAAGTTGTTAAGCCAATTACAGTGTCATCTGCTGGAGCTGAGGAGGAGAGCTCTCCTGAGCATGTGAAACCAGCCACGTCACCCTCCACCCTGGACACAGCAGAGTCAGTGAATCATCTCCCTCCAGCTGGTAAGGTGAAGGGATCATCATTCCCAGTAATCCAAGTGCAAGTAGTTTGCACTTGTTTAGTTTAATGCCTTGGTAAAGACTTACTTTCATTATATTTTAGATCTGAGTTTGTAAATGTGTGGCATAGATTTCCTCTGACAGGATCCCCAATATTATATATGTGTATGCTGGAGGGCAGATCCAGCTTTATTTCATAGAGGCAGTATGTGTAATTATAAGGGTGATTGGGTTTTTAATTAATTTTGATGTAACAAGTGTATCGATTCATAATGTTTATCTCTGCTCACAGTTGAACCGAACCCTACATCCACTCTCATTAAAGTGGACAGCTTGCCAGTGTGAATTATTTATTGATCTAACGCAGCTTCGCACATCAGACAGTGATTTCTGCCGGGTGCTTCATCCAAGGATCTCAGGCTGGCACCCTGGCAGTAGTTCATCCGTCTCTAGTCCTCCTGTTGCTCAGGTCACTGAGCAGTTGTCTGTGCAACATGATTTGTGCAAATAATAAGGGACAGGCACCATCTCACGGTGTGATTTGGGCACACGCCAGCAGTGTTCAAGCTCTCGCTGATTCTGTCGTCACGCCTTGACTGTAATCTCGTCCTCTTTTTTTCTGTCCTGCCCTGGGTAGTTCCCTCAGGACAAAGCAGAACTGCCTAGTTGGCTGATGGACCTTCTTTTACAGAGTACAGAGGCATTTCACAGTGCCACTGTGATTAGCTCACAGCTCTTCTCTCTAGAAAGTTCCATTACTTGTTTTATAAAGACCACTAAAATGTGGTAGTTGTGGGTTTTGGCATCACCAGTATAGGAGTTCTGGTTTTTGCAATTTTAGTTGACACACTAATCTATTGACTGAATTGCCCTAGTCTTACACTGTGAAGGAATTGGTAATACCTGGTCTGTGGTGTTACAATCATCTCTCAAGTGTTGTAAAAAAGAAACCATAAGTGCAACAAGAACCAGGACAGATTAACACTGATAGGACTTTCACAACATAATGTCAGTACTTCACTATTCTAAAGTCATATTTCGCTAACAAAAGTGTATTCTATGATCCAAATGTTACCTCCTTCTCCCCAGAATTATGAAGTGCAGCTCACGACTGCCTGTAGCTGATAAATCAACTGTAAAAAAAATTCTGTCTTGTAAGAGAGCACAAGGCGTGGGGCATGTGGGAGTGGAGCAATTGCACTTAAGGCTTGTACCAGAAAGATCAAGGAACCAAGATCAGTTGGGTTAATAACTGTGCTCGGTCCATTCTCTACAGATTTTCTTAGAAAATACCTGTGCTTCGTGTCTCAGCCTCACAGAGCACACTGTGGGTTTTGTCTTGGTGGAAACTGGGCTAGCTACCTTGTCCAATTACAGGATCCCAGAATGTTAGGGGTTGGAAGGGACCTCTGGGGATCACCAAGTCCAACCCCCCTGCCAGAGCAGGACCACAGCAGCTATGGCAGCTCACATAGGAACGTGTCCAGATGGGTCTTGAAAGTCTCTGGAGAAGGAGACTCCACAGCCGCTCTGGGGAGCCTGTGCCAGTGCTCTGTCACCCTTACAGTAAAGAAGTTCTTCCTCATGTTGAGGTGGAACTTCTTGTGCTCTAGCTTGAATCCATTGCCCCTCACCCTATCACAGGGCACAAGTGAAAAGAGGTTGTCCTTTCCTTCTTAACGCCCAGCCCTCATATATTTATACACATTAATTAGATCCCCTCTCAGTCTTCTCCTCTCCAGACTAAAAAGCCCCAGGTCTCTCCGCCTTTCTTCATAAGGCAGGTGTCCTGTAATCATCCTTGTAGTTTGGGTTTGGCTGGTTGTGCAAATTGCTCACAGCAGCAGGACAGTGAGCACTTCTGCAAGGATGGGATTAAGTTGATCGTCATCTGACAGCAGTGAACAGTCACTGGTGTATTTATTTGCTGAGCCAGGTACCTGCAAGTGTTGTTTCGCTTGTGTAATCACGAGGGGAGTGCAGTGGTGAATGCAGTATGAGTGTCTTTGGAAATGGCTGTCATCAGCTCCTGCTGTACCATTTCCTAAGTGAGCTATAAGAAGAGGCAGGATGCACTGACCGGGTACAATGTGATGCAATCTTTTCTGACTTGTGTACTTGTCCTTACTGTTTTGGGAAGGAAAGGGGAGACCCAAGAAGTAATAAGAAACTAGGGTGGCAAGGAATTACAAATAAGCAGCGGTGGTATGTCTGGACGTGCCTGAACACTGGTTCCTCTGGGGTTTTTTTCAGACAGATCAGGGAAAAGGAGGGAAATGAGTACAGAAGATGCTCACAATATCAGCTGTCTTTCAGAAGTTAATACGTCAAGCTGGAAGTTTGAATTCAGCTTCTGCTTTGGACCAATCAGCTGTACTGGAGTCTGTCTCCTGCCTGCACATAAGCAGTCTGTAATTACTGCTGTGACACTTGTGAAGCGCTGTGAGGTTTTTTGCTGAGGGATGCCATGACAGAAGAAAGCTTATTTCTTTTTCTGATGCTTGAAATTGAAACTAGCCAAGAAACAATTAAGTGCAGTAAGGAAATGTCATTATTTGTTATCTGTACTTTTACTGACCTTTTTCTGGCTAAACTGAACATGATAAAGTTGTTTCAGGGACGTGGCAGTGTCAGGTGAGTGAGCGTTTTTATAAACTGTTTTTCAGCTAGGGAACAGCTGGAATTTCTGGAGAACAGAAAGAAGCAATACATGAAGGCAGCCATCAAAGCAAAGAAGGAAAATAACCTTGAACAGGCTAAGATGTATCTCAGAACTGCTAAGACCTTTGACCCAAAGATTGAGCAAGCAAAATGTGGCAAACCTGTTGATATTTCCAAGGTTAGTAGGACCATTAGTATTGTGCTTTGTTTCATGTTTTTGCACATCTAAGTGCATGCTTCAGTGAATGATTTAATAAATAGTTCTTGACATGTTAGTTTACTCAAGTGACAAGTCTGGATATCGAGCCCTGAATTTCCCCCATGTTTTTGTTTTGTTTTCTCTGCTGCTTCTCAAATGCGCCAGATTTTAAGAAAATCTTAATCTTCCTTCAGCTCCTTGATTTGCAATGGCACACCTAAGCCATGCAGCTTGGAAGTGTTCCCTGGCTTAGGGTGTGAGTCCCTCTCTTAGCTGTGTCCTGACTCTATTTTGGGATGAGGATCAGGTGCAGATGATACTCTTGGTATTTGGGTAGATGGGGAAACCTGTAATAGCTCTCCTGACCTAAATAATGAGGGAATTAGACCTGTGAGACGTTTTGCAGGGGTTTACAACTTAAGCGGTTGTCAGACAGTGGTGTAAGTAGCGCTTGGGAAGAAGAAGAACCCATCTCCATTCACTGACCTTTCCATATGTCCTGACTGTTTTTTAGCTACATTTTTCCTTTGCTTTTCTTTTTACATTTCTTTTTACATGCTTTTCCTTGGCTACATTTTTCCTTGGCTACATTTTTCCTTATAAGGGCTCTGAAATGTGGTGTTGTATTGCAGCTGCCATCACCACCAACGGATGATGAGGGTGATTTTATCTTCATACACCATGAAGATGTCAGACTGTCTCAGAAAGCAGATGAAGTATATACACAGCTCATAAAATTGCTAAAGGACCAACATGAGGTGACCATTCAGTCTTTTCTAGAAATGTTTGGGGCTTTTTAAAAAAAAATTCTCTGGGTTTTATTAATATTATAGTCCCATCAGTAGTTCTGTGGGGTCTTTTGTTTTCCTTTTAAAATACTTCTGATTTTGCACGTCCTAAAGTGGAAGATTTTCAGAGTTGGATTCTCTGCTAGTTGAAGTCAGAGAGTGTGCTTGGAGGCTTGGCACTATCAAATGATCACTACTAAATAGGAGCACTCAAGTTTGAAAATAGTACTCTAATGATTAAGTCTAGCCCTTGGGTAAACCTCATATATAGAAATCAAGTGACTCAAAAGTAATAGGACAGAACAGCTCAAACAAATGCTGTGCTCAGCTTTGAGCTTAAAGACCTGAGGACTGGATGTTTTGGGTAACAAGGGAAAACTCTCAGATTTTCTTAAATTAGGTTGTCATCAACCTCAAAACTCTCTGCCAGTCATGAATCAGGATCACTGAATGCCTCTGTATTTGCTTGGTTTTGTTTCTGTTGACAGAGGTGTTTGCAGTATTCCAAGCAATTCATGCACCTGGGAAATGTAGCAGAAACGACTCGGTAAGGCCCGCTGGTGATCATCCCACAATGTGGTCATTTCAGGCCTGAGCCTTCCTGACACCCCAAAAGATGATGGGGTTCAGGTTGATAAGCTGTTTGCTGTCCCACTGTGTGTGTAGCTTTTCTGTTGTTTGTTTTTCCTTTTCTGTAGGTTTGAGAAACTGGCACAAGGTTGTAAAAAGGATGTGGACATCCTACAGCTTGCACGAGCACAAGGAATGGATCCTCCAAGCCACCACTTCGAGGAGAGAACCTTTAAAATGATAAGGTGTGGAAAAACAAAGAGATTTCTCAGACAGGCTGGAATGAGTTTTCTGGGTTTTAGCTCTTGCTTAGGGAATTGTGGGCTTCAGCAAATTTGGGTGGCACCTACGGTTAGGCTCAGCATTCCTGAAAGGACACTCTTAACAACTTACAGAGAAGTTGTCCTCTAACTTCTCTTCTGGGTTCTTTTGTTTTCAGAGTATCTCCAGCTTCATCTCATATATTCTGCTACTTCAGCCACTCTTCCTTCCTCTGTATTTCTCCCTCAGTCCAGTTCCCTTTGAACTTTGTTCGTGGCATTTTTCACTACACCTCGTGTAGTGCGTTTGATCTCGGTTTGTGCTCTTTCCTTGCTTTTTTGAAATTTGTGACAATGACCTCTGTAGGAGTGCGCTGTTGGAAAAGATGTGATGAATACCAGTGACATCCTGGTCTGGCAGTGGATCAAGTGGTGGTGGGATACTGGGATGAATGCACTTTTGTCTTTTATTTTTTCACAGGATATTTTCTGAGCTCAACAGCACAGAAATGCACCTTCTTATTGTCAGGGGAATAAACCTACCAGCTCCACCAGGTATGTGCTCAAGAGGGCAAGTGCGCTTTTTCCTCTGAGTAGGTAAGGAAAGTAGCAGGGAGTGAGATTTTTTTTTTTTTTCACCTTGAAGACCACATCAGGAGTCAAGACCTTTGTAGGCAGCACTCACTAGAACAAAGTAACCAAGTTTGAGGCTGAAGTCCCCAAAAAAAACCTTTAAAGACTATTTAAACAAACAAGTAAAAAACCCAGAAGAATAAAGAGAATCTGGGTTCCATCTGGATAGACTGAAGAACTTTAAATAGTCCTGGGTTCACTCATAGTTTAAGTTTCATATTTATCTCCTGTTTTGTTACGAGTGCCTACTCAGCGCTGCCTGAATGAGGATTGAGGTGAGTAGACAGGAGTTGCTCCTGCCAACATCACGGCTTTTAGTTCCTTGTTTCTGGGAGCTTGTAAACCACCTGTGTTGGACAGTCTTGGGACTAACAGCAGCATTAAGAAAAGTAGATGTTTTCTTTCAGATGCCAGTTTTCTGTGGATTTTTAATGTGGTGGCTGGGTTTTTTCAATTGTGAAGATGGGTCATGAGTTCTCCTAAAAATTAGTTAGGCGTTCTTGAAAATCCTGCTCAGCATTACAGAAGCAATGAAAATATCTGTACTGGATGTTTGGATTGGCTGGTTGTTGTCTCATTCAGGTGTATCACCGAGAGATTTGGATGCGTTTGTGAAGTTTGAATTTCAGTACCCGAGTGCGGTGAGTGTGTGTCCTGGTTCTTCTGTTCCCCAGCCTGTGACCGTTGCCACTGTATTAGCTTGTGGAGGCTTCAGGGAGGGAGCGTAGGTTTTCTTCTAGAAAGGGAAAAACACTTCAGGGCATACTGCCTGCATTTATTTTTAAAACAGATATTTTTTTTTTCTGAGAAACAGAACTGCTGAATCTGTTCCCTGAAGATTTGAGCTTTGCTGCACCTTTCTCTTGATGTTCGCCACACTTAGCGGCGTGAATTCTCTGGCTGGCTGCCCACCACCTTACTGCTAAACAGCGCTCGGTGCCAAGCCACGCCCACCTTTGTCCCCTGAAGACAATATTTGGACTGTTTTCAGTGTTTGCAAAATTTCTAAAAGTTCATTTCTTTGAGGGTGAAGGTAACTTCAACCACACACCAAGGCACGTAAAGTTGTCACTAGGGAAGAGGGACCATCTTAGATGTGATCTCCCTCTAAGTCCCATTCCTTTAAGAAAACAAGCTTTTATAGGCACTGGGTTTGGACATCTAATTTTGGATTGAAAAGGTTAATCTTTGTCATCAAATAAATGCACATGACCCCTGGTGATTTAAGTGGTGAATATATGTGTGCATATTTGGAGAAAGGTCAAGAGACGTGTATGGTGTAAGCCCTTAGTAATTAATACTTAGGTTTATGTGCATGCATATGTGTGCACCTATATGTGTATGTATATAAAAAATATGTATAATATATATACGTATATTGCTTTTTTACTTGAAACTCCCCAGTGTCATCCTGTTCCCCTCACCTTCTATTTAGAAGCAGTCTCTGGTCTGAAAACGAAAACCATTGAGCTAGAAGGGCTTCTAAGGAACATTGTCTAGTCTTGCTGTCAGAAGTGCTGCATCTTCTGCTGCTGGCTTTGCAGGGCAAAAGCAGTCTTGCTCTTACAGGATTAATACTTAGCTCTGTTATAGTGCAGACCCTGAATTTTTTGCCTCCTAATACATTCTGCAGCAATTCCCAGAGGTAATTGGATTTGTTTGAGTGGGAGTTGGTGATGGTCAGATCAAGTTTATGTCTAGATTTGAGTTACACGAGGCCATAATGGAGGAGTTCCCTGGCCTTTAGGGTGGCTGAAAACAGAATTGGTCTGTGTGAATAGTCTTCTGGGGAGTAAGTAAGAATTGGCATTAGTGGGCTTTAATCTGTTTTATTTTGTTTCAAAAAAAGCCAGACCTCTACTGCTCAGCCACAGTCAAATACACCACCTTTCTTCTTCACAGCTGAAATCAGTTTTGCAAAGTAGCTGCAATAATTAGGTCACATTGTCCTTGTTCAGTCCTCAGAGATTTAGTTTGTACTCCACTTTAGGTTAAAAGTTAATTCATTTTAGTGGCAGATTGATTGTCAGGCAAAATAATAGTAGGGCAATTCCCTGAACGATTTGTGATGAATTCCTTGTGTAGCTTATTATTCCAATCAATGCAGAAGGAACAGAATTACTGTGTTGTGGAACGTGTGCAGTTCATCATGTAGTTTAACAGCCTCAGTAACTTTATGATGATTGAATTGAGTGTCACTGTGTAACTTATCTGTGGCTCTTATATTTAATGTAATGTTTTGGCTTACTCTTTATCTAGTACTATACTTGCTACCACAATGAAATCCAAATATTTCAGTCTTGAATGTACCGTGACTCTTCTTTTACTTCAGATAACCCCCTAAACCCTAGTTGTTTCTTGTGTTAAGTGTAAAAAAGAGATGGTAATAAAAATGGTTACTCCTTTGTATTTTGAAACGGTATCTGATGGTTTTATGTCATGTGCGTCTCTTTTAACAGGAGCAGCCTCAAAAGAGTAAAACGCCTGTAATTAACAATAACAATTCTCCAGGTTAGTACTTTTTCTGGGACAGAGGGGGAAAAACATTGCACCTTAGGAATCACTGGAGAGTACAGGCAGGTCTCATACTGTGAATCAGGCCAGAGGGCTTCCCACCACCTTTCTTCTTCTTTCTTACAAAAGTGCTTGTTGGCGGGTGAAGTCTGGCTGTGTTGGCAATTTCAGCACCCTCATCCCAATGTTGGTGGTATTTACTGCGCCATGAATTAGAGAAATCATCCAGTTACCAGTCATGCTCCAGCTGTTGCTGCAATGCTGCTGGGAGATGGGCCAGATAAATAAATTTTCCTTATTTAATAAATTATTAATTTTAATATCTCCATGGATCACATCTTTTACAGCCAGATTTTGTGTCCTGTGAGATTGCCAGTTCTGTCACGATTTTTGGTAATTAGCTAACACTTCTGAATCTGACAAAGTATTGTTGCAGAAATAGATTTTGTTGGGTTTTCTTAAAGATAATGTGTCTTGAAACCAACTAAAATACTTTCTTTGTACATTTTGAAAAATACCACTTTGTACCTAGCTGTTGAATACCAGTATTAGACTCATCATCCCCTTTAAAAATAATCTTGCACTCTTGAGTTTGTTTTATTGTATTATTTCTTTCATCTCTTGCAGCGGATGTCAGAACAACTTTGAATTCAGTATCCAAATTAATAGTTGTGAATTTATCTCAAAGGAGATACGTATATATATTTATATCTTTTGAGTTTATAGATATATTTTCTGTTAAGAGTGTAAGTCCTGAAGCTCTGATACCGAGAGCTGTGTTCCAAGTCTTCCAGTAACTGGTTCTGCACTTGCTGAGTAGCCCCTTGGTGTTCATGTTTCGGGTTCCTGGGCTGAGCTGAGCGTTCCTGGGTAGCACAGCAGATACATCTTGGAACATTTAGTCTTCCAATGCTGTGACACCTTCTGATAAAAAGGTGTCCTGTGGCATAGCATTCATCATGCTCATTAATGAAAGTGGTGTTAAAAGTGTTAATTACCTTATCAAAACACCCCTTCCCAGTCGTTCCAACCTTCCTATTGTGTTTTTTCCTTATTATTTTGTACCTTTTTCTTAGTCACAGACACTGTTTATTTGTTGAAAGACCTAGATTCCCCAGTTGGGGCTCTCCAGTAACTTGCTGTCACCTGCTCAAGATGATTTGGTCTTTCTGCAGTTTGGTTTCAGTCCCTGTCACATGGCGATGATGGATGAACTGTTGCACAGGGACACCAACTTGTTAGTGACTGAAATACTGTCCTGAGGAGGAGACTGTGACGTGTCTTTCACAAATGGGCCAAACTGAGATAAACAGAGGTCTGAGTACATGCGTGTAATAGAGCACTGCATGTGATTTGACTTTCACGGCTTACTTTGATTTTTTTTCTTACAGAATATAACCAGTTGTTTAAGTTGAACATCAACCGAAATCACAGAGGTTTCCGGCGAGCAATTCGGTCCAAAGGAATTAAATTTGAAGTATTTCATAAAGGGTAAGTCCACAGTTCGCTCCCCTCTTGTTCCCTCTCTAGTAACAGTTGGAAAGAGTGGTATAGCTGAAATTTGTGAAGAACGATCTTTAAGCTAGCTATCAAGAGTTGTCTAGTTCTCGTATCTGAGAGCTCTTTTCAGAGTGTGCCTGAGTGTGCCTGAGCTCTGTATCTTCCCCTGTGGGGGTGAAAAAAAAGGCAGATGTTCAGTGAAGTTGATTCGTAACGGGCAGATCACTGAGGAAGAAGAGGAATTGATGAGACTGAGAAGGTGATGATTCAGCTTCAGATTGTTTTCATTCTTACCCAGTGTGGTTAGATACAAATGTTACGTGGGATAACTTTGCACACTGGTGAAGTACAAGCAGCAGCAAAACTTCTAACAACAGTAAAGCAGACAGCAGCTGATACCAGAACTAGTTTTTGTGCTTAGCTTCGTTACCGATCACTGCTAGCAAACTCTGAGACTTTTGGGAGAGAAAGAGACTCCCCTCATCTTGGAGATCAAGATGATGAGATGGATGTTAACAATTAGGGGGCTGGTTAACTCACTCGGTTAGAGCGTGGTGCTGATAACACCAAGGTCATGGGTTCGATCCCCATTGGGTCCCCATGTGTTGCCGGATCTAGTTGAGAGGCGTCCCTGCCCATGACAGGGAGGTTGGATTAAATGATCTCTAAGGTCCCTTCCAGCCTAGGCCAGTCTGTGATTCTATGAATTGGTAATGTTCAGGGAAATCATCCTACATCTGAGCTCATGGTTTTCAAGTTACAGATGTTTTCATTTGTGAGCTAAAGTCCCATTTACTCTGGGTCTGTTTCTATCTCTGTTGAAGCAAAACTGATGTTTTTACTCTTTTTCTGTCAATTCTGGCTGCTCTGCTGTTCAAGATTTCCTCATTAGAGATCCTGCCTCTTTTGCATAGAACTGATGTTCACATTTGTTTAAAACCTTTTTCCCTATCTTTTGCATACCATTGCAAGTGTGGGGCATATCACATTCTCTTGCCAGCTGGAACTGTGCTTGTTTTTAAGGTCTGAGCTCAGGCTTAAGTAGACTCATTGGGAATCACTCTCCAGTGATTCATGGGTTGTGTGCCAGCTCCAGATTGAAGCCTTTTTGAAGATCAGCAAAAAAAATCTGTGCGGGCTGTCTCTTTTCTGATTCTTGAGATACTTTTTTTATTGCTCTTCTTAGAACAGGAATCTAACAAGTTAAATACATGCTCGTTTCTGCATTGAGGTGGAGGGGGGCAGCTCCCCATGACAAATAACAGGGAAAGAGGGAAAAAAGAAGAAATGCCCACAGATCACCTTCTCTCAGTCACCTTCTCACAAGACAGGGGAGGATCACACATTCCAGGCTCTTTTCTAAACAATGTCCGCTCCTCGTCTTTCTTAGGACTATAAATGAATAATACTTTTGTAGATGATGTAGTTTTGAGGTCTCCAATAGCTCTTTTACCATCTCCCAAGACTTATTTTCTCTTGGTGAGCAAAGGAGACTTGTTTCAGGTCACATATATTAAACTTTGGTTTAAAAAACACTTTCTTATAAAACCCCAGCAATGTCTTTTTCCAGAGGAAAAGTCTCTCCTTAAACCTTTCCTAAAAGCTTCTGAAGATAAAAGGAGATTTCCCCAGAGCTGTTTCTGAAACCATGGCCTAGAGCAAGTTCATGTTCTTCACTCCAGCCGCCCTAGAACTGATCAGGGATGAACTAGTCTTTACTGGTTCTTGAACTATAAAATGGAAATGTGCCTTAAAAAATTAAGCTAGAAAAATTGCTGATACTCTTTTTTTTAAGTTTATGAACAAAGTTTCCAACATACTGCAGTACAATTATGTAATCCTTCATTTTAAGGTGCTTGGGAAGTAAGGGAAGTATTCTAGTGTGTAGGCTAATAAATTCTGAACTTTTCCACATGATTTTGTGAGTTTACTGCAGTCTCATCAATAGAGAATACAGTCTCATCTTTGGCAGGCTTTCTGTCAACAGAATTCATAGGTGGAGTGTTTGGAGGCAGCACGGTCAGCCCTGGTGACACTAGTTTTCTTTACTACAGCAATTTGTGTTGAGATGGACAAACTGACAAATAAGAAGTAGTTTGAACAACTGAGCTGAAGTCTTTGAAATCCTTGAGCAGCAGGTTTTTAGAGAGGATGTCCTTTCCAGCAGTGAGTCGCTGCACTTTCCAGTGCATTCAGAGTAGTTGTGGTCTTGCGTTCTTTATCCCATCTAAGTGTCTGAGCTTGCTGCAGCGGGGATTGGTGGTACCGGACTATTGCCCTCCCAGTCTGGAGAGACTCAAGTGCTACAAGAGCTGCAGCATTTCTGAACACACAAGCCAGAAATTGCGGTTAAAGTCTGGATTTCAGGTTCCTTATACTGTGGTTTATTTTTTGCATGTTTGTTGCTTTGCTTGCTTGCTTTTTTCCCAAATAGAACGGCATAAAAAAGGAAGCTTCTGAATTCTTGGCAGATTTCCTGTCTAAAATGTGACAGGTGTGGCTGGTTGGCTGTCCTGCCTCCAGAATATCTAGATTTTAGTTGTTTATTAAACTTCTGGAGACTGATTCAGGGGAATGCTTGGATGCAGCCAAAGACATCCAGTGCTTTGAGCTGAACACTTCTGTGGAATTAGTGTGCTTTAGTCTTTCCTGTTGCCTTTTGGAGGAGTTTGTCTAGGTAAGGATTGCACCACTTGTCTCTGTTAAGATAAAGATAGATGTCTTGCTGATAAAGCTGTTAAATAAAAGTGATTGTAGCTGAAAAAATGTTGATTGTTTTCCATGCAGAATAAAACTGCTCTGTGTTTAATTTCAGCAGACTAGAAATTCTAAAACAGTAGTTCTTGACCGTTAAAGCTACCAGTAGGAAGGTGAATCAAAACAGCTGGAATGAAATGTTTGTTCTTGTTGAAATTGAGTGTTTTGATATATCAAAATAAAACAGAATGATTCGGGTGACTTCCTAATAAGTAGTTTGCTAACACCAGCATTTGCCTGTGAAAAATTTGTTTTGATGAGAGATGCAACTTCCTTGGGAAGTTTTTCAGCCTGTTCTGTCAAGCAGCCGTTGCAGAAGGTTGCTGCCTGTCCTGGCTGTCAGACCGTTCTTCCCTGTTGCCCTATGCAGGGATGTGCCAATCCAAGTGCTAGTTTAGTGGATTGTTTTTCTTCCTGCTGTCCTCATCTTTAATTTGGTTGCAAGAGAAATTAACAAATGAGTACTTCCGTATCTTGTCCTTGTAGTCTACTTCGCTAAGGGTTTGCCCCTTGCACCCTTGTTTGTAGGGTTCTAGTAGCGTGTTTTGACCAGCCCTTGCAGTGATGATGCAAATAGTGACCACTTAGCTTCTCTTGAATGTTCTGGAAAACCTTACCCATTTAAATAAGGACGATTTCTTTGAAACAGGTCCTTTTTCAGAAGTGACAAGCAGGTGGGGACAGCGCACTTGAAACTGGACAAGCTGGAATCAGAATGTGAAGTTAGAGAGATCATTGAGGTATGTTTTTCTGGGTCAGGTGTGTTCTTCTTGTTAGTAGGATTTGAACACAAAGGGAAAATGAATGTTCGCATTGCATGTCTGTGTCTGTATAGAGTTGACAGTTTTGTACTGGATCAGTTTGATAGACAATGGGCTGTTCTTTGTTGTGTCACCTCCTGAAGCTGTGACAGTTCTGGGAACTTCTTGGGGACTCTCTTGTGCAAATTTTCTCTATCAAGATAGTTTTGTCAGGACCAGAAATTCAGGTGACTCCCAAAAATATTTGAGTTGGTAGCTAACAGATCAAAGGGTTCAGTGAGGACTACCAGAGTGACTAGAGAGCTGCCAGTAGGAAATCACTAGGTGAAACCTTAAAAAAAAACCCCAACAAACTCTCAGGCTGCATCATAGATGTTCTTGGGACACTGCTGCCCTCAGTGTGGCACAGCTGCCCAGCATGGGTTGTGGGGGGGAACCCGAGTTGCCAAATGATGAATCCAGGAAATCATGCAGCTGCGACACCTCCTGGCATCACAGTCACCTCCAGGTGATCTCTGTCATCTTCTAGTTGTGGGGAAATAAAGTCAGTGGTTGCCTCAGGCGCTACAGTTTGACAGTATCGTTCGTGTGTGCACTAACGGCTCTTCTTTTTGTGGTTCTTTCAGATTTTTGATGGCAGAAAGCCCACTGGAGGGAAACTGGAGGTAAAAGTGAGACTCAGGGAGCCCCTCAGTGGTCAAGATCTTCAGACAGTTACAGAAAATTGGCTGGTCCTTGAACATTAGTTCTCTCTGAGGTATGAATGCTGTGTCTGCAGGTGATAGGGCCAGAACTTTACAGGCCACAGATAAACTCTGCTGGAATGTTGTCTTTTATTGACATTGACCCAGTTATACTGCTCTGGCCTTGATACTGTTCATCTTTGTATTTGTAGTGGCGAGTTGACATAATTTCAGAAATGAGGTTGCAGAATCTCTTGATTCGTTTGTGTATCAAAGATGCTATTTCACCATCACCTGAAATGCAGGGAGAACTTCTAGCATTACCTTTATTTAGAATAATATTTAGAAAATAAGATTGACAAGTCTTTTCAAGGGGAGAGAGTGCTTTCTGTCCATCCTTCTTGTTAGCACAAAACTGTTTAGAGTTAGCAAGGACCTTTCTTCCCCTGCCAGAAGCTGGAGAAGGGCATTTGTGCATCCTGTGAGGGTCTGTGAGACTTCATCTGAAAGGGAAACTATTGGAGACAGGCTTTCTTCCCGGGTACTTGAGCCTTCTGGGCTGGGAGAAACTGTGCAGTTGAACACAGGCTCCCTGAAGAACTGTGCCTGATGCTCACTGTGCTCACAGCAAGTACAGGAGAGGAGCTCTGTGCTGCCGAGGTGGGTGTATACAAGAAAGATGAACAAGGGGTGGGCTTCCTCCTCTTGCCAGCCTCTACAGAAACTGCCTGATTTTAGAGGTTGTTTTCCCTTCTCATACTGTGCTTTTTAGGTGTAACAAATTTTCCCTTCTTAAAAAACAAACAAACAAAACCCCAAAAAAACCAGCAGCAAATACATACCAAAAATTCTGGTGGGTTTTTTTGACGTGATTTCCTACATGAAGTTACTGAAAGTACCAGAAGTCCATCTGCCTGTGGAATCTCTTAATTCAGCCTACTTTTATTTGGGTGTCTGACATTTGAAACAAAATTCCGATCAGTTGGAAACAATCACCGATACCCTGAAGCTTAGGTCCTTGCTTCTCCCACAGCTTATGTTCATAAAACCGCGGAGAGGACATGGACTCACTAGGGACAGCCAGTTCTCCCTTGGCCTGCAGGCACAGGGCGTTACAGGCAGGGCTGTGAGCGTGCTGACCCCTTCTGAGCAGGTGTTTATTGGACTGGGACAGCTCGCCTTTTCGACTGAAAAAGAGATGATCTATGAACAGAGTTTCTAAGAACTAATCCCTTTTCCTTCACTTGAGCTCCTCAAGTTTCTGTGCTCCCTCTTCCTTAGTGTAGTGTTTTGCTTTGCTTTTATAAATGGCCATTAAGCTGATGTTCACCAGCTTCACAGTGACAACACCTGTTTGCCACCCTGAAATTCCAGATTGTGTTAAACTTGACAGATCCAGAGGTCTTGTTTCAATACACGCGTCTGAATTTTGGTGGCACCAAAGGGACTGTGTGTCTGGAGATTTCTTCCTTGCAGCCAGGGAGGTCAGTAAGCGCCCATGAGCTGCATTTCATGGCCGTATCCAAAATAACAGCCTCACCTTGTGCCCTGACTGGACACCCTCAGCATTTTCAGTCACTAGAGCTTAATAATTCTGCTCCACTGGTTTTTCTAGTTGACCATCCAGAAAATTAATGTCAGCATTTTACATGTAATTTGACCTTGAATTGTGAGAAATCTGTTAAATACCGCATCAAGTGATTTTGTTGGCTTTTGTTTGTTTTTCCCCCCTCCAGATCCATTGGAATGTTAAAAGATGTGGGATGACCGGATGTAGAAAGATGCTGCTAGCTGCAAGCACCAAAGATGTTAAACGAATGCACTACTGAACCTAATGTCTATTTTGGTAACAGCCATAGTGCTTATTAATAACTTTAAGGCAAATGTAAGGCTCTGGAAACGTGCTGCTGCAGGGGATTGTTACTAGTCTACACAAGATAGACAGAATTGCCTTAATGTGGGACTACTAATGTAGCACCAGAATGAATGTTACATTAACTATGCAGAGGTGTGTGGAAAGTTTAGCCCCTTAAAAATTCCGTGAGGCAGTGCAAAAACTTTTCAGTTGAGTCACAGGTAAGACCTTCACTAGAATTCATTTCTTCACCTGTACAAGCAGCCAACGTGGTATGTCAACAGTCTGCTACTGCTTTTTCTGTTCTCTCTTTTCAAGGCCTGTGTGGGTATTTTTGCGCATGCCGTTGCCACACAAAGCTTTCAGAAGAGCAGAATGCAAAACTTCTTAGGAGCAGGTGTTTGCAGATGTACAGTTTTGTTTTGGCTACCAGCTGCCTGCCATGCTTGCTGCGCTGCTGCTTCAGTGCAGCCTGGGTACTGTGCCTTCATCCTTTTTCTTTTTTTTCTTTTTAATTCAGAAAAAAAAAAAGGAGGGAAAAATGTACGCTAGAGACTGCTGCTTCCCAAATGTCCCTTGTATTTTTACAAAAAACAGGCTTTTACAGGTTTTCCGGGTCATGGGGAAAATAGCCACTCTGTCATATAGAAAACTGGATTCTGACTATTTTCAGGAATGCTTTGGATCAGCAGCACGTGAAAATGGTACCAAATACGTTTGTGGTTTTAATTTTCTGTGAGCTAACACAGACAACTGATCTCGAAGGAGAGGCCGTGCCCGCGCTGGGGCTCCTGCACCAGCCCGTGAGGTGGGGCGAGGGTGGAGACAGAAGAGAGTCCAGACAAGTAAGGCAGCGCTGCTGCCTCTGTCTTCCTGAGCAGATGAAGACAGTACAGTGTTTAGTTTTTAATTTCAATAAATTTAATATACAAAACTACATGTTGAAAATAAAAATATAATATGCAGTTTTTTTTGCAGTGTTAACTAACTGAATTTTAAAAGTACAATTTTTTTTCTAAAACAAGTACTCATTTCTTAACAACATGGTAATTAAGGTCATTTAAAAGGCTATGGTTGAAGCAAACATGTCAGTCACCAGTTGATAGTGTTTTGCACAAACATAATCCAAACCTAAAAGACTTTTGGGGCAAAGGAAGAGAAGATAAAAGATTTTTCACCTCTTTTACCGCATTATTAAGCATAACAATGCAACTAAGGTAACTGGAAAGCCGCTGCTGTGGCAAAGCTGGAGTGCAGGCTCTAGAAGGAAGATTATTACTTGGTTTACGGAATGCTCTTCCCGACAGTGAACCTCGCCTACACCGCGTAGTGCCGCACCGCGTCCCAAAGTGTGCAAAAACAGTGTGCAGGGGCAGGGCAGGAACCTTTGTCCTACTCCACTGCACAAATACATAGGAAGGCTTGTGATTGTGTAATAGCTTAAGGTTTGTCTGTCGTGACACGTGAGGAAGCCGCGTTAAGCCAGCCACCTTTTCCCGAGTGGTGGAGGTGAGGGTTCACTCGGATGTCACACTTTTGCCCTTTTATGTGTTGGGCTGTGCTACCTCTTGCTGGCCAGTGTTTAATGCCGGAGTTGGACCCCAGGTCTCTGGCCTGCCTTCTCCAGGTGTTGGGTGGTGACAGCTGTAATTTGCAATATTGGATTTGTCAGACTTTGCCCTTTTGTTTTAAAAAGCAGTAGCCATTTATTCACAAATGCACTCTGGGCATAAACTGTGCTGTCTTCACATAAAATACATTGCTCTGCATACAGTTACCTTTTCCTTTGCCCAGCTAATGCCATATATTTGTTTGAAAAATACAGCCTCAGTCCCACAGTAGCCTTGCCCTTCCCTTTATATTGGAAAGGATGCCTGCGTTACTCACCTACAGCAAAACCGAAATTACCACCACTGCATCCACCAGAACTGACTGTGAGTAGGGATGACAATAAGGGCTGAGATACTGTGTTCACCATAAATTAGCCCCTCTCTTCCCAAACTAATTTTCTGTACAGACAGGAGGAGAAACCTTCACCACCAACCCCCCCCCACCTTCCTGGGAGCAAGTCAAAACCAGGTGCTGTGCCATGGCTACGGCTCAGCGAAGGAAACCCCTTCTCCTGCGTCCAGCTTCTCCCACCAGTTAGCAGCTTTCCATGGAGACAACACAAATGTGGAACCATGTTTCCTCCAGCCGATGCGCAACAATTCCAGCTTCGCAAGGTCACGGCAGACATGAGCAGCCGCTTTCCTTACTAAAACCCTCTCAGGTGAGACCGAGAGCACTGAGCCAAGTGCAAGTGTTCAGAGCTGACCAGAAAGCCTTTTTCAGCAGAACATGCAAAAACAGCCACTCTATACTTTTATCACAGGTAAGCTTTTACACGGTGCTGCTAATACAAAGTGCGAGCTGTCTTGTATTACATGACACTAGCGTTACACTACAGCAAGGAGGAGACTTAAAAGCTGCCCTGGGTGTTACTTTTCTTTAAAAAGCAGGACCTACTGAGGAAGAGGAACAAGATATAACTGCACTTTACGGCTAATATTTCCTCTGCTTCATATAGATTTGTAAACAAAGTACAGAATAGCAGAGTTGTTCTAGGAGATTATAGAAATCTGCCAAAGTGACGGGGTTTTAGAGGAACTAGAGGAAAAAAGGAAACTAGCTTATTACACACACAAAACTGCAGTTTACATAACACCGCTTTCAGAGAGAGATGCCTGCCCTTGTGCTCGTTCGGACGCACACACATATGTAGTTATGGCTAGGAAATCTTCCCCTATCTTTCAAGGGCTACTCCAAACGTATTTCAACCAATAATCTGGTCAAAATAATGTAAACGATACTTTTTAATGTCTACAGAATAACCACAGACAGCATTAACAATGAGGTCAGAATGGAGGTCGTGGTTGTTTCTTACATGTCCATCTACAGACAGTACAAGATTGGAGTTTCACTTTTTATTTACGCCCCAGTGATCTTTGCACCCGTTTGAGCATTTAGAGTACATGACTGTAAGTCTTTAAACATGAGCATTTTTCTAAACAGTAACAGAAGTGTATTAGCTGCAAGAATAGCATAGCCATGTTGTAGTAGAGAAGCTGCCCTGATCCTCTGTTTGTTGACAATGCATAGAAGATTTAGAATTATGGAACAACTGTCCCTCCCTCCACCCCCCTTCCCCCAATAGTGTTAACAAAAGCTTAATTTTCCAGTTTTAAAGTGCAAATGATTCAGATACAACTGCTGCTGGAACAGGTCTGAACAGAAAATGAAGTCCTCTTATGAGATGTTTTCCAGAATATAAAAGATGAGCTCCATTATGACTGGCCCCTCGCTCAACTGACACGCCCCTCCATGAATCACTGGAACTAAGGCACTGTCCAGGTCATTCATGTACTGAGCGGGCAGGGGCTGGCCGTTACTCCCAGCTTGGTAACCAACCTAAAAAATACAAAGCAAAAGCAGGTTTTACAGAGAACAGGACACGAGGCAGTGGGCAGTAAGGGAGCCGCCACGGCCTCTGCTGGGGCAAGTCAGACGTGAGCAGGCACTAAAGCTGCTTTTCCACTTGTTTTTGTTCTCTGCATTCCCAGTGGCTGCCTAGACAGTAGTAGTCTCTTTTTTCTTCCATGCTCCTTTGTCGAACCAGATCATTCAGATCAGCAGGAACTGCACCTGCATTATCAGATTAAGTCACGCAGCATATAAAAGCTGGTTGATGCTGAGCGCATGTCCCCACCAAGGCAGGGCCAGCTGTCCTGCCAGGAGACCCCTGGCTCTGCTTGTAGCAGTTCCCGAGGAGCACTCTCAAGGGGACCTTCCATCTGCTTCCCTGCCTCGTACGCAGTGTGATCTTTTAAGAACAGCCACACTTGGCAAACCATGTTCTGTGCTCACCCAAGACTACATGTAACAGGCACTCATCTTTAACTTCTGGTGAAAAGGCCAATTTAGTCTCTTTGAGCACCTGCAACTCGCAGGTCTCTGACTACAGAGCTGGTGCTGCCAGCAGCAGATGGGGTCAAGCCTGGCGTTAATTCAGGTTCAGCACGAGCTCTCCAATTTTAGCAGATGGTCCCAAACACCAAAAACCACTGGACTAGTGTTTGGTCTCGGTATTTCTTTAACCAAGAGAATGGCTGAAGTGCTATATTTCCTGTTCGGGGAACAAACAAGGGAACCCCCCCAATTAAACCAAAACTATTCATGACTTACTTGATCTGAGTCAAGTGTCACACGCAGACCCAGCTTAGTCATTCCATCTTCCTTCAACAATTTGAGATGAGGACAGAGAGCTAAACAGAAAGCCTTTGCCACGTTTTCAGTCAGTCTGCTGTGATCAGCTGGGTCACTCAGACCGTTATGTTGCTCATCGTTTTCCAGGAAAAACACCTGAAGGAAAGAGTTAACACAGGACATGAGGACCTAGAAAATAAGATTACTAAGATGCCATTTAAACTTTTTACTTAAAGAAGAGCTGCTTAGGGAAGACAAGCAAAAGACCCCAAAGACAAAGCCACCTTAGGGTGGAAAAAAATAAAACACTTCAAAGGAAAGATTTAAATAGTTGTGTTCTCAAAAATCTTTTGGTTCTGGTCAAAAGCCTCGTTATGGAAATTCACCATGTACTGCACATAGTTTTTAATAAAAACCTGCTTTTGAACAGATGTTAACTGCAGAAAATTCAAATTTTCAGGCTGGGATGACTTCTACTGAACATTTGTACTGTTGCTGTCACTGAACTTATCTCTGTTGAGCACAGCTGACCTGGGAAAATGGATGCTAAGGCAGCAAGCTGCAGAGTGAGCAACTTTGTTCCTCCTGGGCAGGTTAAGTGAAACACTTGAAGAAATTGTTTAACATTAGCATTTGAGTGCTGGCAGAGCCACAGGTGACATCAGCTGTGCCAGCACTTCCTGCAAGTGACCTCTGCCGCAGCACTTTCCTTTTAACCTGCAACATTTTAGAGCCAGTGGCTCAAAAATAACATGAAAAAATAATTATTGACATTTGTCTTCATTTAAGAAGGTAGTTTTTAACACAAATGCAGATTAATTCAGCAGTTACCCTGGCTAACATAGTCTGGTACCCCTCATGTTCAACAACCGAATACAAGAAGAGGGGGCCGAGCAGGCCCTAGAGGCTGGCTGTGCAAGCAGGCCGAGGTGCACATCAGCGTTAAGGTATTTTATTCTGCATGATGCCGTGCTGAATCTTTCCTTGCAGGTAGGAAAGGTAACACTGGTCTCTTCTGAAAAATTTGCTGCTTTAATTTTGGTGAGAAGAGTAGGTGGCAGCTGCAATCCCCAAATGCCAAGTGTTGGTGTACACCAGCTCAGTTTGACTGACTCACCTCTGTCCACCGGATGACCTTTCCGTTTGCCTTGTACTCTGAGCCATGAAATATCTTCACGCTTGTTATAGACTCCATTGATTTGCCATCAATAGGGCTTACCACGCTGTAAGAGGGATGGAAAGGGGTAAGAACTGACTTAGGAAAAGACATGACAGCTCTCTCCAAGGGAGACCCTCGCAAAAGAGAAGTGCAGCTCCCGCCCTGGCACCTGCCCTGGCCAACACGCCCAAACCAGGCGCAGGAAGGACGTTCCTGCAGGTTTTCGACAAAGCTTTGCACCAGAGCTGAGATCTCAAAGTGGTAACACAGCACTGAGGCCTTACATACAGATTTGAGGGCTTTATTCATTTGTACCCACAGTGTAGGCCAGCAGCACCTGAAACACTGTTTACACAGCCTGGCATTTAAGCACAGAAGCAAAGACTCGAGAGCCTGAAATTACAGAAATACCCTTCTCCCTAAATGCTGAGTCTTTAAACACTGTGCCAGTCACAAGAGCACTTTATTGCCATAAATATTTCAGCTGCCATACGCACCTTTCTTTTCGCTTAACTACCAAGAGTCCCAATATACTGTTGATGTTCAGCAGTTTTATTTCCAGCGCTACTTAATGCAAACTAAGCAGCAAGAGAGCGAAGTGACCACACTGTGCAAGGTTCAGCACTTGGCGTTGGAGACAGATCAGTGGTTTCCAATAACTGGATGTTAGCAATGGCAAAAAATCCATAGCATTGACAACTTTCTAAATTGATGCTCCAAAGCTCTCGTATCTCACTTCCATTTACACTTAATTGCCTCTTATCACTCAGAATAGAGGCACAAACTTCTAATGCCTATTGAAGACTCATGCACCTTATTAAGATCAATTAAAATCTTTAACAAATACAGTCAAGGGTCACCATTCAATGGCAAGCGATCCCTCTACTTACCCTTTACTAAAGTTTTTATCATCTTCTACCCACTGAATATGAACATGTTCCTGAGGATCTTCTGCATCTACTTTGCCACAAGTGATGGTGAAGTCTTTCATCTCCCTCAAGGCCTGCCTCAAGGAGTCCATGTTCTCAGCAGTTATCTGGACCATTACTCCATCTAGGAAACAAAGAAATCCTCATAAACCAAGACAGGCCACACTGAACTGAGCCTATACATTAAATAAGAAAATAAACATTCTTCTTCTTTTGCAACAAAAAAGTTAAAGATCTATTTTAAGAATCATAGGCAGCAACACTATGTAAGACCATTTCTGAGCTCTCACATTCCTAGAGCGCAGCACTGATGAGTGCTGAGTAGGGAAACACAAGAATGATTTAAAGTCCATCTACCAGGTAAAGTTGCCTCTAGCAACGGGCGCACTAGCTTGCCACAAACCTTGCCACCTCCCCGTGTGACGCCTCCTCCATTCCACTATCACCTCTGCTGGCACGGGAAGCAGCCACACCGGCGGCAGCGGAGCTTCTGAGAAGTCAGCGTGTGCCTGACAGCGGTGAAATACAGAATTTGGGTTGGATCAGTCTCAATTACTGCTGAAATAACCTAGGAATGATCCACTTCGCCAGTGCACAGACTCCTTGCCTGAATCCACCTGTACCTCTCTCTTGCACTAAAGCACCACTTTAGACACAGAAAACGGTAGGATGGCCTACAGACACTGACTGATAATAACCGCAATAACCGCTTTCGACTCGGTGTACACAGTCGACATTTATTTGTGCGATATGACAACTGCTAAAAGGAGAACAAACCAAAGCAGAGAGGTACCAGCTCAACAATCTCGACATTTCATGTTCTCATCTGCCCACCTACAAGCATCTAATGGTCTATGCATTGGCTGTTTTTATACGATTCTTTTCCTAATTATTGTAGTTGAGGTGGCTGTAAAATTCAGGCCCTCTACTTTCCTGACATTCCCGGTTAAATGGGCGGCTCTTTGTAAGTCTATTTTTAACAGTGGAAGTACACTACAAAGAGGCATAGCCTCTGTATTTTTTATATTAAGTTAAGAGAAACAGAGGAGCTGATGGCACATTTTTCATGTATCTTCTGCTTGTAGTAACATTTAATTTCTAATCTAAATATTAACTGAAATATTTAAAATTGTTCCAATCTTTTTATATATGCAGAACTATTTGGGAACAGAGGATGTTCAGCAAGGCTTCCTCTCGTGGTTGGTGGATTACACGTTCCATATTTCTTAGGCTAAAAATTTTCTCATTCAGCCCAAACAAGTAAACTGGTCACAGGCTCACATGCCAGGTATTTCATGTCTTATTCTCATTTTCTCGTGTCCCTGTTCTACAGCATCTAGACAAGTTCCTCCTCATTAAAGGAAACAGGTTTGGGGTGGTTTTTTTGCTAAAAAAGCAGACTAAAGCTGAAGCAGCAGCATGATTCAAATGCCCAAGATGAAACAGCAGAGCTGTGTGAAGAGTGAAGCAACAGATTTTAAGCAAGCAGTTCAGTTCTTACCTTCTACTATACTGGATTTGGCAAGGTAGCCTGAAGAGGATTTTAAAGCTCCGCTGAACACAAAGAAGCTGGCACCAGTCACTGCAACAACAACAACAACAACAACAGGAGTGATTTAGTGAGGCTTTCATCAAAACAATGCCTTGCACAAGACAAGGGTATTGCAACTCTATCATCCAGAAAGGTGATTAATTTAGATCAGGACAAATGCTGCTCAGAATTACGGTGACTTTAATGCACATCACAGGCTTGGGTATCAAAGGACAAATCACAGTTATCTCTAAACTGGACAACAGTTTTTGTCAACCTTAATGGACACTCGTACTTGACATCACTCTCCCTCTTCCCATACCCACCTCAGAGTTTCAGGACTACTAGTTTAGGATAACCAAGTACATAATTAACTTCTAAATGCTCCCACACAGCTGGCAAAAACTGTAAGCGAGCTGTTTATGGATCACACTGTAACACCAACCTACTGGCCAGGCCACAGCTCAAAGCCACCTGATTGGAAGTTCTCGTAAATAACCACTAATCATCATTAAATTCCTCCTGGAAATCCCTCTTCTTGTCTCACATGTAAAATGAAGTTAGGATCGCAACTCTGGATTAGGATCGCAACTCTGGACTTCAGAAGGGCCAACTTTGGCCTCTTCAAGCAATTGCTGGGGGAAACCCCTTGGGACAGGGAGCTGAAAGGTAAAGGGGCCCAAGAGAGTTGGTTGGCATTCAAAGACCACTTCTTCGAGGCTCAGGATCAGTGCATCCCATCAGGTAGGAAATCAAGAAAGAGATCCAGGAGACCTGCTTGGTTAACCAGGGATCTGCTGGGCAGACTCAGGTGGAAGGGGAGGGTGTATAAATTGTGGAAGGAAGGGCTGGCCCCTTGGGTGGAATACAGGACAGCTGTCAGGGAGTGCAGGGAGGCAATCAGAAAAGCTAAGGCCTCCTTGGAATTAAAACTTGCAAGGGAGGTCAAGGACAACAGAAAGGGCTTCTTCAAATACATTGCTGACAAAACTAACACTAGAGGCAATGTAGGCCCCCTGTCGAATGAGGTGGGTGCCCTGGAGACAGAGGACAGAAAGAAGGCAGAGTTGCTGAATGCCTTCTTTGCCTCTGTCTACACTGTTGGAGACCGTCCTCAGGAGCCTCAGTCCCCTGAGGCCCCAGAGGAAGTCAGGATAAAGGAGGAGTCTGCCCTGATTGATGAGGAGTGGGTTAAGGATCAATTTGAACACTTAAACATCCATAAATCCATGGGCCCTGATGGGATGCACCCATGGGTGCTGAGGGAGCTGGCGGGAGTCATTGCTAGGCCACTCTCCATCATCTTTGGCAAGTCATGGGCAACAGGTGAAGTGCCTGAAGACTGGAGGAAAGCGAATGTCACTCCAGTCTATACGGAGGGCAGGAAAGATGACCCGGGTAACTACAGACCGGTCAGCCTCACCTCCATCCCTGGAAAGGTGATGGAACATCTTATCCTTGGTGCTATCTCTAAGCATATCAAGGATAAGAAGGTCATGAGGAGCAGTCAGCATGGCTTCGCCAAGGGGAAGTCATGTCTGACCAACCTGATAGCCTTTTACAAAGACATAACCAGGTGGATGGATGGTGGCCGTGCAGTGGATGTGGTCTATCTGGATATCAGCAAGGCCTTTGACACCGACTCCCACAGCATCCTCATGGGTAAACTGAGGAAGTGTGGTCTGGATGACCAAGTAGTGAGGTGGGTCACTAACTGGTTGAAGGGAAGAAGCCAAAGAGTTGTGGTCAATGGGGCAGAGTCTGGCTGGATGCCTGTGTCTAGTGGGGTCCCTCAGGGGTCAGTGCTCATGACGGTGCTGTTTAATATATTTATCAAAGACCTGGACGAGGGATTAGAGAATGTTGTCAGCAAGTTTGCTGATGATACAAAATTGGGAGGAGTGGCTGACACACCAGAAGGCTGTGCAGCCATTCAGAGAGACCTGGACAGGCTGGAGGGGTGGGCGGGGAGAAATCTTATGAAGTTCAACACAGGCAAGTGTAGAGTTTTGCACCTGGGAAAGAATAACCCCATGTGCCAATATAGGTTGGGGACTGCCCTGCTGGAGAGCAGCGCAGGGGAAAGGGACCTGGGGGTTCTGGTGGACAGCAGGATGACCATGAGCCAGCAATGTGCCCTCGTGGCCAAGAAGGCCAATGGCATCCTGGGGTGTATTAGAAGGGGAGTAGCAAGTAGGTCAAGAGAGGTCCTCCTGCCTCTCTACTCTGCCCTGGTGAGGCCGCATCTGGAATATTGTGTCCAGTTCTGGGCCCCTCAGCTCAAGAAGGACAGGGAGCTGCTTGAGAGAGTCCAGCGTAGAGCCACAAAGATGGTGAAGGGAGTGGAGCATCTCCCTTAGGAGGAAAGGTTGAAGGAGCTGGGTCTCTTTAGCTTGGAGAAGAGGAGGCTGAGGGGTGACCTCATTAATGTTTATAAATATGTCAAGGGGGAGTGTCAGGAGGACGGAGCCAGGCTCTTTTCAGCAGCGTCCACTGACAGGACAAGGGGCAATGGGTCGAAGCTGGAACAGAGGAGGTTCATATGAGGAAAACCTTTTTCACTGTGAGGGTGACAGAGCACTGGAACAGGCTGCCCAGGGAGGTTGTGGAGTCTCCTTTGGAGACATTCAAAGCCCGCCTGGACGCGTTCCTGTGCGCTCTGCTGTAGGTGATCCTGCTCTGGCAGGGGTATTGGACTAGATGATCTTTGAGGTCCCTTCCAACCTCTAACATACTGTGATTCTGTGAAGTCAGATAAGCCTGTGAGTCCTGAGTGACATCCCATGCCAGTCACTGGAGTGGCTGGGGATACTTGTAAAACATAAAAGTCAGCCTCTGTCTTGCTCGTTCTCATTTGGAGATGGTATAAATGCTTTTGCCAGAAATCTTCCAAAACCCACAACGTTTAAATTCTCAAAGTGCTGCTGCTGCAGCCCTTCAGTCTACTCTAAACAAAAATAAAGCCTGCAAAGTATATGGTCTAACCGAGTTGAACATGAGGAGTTTCTTGAAGACGGATTATTAAAATGTTCGTTATTCCTATTTACCTTTCTCTCATACTGAATCTAATCTTCCTCCTTTCACATTGCATAGGTCAAGCACAGGCAGCCACAACCTCACCCGTAGTCTCCAAAAACACCGAAGACAGCTCTCATTGTTAATGCAGAGATGGTGCCTAAGCCAGTTACAGCACTTGGAGCACCACAAGTCCCAAGCTGTCTTGTGCAAGAAGTGTTACCGCATTTATAAGGGAGCGAGCTGTCGCGTGCTTCAGGTGTGCTCGACCCATGAAGTTGCTAGAACACCTCTCAGACAAAATCAGAACAGCACCGTTGGCCTGGAGAAGCATGACGTGCACTGTACACAGGACGCAAACCACACGGTGTGTCCCCCGATATCAGAGCTCATGGATTCTGCAAGGGGGAATAAACCACCAAGGGGGTAAAGGGCAGAGAGCGCAACGTGTGACTGTTCCTTGTGTTGCACGTCTAACTCACAAAGCTGCCCATTCAGTAACGCCAGCTGTCAGAATTGGCTTCTCTAAACATCTAACAGAAACCCAGTTAAACGCGGACAAACCCAGTTCCGACTGATTCAAAGCCACGCGCTGGAACGGTAACGCAAACCGCAAAGAAGTCACGCAGAGCGCCGGGAGGGCCCGGCCTCCTCGGGAACCCCCGTTCTCACCCTTCCTCGGCTGGTTGTGGATGCTGATGGCCTGCGTCTGGTAATTCCCGTCATCGTTCTGAACACACACCAGATGCGAGTCTGCCTTCTCATTGAAGCATGCTCCCCCGGCTAGAACGTGCTCGTTGGATTTGTTCATGGCTTTCATCATCTGCAAACAAAAAGGTTTAGCACTTCTATCCTGTTCATCAAGCACTACCATAAAGAGGTGATTCTTGGAACAGCTGACCTGGACAGAGCAAGCTTCTCAACAGTACTCATGTTCTCGTGTCAGATTTTAACACTCAGAACCATAAACTGCTTTTGAAAAAAGGGTCCGGGTCTTACACAGCCTAGATGCTTTAAAGTGCCACCTTTTAGGTAAATTAAGATAAATGGTGGAAAGGATAGCTGAGCTATACAGGTTGCAAAAGCTATGATCTCTAGCTGTTTTTTTTTTTAAAAAAAAAAAAATATTAGGAGGAAATATCTGGCTTTTTTACACAAGTACAGTTGCTTATGAAACAAATCATAAATGCTGCCTCCACAGCTTCATTTTATCATCTAATGCACACCTAGTTACATGCCTTGACAAAATATTCTTTAAATTATACAGCTTTTTTTCCTTTTCTCCTCTCTTCCTCTTCATGAAGGCTCAGACTATGAGATTTTTGATCCAAAAGGAAACTGAGGGAGTCATCTGTCTCAGGAATTCGTTTCAAAACCAAAAATTGTATGCTTGCTTAAAAGAGATTAAAAAAAAAGGCAAATTAAATTACACCCATTCCCCCCAGTGAAAGCCCTGATGAGAAAGAAAACACTGAATTATCTGACATCTCTTCAGAGCACTCATACCCACATCTTCTGCTTCCTGTAGGTGATAAGCACACACACCACACACAACAGCTTTGTCTCTCTCAGTCTAACATAAAACCTTAATTATAGTGTCAGGAACATTAGCTGATGCTCACTGTTTACAAATGTGCACAGGTGCAATGTTTGGGGAGGAAACTTAATTAGGATTTTGCATCAGACAACAGTGTATTTCATTATCTAGTTCATCACGTCATGCTCCAGAATCAAGATTTTAGCTCAACAGCAGTGTCTTTATGGAGCCCAGTAGCTGCCTTTAGCAGCAACTGGACATGGCAACTGTGTTTGGTAACAAAGCAAGGGATTAAAACAAGGAATTGCTTTTGTTGAGGGACTAACCAGGCAACTAAGAATTGCTGTAAGTTGTAGAAAATTTAAATAATTTAGAACATAAAAATATGTATTCAATAGGAAAAAATATTTTAATGCTTCTTAATTACAGTCTGAATTCTCCATATTTAATCCGTGCATGAGATTTAAAGTGAGTTTTTCACTTTCTAGATAGTCTGAGTGATGCTCTTTCCTAACTAAATACTGCTTTACATGGGGAAAAAAGTAAAGGTCTTGTGGTTTAGTTCATCTTAATTCAGACGAAAAATTTCCTGTGATTTAGCCTTTCAACTGGATTGCAAGCAGCACTGTTAAATAAATAACAGTCTAGCAATTTAAAAAGTGGAAGCCTTGCATCATGCTGAAAAGAGAACTCAAGTAGAGGCTGAGATTGGGCCAAGCTGCAAACAGGCGTTTGCTGGTGGCCCCGCTCAGGGTGACGTCTAACTCGGGACCAAAGCTGACACGCCGGCAAGTGCCAGGCACAGCGAACACTTCCTGAAGAGCATCTGCTGTGCCAATCCCTATTTAATTCACGAAAACTTTCCTGACCTTTTCCATTTTCTCACAACTGCATCAAGAATTAATACACCTTTTAATGGATCCTTTGTCATCTTGATTCATCAGTTTCATCTTTCTCAAACTTCCAGGAAGAACGCTTTTTCCTTCTTTTCGATTTATTTCTTTATTCTCACTTATTTTACTCAAATACTTCTTGTAGGAAAATTCTCCTGAGATAAAGCCGTATTCTGCTCTGCTATTACAAGCACTTTTACAAATACCATTTTCCCCAGGAGCTTTGCTCTCACCCCAACTGCTGATTGGTTTCAAAATACCAAGTTATCCCCCTCCTCTTCAGAGAGAATATGAAATCAACCACCTGCTCCACTGCTCTCTTTCATGATTGTTTAAATACCTTCTCTCTCAGCTTTCTTAACAGCACTGAATCTTAAAGATGCGGACTGATTTTCTCAAGCCAGAAACCAAGTATAAAGTTTAGATGTTGAGAGAAGTTTTACATGAAATAAACAGCAACCCACCAAATACTAATAAATGCTTCCAGTATTGCGCACACAACAGGGATCAGAAAAGCTAACGCAGTCTTTCCTCCTGCTTTATCTCAAGTGTAAGGTTTGTCAAATCATTACCTCAAATCAAACCAGTATCACACTTTATATGTAAACAGTTAAAAAAACTGAAGAAACAGAGTTTAAGAGTTTAATTAAAAATAAATTGAATTGCATTCTTTCTGTGGAGCCGCCCGCCCGCCCCTTCAGAAGATGTGCGCATCATGCATTTATCGTTTGCTTTTGAGGGAGTTTTGCCTAGCAGTAGTGAATAAGACAAAATTGCTTCAGATCCCAGGCCCTCCAACCACAAAAGAAACTGCACAGAAATGTATTTATTAGTGTTACCTCATTGTATCTGTTGCTAGGAATTTTGATGCTGGTTTTCCTGACTTCCATATCAACCACTAAACCTTGGACCACAGGCAGTGTGTACTGGTAATTTCTGAAGTCCTGGTAATTAAAACAAGTTTTTAAAAGTCAGGTATAGTGATCATCATTAACACTGTAGGTTTCGCAACTACCCTAGTGACTACGAGTAGGCCCATTAAAATAATTGCAATCAGTGACCGGAAGGCAGAGGGGAGTGGCGACATCATCACAGCTTGTAACCTACATAACCGAAGTACATGAATGAAAAAACATCATCATGATTGTTAGTCATTTCACTTATTTTCTTATATAAAAATTAATATTCTCCAGCCTTGAATGTCATCACTGTATGTACAGAAATTTGCTCTCTGCCTTCTGTTACATTACTGGATAGAGTTATTAAGTTTTTCCAGCAGTGAGATCATGCATCAAAGAGAATTTTCTGTATCGAAAATATTAGCAGAGTAGGAAAGTTAATAACTTTGCTTCAGCTGCAGTACACTTAAGAGAGCTGTGACTGCACACTGGGATGCCCTAGCACTTCTGAGCAGGGAATGTGAGCAACCAATGCACTTGTTTCAAGATCCAAGCATTCTCAGGGGCCCAGGTTTTAGATGTTGGTTGGTTGCCCAGGTTTGGGGTACCTTGTTACAATTCACCATGTTGCTGAAAGCTAACATCCGAAATCGGTAAAGCAGGTAAATTCACCCAAATGCCCACTAGAGTTCCTCTTGACATCTTCTAATCCTTCCAGCTACTAGATGCAAGAGGAGTGCAGATGTCCCCACACCGATGCATTTACACCGACGGAACCTGCAAACTTGGTCTCGGCACTTACTGCAAGAAGGTTCATAATCGTGTGTCCAGTCTCTCCAAACAAAGGCTTGCGAAATCTGACACTAAAGAGCGGGCAGGGGTAAACTACGACAAAATAAAACAGAAAATGTCAGACTGAAATTTACATACTGAGATTCTGCCAAACCACACTCAAATACAATCTCTTCGGTTGAACATGGTAAGCAGCAGCAAAAGAAGAGACTGGAAAGAAGATCAGAGTTCAAAAATCGGAAGGGAAGAAGGGTTTAACATTATAACGCACCTTACACGTGTGGGCTCTTTGGGCTCTTTGCCCATCACATTAGAAACAGTAAGAAGAATTATGTGGAATGCTTACAAGTACCACCCTGCAAGACTGAACCTAGCAAGCCAGACACGATTGCAAAGATGACCTTTCTAAATGCTTTTCTCAGGCTACTTCTTGGAAATGGCTTCTTCCTTTTTCACGACCAACCTGCTGCTCTCCACTATATCACAACAGCCTTTAGCTTCTGTGTCTGACATGCACGACATTAAACTGCTCATACAGATTATTTTCTTTTTTGTTTCCATAAGAACATGGCAAATTCTCTACAGGATTATGTCAAAAACAATTAAGAGGACATTTACGGTATGTCAGCAATGCAAATTATCTGCATTCCTTGGCTGACTCAGCCATACTTGTACAACATCTATGATGCCATTCAAAGCGCAGTGTATGGATCTGGCTGCATGACATTATGTTGCAGCAGAAGCCACAGCAGCGCTTGAAACATGACTCATGCGGTAACATGTAAAGCCAAGGTTTTCTAAATGTATGTTTGAAGGAAGGTTCCTAAACTATCCTCAGGCAAACACTCAGCTCGATTTCCCAAAACGCCGCACATCTTGGCGGTTCTCCGTGTAATCAGAAGGGGCTGCAAAATTCTCAGCAGGTTTGAAGAACATCATCAGGATTTCCTGACAGAAACAAACTCCAGCTTCTGCACACTGATGCAGTATCTGGAGATCTCCCAAACGCACCACAGAGCTCACCAACTCCTGCACAGTGCCCTGAGGCACCGAGAAGTGCTGGGTTTCCCGTGCCTGCACCCCAGCTGCGTGTGGCAGCTCACCTACGTCCCAGATGCACTGAATTCTCTGGGCCTGAGCTGATGGGTTGATGTGCAGATGCTCAGCAGATGTTTTCTGCACATCTAGCAACCCGGGGTGACTCCTGCATCTGATCTGCTGCACAACCAGCAGTACTGGACAAATGGTCGAAATCTGCCAATTCCACCAGAAAAAAAGAGGTATCCAAGGAAACCTGGGACACAAATGCAGCCCCTTCTGAGAGGGGATTAAGGAAATGACCTGCAGTCATAACTATCATAACACAAGTGAACATGTCTGAATCCAAAGGACAGCTGCAGAAATGATTCGGAGCCCAACATCCCAACACACTCAGAGCAGAGAGTTCTTTTTGTCAATATCAAAACATTTGTTTCTGTGCTCAAAAACAGAAGTCACAGCCACAACATGAGCATTTTTGTCGTTCTAAATGTTGATGGGAATAAATGCACCACTTAAAAACCTCACAGATACAAACACACACCTTTAACACTAATGTTTTTTTGGACAAGTTTAGCCCACAGTCCTCATCCTCCAAAGGCAAATTTTGAAGATTTTCTTTTTCCTCTCCAGTAACAGACATATATAGCCCCGAAAAAGTTGTGAAAAAATTAACAGCAGACTGTTTTCGTACTAACTCAGATTTATGAGATGTGCCAATGAAAACCAGACACCAAATTTTTGGTCCATCATAGTAGACAGACTTCAAATAATCTCCTTGCTCCGGTGATGGCAAATGTCTTTTGAAAAAGATTTTATTTTAACATTACGCTAATTTCATGCTAACTGCTAAGACTTTGTTCAGCTGAAACACTCTCTCCAGTGACTCTCTTTTGGGTCACTAAGTGAACTACAAGCAGTTGCTCAGAACTAGATTTGTCTCCACAAAAATCTCCCTGATCAACCAGTACAGTCATAAAAAGGTCACATGACAACGTCAGTACTGCTGTGCTGTTAGCTGGTTGCAACGGGAGCATGAAACATCATTTTTACTTGCCCGTTTAATGTTGTGTGGCTTTGACAGGTAACTATTTAGAGCTGAGTGTGCGTGCTCTAAACCGGAATATATTCTCCTGCACAAACGTTTGCAGCTAAAAGAACGCATGTTACTTACGTCTGTATTCAGCTCCAAGTCTCAACATTAGCCGAATGGGGAACACCTTAGCCCAGGGGGTCTCCCATTTCTGAATGAGGATGCCAAACAAGTACGGTGGGGTTGGAAGCACCAGGTCTTGCAGGGACTGATACGTAGCTGCAACGTACAAGAACCCTCCATGTTCTTTGCTTCCAAGGAAGCTCTGGCTGAAGAAGGAGTGTCCCAGGTTGCCAACAACATTACCTACGAACAAAGATGCTCATTACTTCACTAGGTTGAGAGCCATATAAAAAATTTAAAGAGTTTTCATCTTTGGTGATAGGTATACTCAGCAGCTATCCCTGGCAGAAGTCAGTTTTGTAGGAACACACACACATCCCTTCATTTCTGCACCCGAGTGACCGAGCCGTGCCCGCAACCGCTACCGGAGCAGTACGTGCAGCCACAGACCAACCACCTCTGCTGGGGGAGCAGGGAGGGAGACTGGCCTCGACCATCTCTGTCATCTGCCAGTTTCATGGAGGCCTGCCTGTTTCAAGTAGTCGAGGCAGTGTAACAGAAGGGCTGATGTATCCTGGGCGTAGCCAGAGAAGAGCCCAGGCCAGAGTCAACTCTTACCAAAGTGATACCTGCAGCCTCTTCCTGGCACTCCCAAAGCACCCCAAGAAAGCCTGTTTTCAGTGTCCTCCACACAGCCGAGGGTTTCCAAAGCAGAAGTTGCTGCTGACTGAACTAAACTTTTAGATCCAGCTGCGATTAAAGGAGACATGTGCACCTGGTCAAACTGTTAATGCCCACTGGCTGTCGTTCCATTTAAGCAAACCACTGGGGTGCCTCCTCAGACACATATTGAAAATCTGGGTCATTTTAAGAATTACACAAAAGAGTGTTTATTTAATTAGTATACTTAATGTAAAATGCAACTGAGAGAGACACAGGGGAGAAACATCGCTAATTCTTACTCACATTTTTATTCTTTGATGCTCTTAATTTCCAAAAATGTTTACACTGCAATGGCTGAATGAATCCGAATGTTGATTAGATTATAATAGCATCCAACACAGCATTTAACATCGAAGCAAAGAACCATGGTGTGATTCCTTTTATCAAATGACAACAACAGCATGCAAATAATGTACAGAACAGCTTATCACAATTCTCCATAGGAAGATGTGAATATTAATAGTGCTGATTTGCTCTCAAAGAAAAAGACAAGTAATTTCAGAGAGCGCAGTGTGGTTGATCACACCACTCATGAGGAATTGTATGGGTTTGAGGTACTCAGGCAGACCTCCTGGGCTTCTGCAGTAATTCCAGGCTTTCCCTCCTGCAGACAGAGAGACTGCTAAGTAGGAGTTTCTGCTCTTTCTCTACCCCCTCATAATGGAACGCTCGTATTTGAACTCAAGGCAGCGATGTGCATGTCTGTGACACGCACATCAGCCAAACAGTAACTGGAGGGTTTCTCCCTTTCACATACAAACACCCCCCCTCCAGGTGTTAAATAAGTAAAAACACAAGTCACAGAAATGCAACTTCGATATCCTCAGTAATGCAAGTCTGATCTTCAAGTGAAGCTTTCTCTGTTTCTATACTGCAAAATTGCCTAAAAATCACACACAAACATTTACAAATGCAAGAAAAATAAACATAGCAGGTAGAGTTTGGGCCAGCCAAGGATAGGTTAACCAATGAGTCCTTTCAAGTTTGTCTTACAACAAACCCCTACGAATGTCCCAGGTCATCGCAACTCTCTATGAAGCCAACATCAGCATGAGAATAATACAGCCAGTCCTGCCCTCCCTCTGGAGATGTGGCCATGCTACTTTGTATTTCTCCAGACCACGTTGGCACCATCACTACCAAGCACTGTGTCCTTAACACCATCTTGAAACCTCCAGCTTTAAATACAGCTACTGGCAGATCTGCAAACGAAAGGCTCCTTTTATACTCCAACTAACAAATAAGTTCAGGGGTTTCCTTGCTATTGAAATTTGGGGGCACCCTAGTGGATTTTTTTCCCCCTGCACTCACAAGGTGCTGCATAAACCAAGTTGTTGAGTTCTCTGTTAAAAGGTGACAGGCTTCGGCAGCCCATGGTAGGGTGCGGCTCATTCGCAGATTACCGCTGCCCTGCCAAGATGATTTGTGATTTTACAGATACACACAAACCAGAGCTGACACCATCAACCCAGATCAAATTCCAGAACTCTTGTAGTGGCTACAATTTCTGTAATGCTCAGCTGAGCATACTTGATGAAAAGTAGCTACTGGTCAAACTGAAGGACTAACATGATTAATAGAGCCGTATCAAATGTTGTCAGCTGCTCAAAATCATTGATCCTGCCCATGTGCAAATGCATTTCTCTGTCAGCCTGTGCCATGACACTATTGCTTGCACAATGAATACACTGCTAATGCACCAACTCAGGCATCTTGCTAGTGAACATAACCAATGCATCAATTGGTGTTTATGGGAAAGATTTTCTCTTATCTAAAATAGCTGCTGGCACCTTTCTATCTCAACTCCACTCGTTTGCTTTTGCAGTTCCCACCTACTCTCACTGAGCTCCTCTTCGTCATTTATACTTCCTTTTTCCCTTCCCATCTGTTCTTATCCAAATAGAAGCTACAGGCCTGATATTAAAATTACTTGGTGAGCTTCTTGGTTCCAACAACATGACCATAATAATCCTTTCTAAACTTAAAATGTATAAAGTGTTTGAACTGCTAAACTGAATTGAAATCTGCACCCTTTTCTGAAGTATTTTCTGTGTGAAAGAGGCCAGGCAAGGCGAAGCTGTACGACACCGTGCAGTTCTGAGCCGTGCAGTACTGCCCACTGGGATGACAAAGCAATCAGACATTTCCACGTATGACTGAAGCCAAGCGCTGCAGCAGAAGGGGACGGCTACTTAGTTTTTCCGTTTCAGGAGATGGAGCTTCAAGGCTCACTCTCTCAGGATGCCTTAAGAAGAATTTTTTTTCAGCCAACAGAAACATGAAAAAAACCCCACAACCCACCTCAGGGTGGAATCTGCAACTCAGCTGTTCAGCACTTTGCTACTGTAAGCCACAGGGTTATAAATTACTTGTTTTTACACAAGCAGCTTGCAGGATGTGAGCTCCAATAGGTTACCGCTATTAGGAGGGCAAACTATGAGGAATTAGGTAGTTGTGCTTTTGTAAGAGCACACCAAGAGCCTCCTATGTGGAGAGCAAGGGGAGAACCAAGCAAGTGTTTTTCTGCGCACCTCTCTAGCGTCCTTTTCAATCAGCAAACCTAAGCTGAAATAGATCTTTGGGCTACGGCCTTGTCCCACAAACATTTCAGCACTGACCAGGGGGGACTGTCAGCCTTTCGTGCCATTGTACGTAGTTCCAAATCAAGGCCCCACTGATAAGTTACTGTTACCAACTTAATAGGGTCAAACCCAACTCACTGAACTGTTAAGACATTTTAAGCACAGAACTGTCTTTGAGAAGCTGGCAGAGAAAGGGTAGCTGTCAGAAAAACCTTCAGAAAAGCTATCCTTGTCAAAAGCACGTAGTTTAATTTACACAATTCAAAATATCACAACTTCCTTTCTAAAGAGGTAATCTCAAAGGTGCTTTTCCGTGCATTAAGTTCCAGCACCTGACATCAGAGAGTTGACATTATTTAGGAAGTGCTGTAAGTGTGGGTGATGCATCTAATTTTGCCCAGGGGAGTGGTTGAGTCACCATTCCTGGAGGTGTTCAAAAACCACGTAGACGTGGTGCTTCGGGACATGGCTTAGTGGTCATGGTGGAGTTGGGTTGATGGTTGGACTTGATGACCTTAGAGGTCTTTTCCAACCTTAATGACTCTGATTCCATGAAGCAGCTCTGTAGGAGGTCAGTACTTATTCTCATTTATGTTGGGTTAACCTTGACTTTAAATCCTAAACAGCTCTATAAACACCTATAAAAAAATATGTTTTTATCCACTGGTGTGACTTTCTCGTCATGATCCATGCTGTTTTGAATCATTCACGTAAGTATTTTTCTCTGACGAACAATATATGTGGCATATCAATTTGGAAATCCCTTCTGGATTGAAATAAGATAGTTTATAGCAGGAAAGGTAAATAAATAAATAAACATATTCCTGCATTTGCTTATTGCGCTCAATTCATGGTGAAGCCAGTTAGGTGCTTTTACCAAAAATAGTGAGGTTAAATTCCTAATGTATGCTTCACATTTTTTGGTTACTCCCAGGTCAAAAAACTGATACTAGCACCCAGTCCCAGAGAAGGCACACAAACGTGGCTTGGGGACGTGAGCTGCATCCGTCTGGCCTCACTCCACTGTCATCAGTAACAACCAAGTACCACACCTCATGCTATATCCTGAAAACACAAGCAACCCAGTCCCGCAGCAAGAGAGGCAAAGCAGTATCCACCTGTGAACATCTTGCCAGACATGTATTTTAAGAGGAAATGAGCACAAACTTTGCAAAAGCAATACACACTCAGTCACGGCCACACCAAGAGTCACAAAAGAGACATGACTGTGAATGTCAATTGATGGCACAACACATCTGTAATGGATGCCAATACTGACTGAGAAAAAAACGCATGAACCTCAGCATTCAAAGTTCTGACCATACTCAGCATCTTCTTATTGAAACACACCAGCAAGTAATTTGGAAATAACTTATTCATATTGGCAAGGGACATAATGCTTCCCTTGCCATCACTGTGAGCAGCAGTTACCAGCATCCAAAACTTCCTCAGACTAGTCTGTGGCAGTTTTCCAAACAATCACTCGCACACCTTGTATAATGCTTGATTTTTTTATCTATCTTCCAGCACGTTACAGCTGCAGGGGTGTATTATTCACTCAGTTAACCTGTTCTCTGTTCAGAACATCTAAATGGGCTTCTTTTATAGATCTGTTCTGTATTAGCTACCACCTTATTCAATTAAAACCAGGTTCAGTAAAAAAATACACAAAACTGTGACTGGGACAAATCCACCCTCACTCAGAATATCCCCAGACCCAGGGCAATCACAAAGTCACTTCCAGCCATCGCCAGATTTGCATTTTCACTACAAAAGTAACAGCAGCATTTACTGTATTTCACCAAAGAGCTGATGCACTAGGGCATATCTGGCAGCTCTATGTTAACACATCCAACTGCTTCAAAGTCCCCATTCAGATGGACAGAAGTTCTCATTTTTCCATTCACTAGACCTCCTGCCAGGCTTAGAGCCAACAGACAAGGATAATCACAGGATTACTACTACAACAGTCCAACTACTACAACCACAACAGAAACCATTAGCTTTCAATTTCAAAACAAGAAAAGCAACACAGCAGGGAACTTGATGACAGAGAGACCAGAGGAAAAATTAAGTGATTGAAACTGAACAGCAATTACTACTTGCCTTAATTAACAACTTCACAATTTATTTTAACTTGCACAGAATCTATAGTGAAAAATGCTGGTATTCCTTCAAAACCTCTCCATTGTTTTACAACTATAAAGTCCTAACACCACAGCACAGCTTGAGTTTGAGAGGAATTCAAGCAACAAAACTGCTGAAGGTTCAGGGCAGAGCTGCACCAGACCAACATCTTCTCCACGCTGGAACGGGAGAGGAATCTGCAGGACAAACTGCGAATCGTTGAGTGTACAGATTAAATGCTCCTGCCTGCAGGTCTGAGGCCTGGGCTCTGCCGCCACAACTCACACACGCTGGAAGCCCGCTCTGCCAGCGGCTGCGAACAGCAACACTGAGCGCAGAGGATAGGACTCGACCTCCAGAAACAAGTAAGACAAGCAGGAACATCTGGGAAGAGGCACGAGTACACACATGTTTGTGCTCCTAGGCTCGAGTGCAGAATTCAAGAAGTGAGCAAGAAGAGCTAGTGAATAAATGTGACTCATGGCGGGGGGGGGGGGGGGGGGGCCCAAAAAAAAAAAAAAAGAATCGCTAGCGATACGGGGCTTTAATGAAAAAAAACAAAAGGTCAATGCTGTATTTTTCAGTTCAAAACACAAACAACAACAAATCCAAAATCACTCCAAAACAAAATCGGCATCACTAAAAGCTATTCTTGTTTCCATTCCAACAAAAATACTGTATGTCTCTTTTTATTTTATGCCTGTTTTTACGAAAACATTTACTAAAGGAGAGAAATAGAAAGCATCCACAGAATTTATTTCAATAAACTGGCAAAATAAATTTAAACCAGTATATTATATAAAGAAGAATGAAACTGTGAGGCAAGGTCTCCAATAGTGTCTAACTTCTAATGGGAATTTTCGTTTACCCTGAATGTCTATCATCTAGTCGCCAGGAGAGGTGCAGTACCTCTGAAATGAGTAACTTTGGAAGTGTGGCTCCATCTACACCAGCATGCAGACTGTCAACCATTTCCCCGGGGTTACAACCACCAAACTGAAACCCCTACAGCACCATACCCTGCTTCTCTGCCTGAAAAACGTTTAAAACAGCCTGGGTTGCAAATATGCTAATATATACTTCTTCCTCTCAAAGAGGAAAGAAAAAGCCTGGATATTTAGAGCACACATTACAAAACGCTACAGGAATTTATCAAGGCACTACATTCTGTGAGAATTCGGTGCCATTTGGTATTACACAGCAACTATAGGTGTCTACTACGTCTGAAACACAGCACGGAGAAAATCCTACCAAAAGAACATCACACTGTGGTATTCATAAATAGTGACATTTGGTTTCTGATTAAGAATTGTACAATAGTAAGCAGCTCTCTGCACCAGTGCAATTGTAGGATACCAAGTTACTACCACTAGAGCACTAAAAAAAGAATTCCAAATACATTATGTAGGAGTTATAAATTATGTATTCCTGTAGTGTAATTATACAGAACTTCACTGCAATACACACACCAAGCTAGATTTATATCTGCAATATACATACATATATATACACACACACAATTTTTCCTACCTATCTTCTTCTGAATAACATCATAATGAGAAGATAAAACATAGCAAATGAAGTGATTTTTGAAAAGGTGTTTGTTTCTGGCGTACACGAGATCTATTACGACACATGATAATACTATATTCTGAATCTGGCAACCTCTCTGGAGAAGCTGACCTTTGTTGTTCCATGACTCTTTAAGAAGCAAAGACATTTCTATTATTTTATCGAAGTGTTGGATTCAGTCACTCCAAAGGCATTGTAAATGATATGCAAGAACCCTTTGTAAATGTATTTTCACTATGTAACATTAATGTGATCCAATTTCACCTCTGGAAAACCAGCTTTATTTTCCAATCAGTAGAACCAAATACTTGTATTTTTCCTTATGCAATAATTTTTGAATTCTAAGGTCCAACAGCAGATACATGTGGAAGCCCATTTACTTAGCAAATGTAAAATGTGTAAAGGCTTACATACTACAATCTTGCAACTGAGATACTAAAATTCACAATGCAGAGATAATTTTTGCAAAGCCCTACAATTAATTCCAGGCACATACAATTGTATTACTTTATAATATAAATAGCACCTCCATAATGTGGCAATAGAGACACACTCTGTGGGAATCAAGTTTCTGAACTATCTGGTCTGGAGATATTTATCATACTATACACCTCATTAATACTTCTATTTGGTGAGATGAATATAACGCTACATACTAATAACCAATAACAACTCAGCGCCTTTCCAGCTTTGATCCTTATTCTCTTTTTATGTTCTTTTATGCAAAAATAGCCATTTGCTAAATGACAAAAACGTATCTGATCCAGTACTATGTTCTATTCAAACCATTTTTATCAGAGAGTGTTCCTACCTGCTAAGGCATCCCGGTAAAGTTGCACAAAATGGTTAAAGATATCCTTAGGCAAACATTTCTCATCAGGCAAGCACTGCAAGAGAATGACTATCTCCGACTGTCCCACCGCATGCATGCCTTTTGTAGTGAAACACCAACACTTCCTGTTCACATCTGCAGAGAGAAAAACACGTGTCAGAACAGAAGATTAGAATTGCATAAAACATGTCCAAACTTTACCACAGGAAGAAAAGCTCTTTCAAGAATCAGTTTTACAGCATGTTTCGCTGTGGTATATGTCACACATACAAACTGGGTTCTAAATCTGTTACCTCTCAAGGAAGAACATCCCCAAAAGAAAAGGAGCTCATTAATTCCCAGTTTACAGCTAAGGAAGAGCCAGAGCATTACAGCTCCCAGTCAGATCCTGGGATCAATACCAGAGACTTGTAGCAGTTGTTGTACCCAAATTAAAGGCCAGGATTTAACTGGGAATGAAGGAGCCTGGGAGAAGGCCAGGTTGTTGGCCGTGTGCATCCTGAAAGCGAAACCAGTTTCAGACAGTGGTATCTCTCTCAGGATGCATAACCTGGATGTCAGGTGTGTTCATGAGACATCACTGTCTTCTTCAGCTTCACATTAATGTTTGTGAATGTTTGTCTAAGCTTCACAATTCATTTGTTGAGAATACTAACTTCCTGAAACGAAATCTTTCATCTGTGTGTGCATATATGTGCATACTAATGACATTTTTATACATACGTCCAAAATTGCACTGCTGTCTAACCAGACGCTGAAAGGTTTGTAAACAACCTCTTAATTTATTGCATGAACTTTTCACAGAACCAAAACATTTCACTGCAAAACTGTCCTCAATTTCTCAGATAATTTCTTCTTACCCAGCAGAGATCAACTGAGATGCCAAGAGGAGAACACATCTGTATCGCCTCCCCATTCCTCCCTCCCTCCCTCAGCACAAGTGCACACACTTGTGCACGGGGCAGAAGAGGCACCCAGTGGAAGGGGACATGGGCACTCCTACGGCAGGGAACCCCTCTGCTTTCTTTAGAATGGGATGACAGGGAAATGAGTCAAAGAACCAAAGGAAGAATGACTGATAAAACATTTTGCCCTACCAAGTTGGACAGGAGACACTGATTTCCAAGCCTGAGACTGGAGGCTCTACCAGTCTAGTTTATATTTTCTACACAAAAAAAAAAAATCTGTATTGATGTCTGAATCACTGGAAAAGAGCCTTTTGTAATTTCACTTAATATGACTAAGTACAACGTTTTCAGTCCATGCACATTTTCAGAGACTATCCTACTAATAATATATATAAAATTCCCCCCCTCATGCCCCAAGTCTGATTAAATAATAACTTACAATTTACTATTTTTACCATGGACAGCAAATTAGCATTTAAAACAAATACAAGAGGATCAGGGCCACCATCCTCCAGCTGCTGCATGACAGAGATCTGAGATGGTCTCTCTTCTACAGCATAGTCTATGAAAGAAACAAGTTAAACACACAGTGAAGTCCTTAACTTACTGGTAGAGTACATTATAATCAGATAACCCCAATTCTGATGCTTTTTGCTTTTTTGACCTTTAAAAAAAAAAATCTTATTTAACTATTGCTGGTTTGATTGATTGTTTCCTAAGCTGGAAATTTCAAATTTCAATAGCATTTATGTGCACAATCCCTGTACATGTACATGTACAAGTGCAGCTTATTTCATAAATCAAGTGTTTTTCAGTACCAACTGGAGGAGAAAATGGAAATCAAATTGAGAAATGTGTCATGGCGTCAGCTGAAATCCCAAATGACGAAGAAGTTAACCATTATTTATATGAGAGCAAAGCACAGAGCATCAGTCCTGGACTACAAACACCAACACATGGTTTATCCCTGCATTATGTAACTTACACTTTCTGTGCCTTAGCTACAAAGAAGATAACAAAGAGGGGAACACTATGTAAACCAACACTTTTTTACAAATCATAGGAGGTCTAAACCCTGTGTAAAATGGATCCCAACATGAAATTTCAAAGACATCTATGACTAGATCCAGATGACTAGCAAATTAATTTTTTTCATCCATGTGATTATAAACTACTCTGCATCTAAGCTTTTACAAAATAGTTACACTGATGAAAACAGATTTTTAAAGAAATTTATTACCTTTCCAGCTAAAATTATCTAGAAAGAAAGGTAACATTCCTTTCTAATGTGAAAAAAAGGTTTTGGAATTTATTTTATAGAATATCAGAAGTAAAATGCTGCAAAGAAAAAGCAGTATGTGACAGCATCTGAAACAGCTTAGTATACAAAATAGGATTTATGTGAGGTTACATATATAAAAGCTGAAAACTACACTGTAGTTTCACTCCTTTTTTGTGGAGGGGATTGAATAATTAGGCACCCATATCAACAGCTAACACAGGATGGAACAGATTTGTTTTGAAACTAAATGCTGCTCACATTTTGGGTTTGACACTATCCTGCAATAAAAGGTTACTTCCAGCTTAGCATTAGAAATGCACTGCATCAGCAAAATATTTAACAGGAATTGAAAAAATCAAAGATGAAAAAACAAGCTAATCTCAAGAACGTATTAAAAGATGTTTTGAATCAAACTGTAGGAAGCAACGGTCAGATAAACAAATATATAAATTCTCTTAATCTTTTAAAATTTAGTTTTTAATTTTCTGAATCCTCCTCCACCTGGACACTCTGGAAGGGAACATCACAATCACTAAAAGCTTTACTGTGGGCCAAGACATGCAATAGTGCTGCTGAATGCAGTGCTCAGGGATGCCTCAAACAGAGCGGATGTTCCAAGAGAATTTCAGAGAAGAGAATCATGAATATTCATAAGGCTAATTAAAATGTATCTCTGTGTGAAACATTCCCCACAGTCTGATTAGTGAAGAAATTAGCACATATTTCTGGACTGAAGTTAATTTTCTTTTTGCTTTCTGTTTTATTTCTTACAGTAATTTCATTGCAAGATGGGGTTCTTCCTGGATGCTAATAAGAATCAATGGTGCAAGAGAGTGTCACAACATGCAGCCACCAGTACTTACTGTGAATTCCTTCAAATATTCAGCATATTGCCACCATCTTATTTTTAAAACAAATACAGTAGCTATTAGGTGAATTGCAACTGGTTAGCTTAAAAGCTAGCTGCCAAATTACACCCTCACCTCCTTTTACGCCAGTGGAGATGAGAATTGGAGGAAGACCATCTTCAGGAATGAGATTCATTGCACTGCCAACAGGACTGCCAACCTGAGTTATATTTCCCGAGAATACAGAAGCATTATCAGTCTACAAGAAGCAAACAACAAGAAAGGACAACATTACAGAAGTAATAATGTTAAAAATCTAAGAGCTGGCTGGCTACTAGACACAGCTGAATGAGTCTTGTATCTGCTGGAGAACCAGAAGTACCAAGTAATTTGGCTTTTTAACAACAGATGATCATGTGATGACTCCTGTACGTGAACTATTAATAAAGACAGAGACTGCACCTCCCTTCCCTAGCACCACCTGTACTCATTTCTTGACAAAAATCAAAATGTTACCTGTGCCCATCTGAACTTTTTGCAAGGTCAGTTCCACTCACACGGGGTATGGTCTGTTTAACACTGTTAGCTTACATCTGCACTTTCCTGCACACATCATTCTACGAGAAGCATCAAAATATCATTCTGCTTCATGCTACAACAATCTTATTGTTTCAAACTCCTTACTGACCATGACTCAGCTTTTTTAAAATATGCATTGCACAAATATTCTCCATACACAGGCTGTACAGCCAAACACTTGGAAGCCACCTAGCACACAGACTTCAAACACTGCTTAGCACTCTGCCCCATAACAGTTCATTTCAGTTCAAAATACAGAGTTGTCTCAGCACTCCGCAAACATTAAAAGAAGTGAGGACACTTGCTACACAACACACTCAGACAAGTCTCAACAGATTTCCTAGATCAGTCTTACTGGAATCACCATTACTCACGACCAAAGCAAGCATAGTATTTTGAGCAGGGAATAGCGTAACGCTTCCTTACTTCTGCTGATAAAGTGTTGTTGGCCACAGGCTTGGATGGATCATGCGACACTGCTAAGGTTCCTGTAGAAGTTGTCCCAGCCACTGTCAGTTTTGCTGCATCGGCAACTTCCCCATTGGGTAATATTCCATCAGCAAACCAAACACGCCTCTGTTCTCTAGGCTGAGCCACTAGAGAGAACATAAAGAAAATAGGATTTAAGATCTCACAGCAACACTGACTGGAAAATTTGAGTACAGAAGAGCAAAATGGAAAAAAACAATAAATAGAGAAATGTGGACTGGTAGGGACTTAAGACATCATCTATTGCATTCTTTATGGCAGCATCACATACAAACACACGTGCTGAGAATAGTTCACTTGTCCTTAAAGACGCGATGTCCCTACTGAGGGCAGGGATATCACAATTGGCATTAGCTGGAGCATTTGCAATGGATAAGGTGCAGATATTCTTCCCAAATTCTGGCTAAAGGTAAAATGAAAGAAAAAAGAAGTAATCTCACCTTCTGCTCCAGGATGCTTTAAAACTCCCACAGGCACCATGACAGTGGGAGGCGGAGAGCTCAGGGCGCCCGAGGCCTGAGCCTGCTGCAAAGGAGGGATAGTAGAACAGTATTCAGCGGGATTGTTAGGGTTAGGACTCTGGCTTGAGGCACTCATCATGTTCTCCCAGGCTTGAGCTAAAGCAAACAAAGAACAAGAAACATGAACACAGCGGAAGGCACCTCACAGTTCAAAACACTGTGTGAAGTTTTCAGAAACACTATGTGAAGTAGCGTTTCTGAAAACACTGTGTGAAGTAGGTAAGGACCCTGCTACCTTCCATTATTTAAAAGCCCCGGAGACTGTAATTAAGCAAGAAAACCCATAATAGGAAGAGAAACAGCACTGGTCCTGTGCAATAAAAATAGCAGTTCATATAGAAAATACACTTTGACTGAACGACGCATAGTTCCTCATGCATTTTATTTCCTCTTCAAAGATTTGACTGAAAACACTCAATTTCTATATATGCATACTTATCACGCTGTGTGGACGGATGGACATTTCTATTACAAATGTTTTATAACCCACAGGACAGTTGAGTAGATTTGTATATGAGAAAAAGCACCTTGTATTTCTTTATATCCACAGCAAATTAGTACAGATCAAAACCTTAACGTTTCTTAACTACAAAAAAAAAAAAAATTTATGCTGTTAATTCTGAAGGTATGGCTTGAGGTTTAATTCAGTTGACCAAACAATAACACATAAAACTTCTTTGTCAACAACATCCATCACAGCTAGTGACACGGACTGTATCTTGACAGCACTACTTCGTTTTCATCCGTAAGGAAGGCCGGTAGCTGTGCCACGTACCAGAAAAATTGTATGTGTGCTTGTACCTTCAGCCATATTAGTATGTTGCAAATCAATTCATTCCTCTAATCAGGCATAACTATCATGCCACCTAAGCTCTTGGAGCAGCTCTAAAGCCTGAATAAATCATGTACATCTTTGGGTTCCTTTGGCCACAAACTGTCAGAAAACCAAGGTGAAAATAACACCAAAAATACCCAAACAGACCACAGTAGAACAGAAACCCCTCCTGCTTCCTCCCATCAACCTGCAAAACCAATAGAGTGAAATGTCTGCCAGTGGAAAAGATACCGACATTTCCATTTAAGAACATTAATTACATTTAATTATTTTGTAAAAGCAATTCTGTATTCATTTAGAGTATAGGTCCTGAATGAAGTGTTAAAAATGCGCAAAGAAAAGATATGTCTCTAGGATCTCTGTATTAGAAAAGTCATAGCATGGTAAAAAGAACGTTTTTAAAGCCTTCTCTAAATCAAGCAAAGTACTAACTCAGCATATCTACCAATTGAAAAGACAGTAAAAATAGCATTGGGAACTTATTATACACATAGCCTGGCCATGGAAAAGTGCCAGAAAACATACATCCCTCCCCTCACACCCCAATGAAACACAAGCCAGACACCAAGCAACCAAACAAAATAACTACTTTTAAAGCATGATTCCTGGCTCCAAGACTGTGCGAAGATCAATGCTTAACCTGCTGCACTGAGTGGAAAAAACCCAAAACTGTACCGACAAAGAAACTGCAAGGAACAGAAGGGTTGAGATATGACCAGGCTATAGGCTAATCAGCCAGTAACCAAAAGCATCATGACAAAGCACCGCAGCAGGAGCAGAAACAGAGGCAGCCCTGGGCAAGCACACCTAACTGCGCAGGCAGCACTCGCCCTCTAATAAACCAAGCAGTGGTGTCACTGTTCACTGCCATTAATGTGCATCCGCCCTGGCAACAGGACAGAAAGGCTTTTAGAAGAAAATCATTATAATATGATCAATTTTATTATGCTTTTTCTACAAGAATGCTTCTGGATTCAACCGAAATATGTTCAGATTCTTCCCTTCCCCCAGACGAAAACAAATCCTACTCACCAGAAAAAAAAGGAGCCAGCTGTCTTTTGCCCGCTGTGTGTGTATAATTCCTTGTTCCTGTACACCTTGAAATGTGTCCATTTCTCCATCTCAAAATGGAACATTTTAGCACCCCTTCAATGTCATCATGGGGACCTGGTTTTAATTTCTAGATATTACAACCTACAATTTCCTGTCACTTTACACATTTAGCCTACAGTAAAGAATTATTAAAAATTAAAACCTACCACTGCAAACTGATTAATCTTTAATCTTTTTGAAACAGAAAAGAATTACTCCTCTTTAATAACAGAAACTGTCTACTAATTTTGGATGCTCATCTGAAGACTAAGCACTAGGTTACTTTCAACCAAACTTGCGCAATACCGAACTTCTTTGGAGAAAAAAATGAAGCTATGAGCTCCGTAGTTTAGTTAGATGCTCAACGAATTAACACATCTTTCTGAAAACGGGAGCCCAAATAGTCTACTATACAGTAACATGTGAAGATAGCATCAAAATTACTCTGCCTGTATGCTGAAATAAAACAGAATTTTCCTAACTAATTCTTGGTTAAAACTATAGTAGCAATCTTTTATCAAAGTCTCCAACATTTAACTGAACGTCTGCAGCAATGGTGACTCCACGATAACTATTCAATCATTATCAGGACAGTTAGTTATCTTAATGGTTACAAGTTTGCATTTAGAACCTGAATTTGTCTGACTTCACATTTTACCTACTACATGTTAGCGTGTGCCTGTCAGACCTTCCTCAACAACTGAAGTAACTTCTGTCATCAAGTTTCAGTTACCCAGACATATATTTATACCCCCGAGACCAAGTCACTTTTTCACCTTTCCCTTAATAAACCAAAGACAGAATGCCCAGAACTTCTCATAGAGACACAGATTTTCTCATGATTTAAGCACTCACGTGGATTCTCTCTCAACCTAATCCAATTTTTCTGTCTTCTTAACTGAAGACATAAACCCTGAACACTGAGTCTTTCGGCAACAGCTGTCTTGGTGTCATGGATATAAGTCAACTGGACAGCACCATCACCCAAAGGTAAGTGCTGGTGCAGGAAGCTCCTGAAATTTTCAGAAGTCTCAAGATAGAGTGGGAAGAATACTCTGTTTGCTCACATTTATACCACATATCTAAAGCGTTAATGCTATAAAGGACAAAATACAAATAGATTCCGTGGCTGTTTCGTTAAAACCAAACACAGACTTTCCTCACACCGAGCAGAGGTAACATTAGTTCTTGCTTGTTGTACTTGTTAGCATCGGAACTACTCGCGACCTCTCTCACGTCCCACGTTCCCATCAGGCTCTCAGCCACAGCACCAGCCCGGGTTCGACAGCCTCTCCAGTAACGTGCCCAAAGCAATAATCCAAACTCAACTGCCCGCATTTGTGGACAGGTTTTCAGACATCTCCTACTCCAGCACCAAGGACTTAAGGAGGAAGAAAAGCTGAATTAATTTGTGGATAAATACTACTTAGTGCATAATCTAGAAACGGCACAACTGCATTACTCTTCTCTTTGGCATCTCATATAAAAGTCCAACAAGTTATCTACTCGGGCATCAGAGGACAGAGAGGAGACTCCCGAATTAGAAATAAAAACAACGACCAAAAATCACGGTTTCTGCAACCCTGGTATAGCACTCACAACTGAAAGCTTTCAAACTCATTGCAACCTTACCAGTTTTTGCCTTTTGCAAATCACATTTAGTTCAGGAATTCCCATTCCCCATAGAGATTCCACGCTCGTCTCTCAAGGGCCTTTCCTGTTTTACAAGACATACCCACGCAAATAAAGTTTTCTGACTATATTTTGTTTAAATAGCATCACCGCAGCTCCACACAAAGCCACTGAAGTGCTGCGTCGCAGATTCTCTTCCCACTTACCATTCATTAGCACGGAATGGCAGATCACACACACTCGAGCTTCCTTGCGGTCCATGTAGAGCAGCTTGCACTTCAGGCTACAGCACGCCGCGCAAAAAACCTGGAACCAAAGGGAAGCAACTTGAACGTTGTTCAAAAGTACGAGACGAACTGAGGAATTCGGACAAGAAAGTATCTGTAAAGCTCTAGACATGCAAAATAAGAAGGTAAATTATCAGTATTTTCCCAATAAAGCCACAGTGACCAATATTTGCCTAAGGTGACTTCCCTACTAATCCTGATGAAGCGGTATTGCATGGAACACATTAAATGCACGTTGTCCTCAGTGTGCATTATGTTATTTTTAAAATATGTTGCAAATGGTGGAGGAGCCGACTAGGAGAGGAGCACTGCTGGACCTCATCCTCGCTAACAAGGAGGATCTGGTTGAAGCAGTAAAGGTTGAGGGCTGCCTTGGCTGCAGTGACCATGAAATGGTGGAGTTCAGGATCTCATGTAGCAGAAACAAAACAGCAAGCAGAATTGCAACCCTGGACTTTGCCAAGGCAAACTTTGGATTTTTCAAGCAATTACTAGAGAAAATCCCATGGGCAAGGCTGTTTGAAGGTAAAGGGGCCCAAGACAGTTGGTTAGCGTTCAGGGACTGCTTCTACCGTGCTCAAGATCAGAGCATCCCGACACGCAGGAAGTCAAGGAAGGGAGCCAGGAGACCTGCGTGGCTAAACAGGGATCTGCTGGGTAAGCTCAAGGGCAAGAGGAGAATTTACAGATCTTGGAAGGCAGGGCGGGCCACTTGGGAAGAATATAAGGCTGTTGTCCGAGGATGTAGGGAGGCAACTAGGAAAGCAAAGGCCTCCCTTGAATTGAACCTGGCGAGAGGGGTCAAGGACAACAGGAAGAGCTTTTTCAAATACGTGGCAGATAAAACTAACACCAGAGGCAATGTAGGCCCACTGATGAATGAGGTGGGTGCCTTGGTGACAGAAGATACAGAGAAGGCAGAGTTACTGAATGCCTTCTTTGCCTCTGCCTACTCTGCCAGAGGCTGTCCTGAGGAGCCCCATTCCCCTGAGGCCCCACAGGAAGTCAGGGCAGTGGAGGAGTTTGCTTTAGTCGATGAGGACTGGGTTAGGGACCAATTAAGCAATCTGGACATCCATAAATCCATGGGTCCAGACGGGATGCATCCACGGGTGCTGAGGGAGCTGGCTGATGTCATTGCTAGACCACTCTCCATCATCTTTGCCAAGTCTTGGGAGACGGGAGAGGTGCCTGAGGACTGGAGGGAAGCAAATGTCACTCCAGTCTTCAAAAAGGGCAAGAAGGAGGACCCGGGTAACTATAGACCGGTCAGCCTCACCTCCATCCCTGGGAAAGTGATGGAACGACTTATCCTTGGTGCCATCTCAAGGCATATCAGGGATAAGAGGGTCATTAGAGACAGTCAACATGGCTTCACCAAGGGGAAGTCGTGCTTGACTAACCTCATAGCCTTTTATAAGGATATAACAAGGTGGATAGATGATGGCAGAGCGGTGGATGTGGTCTACCTTGACTTCAGTAAAGCATTTGACACAGTCTCCCACAGCATCCTTGCTGCTAAACTGAGGAAGTGTGGTCTAGACTCTCGTGTAGTGAGGTGGACTGTGAACTGGCTAAGGGGAAGAAGCCAAAGAGTTGTGGTCAATGGGGCGGAGTCTGGTTGGAGGCCTGTATCCAGTGGAGTGCCTCAAGGGTCGGTACTGGGACCAGTATTATTCAATATATTCATCGATGACTTGGATGAGGGACTAGAGAGTACTATCAGCAAGTTTGCTGATGACACCAAGCTGGGAGGAGTGGCTGACACACCAGAAGGCTGTGCTGCCATCCAGCGAGACCTGGACAGGCTGGAGCATTGGGCGGGGAAAAATTTAATGAAATATAACAAGGGTAAATGTAGGGTCTTGCATCTGGGTAGGAACAACCTCGGGTTCCAGTATAAGTTGGGGAATGACTTATTAGAGAGTAGTGTAGGGGAAAGGGACCTGGCAGTCTTGGTGGACAGCAGGATGACCATGAGCCAGCAGTGTGCCCTTGTGGTCAGGAAGGCCAATGGCATCCTGGGGTGTATTAGAAGGGGGGTGGTTAGTAGGTCGAGAGAGGTTCTCCTTCCCCTCTACTCTGCCCTGGTGAGACCCCATCTGGAATACTGTGTCCAGTTCTGGGCCCCTCAGTTCAAGAAAGACAGGGAACTGCTGGAGAGAGTCCAGCACAGGGCAACTAGGATGATTAAGGGAGTGGAGCATCTCCCTTATGAGAAAAGACTGAAGGAGCTGGGGCTCTTTAGTTTGGAGAAGAGGAGGCTGAGGGGTGACCTCATTAATGTTTACAAATATATCAAGGGCGAGTGCCATGAGGATGGAGCCAGGCTCTTCTCGGTGACAACCACTGATAGGACAAGGGGTAATGGGCTGAAACTGGAACATAAGAGGTTCCGCTTAAACTCGAGAAGAAACTTCTTCTCAGTGAGGGTGACGGAGCCCTGGAACAGGCTGCCCAGAGAGGCTGTGGAGTCTCCTTCTCTGGAGACATTCAAGACCTGCCTGGACACGTTCCTGTGTAGCATAATCTAGGCACTCCTGCTCTGGCAGGGGGATTGGACTTGATGATCTTTCGAGGTCCCTTCCAATCCCTAACATTCTATGATTCTATGATTCTATGATAAATGACAATAGGTTAGTAAACTCCTACCACTTCATAATCCCCCACAGAATTAACAATTTGATAATTAATTTCAGTCTTAGAAGATGCACGAGCACTTTCTAGAACCAACTATGTTTAAGTGCACAAGTTTACTTAAGAGACTGCTATGGTACAGATGATGAATGGTCATTTTCATTTGCAGCAGCTAAATTAGTGACTCTATTTACTCCCTTTATATATAACAAGTTACCCCTCAGTTCAGAGTTAAGAGCAACGTATCAAAATGTTTTATGTGTGCAACATATAAACCAAGGCTGACTGACATTGGTACTGCATGAAAATCTTCCTCCATATATATTTACATGGTTACAAACACTACGGCATCATAATACTAGAGAGAAATCAGGAACTGCACTTCAGGCTGCTAAGGGGGGAGCGGGTGCCAGATGCCGGTGAGGACAGCATGCTGCGGAGCTGCAGCTGCATCGCTGACGCTTCTCACCTGAACCAGCTCTAACAACTCCCCAGTCCTGGGCAGGAAAGAGTCTCGAGGCTTCCTCCAGACAAGTAAAAACCATAAAACACAAGCACGGCTCATGCACCAAAATACACGCTTGCACGCAGATACAATGCTACAATAGCAACTGCAATCTCAAAATCCTGCAGAATGGACAAATCAGGGTGCCCTAATGATTTCTTATTTTCTTTAAATAATAATATTTTCTTAATTTTTAAAAACAAACAGTATTTCACCATGGGTATCATTCAGGTGACATGAAGATACTGATGACCTATTTCATGGAGAAACACTATATCACACTTAGGACATCCAGGAACAGCAGTTACCTAACAAATGAGTTCAGATATCACGAAAGAATTTCAAATGTTAACTATAGTTGGATATTATATGTACAATTCACTATGCATTATTATGATCTGTAATACTTTCTTAATCCGAAAAATTGTTCCATCATCACTTCAACAGCAATATTTTGCCATAATATAGACAAGAAACTACACAGGATTCTCATACGTAAATATATGTAAGTCTAATTAAATTCCAACCACGTTGAAAATCACACCAAATTACAACCACTTTGCAGCCTGTTACCTTTGCAGTCTTTTAGTGGCAAGTGTTTAAAATAAACATACAAGCTCTGAGCTCAACATGAGAGGTAAAAATCGAATGTGAAGAAAGAAGAGCTCACCCTGTCTCATTTCAACCAGTTTTAATGTTTCCTAATTATGCTAAATTAAATATTTCAAAAACAAAATATAAGTGTGTATACATTGGCATTCTCACACCAAAAAAAAAACCAAACCCTTTCACAAATGTAAAATCCTTTTTTAAAAAAAAAAAAAAGAAAACAAGAAAATGTACTTTAAAACTCTGATTTCTGCATTTACACCTTAACCCAATTTATAAGCATTCTAGGTAATATTAATAACAACATCACAGCATGTTCTAGAGACATCTGACATCATTTCAGCTCTCTGGGAGAAACTTCCAGCTCAAAGTTCAGTATTGAACATGGAAAAATCAATGCCTTCAACCATGAATGAAGGTCCAACACAAATTAATATCTAATTTAGGACCCTTTATCAAACAACACATTGTGCATTCAGCAAAGCTCGCAAGTGCAACAATCTAAATATTGAAAGAGAAAATAGAAGCGATGACAGAACATCTACACCTCCTCTCTCAGGCTGCACCAGCCTTCTAACAGTAGTAATGCAGAGGAAGAACACAATCCAGCACAACTGACAATTCAATCTTGTTATTAACAATCACCAAGTCATTATCTCAGTATATCACACTACAAAAAAAGAACATAGCAGTGTCAAAGCAAGTTTTTGTTACTAAGGGCTTTCAGGTTCACTGGGAGTTGTTAAAGCATCTGTTGCTAGGGGGTTTGATTTTTTTTTATCTTTTAGTGGAAAAATATAGTTTTAGTTGTCAGTTAAAAGATGACGTACACATTTTCTAGTTTTCCTATCAAAGACGATTGTTTCATCTGACAACAGAAGATACATAAGGTATAATTTATGAATGTATTCCAACACATTCTTCAGTTTCTTAATTTTAATTCAATATTTACTGTAAGTGTATTACTTTCTACCATTCCCCTGAGACTTGTACCTTCCATTAACTTTGCAATTATTATCCAGAAATTAAAAACTGACACAGTCTTCCCAGGTGCCACTCGACTATTTTTACATGCAACTTTCATTCCCAAATGACACAGATATATTCAACCCTACTACAATAACTTGTCATGATGCCAATAAAGCTTAAAAAGAAACTGTTGTGTTAGAGCTTGTGGTCAAGAACATGTAGTCCCACAGCTTCCCCTTGAAACAGCTGCGAGAGCTGAAGACGCTATCTCCTCAATTCTTGAAGTGAGATTCATATATTTAATAAGAACAGTGGAAGCGTCACTATGATTCAGCAGTTACCAACACCACAGGCACATGGTCAACATGACTTGCTCTGGGGATGGTTATTTTAACCAGAAAGCAAGAGCAGACAGTTGAGAGTAACCAAGTCTCAAGCCACTACAGCTACACTGATCAGAGCATGTTCTGTCAAAGCCTTTGGTCTCTTTCCTCCTGGAATTGTTGCAGGATTTAAGCGCTGTAAAGCAAGTCTGACCTATACTTACGTAGTATTTATAAATGAGTGCTTTTTTAAAGAGAAAATAACATACAAAGGTTTGAAATATCAGAATTTTCTGCCACATATTTTGACTGCACGTGTACAAATTTGGCCCAGACAACATTAGCTAACAAAATGCTCTAAAAACAAGCCATTCTGAGGATTATTGCAACACTCTGAGAATATTAAATACTAATATTTAAATACTAATTTTTCACATCTAAGAAACAAGTTCGTCTACAGAGCATTTGTTTCTCTACACTCCCCACATATCATCCAACACAATGATGGTTGTTTTTCTCAAGGCTTGTCTTCAGTAGTTAAAAAAAAAAGCCTACTTTTTTTTTGTTTTGCTCTATCTGTGCATGTTTTATCCATTTCGTTTACAGATATTTTCATTTTCTGTTTCTCATTTGTGCAATTCAGGGCTTCAGTTATCATAGGAAGTAATTAAATCCAAACAATGAACTTGTTTAAAACACAAAAGTTAAGTAGAAATTACTGCAAATGAAAATTGTAGTCTTATTTACTGAACTCATAAAAACCCAGAAGAATCACCTAAATAAATGACAGTACTAGTCAAAGCTAAAATAATGGACACTCCTTTAACTACTATGCCTTACAGATTCTCCTTAACTGCAACAATAAAGAGTGTGAGCCTCTGATATTAACCAAAAGGCACACACAGAAGTAGGCATGTACCTCACGCGATGTTTATCGATCGCCTGGGGTTACCAGCTCCACGTCAGGACTTCCACTGCGACCAAGCTGCAAGAGGAGGGGCAGAAGCAAGCATCCAACTGGATGGCCTCGACCAGTGCACAACAAACATCTGCTTAGCTTTTAAAAATATCCAGGGAAAAATTTTCTCAGCATGTCTCAAAATCAAATTTGAATAAAGTCTACTTAACTGGTGTTGCAGTGAAGAGACTCAGTGCTATGCATTTGGGTTACTAAAGGGACAAATGGGACACACACGTAAGTCCAGTAGAGAGGAGCAAGCCTGGTTTTTTCTGCCAGGTTGGCTTCCAGAAGCAGGTGGCATAAGGGTTTGAGCTTTCCAAATGTATTTGCTTCTTTTAGGTCCTTTGTTCAGGTCATTCTGCTTCCCTGCATTCTTCTGGTAGCAAAAGATAACACCCACACCAGTCAGGAGGTCTCAAACAACTTCATAAACCTTTAGATAAGGCTTAAATGAACTAAAGTTACTTTTACTCTAGTTCTTAGTGGAGTTTAGCATTTCTTTTCATCTTAAAAACATTCACCATTATCTACTTGACAAGAGTGTTACTTTTCCACTTTTGAATTGTCATATCTTTTCCTAAGTTCCTACTTCTCAAGTGCCACTGATCTGTATTTCAGCAATAATGTACTTGAAAATACTTTATAAGCTAATCATTTACCATAAACCTGTCACACAAGAATCTGTGTTGATCTAAGTGGCATATATAAAAAAAGAAGTCAACAATAAAATATTTCTTACAAAACATAAAATAATGTAGAAATTATGCTTTAGTTGTCTTTGTTAGAAAATTTCTCACCATGTGTACAAACATCAGGGTACAGATGATCTACTATACTTTTTTTTTCCAGGAGGAAATGTTCTTTAAAATAATATAAACAAGATGAAAAAAGTTAGTAAAGAAGATTTAAAAGAACAGAGCTGATCAGCCATCTACACCAGCTCGAACATCAGGAACTCAACAGTACACTTCTAATTCACATCAATATGTTTCAGTATCTATAACGGGATTATTGATACAGTAATTTCTGCAAACTAGTTTCCTGCACCTAGCCATTTCGTAGCTGTTCAACATGAATCCAATGGCGTTGCCTGCTTCAATTAACTAATACACTGCTCTCATAATAATAATTCTTTCAGTTAAAACTAACAATTAGTTATTCTCCATTAGAAACTGTAGAGGAATTTCTTGTGAAGCAGGGGCGCAGTATCCCTTTAAAGGTTTGGACAATCCAGCTTGGGTCTAAATAAACACTCTGTCCTAGAAGCTGCCTTGGGACATGGACAGGAGGAGGTGCAGCTGTTTTGTAGCCTTGCCAGGGGGAGAGGAGGGGCGAGAGCCACCTGCATAGCTGAATGGCACTACCCAATAAAACACTGGCGCATGTAAACTTGTAACTGACCAACTCTGTTAAGGGGCAGGCGCGTGGACACTGCTTCACTGTATAGGTTGAGCTGTCCGGAGCAATAGAGGGAGAATGACTTGTAGCCGTATCGGTGGGATGGTCGTTACTTGGCCAGCTCTCCGAAGGGACCCTTCTTTAAGTGGCGCCTGAACAGGGACCCTCTATGGATGCTTAAATGCGGATTGCTTAAATGCGGAAAGACTCCGAAGCATCGGACCTGAGCCAGTTTGGGAGCCGGAGAGCCGGAGGCAGGAGAATTCCAGGTGTGACCAAAAGGGCACCGGAGACCAGAGCTTGAGCGGTCGATCAAGCCCCTACCAAGGTAAGATCGCGATGCAAACGGACGCGGCAACTCGCCTCCTTAGTACACTCTATGAGAGGAGAAAAAGTAAAGGAGTGAGATGTATTAGCCCAATGGGCTCGGAAGTGGGAGAAAATGAACGACCCGTCATTAATCTTTAGCTCAACGGAATGGCATGAAGTAGGAGACTTTTTGTGGGACTGTACTCCAGAGGGAGGAAAAGAAGGAAAAGAAGCTAAAGAACTAAGAACGGTTTGGAAAACCATAATACACACCCTAGAAATCATGCAAGCAGAAAAGAAAGTTGCCGCTTCGGCGATCGAAGTGTTGTGGGGAGGGCAGGAAAGGAAAAAGGCAAAGGAAGAAACCCCCTACCCGTCCAGACTGGCGACATTTTTTCGGCTAGGACAGACAGGCCCCATGAAGGGTACAGCGGCCCCAGTGTGCTCCTCTCTGAAGGACTTGTTACAGAAAAGTGAAAAAGAGAACAGTTTCCCTGCCGATGTTGCAACCAAGGAAAAACCCCAAGACGAGCTACCCCCAGACTCGAGCTGGGCCCAGCAGAAAGAGGAGGCACAGGGCGGAGCCGACTGTCGCCCGAAACTTAACCCTTTGATGCCCTCTTCCAACGAGGATTCTGAATCAGAACTGAGTCCTGACAAATCTGTCAGAGGTAATGATCAAGTTATGCAGCGAGTGGAGAGGCCTCGGACCAAGAAAGAGTGAGATCCGAATGAACCTCTGAAAGAGATCCTGAACAAGGTCGCTGAATTGTCAATTAAACAGCAAGAAATGGAAGAAACCCTTAAACCAGTTTCATTGTCACTTTGGAGACAACCAGAAACCATATCCAAGGTCCCACGAGAGATTCAACCATTACCCCATACGATGGCACCAGTTGAACCCTCAGCTCTCCCACTACCATCAGTTCCCTCACTCAAGCCTGACTTTCAAGCTCGAACCATAAAGGATCCTTTGCAACAGCAATGGAGCGGTGTCATCAGAGATGCTATAACAGAGGGAGATTGGGAAGCAGCCAGTTCAATTGCGTGTCCCGTTATTATTAATAACGGACAAGGGACCTGGGAACTGCATGATTGGAAGACTATTCCCTTGCATCCAGAAGACACACAACGATTTGCCTTCACCATACCCTCTACTAACAGGGCAGCACCGACTCGACGTTTTGAATGGGTTGTTTTGCCACAAGGGATGAAAAACTCTCCCACCATGTGTCAGTTGTATGTCGATTGGGACTTGCATCCGATTTGTCAAAAGTTTGCCTCAGCACTTATTTATCATTACATGGATGATATTTTGCTTGCAACGAAACAGCCTTTGAGTGATGCCAACTTAGCCTGGCTCACTGCTCAACTGACTCAACAAGGTCTTGTGCTGGCCCCAGAAAGGGTACAACAAACTGCACCCTGGAAATATTTGCGTTGGCTAACATCAGACGCACAGATAAGGCCGCAGAAGATCATATTACACACAAACATCCAGACATTTCATGACGCTCAAAAATTGTTGGGAGATTTGCAATGGGTGCGAAACATCGTTGGAATCACCAATGACGACCTACTTCCATTTTTACCGTGGCTGCAAGGCACAGAAGCTAACAGTCCCCGTTCTTGCTCAGCAGAACAAACAAAAGTGCTTGAACAAGTAACTGCTAAATTACAAACAGGATGGAGTGCACGTCGTCTTGAGGATCGCCCCCTGTCATTGCTTATCATCAACACAGATTCCAACCCTCTTGAAAGAAAAAGGGGGAAGAATCCCCTGGAGAGTCAGCAAGAATAACAGAATGGGTATGCTTACCGGTGCAACCTAAATTTCACCTAATGAGAAGAACAGAAGCCATCGCCGCGTTGATCCGAAGAGGCCGATCTCGAATAACAGAAATAGATGGGTTGGAGCCGGCAGACATTATTCTGTTAGAAATGAAGACTTGGAATGGCAACTGCGGCACTCCATCGAAATCCAGGAAGCATTGCTGGGCTACTCTGGTCTGGTTCACAACAAGCATCCTAAGGGCCCACTATGGCAAGTGACTGAGCAACACAAATGGCTAGAAAAACCCCTGTGCTCAAAGCAACCAGTGGATGGAAGGACGAGAAGGACAGAAGACGAGAAGCGCGGCATGTGTATAGCAACAACAGGGAGCGTGGAAGCAACATACAATCCAGGTTGATGTTGCAGATAGCTTACAAATACTCGAACTGAAAGCTGTATGTTGGGCTTTCCAGAATTGGAGCAAAGAGCCTCTAAATGTGGTTTCTGATTCCTAATATGTTGTTTGGGTTGCACAAAGAATTGAAGACGCACCTCTGCGGAAAACACAGAACCAGCATCTGGGGGAATTGTTCGTCCAGTTGCGTCACACTCTGAGACAGCGGCGACATCCATATTGTATGATACACATACGAAGTCACCAATGGGAGAACGGCCTTGGGGAAGGCAACACCCGAGCAGATGAGGCTGTTAGTTGTGCCATATATGTTTCGCCACAAAATGCCTTTGAGAAAGCAAGAAGTAGCCATGAAATGTTTCACCAAAACGCAAAAGCATTGCATCGTCAGTTCCACATAACCCTAACGGACGCAAAGGGAATTGTTCACACATGCCCTCAGTGTAGTCATCATGGCCCAGGTTTAGGGACAAACCCAAAGGGCCTAAAGGCCTTAGAGATTTGGCAGATGGATGTGACCCATGTTCCTGAATTTGGAAGACTAAAATATGTTCATGTAACTATAGATACATATTCAAAGTTCGTATGGGCCACAGCACAACCAGGAGAAAAGGCGCTCCACGTAGAAAGACACTTTTCTGTATGTTTTGCAATTATGGGAGTACCTACAGAAATTAAAATGGACAACGGCCCTGCGTACGTTGGCCAAAGAGTAGCTAGGTTTGTGCAGAAATGGGAAGTGAGACACACCACAGGAATTCCACACTCTCCAACAGGACAGGCTATTGTAGAAAGGGTAAATCATACGGTAAAAGAATATTTAGCAAAACAAAAACACAGTGATGACATGGATGTCATAAGTCGATTATCTAAAGTACTCTTTACCCTAAACTTTCTTTCTTTATCAGAAGGCAGAGAGGAGCCTGCCGTTGTTATACATCATTCCACCATAAAAGAAAGAAGCCCGCAAGCCATCCCAGGGTTGTGTGTATATCATAAAAACATGAGGACCAGAGAATGGGAAGGGTCAGGTCCAGCACTATTTAATGGTAGAGGCTATATGTGTGTTTCAACAGGAGCAGGACCAGTGTGGGTGCCGAGCCGATTCACACGAGCCGTACGTCAACAGCAAATGACCGACAACAGTGGCGTAGACGGCGACTCACCAGACTCTTAGTGGAGCAAATTAAAAGAGAACTGAATTTGTTATATTGGGATTCAAGTATTGTTGTTGGAAAAATCCTCTCTGGGAGGAGTTTTGGAAACCAAACAGCTCACCAGTCTGTCCAGGTAGCTAGGAATAGTCTGTGTAGTTATTGTGGCTGTAGGTTGCTGTTAGGGTTCATGGTAATAACCAGCAGAGTGAGCTTTCTTTAGCTAAAAGCAAGGCGGGGGAAACCAGCTGCCTTTTGCTTTGTTAGAAGTATACGATTAAGGACCAGAATAGATAGGGAGACTCCCCTGCATTCTTCCTTCAGCCCTGGCCAAGCTGTGAGAAGAATTCAACGGGGCAAACAACACCACATGTTCCCGCATTCAACGTTATGTAAGGTTGTTTATTTAATAGTATAAATGCTGGACCCTCTTGCAGCGACTTCGGAAACCTCACCTACGAGTGGACGCACTGCGTAGGACTTCCCAATTGTCAGGAGGGTTCTCCAGAAACCTCACTGCAACAGGGACTCCCCAGAGACTGCGGTTCTGGATGATTTAGGGTGATGGGTGTGAGAACTTTGACAGGATGAACTAAGAGTTTAGTTAAGACATTTCTGTTTATTGGAGTTTCAATTGTTATAGGCTTAGTTATGTTTAGTTGTTTGATAAGTGTAATCAAGAAAATGATAAGCAAGCTAGCAGAGGAAGCGTGGGTTGTCCAAAAAGAAAAAGGGGGATATGTAGAGGAATTTCTTGTGAAGCAGGGGCGCAGTATCCCTTTAAAGGTTTGGACAATCCAGCTTGGGCCTAAATAAACACTCTGTCCTAGAAGCTGCCTTGGGACATGGACAGGAGGAGGTGCAGCTGTTTTGTAGCCTTGCCAGGGGGAGAGGAGGGGCGAGAGCCACCTGCATAGCTGAATGGCACTATCCAATAAAACACTGGCGCATGTAAACCTGTAACTGACCAACTCTGTTAAGGGGCAGGCGCGTGGACACTGCTTCACTGTATAGGTTGAGCTGTCCGGAGCAATAGAGGGAGAATGACTTGTAGCCGTATCGGTGGAATGGTCATTACTTGGCCGGCTCTCCAAAGGGACCCTTCTTTAAGAAACCTAAATAGGTTAGATCTTGGAAACTCTTTTGATTCCTTCATAAATCAAACACAGCTTTTTAGGAAGATGTGTCAGAAGTAATGATAGCCAGCGGCTTTAGGCAGTCCTCTGATTTGATTTTGTGCAGTATCAGAAAAAAATTATTTAAAAAAAGGTGCTTTGAGCTTACCGATAAAATACAAACTTACCTTCCCACAAGCTCTGCAATGATGCCTTCTCTTGGTGAATGTAAATCTGGCCTCGCATTTCATACAGTTTGGTGCTTGAGAATCTGGGACCCAAACTGGAGCCACCTCACCCAAAGTCGTAAAAGGCTTTCTGGCTGGAGCTCCAAACTGACCAGCTCTGAGATCATTATCTGGACTATCTGGGGCTACTGCAAGGCACGAACTACTAGAGATTCCAGATTCATACTCTTCCAAATGTTCCCCGTTAGTGTCACTAATAGAGGCATTTGAAGATGTTTCCCCAGGAAATACGTCTGCTGTATCTCCTAATTGCGTCTTACCAAAGACATTTTTGTTTTTACTACTACCTCCACAATTTGGGGGGACAAGATCATTTTGCAAGTGGTCCGATAATGGCTTCGGAATCTGCAGTTTAAGATTTGTAGGTTGCTTAGGTCTTGCACCACCAAAAGGAACACTGATAGATTGCACATTAGTCACTGGTTTTGGTGAAGTTTGCCCTTGCATGGATGAAACCTGACTACAAAGATTATGTAAATAATTTTTCTTTATGTGGTCACCAGTGCTGTTTAAAATAAGACCACTCCCTTCTGTGGTCTCATTTCCTCTCTGTTCATAAACATTAGCGTAACACTCCGACTTGCTCTCCTCTATCTCTTTTTCCTCTGTTACTGAATCTTCCTTTGAGGGTAAAGTCTTTGGAACGTGAGCAATAATTGGGTTCTGCATTCCATAGGAATCACAACCATTAGACAGAGAGCTTGCTGCTGATGTAGCCATCACATCAGAGAGACTGGATCCTTCAAGCTCGTCTATACCAGTCCCTTCTAAGTCCACGTCTGCCTCCATCATCCCATCTCCACCTTCTTTACTATTACTACATGCCTCATCAGGCTGTTTGGTCTGCAGAAGTCGTTCATTCTCTCCCAGAGTTTGCTTATTATTCATCTCATTCAACTTTGTTAGTTTCCAATTAGTCATCTCCTGAGATTCAGGGTAACACTCTGCCATGCCGGGCAATTCCGTTGTGTCAAGATTTTTATCACATTCAATGACTTGGCTTTCAGCGGCAATAACATCCTCAGGGGCAAAATGTTCTGCAACACATTCCTTGTAATTGCCACTTCCAGCCACGTTAGGTTGACAAGTTTCAGTGAGCCCAGATATCCTAGACTGTAACTGTTGGGTTGTTTCCTGTTCTACAATTAAGCTTCCATTACTAGAACCAGAAGAAGGGTTTTTAGCTTCCAGATCCGTTCTCTGAGGAATGGCTTTACTGCTAAAATTTTCAACGGATACACAATTTTCTTGCATTTTAATAGTACCATCAACTGGTCTCTGTAAGAAAGTCACTGCATTAATCCCTGCAGGTGTAGCTTCTGAGAGCAGTGAATCTTTACTCATATTAAAATCATCCTTTAATCGCGAGGAAGGGCATGCAACAGTCAGGCTTTCAGATGAAGCATTAATCAAACGACTTAGAGAGTCATTTTCAGTGCACAGCCTATTTACTTGCTTTTCTGTATCTGTATCTTTTTCCGTGGATCCATTTAGAGTAACACTAAACTGATCACTCTGTCGGTTTTCATTATCCAGTGTAAAGCTAATAGTGTCCATTAGGGACTGACTGTTGTAATTTTTACAATCCAGCAAATCGCCACTTTGTAGTGTTGTTCTGTCGCAGTTATGCATGACTGCCACCACTAGTACATTTTTCTCCTCTGGCAAGCAAGCTATATTTCCACATTTCTTTTCTCCTGTTTCCACACTGTTACACTGATCATCCTGACTACTATTTCTTTTAATCAGCTGATCATCTGCTGCTGCCTGATCATCAATCCACAAGGCTGGGGTCTCCGGGCTTATGCTGAAATCTTTTCCATTAGCACAGTGATCCCCTTCTCCTGTTGGTGTAGTCACTGAATGAGAGAAGGAGAAAGACTTTAATCTCTGTTGACATTCATTAGGAGTTGTAGTTTCATCCACATTGGCCACAGTCGAGTTAAATGACAGACGATGAGAAGGCGGATCTAGAATCTGATTCCACTTTGTACCCAGTAGTGTAGGTGAAACAGCGGCATCTGAAAAAGTGTTTTAATAAGAGAACTTACTGTCCTATTAAAGCCAGAGGTTCTATTAACTCTGTTGAATCAGAATGCCCCAAACATAAATGTACGAATGTTCAAACATGGGAACAACAGTAAAACACATCTGCCACAACTAACATCCTTGATCAGCCATTAGTAGTGTAATTGCCTAATGTTTCTGGAACTAAAGAAGTTTAGAGCTACACCAATTAGAATTAGGTTGCACTTGCTCAAGCAACTTGAAAGTACTGATTAATATACTTTGGACAGCTAAAAATGCCCAGAAATATTCCCACTCCCTTAAAATGTTCAACTTCCTTGACAGCACAGAAGTAGCAATGAGACGAAGCAAAAAATTTAATACTTCAAATACAACTTTCATTACATAATTTATGTGACCTAATAAAACATTTCTATGCTCAAGTGTCCCAAAACTGCAAAAGAAGCTTAAAACAAGTTTTGCCTGATTTGTTTAAAATAAATGACTAAAATATTGCCACTGAGATTAAGCTTCACAAAACCTTTTAAAAAGTGTGTGGTAGATTTGCTATTAAAGGAGTGAGACATTTTTTAAAAGTACAACAAGGTAACTGGAAACAGAAGAGAAGACTACTAACAAATACACCATGCAAAACTAACAGATGTTTTTTGCAAGTTCCGATACTAATCTGAAATTCAAAACCAAAAGGGTATCACAGACCTCTCCCTCTTCAATGGTGCTCTTTGTACAATAAATACATCTGATGTGCATCTATGATCTTGTTCAAAATGACTCACCTTCGTTTTGCTCAAATTCGTCTAAAACCTTATCGAGGTTATATGCCTCTGCTTGGAAATAGTTCTCCATTTGTCAGGGAAAGACCACCAGATTCTTGTCTGAACCTGCCAGAAAACAAACTACAGTCAGATATTTAACCTTCGGTCAGCAGTGTTCCACTACATATTGAGGACAATTCTAGGGATTTAAGGGGAAAAGAAGTGCTTTGTAAATCAAATTTTACATATATCACATGCATAAATCAGAAGTATTTTCCAGGAATAAAAATTACTTGTGTGCTTTTAAACTTGCCCAATTCAGGTTAACAACCTCCTCAAACTTGCTCTGGGTTTTATTACCTCCAGTCTCCCACATAACGTGTCTAATCATCAGGATCACCATAATGGTAAGAGCAAAACTGCTCCAACATCAGTCAGGAAATAACAGTCTAGAGAACCAGAAGGATAACTAATAACAATGTGAAGATCCAGCTTTCAGTTTCGTGCTACCACCAATTAGCTCATGTGGCTTTGAAGAAGTATTTTAAACTCTCCGTGCTTCTGATTTTTTAATGTATACTAGGCTAGCAGTATTCTGTGTCACTCCTCATTTCCCAGAGATGCTTCAGAGATTCATACTTGTAAAAGTTGTTAAAATACTTAATGGGTGTTACTTGAATTGTGCTAGCTCTTAAAATGCCTGCTTTAATAATCCTTGTTTCCCTGAAAGGCACGCACTGGAAATATAGTAGAGTGCACAGAAGTAAATGGTCTCATCAAAAGATAATTCTCTCAGGCTAGAGAGGAAGATGACAAGGGAGAAATGAAAAAACAACCCTCGGTCATTAAATAACTTTCTACAACTTCACAAAACAACATATCTACCCTAGGAACATGGTCTTTTTCCTACCAAAGGCTTGTAGCAACAAGACACACTGATTTCATTTTCTAAAAACATTCCCTACCAGTGAAAATGTTTTCACTGAAAAATGTGTGCCATAACCTATATACCATAAAGAGAGACCTTGATTTGATCTGTTCTCTGAACACCATCCAAAACAGCCTTATTCTCTTCAGAGTTGGCTTTCAATGTTGCGAAATAAGGAAATGGAGGAGGAAAAGGGCGAGAACCTTGTTTTGCAGTAAGGAACACTGTTAGACCTGACAGCTAGACTCCAGCTCAATTAAAAACCTGCTCTTTTACACTTGAGACACAACAGATACAGGAAACACATCAGAGGAAGTTTCCAATTTAAAAGCAAAGTTCACCTCCGTTGTATCTAGATTTGAGGAAAGCATCAACCAGTTTCATTTCAATTACTATAACATTAAATACGGGTTTGTATTTATTGTGGGCGACAGCTACAATTAGGTTATCGGTACCAAAAGATCATGCATTAAAATATCACAAAATGCAGAGCAACTCAGAAATTGCAATGAACCACCAGAAAAAAAGGCCACATAGCGAAGAAATTCAGAGATAAGCCAGACTCAACACCTTACAAATTCCCAGATTTATCTGGGAATTTAGATTAACTCCTTCTGCAAGGAAAATAGATGATTTGCCATATCATCTTCTGTCCACAGACTATAACATAGGCAATCAAAAAGCTGGCCACCTTGATTAACGGTTGCATTTGAAGTCTAAAAAAGCTCAACACCTCACATTCTCTACCAAAAGCCAGGTTTTAACCTCCAACTGTGACAGGGTGTACACTCCTTGATCCCTACTGTAAGGTCTTCCTGAGTTATCCAATCTGCCCACCAAGTCATTGTATTAAAAATATTTCATACCATTTTAACCACAGCAATTATATTTACATTTGTCTCTGCCATGGCAGGGGGGTTGGAACTAGACAATCCTTCCCTACCAACCCAAATAATTTCTATGATTCTGCTACACACATTTCAATTCAAAATAATTTTAAAAATTGAGAGGCTTCTCCTTAGACATACAAATACTAGAATCATGCAAACTGCCAGAGTTTGGTTGTTCTCCTGCACCCTTCTCTCCACCTCATTTCAGCTCTTTAATAGGAAGCATCTTTACCAGCTCAGTAAATATCAAATATTGAAAAGTTAATTAGACTCTGTCCCAATGAATTTTTTGCTTGCATTTTTTTCTTCCATTTAGAGTTCCAAACATCAACCAAAATTAACTCACTACAGCAAGGCTGTTTTGCACAAAATACCGTATATTTCGCATCCATTTATAATGTATTTAATTTACATCACAATTATAAGAGTCCAGGCTAGCAAACAATTGATGAAGTGAGTAATTATTCCTAGGCAATGTCCTACTACTAAGGTCAATGATGCAAAGAGTATTGGTGAGTGAAGCACTGCAAGCCTGAAGAGTGCCATGCAAAATTTGTGTGTTCAGGAGTTGTGACGCTGTCTAAAGCTGCCACACGCAGATTTCCAAGCACTTCCATGGTGAGAAAGGGCCTCCAGTCAAGGCATTCGCTCGGACATAAACACAAACTCTGCAATATGGGTGGTCCCAAAGAAATAGGCTACAAGCATTGATTTTTTTTTGTTTTGCTTATTTTAGAGAAGATAATGATTACTGACAAGCAAGTTGATGGAGAAGGAACGCCATGCTGATTATATAGCTGCTGAAAACATGTTTTCAAGTGAGTCTTTGGATGACTGCGTTTTGATTCTGTGTAACTTTCAAATGTTTAGAATAATTCAGACTTGACTATTCATACAACTTCAATATCCAGCTGAAAGTCTGAAAAAAGTTACTTCAGAAGTAACTCAAATTTATGCACACTGAAGTAAGTAGAATGCAAGCCACATTTGCCCCTAACATTTCCTAGATTTAGTCCTATTAGATATTTTTTTATTGTCATACAAACCAGGAATATGATGTGCCTAAGCAAAAAAAGCAGTGTTAGAAGATCATAATAAATATCATCATTTTCACTTTAGTCAGGTTTGGCTTTTAGATTTTATATTAAGAGTGATTTATAACATTAGAAAAATACAAATATTCAGATTTAGGAGACCACGTGTTTAACAATAACAATGGCATAGAAAGAAGACTTAGAATGTTGTTCCCACTTCCTTGCAATCCCAGTGTGGCTAATACTTCATAGCATCTCTGTGAAAGTATTATGTTAATAACATCTGTGTTATCGAATATTAAATATCTATTACATGAGCATTCAAATTTGGTCCAAAATGATAGAGGGATTTTTCCTGTATTTTCTAAAACTTTAAGTAGAGAGAAGTATGTGTGAACAAATATACATAACCACATGAATTCTGAAACTCAAACACAGGTGCACAAATTTGCGGCGAGCCAAAATCCAGACTCATGGATGCTCATGGTTCAAACTGAAAAAAGACCTTTAAAATCATTGATACGTCACTTACTGATGTACCAGGATATGTAGAGAACCTTTTATTTTTAAACTCACAGTCATTGAGCTGCCTGCCACTCTAAATGAGATCTCATTGTCTATGCAAGTAGGTATATCTCAGAGACGGTCAGCTGCAAATCTTCAGGTCTAACATCAAAAATGATTACTGTTACTGTTACTATTTAAAAGAACACAACAAGCCCCCACAAGTTTTCCAGAACTTTATGTCCAAGAGCAAAACACACTGCCAAACCCACAAAAGTCCTTACCACCCTCTTCCTGACAGAAAAGGAGGAAGAGTCCTCGTGTTCCTAACAGATCCCTCCAGTGCTGCTTGACCAGTACATTGTCAGCAACTCATATTTTTGACAGTTTAAGATCTAACACTTCAACTCTGCATATCCAGCAACTCAAGATCAAAACAGAAAATACAAAATGCTCTAACACAGCATGCTATAACAACTGGATAGCTGTCTTCCCCGTGATTTAGAATTCAATGTTATTTTGAATATTTCTATTAAGTAATACATAAATAACATAAATAAAAAGAACATATCCTTTATAGGTCTCAGAAAACTTTGTTTGTAACTCACAGGTACCACTATAAAGTCTGGAATAATTTTAGAAATTCTCTAGTCCCAAACTTCCACCTAGTACAATGACTGAAATGACATTTTCTAATGATAGTTGTGAAACTCTTTAGTATTGCTCTACTGTTCCAAGCCAGGGTATGGAGAGAAGCTGATGAGCAAACACAGAACTCAAACTCTGGAATAGTGAGAACAAATACATGAGCAAATCAGAAATTTCAACGGCAATTTCAGCTGTATGCTGCCAAGAAGGAGACGCTTTCTAAATTAGTATATATTGGGTGAACAGTATGAAGAAGAGGATATTGTGCCAGTGCAAGGAAAAGGAAACATAAATCACCTATCCAGTGAAAAGCATGTTTTTTTCCAAAAATACAGTCTTCCATGGAAAAATTTGGCAGAAAAGACTAATTATAGGCAAAAAAAACCCCTACATTAAATAGCAATATTTTTTCTTTTTAATTCTGTATCCTCAAAAAAAAAAGGATGAATACAATAATGGCTACGATCCAAAGGTACAGTAAGTCCAGAACCCAAGATCAGTTGTTACCCATTGCAGAGTCATCTCTTATCTTTCATGGCAAAAAGCTAACAAAAACATGTAGCCTGTCAATCAGATCATTTTCAAGCTCCTGTTGGATCAAAAGTCATGCATAATAAAGAAACTCTGTGCTTCACTTATCAATTTCTTATGCAACAGCATGGACTTATTATCTTCATCTCTAAAACTTAAGAATTTATGTTTTGTAAAGCTTGCATGTTCTACTCTCCCCTAATGTCTAAATATAAACTTGCATGAACCAGAATGTCTGTGTCATATATACCAAGAATTCCAAGAATTGCTATCCTAGTTTTCATATCATTTAGACATAAGACAAACTTTAACTGATTAGTGGGGACGGAAGGAGACAGAAGTAAAGGGCAGAAAAAACTTCCTTAAAATTAGAAGGTATTCTGAACAGGCTTAACCTCTGAAACTGCCTTTTATCCCACATGCCAGCTTCTTCTTGGGAAATGAACTGCACAAAGAGAAACGCCTTTTGTTACACCTGCAAAGCAACAAGACCCGTATTCATTTTGGTCTCTGTGAGAAGAATTATGTAACCCATGATCTTCTGCATTGCACATCCTAAAAAACTCTCAAGATGTTTTTCACCATTGGAACTGGCAGCCTTAAGCCTTTTAGATTTTCTTTAAATTTTCTCTAACAGTGGATGACGAGCACACAATCACATTAAAACACTACTACAAAAAATGTACCAAAAGTAATACCAACATACAACTATTATTGTTGTAGCAAAGGCCTAAAAATCAGAGAATATGTAAAGAAATCAAAAATAGTTCTCAATACTTTCTATCATGCTGTCCTCTGTCGACTACTCTTTAAATATGAGACTGTGAACGTACACATTTCAGTAAACTCTTACTAAACAGAATACTCAAATAGTTTGCTACAGTCCTCACCAAAAATACCTATGGAAGACTCCCAAGACGAAAGCCACAAGGGGCATGATCGAACTGAAATCAAAAAATTGCCAGATGCCCAGAAAATCAGACACCCAGAAAATGTCATTCTCCCACAGCACAACAACATGGAATTACATATCAACTGAACAAATTAATTTATTAGACCTAGTGCTCCTGAGGACTCCCTTCAACCCCAAGAAACAATGGTCAAGTCCACATTGCTCCAGCTCCTTTTAGTGATCTTTGTATTATTTTCCCCGAGAGGAAGAAGCACCTTTGCTGCAATGAGCAGCTTGTTCAAAGAGTTCAGCAATAGCTGTATTTATAACTGATGGGATCTGCCTACAGCACAGACTGAGGAAGAAAGACTTTGCTCACTTGCCTCCTCCCCCAAACAAAATAAGACACATCTTTGCTCTAAAACAAGGCAATTACTCTCAATAAAAACAAACTCAACAAAATGCAAAAAATACTCCATCATCTCCCAGATAAGATATATATCCATATAGAGTGGTGTATGTATATAAATATATATCCATACACATACATAAAGATACATGCGTTTCAAGTACACAGCCCTGAATCATCATATTCTAAAGCAGAACTTGCCTCTTACCTTTTCTCTTATACATATGTTAAGAAACGAATGACCCTGTGCCTACTCATGATGACTGCAGCACAACCAGGCAGTTCTGCTGAATCAGTGTGTTCTACTTGATCCTAGAAAGAAAATATAAACATGTATTTTATGATTGGTAATTCTGCCACAAACCATGCTTTTTCAACACATGACTGCAGCTAGCACAGGCACATTCAGTAAATGCTGCAAGGCTGCAAATGATCTGGATTACATTTGCAGCTTTAAATTCAGAGCTGTATGCACTATGCCACTATTGCATTCCGACATTCTGGTTAAAAAAGCTGCTATTGGAAACCACATCGCTACCTACTGTTATTCTTCATTCAGCTGTAAACCCACAGAGTGAGGCAGCAACTTCAACTGTCCTTGTATTCCTGATGACCTTGACTGTAATGCTTAATTTATAAAACTAGCCTCTGAACTTAATTACATTACACTACAATAGGCCTTCCAAAAATAAAGAGCTAGTAGCTTTGATAAGCAACAAAAAGTCACGGCTCTCTGAATTCTGTTATCTGTATTAATCAGTTTCCCACTGATTTTGTTACAGCTAAACAACTGGTTTTGTCTTCAAATTATTTCCCCTATGATCTTAAAGTCCCTTCATTTCCTAGGGGCTTCTTCTCTCAAAAACCACAATGGCATCAACCTTCAATAGCAGGGATGACCCAAGCAAAAAAAAAAACAAAAAACCAATAGACAAAAAGTCTTCAGGAGGAACTCTCCTCTTCTCCTAGCTACAGCATTTCTATAGTTCAGGTGCTTATTTTCACAGGCTGCACCCTAACAGTCAACATCACTCAAAAATCCAACACAGACATGAGCAAAGGAAAGAGACTAGTTTATGACAATGTAACAAGATAAGTTAAATTCATGCTTTGAAGTTTACTGGTGTTGGTACTTGACCTGTAGGTAGTTTAAATATTTATTAGTGCTCTGATGAAGCCACATTTGTTAGGAAAAAAATCTTACAACTCTAGCAAAATAAACGGAGCTAAACAAAAAATACCAGTTCTCTGCACATGAAAGCGATACTCAGTGTTATACTACAATTTCCCCAGGGTTGTTTATTATTCTTTACTGAAATAAGCTACAGTAATAATTCCAGGAAACTAATGAACTGAACATTAGCACTCTTTGTGGTACTATTTCCAACCTGTCAATAAAATCCCACAGCTTTGTATGTCAACAGAACTATTCCTGTGTGCAAGTAAAATTTCTGATGTCATGTATACTTCTAACTCTATAAGCTAATATGTATTTGGGGTATTTGGGAAATAGTAGAAATTATTATATTACAAGGTTCTTAAGGCAGGCTTCATATGCATGCAAAAATGGAGGTGAGGGAAAATTTAATTCCACTGAAAAACTTTAGAATAATGAGATTTTTCAAAGTGATGAGAAGTACATGTGGCAGCGGGGCAAGGTTATCCAGACACCACCATGTCTCCTTCTCACCTGTCGGCAGAGGAAAATGATTCAGTTTTCATGACTCCTTTGAGAAGATGGATCAATTGATGACAATTCTGCTTGCGATGTATGACAAGGTCTGTCAACCACATCACGAACATCGAACACATTTCACGTCAACCAGCTGGTCACACATTAACCACAAAGTTCAATCTTTACCGATCAGAAGAGGATCAGACCTAGCAACCTTCAGCTGAAAGGGGCTGTGCTGTTACCCGTGCTCTAAGCCAGCGAGCTTCCAGGCAAGCAATATTCAGAGCAACAGTAGTCTTATTATTTATTGTTTTTATTCTCATTCACTTTCCTTGTTCCATTTTTCCCAGGTAATAACTTTTTTGTCCGTAACCATTCAACGGAGAAGAACACAGATCCAATGAATTGCTACCAGACTCCAAAGAAAGCTCTGAAGAGATATTACCTGAACGTCCTAGAGCTTTTTGTTTACAATTCAACATTTACTCTTGGCAGCCATTTCCTCTTAAAAAGATCAATACAAAAATCAAACTGTGCTTATAGATATGAATGTAATATATTTAAACAAATGGCAATTTTGGAGTAAATTATAAGGTTTGGATTTCCTGAAAAAATGGAACAACATGACAACACAATCAAATTCTTTTTCCAGGAAGAAGCTAATTTAAGAGAACTATATTAAAATAAAAACCAAGGACAAAAAGACTAACTACAAAGGAGAGCCAAGAATATTCACAAAAATGTATAACCTAGTGATTATTTGGTTTCTCACAAATCATACACACTGCTAAAAAACAGTTCCATCATGCTTGAAAAAAAATACATATATTTCCACCTAAAAAACATGTGCCTACTGAGACTTAAGATTGTTATAAACAACGGAGGCCCAGTGTCTCTGCTGTTCCAGTTTGCTTTGAGCATTTCACAGCTTCTTATCTCTTCTGCTTTTGGTTGGCTGAACTCTTCCGTCTCCTGCCCTACAGTGGTATCACCCAGGTGCTGCTGTGGTTATACCCTACATGTATGATTTCCCTCAGGAGCTCCAAGAGGGTGACTGCCAATTACTGCAACAGCAAAACAGAAATTGAAAAGAAATTTGACAAGCAGCAACGTGCCCAGAATAAAAAGAGGATGCAAAATAGAAGAAAAGAGCTCTAAAAATATGAAATTAGAAATCTCTTCCACAAAAAAAAGAATGTAAAAATGTTTACAACATCAAATGGAAGTAATCTGAACTAGCACAAATTGGAATAGCTCATAATAAATGGAAAGAGACTGAAAAAGAAACAATTTTGATACTACATTAAAAAAAAAACACGGAAGAAGCATGGAGAGATGCTAAAAAATGCTTCTATCTACTGGCAAGGATCCAACTCTTAACTACACTACAGATCCTCTATAATGTGCTACCAGTGAGAAGATCTCTTTGAGTAGGCAGGAATACATTCGCAGCCATTTTAAGGCATTTTATTATTCCTATATTGGTTGAACTAGTCATTATCTTAAATCCAAACCCAGATTTCAGTGCCGGTATCTTAACTTCCTAGCTTCTCTACACTTGGAACTATCAGGTTGGTGATTCGGAAAGACTACAGACAGGGGATGTATTCAGGTCCCAACTTTGCAAGAATAAAAACAACAACAAGAAATTAGCAGGGGGTTACGTTAACAGGAAAAGAGTGTACTTAAACAAGAGGGGAAATGGGTAGAAAGTTTCAGGACATTACAAATTATTTTACCTGACCAGTTAATCTGGAAGCTAAATCTTCACAAGTGGAAGAGGCGAGGGTTTTTCCCTCAAGTGACAAAATGCCCGGAACAATGGCACTTTACCCCATGCCCAACGGTTTTGTCACTTCTTAACAGTTCCTTCTTGGCCGCAGTAACTGAGTGAAAGCAAGCTGCATTCTCCAGCGCTGTCACCTTTCCTCATCTCTAGTGTCAAGTAGCTATCCACTCTGTACAAAGTTTGGAGCTCTTTCTACTTGGTGTGTGCCAAATAAAAGGAAAAGCAGGCATTATAAAATGTTTGTGACGCAGCAGTAAGCAGTATCTGTGTCATGCACGTGAAAATGGTTGCAATGGAAAGGACTTCGGATTAGGCCTCAAATTAAACATTTCAGCACTAATTGTTCTACTAATAAATCAAACCAGCAGCCATTCAATGCAATCAGGGGAAAAAAATACTTTTTTAAAATTCTGATTTATTAAAGGAGGTTTGGCAAAAAAACCAGAATTTTTTGAAAATACCTTGTCTAAGAAACAGTTCAGGATTAGAAAACCCCATTAAAAATCATTGTAAATTCATTTAATATGAAACACTAAAAACAGCAGCAAGAGATGAGATGTGGCAAATATAAACAAGATACAGTTGCTACTAATTTTTTTCTTGCACCAAAAACTCAAGATGACCAAATATCCTCTGGTTTTACTTCCCATAATTCACTGATGTTCCTACTACTCAATGTAAATTAACCAAATAGTAGGCTGGAGCATGGCAGGCTACTTCTGTCTAACACAACACGTTGTACCAGAGCTCACCAGCCATGAATGCTGACAAAAGATAAATTTCAGCGTTCCATTGATCTGCCATTTTTTCCAATTAACTGAGCAAACAGAAACGGACAATGCCTAAACAGAATACGGTCTCTCTCTAATTATTTCACTAATATTTGCATCCTTTCCCTTGACTTTTCCCCATGCCATTTTAAAGCCATTATTTTCACTTTTGTCTCCAGCCAAGTTTCCAGAAGGAGACATTTCACACATGCCAGAGTAGTAGTAAGGCAGTCAAAAGAACAGCAACGTCAAAGAAGCGTTATAGAAAGTATCACCGTCAAAAGTAACATGGGAAACAAGAAAAAATACAGCAGCATTATCAACCTTTGCCCTCCAGTAAATAAGAGAAAGCAGCTCAACTGAAAGGGATACCTGCTTTATAGCGGTTTACAGTAGAGAATAAATTTCATTTCCTCCCCTTTTTACTATTTCAAGGAGAAAGAAATCGATTTATTTTCTTGCCACAAAGAACAGCCTTGCCAAAAAGCCGGTAGCTCTTGGGCAGGCTGCAGAGGTAGGGCCCTCAGCACCTGGAGACAGGAACCATGAGTCCTTCTTATGTAACTGCTTTAGACTGCCTGAAACGGCATCCATCCCTGCCCTTTGGAGGAACAAATAGATAGGTTTACACCGCAGTGCTGCCTTCCATGCAAGTTTTTCCAGAGGAATACAGTTGGGGGGAAAAAAAAAAAAAGAAAGAAAGAGGAAAATCTCTTCCTGAGCTTACTCATATGCTCATAGAACTCACTTCAAAATTCAGTGTTTTATAAACCTGTTTTATAACACTGTTTGATACAACTCTCAAGTTTAAAATATTGCAGACTACAAAAAAAAAAATGAATAGTGTATTAGATATAAATCTAGTATGAAATCATGTTTCTTGATTCGTGCATGGATTCCATGTAGTGTCTTCATTACAACAGTGTCCTTTTTAAAAAAAATCAATACATTTAACATATTGAACTGAAGCGGTTATTTAACTTGATTCAAACATATAGAATAAATAGGTTTGTGAGATGACTTTTTATGTTTCTGTATTTGAGAAACAAGGCTTTGACTATCAGAAGACAATGCTTAACAGAATTGAAAAATAAAATTATTTGAAGTCACACACTGTGTATCTCAGAGCCAATTAACCCTGTATTATAATCCTTCATGAATTTTTCTTCTTTCTCGTATAGGCTAGCAATAAGAATGAACCCCAAATAAACTGATCATTAGTTCAGATGTTTCTGAGATGTAGGTAATAAGGGAAAAACTGACTAAGGTGCCCTAGAATCACCAATTAAATGCTTACAACTGCCAAAGAACTGTCCTTTTTATAAAATCCAAAAGGGGTCAATACTTGCAGGTGCCATGAACAAAATCTGTATCTGATAATAAAAGCCCGAATTGCCACACAATCATAATAGGAGAGATGAAACGGACAACAGGCAAAGAGAGAAACTGCTCTGCTACCATTTACTGGCCCATCAATTCTGAGTTGTACCCACTGGGGAGAGAAGCTGCTAGAAGCGACACAATTTATGTACTCAGCTGCTCTTTAGAGAAAGGACAACCTGTACAGAGAAAAAGTCTGAAAGTCTACAGTCACCTTCTACGGAAGAGCAGTCAATCAGCTACTAAAGCTACCTTTATCAACACGCTTGGATACACCTTCCTTCCATCCCTGCTGTGGTCACTTTACTCATTTGATAGCTATGTAACATAACAGCGTTCTAAAATCTTACCCACACATATTTTTAAGAAATATCATAATTACAGACGGCAAACAGTTACTATTTCTCAAACCCGATGTTATGTTGAGTTGAATTACCATGCATCCCTGACAATACATTCAGAGATCTATGGATTTTAATCTCATAATCCCTTGAGCATGAAATTACCTCAAAGGAAGTAACTTTTAATTCCCACTTCATGTTGGCCTTTCTATTCGTATCACGCCAAGATTAAACTTACATATATGCGTACGCACACATGAGATACTAACACATTATAAAACACTGCTGTCTTGTCAAGCGTAGCAAAGTTCACCCCCACATTTGTGATCATGATCTAACTACACTGCTGATGCTCACAGTGCATTATGTCTCAAGTGATCTGTAACTAGTAACTCACTCGATACAACTCAATACATCCATGGCAACAGTGTGTACTGAAACTGCTATTTCTGAGTATGATTCTCATTTATGCTGTGGTCCATTAAGATGGTTTTAACAGTGCTGAAGGGACTAAGTGCTAACCAACAGAAATGGAGAATAACTCGCATTCAGATTCACTGTAAAGCTTCCCCCCCCACCCCCCCTTGCTCCGGTGGTGTAATATACCAGTCAGGATATTTACTTTAAATTTATGTAAGAGTCAAAAGTTTTAGCTAAAAAACTAAGTGCCCAAAATTCTGTATCATTGTTGGCAGTCACAGGAAGTAAAAGCTTGACAGATTGGGAAAAAAAAAAAAAAAAAAAAAAACAAACGAATTGGAAAGCACTGATTATTAATGAGTCAAAATATAGTTTTTTAGAAATCTTACAGAGCTCTAGGAACACCAAATCCTCCTAAATGTATCTCAGGTAGTCCAAAACTAAGAAACCAATGCCACTTCTTTCGTCCGTTAATGCAGTGGTTGATTCTGCTCAGCCATTAATCGCTACCTCTTTTCTCTTTACCTCTCCTTCCCAGACTGTGGTTTTTTCTTCACCTCTTAAGTCTTCTTTTCCCCCTCATTCACTTCTTCCTGCATCTGTTTTCTTTCTCCCTATCCATGCTTCCTTCCTTTTCTGACCAAAAAAAAAAATAAAACAAGAAATCCCATACTTTTCAACATCACTGTTCAGATTCACTGTACAAACCAGCTGTAAACAACCTTATTAACCACACAGTATTATTCCTTCACTGCTAGGAATGGTGGGAACAAACCAAATAGCAATAGTGATGGTTCCACTTTGAAAAGATAATTTAAAGTCTTTAGACAAAACAGCTATTGAAAAAGAAAATAAACCAACAAAACACGTGGTCAAATTAACAGCGAAATTACCAGTCAAATCCTAAGACATCACTGTAACTGTAAACCTGCCTTCTACCTATCCTCATCATTATTTACTGTGCTCACAGCTCCTTCACAAATTCATTTAAACCCTCATAGTGACGCTCGGCCTTTTAGGCTGCGAAATACAATTTCTGACACCTACATATATACTGGGTATTCAACATCCAGGATCAGCACAGCTACCTGCTTCCCTCAGGCATTCATGTATTTGAAACTTCTAGTTAAGACAAGTTTTATTAACAACATAGGAGTCACTGTTTATACATTTCCTCGAGGTAGAAGGTACAACTGCATCTACAAGCCAACTGTACAGAAATGAAACTTAATGGTAAAAAAAAAAAAAAGGAGAAAATATAACCACGAAGGACAACTGAGGAAAAGAATGTGTGAATAAACCCACTACATATACATGCATCTATGGCCCATGAGTCTCAAGAAACAATTTCTAATGCTTGTCATAGCAAAACCCATGCTCATTCTACAGGAATATACAAAAAAAAAAAAAAAACAAACACCAATGTGCAAATTCCAACAATCAGTTAAAATGCATTTTACAGGTGACTTGTTAACTAAAACTAAGGTAAATACAATATAGAGGCTATTTTGCCTGTACATTAATATAATTACTTGAAAGCACAAAAATACATAGGAAGACTGATGCTTAAAGTTAAGTAATGACCTTTTAAAGTCACATTTATAAAAAAGAAAGAACTGTGAAATACATCAAATACACTGCGGTTTTATTCAGCCTTCAACATTTATACAAAAAAATGCAGTATGAAAATCCTACAATCAATGCAATTTGATGTTTCAGAGAAGAGACTCTTTCAATATACATACTATTTAAAGCAATCTGTTAATAATATAACCTAAGAAGTGGGCTTTGCACATACTTTCAAGTTCACTAAATAAGAGATGATTAAAGTGCTCATTTTGAATTAACCAATATAGAACTGACAATGTAACTTTATAACATGACAACCAATATGCTCTGCTAAACGACTCCAGCCTGCAAACAGAACCAGTAGCTATATACTGAAGTATAAATCCCAGAGAGGGTGTAAATCAGATGCTCGTGCCTTTCTCTACAAAACACAAGTCTCAGAGGCAAGCTACAGCATGTATTTCTACAGTATTGCAGAAGAACATGCAATTTCAAACAGACTGCTAGATAAATGGAAAAAAATAGTAATAGGCAAAGCGGGAACTTTCCTCTTGTATCTGCATTACAGTGCAGAGAGAGAATAAAAGATTACATCAACGTGGTTGCTGTATTTTAACCACCAGTTTATGTCTCCTCCACCGTACAAAGAAAACTCTGTATTCACAATCTTAGTAGCACAAATAAGAAGAGGGCTTACATATTGGTTAGTGTTCAGCTACACTTTTCAAGTGTTGGGTCTTTAATATGATCTCCTCAGGAAATTAAGATCATGGGATCATATTGTTCACTCACTAACTTTTATGCTCATCTTTTTTTTTAAAAAAAAAAAAGTTCATGAAAATTAGTATCTGCACAGTAAAAACAAATCCAAACGACAGTCCTCCAAGGGAAAAACAAGCTGCTATATGTATTTTTGGCAGCAACCTGCTGGGCAATCAATACCCACACAGCTCTGGAAAAAACGGAATTATGGTGTTATGTGAGAAAGCTGGGGTTATTGCAGAGGGGGAAGGAAGGGAAGAGATACTAAGGGTCAAAAAGGATTTAAATCTACAGAAAAACAAGCTTCGCTCATTCCGCTGATGACAGAACAATATGCTTACCAACAAAGTGTCTCAAAGGACTATAAAATTCACTCAACACATCTAATTCAAACAAAACACAGTTCTCTCCAGTTCCAGATCTCATAAAAATTTCCCTGCTACTTATAAAATGTTTCACAAATTCTAAAGAATTACGAGTGGAAAATAAGTCCTAGCCATCAGAAACAAATCTGGATTTAGACTCCCAGTGTTTCAGCCAGAGTGGTGGGAGCTCCTTTATCACCGGACCTGCACATTGCACTGACTCAATCCAAGAACCACTAAGTTCTTTCGAGCATCAGCTTCATCAAAGCCCAGTTCTCGATCCTCAGTCTTGCACAACATCAAGCAATATGCCCCTCGAATTTGTGATGTCCTAAAAAGACAGGTAAGCATTATCCCTATTCAATCATTAGTGGAACTGACACACATAGACATCTGAGATATGTGCACTTCTCTTTCATATCACACTTGTTTGAGAAATCACCAGCACCAGATATGAACCCATCTTCTGGAATAGATTACTCAGACCCAATTGCCCTTCCTTTTCTACACCAGCAGAAAAAGCAAACGTGCTACGTCTTCAGTGACTGCACTTCCCAATCTGTTGTAGAAACGGAATTAATTTGATTTTGTTTAAATTGATATGCAAAGCTCAAAGCTGCAGAACTTGAAAAGGGAATTCGGATTTAATTCTGCAAGGCATCTTCAGCAGATGACTGGGGCAAGGATTATTTAAATCACCCCCACACAGATCACCAAAGTCTACCTCAGAAATACTGGATGTGCAGAACACCCACGATCGGAATGAGGTCTGAGCACAACACAGACCAGAGGAATTTAAATCACCAGAAATAGGGCCCCATATTTTACTGCTAATAACATCATTCTTAAACCTTCCTCTTACAATCCAACAATTCAAAAAAATAAGGAAAAAAAAAAAAAGCTGTTGAAAAGGAAACAGGTAAGAGAACAGTTCCACTGTCCAAGTAAAAAGAAATGTTAGAAAAGTACAGTGAATAGCAACTAAGAAACCAAAATCTCACAGATGTGAAAATACCTGCAATTTCTTTCCCATAGCATCCCCCAAACTTCCAATAATCTGATGGGCTAACTAATGAAGTAATAAATGTTATGCATATTCACATGATTTGCCAATTCTTCTCGAATTCTTCTTGAAGTACACATACTACACATTCAGTTTCACATGGCTTGGCCTTTATTTTAGTGATCCTAAATCAATCTTCTAGATCACACTTGGAGTGCAAACAGGTAAGTCAACATGTACGCTGAGTTCAAAGTAGTGTTTTGACACTACAAAACTGAATCTAGAAACAGAAAAGCTCCTCTAATAGTCAGTGTCTTTCACAGATAAAGAAGCTATTAGGTGATTTAGAAAGCTCCTTGATCTGCTTCTTACACTGAACATTACCAACTCCTTTTAAGTTCACCATACTACTTTTTAGAAAAATGTGCCAGTTCCTCCACTGATGATATTCTACAAATTTTCTAAGGTATTTCACCCATGTTACCTCCCCCCCCAAAAAAAAAATTTAAACTTAAGAGTGAAATATACATGTTATACTCAGAGTACAGGTATAAAGACTGAGTTCTTTATTTATAAAAAAAAGGCTTTGGTACATCATAGAAGTAAACAAAAACTTTCCTATTACAGCAACTTTAAAAATGTCAATAATCCAGAACTCAGGCTGGTAAGTACTACTAGGGCAGTGATGGCACTTCTGTAATTGACAGAGCACACGTGAATCTCTAAGATAAGTATGGCCTAACTTCAAATTATCACCTGATAGGAAATGACCTTTGGATTCTTTGTGTGCTGGGAAGAGGGAAGGACGGGTTCCGCCCAGCTACCACTTCACTAACAAAAAAAAGGCACTGAATTTAAGCCATATATAAATACTCTGCCTTTTTATGCAGGCCCACAACTGCTCTTTGGGAAAACTGAAGTACAAGAACTCAGTAAGACTCACAATCAAACATTACAAGTATAGTCATAATTTAGTAGATAGCATTTCTTTTCTAACTCTTAACCGAACAAGGGACTTTCTCACCACAGGCCAAGGCTCAAAACATTTCCAGCCTCTCTGATCATGCCCAATTCATCTGTCACTAATGAAAAACAGCTCGGGAACAGTCCTAAAATAGTTACCAAACTGAAACCTACAACACAGAAGTATTTTCATACATCGATAATAGCAGGAAAAAAAATACAAACCAACAAACAGTTCCAGCTTTAGTGCTTTTTTTAAGTACTGCAAATGTCAGTTCAGCTTGAGCTGGGCCAAAAAGCAGGCAGACACTAGTGTAGACACATTACCGCATTATTTTATATACAAAGCCATACCCTAAACCAGGGTTCAGCATCAACTATCTAAAGTATCAGTTGATGCCTCAAGCCTCCACTAGAAAGCTTTCCACCTTTGTTACCATGTTGGAACCAAAGCAGTAACAGACATCCAACAAAAGAATCTTATGAAAAAGTATTAACTGGCAATACCATTTCCACTGGTAAAATCCTACTCCAGTTCATTATGGAACCAATCTCCTAAAAAAATTCATCAAGCTTCCCATTGACAGTAAGAGAGCAGGGGGAGGAAGTATAGAAAACAGCAGAAAAATATATACTAGTAGTACACAACACAATTTGTGATAGAAAAACCTAGGCAATCCTAGCAGAGGACACTGAATGCTTCTGGATCTTCAGTGCATTCCCTTAAACAACTGATGCTACAGTGACCCCACTGACTCATAGGGTAGATTTGTAACTTTTGCCATCCAAAACATCAGAGAAATAAATAATATTAACATATAAAGCAAACAAGACAAAGATATTTGTACATTCTAAGATCAGCACAGAAGCAGAATACAAGGGGTACAGCCGTAAGCATTATCTGCAAATAACTGAATATGAAGGTTAATTGCTACTGAAGAACACAGAGACAAACGAAAAAATCAGTGCAAGTGGAAATCCAACACTGAAGTCCATGTTTTCATTTGCCCAACATACAGTGGACACTGGGAACAGAATATGTGAAAAGTTTAATATATGGACACCAAAACTTCAAAACATAACTATGGTCAGACAACCACATATTGACATTTCCAAATTATCAAATTTTACATGAAAGTAAAACAATGTTAAAGTTTCTTTAAGCTCTCTCCTCACTGGCCTTCATAACTAAGACAATTATTGCCATAGTTTATACTTAGACTAAAGATACCACACAAGCTATTCAGACAACACTCTAGCTCCACGCTTTCTAAAATACAGAAAATCTACAGATTTTGACTCCACACCTCTTTTTCCACATAGCTTATCACTTTTCTATATTCCCCCCCCCTTTTTTTAACTGTAACAGAACTATGCCTATGTAAAATCCAGCTGACTGGACTTGCTTCTTTAAGTCAACTCCCACTTCAGCAACCTGGATGGAAAGAATACAGAAGGAACAATTTACCCAGTGTCGTCACCCTTAAGTTTCCAGCCAACCAAACAATAAGTAAGAAAGTACTTGTCTAGAAATTATTATTATTTATGTATAAAATATGTATTTGTATGCATTATGATAACAGTAACTTTATCATTGATTTTTCAGTGTGCTACTCTTTTGATAACTATACGTGTTTTGCTCTAAGCACTAGTCAAATAAGCTTATATGAATATGTATCCTGAATTCTAATTTAAGTAGAATCTACTATGTCAACAAAGAACCCCCAAATTTTTTTTAAACTTCCTATTCACTTACATTAATTGACGTAATTTTCACCGTGTTGCAAGACACAGCGAACACTGAAGTAAAAGCTGTTTTATCACCTAAAACTCTTACTTTTAGCCATTTACATTTTATATATTTCTTAACAGTACAAAAAGCTTTGTAAACTGTTAATATCATTGTATGGACACACTTCTCAATGCTTCACAAAACAACAGGAGGAAAAACAGCATGTTAGCTCATATTTCTGTTAATTTCAAAGTTTGAGTCTCATAAGGAATCACAAATAGAGCTCTAAAACAGGCCACCTTTCAATTTCTTTAGTAACTTCAATCTCAATCACATTAGAAAATAAACAGCAGCCTTTATATAAAAGTTTCAAGGTGGTCTATGAACATACTGCTGTCTTCCAGCAAGGTTTGGAACAGATTGCCGATTCATCAGCACACGGAATAACCGTGCCCTAAAACTATTCTGTCAAGAAACTCACTTTTAACTAAGGATTCACAGCTTAGTGCACCAGAAAGATTTTTTTCTGATCAAGAAAACATGAATACACAACTTCTTCCCAAAATCGATTTCTTTTTGGTCACCTTTTATTCAAAAGCAAAACTTGGCTCTAATCCTTTTGCAAAATAATTTTTCACAGACAGCCTGTAAACCTGAAAACTAACAAGCTATTTTCTGCTAAAGTTGGCACAGCTAGTGGACAGGCAACAACAGACATTAAAAGCTTATCATTCTTTGGCCACAAGTTTTAATACCGCATCTTTGTTCATTCTCTACCTTTCTTCCCTGAGACAATCACAGCCAGACTTTATGCCAAACTGAAAAGAAAAAAAAAAAAAAAAAGTGTTTCATCTCAGCCTTAGCCCCAGGCTTCAGATCCTGAAAAGTGTGTTTGAAAGTATTTAATCCCCAGCCTCATAACTGACTCAAAGCTAACACACAAAAATAACACCCAATATCAGGACTCAGCACTCCAGTTTTGGGGTGCTTTTCTTCCTTCTCCACACACTAAAAAAGGCACCTTGAAGCAATTAATCTATCACACTGTGTGAGAACACAGTAACTCATCTGGTGTAGATCAAGGCTTGAATTAGAGGGAGGCTTGTTTGAGATTTTAGGCCCTTGTTCAGCTTCCATTTCAGATTCCCCAAATCTCTGAAGAGGTTTTTAATTTTGTCTCTCTTGGGTCAAGGAGACTGTTCTCGTTTTGTATCACATGCCATAACTTTATAAAAAGAAGCGCACCACTGGGTTCAGGCAGTAACAAAGGATTCTGATGCTATTTCAGCCACTGAAGGTATATCTAAAATCTGGATTTGTTCCAAGCAATCAGAAAGGATTTGCTAATAAAAGCTAATAAAACACTGCCCAAATGTTGTCAGTAAGATGTTGCCCAAAGAAAATAAAAGATTTTATTCAAGAAGAGCATTTTTATTATTATCATTTTACTAGTTTACATAGGGCCCCTTCCAGTTTTGGATTCAGCCTGGGACCAAATTACTGAGGGCAGTGTTTTTCAGAAATTCTAATCTAATACAGCCACACTTAATAAAAAGACTGCCAGAATTCAGTCAACTTATAGTACTTGAACTGAACAAAAATACACGTAAAAATCAAAATATCTGAAAAACCTCTGTCACAACATAAGCAGGGATATCTTGTCCATAAACAGGATAGTTAAGACGAAAACACAAAGTCTATCAATTCCCATCTGCTACTTGTTTCTCAGCCGGGTTAACACGATAAAAACAGTTCTTCAGCCGCCCTCCATCACAAGCATCTATTCACCCGTAACATCTACGAGCAAGTAACTAACCCACCTCTGCAAAAAGTCTGACACGCCAGGAGTGCCAGTTATTCTTGGAGCGAGACATGACCACAGTTTCACGCAATTAGAGATGTTATAAAACGCATCCCGCCCGCTCGCCCCATCCCCCTCCACCACTACCACCACCATTGCGGGAGTGACTTGTTACACATCGCGACGAGCAAGTCACATTCCCTGCCCGGGGAGAGAGCGTGGCGATCGGGCCATAAAAAGGGCACGGGATGAAAAGAGGGATCCTCCCCTCGCCGGGCCGGCAGCCCGGGCTGCCCGCTGGCTCCCGGCAGCACGGCGCGGCCCGAGGGCGCCGGCCGGCCCGGGGAGCTGCCCCACCTCGCACCGGCGGCACACGGGGGGTCCCGGGGAGGTGGGGGAGCCCCGATGGAGAACGGCAAGAGCGTCTTCCCCCTCCCTCCAGGATCGCCGGCGCCGGCAAAGGGGGGGCACCCAGTCCAGGCAGCCGGGCACGGAGGGGAATGGCGGGGAGGGGGCTCGCAGGGCCGCCGCCGGGGAGGGCTGAGGGGCGATCGCTGCCTTTTCCCCCTCGGCGGCGAGGAGCCTCTCCCCTTGGCGGCGTGCGGGGAACAAGGGCGGCGGGGCCAGGAGGCACCCGGCGCCCCCAGGCCCTGGGCTGCGGCGGCAGCGACGCGGCGGCTCCGCTGAGGAGTCGGAGCTCTCCCCGCCCGCCCGCGGCGCCGCGCTCCGGGCGGCAGGGGCCTGGGGAGCGGGATAGCCCGGCCTCCCGGGCCTGGGGGCGGAGGGCTGGGCGCCGCTCACTCACCTCGGGAGGCAGCAGGCGCCGCTGGGTCTGCATGGCGAGGGGGATGCCCCGGGGCCGCGCTCCGCCGCCGCTCGCTCCCGGGCGGACCCCGCGGACCCCGCGAGTGCTGGAGAGGCCGGCGCCCGCCCTCGCCGCCTGCCAGCCGGGCTCGCTCGCTGGCTCCGCGGCCAAGGCCGCCGCAGCTACCGGCAGCCAGCGCCCCCTGGCCGGCCCCAGAGGCAGCGCACGGCACTGCGGCACCGCCGGGGAGGCAGTGCGGAGCCTGCCGCACCCCCGCCCCGCGGCGCGGGGGGGCCGAGCAGGCCGCGCAGCCACCTCCGGCCCGGCCGCCTACCGCCGGGCGTCACGGGCGGAGAAGCGGGAGGAGTCACCCGGCGCGGGGAGGGGGGGGAGTAGGGGGATGGAACACACGCACCGCCGCGCCCCGGGGGGAGCCTGCCCGCTCACCCCCACCACCAGTCTCCCCCAGCGGGGTCCTGCCGAGCCTGCGGGCCACCACGCAGCACCGCAGGCAAGGCCTCCCGCCCGCCCACACCCACCCGGGGAGGGCGGCACCGGGGAGGGGCGCCGCAAACCGACCGCGGGCAGAGGGGCTGCCCGAGGCGCGGCGGGCACCCTGGGTACGCGGGCACTGCGCGGGCCCTCGCTGTGCCCTCAGCCGAGAGACGCACCCCACGGCCGGCTGCAAGTCCAGAAGGATCTGCGGCTGGGAGGCATTCGTGCTTTATTTCGCCATTTCATAGCGAGTACCTGACAAACCAGAGAGGGACACCCTGTCCTGTGGGACACGCACAGCCGCCCCGAGGGGTGTATGGTGCGCAGACACGGAGCCACCCGCTCAAACACGCGTTAACTCTTCAAGAAAGCAGGATTCCGAGGTGCCGGGGAAAAGGGGGGAAAAAAAAAAAAAGGAAAAACCAACCACGCACAGAAACGGTCTCAGAACTGCGATGGCAAACTGACAGGTTATGCCAAACCGTAACTATGCGCCCGGAGTCTCACCGATTCTCTCCCTAAGAGGAGGCGGCCGCGGCGGCGCCCACGCCGGGAGCCGGGCACCCGTCCCCGCCGGGCTGCGGACGCTCGGGAGCCCGAGGAAGTGTCACTTTCCCGCGTGGGACTTGCGGGAGCGCTCGGCTCCGACGAGGCGAGGAGCGGGGCAGGGGGCGCCCAGCCCCGGGGGCTGCCGACCTCGGCCTGGGCGCGCACAGCCGCCCTCTGCCGGGCGGAGGGCAACGCCCCGCACGGGCGCCCCGCGCGCTTCCAACGACTCGCGCGCAACCGTCCCAACGGCAGGCGCGGGCGCGCGCGCGCTCGGGAACGGCTGTTCGCCTGGGAAGGGGAAGGAGCCGCCGTCCCCTCACCTTCGGGCAGCGTCATGGCACCCCCGCGGAGGGAGGGGAAGGCCAGGGTGGTGGCTGCCTGTGCGGCCGCGCTGCCCTCCCCGCTTCTCAGGCCTCCGCACTCGCAGGCGATCGCTTTCCAGCAGGTCGGCCTTCTCCATTAACTTGCTACGTGTGGCAGTGAATGCGGGATAATGAGCCCCGGTGTTAAAATACAGGCCTTCAGCTCCAAGAGCGTCAGCCCGTCCCACTTGAAATGAAAGGGAAGCACTTAATGTTTATTCATTGATTTCGGTAGAACTATGTGCTTTTCAAGCAGAAAATTGAAGATGGTCCCAATCAACTGAATCATCAATTCATGGGCAAAGAGCTGAGGAGCTGAAAAATGCTAATCAATCATACCTGGCAGGAGCATGTTAATGGGGATGGAATTTATTTTCTCCCATAAAGAGTTCCCGGTTAACCCCAGCTTGCCATCTCTTTAGCAATTAGTGGTGTCACGCTTGTAAAGCACAAGATGAGGAGTTAGCCCGGTACACAATTACTATCCTCAAAACAACTCCCATGAAACACCTCAGACTGCTAAACACACAATATGCCTGACAATCAAAGAGGAAATAAATTAAAGGGTGAGCCATGTAACACTTCGTACCCTCTGGCCAAATGCATGCAAGTGCCTAGGTTTGCCATCTATGTATGTCTCACAGAGGCATATCACAACCATAATTTTGTTCTACTTTAATCCTCCTGCACACAGCCATTCATTGGAATGTTAGAGGCATATCACAACCACATTTTTTTTTCTACTTTAATCCTCCTGCACACAGCCATTCGTTGGAATGTTTTCTCCCCGAACACTGAGAGTTTTTACCTGAAGGATATAATAATTGGGTGCTTTGCAAGAAGGCCATTTCATGAAAGCATGCAAAAAGGGAGCTAGGAGCAATGGGAAACATCACTGTGAGTTAAGGTGATTGGACATGGTCACATGCCCTGTCCCTTCTTGGTATCTATATGTGTCTTGGATGCCACATGACTTGTTCCCAGTGAAGATGTATCTAGAGGAACAGGAACTCATTAAAACTCGGGTTGCTGCTCCAGGCAGTTTGGGTGCCAGACATCCAAGTTTAAAGCAGGGAGATTGCCCATCCTGCGTTATCAGTGTGCTCCTTCTGCTAGTGTCCAAACAGGAAGCATTTGGCTATCGATAGTGAGCAATACTACATACAAACCAAATCAATAATATGGATCCCAAGTCCCAGCAAGGCTGTAAGCCATGGACCATGACGTTATACTTGGCACATTCAGTGCAAGAGTCAGAATTACAAATTCTGCGAAAAGTATCTTTAGCTCTTCCATGTACATCAGCTGCATGTCAGTGAGCCTCTAGAGCATCATTGTAAGAAATCATGCCTAACAGTACCCCATGTGATAGCACAGGCATTTGGTACTGAGTTTGTCGCTTCTTTAGCTGAGTCTCTGCCCATCTCTTTATGAGAACATACCAAGGAAGAGGCACGAAGGAGAACATATAGGGGAGGAGACTCCAATTTGTGAAAGGCAGGGAGTTAGAAAGTGGGTGAGAAGACCACAACAGGAAAGGTGAGAAGCTACGAGATGCCCTCACTGAAGGAGGCAGCAGAGAATCATGGTATCAATACAGAGGTGTGTGTCTGTAACAATGAATGTACACTGGGAGCTAGGAGTTATGGGCAATTGATACAGGATTTAAAAGAGTAATCTGTGAACAACAGAATTAAGGACAAGTAAGAGGATTCTTTGACTACTTGGTGAAACTTGAAGGAACTTGGGGGAAAAAGTAATGGCTTCAGTCTGTTCCTAGATAGAAGTAGTAGAACAGTTAACAGTAATTCAGAAAGGGCAGAAGAGCTCAATAACTATTTCTGGTCTATATTTGGGGAAGAGCCAGATGATGTATGAATATCATATGATGATGATGCTGAAATACATTCCATTACGACAGGCACTGAACAGGATGTTAAACAGAAGCTAATAAAGTTGGGCATCAGCAGGTCTGGGTAACTTGCATCCAAAAGTTTTAAAAGCACTGGCACAGAGTATATTTAGACCATTAATGCTGATTTTCAGTAAATCTTGGAACACCGTTAAAGTTCCAGAGGACTAGATGAAATATTGTACCCATATTTTAAAAGGCTAAACAAGGTGACCAGGGTAATTACAACCTGCCAGCCTGACGAGAATTCTGGGTAATATAATGAGACATTATCTACATTACTTGATTAAAAAAGAATTAAAGGATGGAAACACAATAAATGCAAATTAATGTGGAAAATAAATCTTGCCAAAATAATTTGATTTTTTAATGGCATTACAAGTTTGGTTGATCAAGGTAAGTAGGTCTGCAAAATATTTGTTTTGGAAACCTGCAGCATTTTAATTAAGAAGCCAGAAAGATACAGACTCATCACAGCACATATTAAACTATTCAAACTCTAGCTAACTGGCAGTTATAAAGTAGGGAAAGAAGAAGTCATCATCAAAGAAGGTGTTTCTGAATCCTGTAGCAAATAGTTCTACACCATGTTGTATTGATATAAATGGCTCTAAGCAAAGCATAAAAGCATCACAAAGTTTGCAAGTGATGTAAGCAATAGGGAGTCATAAATAAGAAGTCGTGATGAGGCAGCTTGATAAGAAGTAGTATGCATTTCCGTACAGCGTAATGTAAGAACATGCACCAAATAATAAAGACACTGATTATAGGATGAGAGAATTTGTGTTCTAACAGGTTAATGCTCAAAAACCTTGAGAGTCATCACATATAATCCTAAGAAAATGAGCAGGTGGTGTGGCGATGTGGCCAAAAGGCTAATGCAATCCCTGGTTTTATAAACAGGAGAATATAGAAAGATGTCTTTATTTGTTTTTCTGGTACTAGTCTAGCTGCTCCTGAAGTCTGATGTCCAAATTCCTCAATTCCTTAATAGAAACTAAAAAAGAGATGATTCAGAGAAGACCAGTAAGAATGATTTAGATTTAAAGTGAAAATGTTCCATCTCTTTCCATGTCAAAAAAAGAAGGTGAATGGGTGACTCAGTCACAGGCTTGAAGTATTACCAAAATTCAGCGTCTGTATGCTAAAGGCAGATATATTCGGCTTTCTGGTGAGGTCTTACATCTCTGAAAGTAATTAATCACTGAAACACTTTAGGGAGATTTCCCAGCACTGGAAATGTCAAAATCAAAATCAGGTGCTTTTAAAAACTCTATTTTAACACAAACAGGGCTTCAGTCCTTTAACTCTGTTACCTGTGAGATACAACTATGTGACTATAGCTGTGGATTCTGGTTACTAGCCTATGCAGAAGTTGATTTCCTCGGGCACTAAGAAGTAACAACCTGTCATCTCCTTCAGCATCATCTGACACAGATCATGTGTTCCTGAGCACATGATGGGAGCAGCCGTGTGGATGGCAATGTTTACACTGGTTGAAGGGATGGGTGGACTTGTTCACAGAAGGCAAATCCTTTGAAGCATATTGCTTACAAAGATAGCTTCTCACTCAAGAAGTCTGAGACATACATTGCTGGAAGCTGGGAGGTTACTCCTGACAAGTGTGACTGTATCATTATCGTGTTGCTAAACTCTTCCTCTGGCATTTGCTTCTGGCCACTCTCACAGTCAGGATACTGATCTTTCTCATTCCAAACAGTCTCTCAGGTCTGTACCAAAGCTGACCCATCCCTGATCTCTCAACAGCGTATCATCAAACAATTAGGAAACCTTGCAGCATCGAGTTCATTACTTTCACAATGTAGTTCCTGATCCAAATACTCAGCCTTCTACTGATATGCAAGATCTCGAGCAGCAAAGGCCTGTGCTGTGAACCCAAGTGTCCAAACCTCTTGGCTGACTCAAGTTTTTATACACAGTTCCATGGAATAAAATGTTGGGTTTTTTTCCTCTACAGTTCCTAGTAACTGCTTGAATACCACGCTCTGACAGAAACAATACTCTAAATCCCACCACTGCGAGTAGAGTCCTTAGTGATCATCTAATAGTTTTCTATTGTAAAAAACCGACTCCCTGATGACACCTTTCCAAAGACACCGAGAGGCTGGCAGTGAAGGTTACAGTGTCGTGATTTCGCCCTCTACTGGCTGAATGACTAGTCGAGCTCCTGTGGTGCCTGCTGCAACATACCTTGATTACCTGATCAGCCTTGAATCTTTGCTTTTTCTAAATTTTGTGCAGGCTTCATCCATTATACTCAAGTACTACCTGCACCAGAACAATGTGAATCAATAAAAATGCTTGGCTGAACATCCTCAGAACCCTATATGAAGGTTAACTCAGTGAGTCATGCAATAAAGCCACTGATATATGGACACTTAATCTGTGATGCGTTTTCCACCAGATATGACTTAATCTCTAGAAAAGAGAAAGATCTGCTAGGTCACCGTCTTGTTACATGGGTCAATTTAGAGTCATTCCATGCTGAGTACCTATTCTTATTTTATCCAGTTTAAATTTAAAAATGCCATGTATTCATAGGAGTAAAAAGAAGATGCCATTTTAATCCTCTACAACAGTAAACTCACAAAGGTTAGACATTTAAAAAAAGAGCATAATTTCTTTACTGTTTATGCTGACTAAATCTTGAAGCATCTGCCACTGTCCTCTCCATATTCCAGACACTGGCCTAGAGGCTCTAAAAGATCCATGCCTGTATCTTTGCTAAACTTCTATGTGAGCTTGAGCAAGAGCTTTGGACTTTAATTATATCTTAATTTTCTTTTTTTCTCTCCCTCTGGCACCCATTTTAGCTTATTAGTCCAAGCTTCATAAGGAAACACCACTTACTCAATTTAATTGTTTCTCAATTTAATTTGTTTCTCTTCTCCTCCTTCCTTCCCATATCTTTAAGATCTTCTGGCCAACTTCTGCTGCAGCTGAAAAAGTGGTAAGTCTCAAAGCTCTTACAAGTTTTGTGGCAATCCATGGCTAGACACACAGGGGGTGAGCCAAAGCGAGTCCAACCCAGCAGATAGATATTCAGTGTGGCAGCAACCAGTTAATCAGTGCACGCTCTGGCTGCTCGGGCAGTATGCACACGCGACCGTATACACTGTTTTGGCTGTGGAGCATTGCAGGGAATGTGGATGAAGATGACATCATTGTAGTAGGAGGGTCGTCATAGAGGTGGCAGGGCTAGGGTTACTGTAAGGATGAGATCAGAGGGTGAAGACACAAATCCATATGCAAACAAGGGCTATTTTTCCAACAGTTGCAGAACTTTTCAAGGGTTGTTATCTGGATTCGGTATTTGAGGCTGAGATGTGATACTTAGGTTATATGAAAGCCTCTACTTAGCAAGAAATCAAATTAGAGGATTTAGAAGTCCCTGTTAATAAAAAAAACACAATAAACATCATTTCCTTCTTATTATTTTGCTATTCATATGTATTTGGAACCCCTGGAAATGCTTAAATACATTTCCGATTACATTCCTGGTCCAGCCAGAAGTTGGAAATGCCTTTGGTGAATACCTATGGGGTTTGAGCATTTGTGAGGATGTTCCAGATGAGCATGTGTGGGGTTCCATGTGAGGATGGACAACTCCACGCCAATATGATGCTCTAAATGTCACCATCTTATTGCAAAAGCAGCACACATTTATACTGTTCTCACTTAGCACGCATCACATTGTGAACGGCTACAGCTGTTTGTGCACCGTTCTGGCTCTGTTAATTGGTAATTGCCTGTCAAGCATGCATTTCCCATCCCACCAGCCAAGCCCCATGTTCTGCACAGCTGACCCATTCAGTTCTTCACCAGTGTATCCAAACAGCAAAACTCAACATCTCCCCCTTTTTCTTTTAAAAATGCTTAATACAAACTGTCCCAACAGCCCTATTGAACACTGTAACAGTCTCCATTTTCTCTTCAGTACTCTGGATGTTCCTGTTCTCAACCACCTTCTTTTGCTTTTTGTCCACAACAATCTCTCTCCTCAGTTCCTTAACAGATATGGTTCTAAATGAAGCTGCGACTGTAAAGAGATGATTTCTTTCCTTCAGTGAGGAAGATCTTCGTAAATTTTTGAGATCCAGATCCACATACTACAGCACATCTGGTCTTCTGGGGCCCATTTGTGTTTGAGTACTTTGATATCCTCATCTAAGGCACCTCCTTGAATACGCTGGTCAGATAGAGGCAGTCAGGCAATCCTGAGCTTTTTCGTTTCTGCTGGCCTCTCTTCTCTTTCAGGCAAAGCTGAAGCTTTTGCTTCCATACTTGCTGCCAGAACTCCTACTTTTGCAATTGTCCCCTTTTTTTGTTTGTTTGGGTTTTGGGGTTTTTTTGGGGAGGGTTTGGGGGTTTTTTTTTGTTTTTTTTTTGTTTTAAATCCCCTCCGTTGGCCCCAGGACAACAGATCCTTCACATCTACTTATTTAACGTCGCGTTCTCTTTTGCTTTCCCTTTCACCGCTTTCTTTTTTGCTTTCTCTTTCACCACTTTCTCTTTTGCTTTCTCTTTCCCAGATACCATGTTTCCCAAGCTGCCGCTTCCAGTAAGCTCACACCTCCTGCCTCTCTCGAGCAGCCCAGCACCTGCGACTAGGTACACCGGGTCAGCAGCTTTCCCTCGCCTTCTTGCTCAGCGATCCCCGTTTTGTTCCTTACCGGATCACATCGGGGTCACCATGTGTGGGGTTCCATGTGAGGACAGACAACTCCACACCAATATGATACTCTAAATGTCACCATCTTATTGCAAAAGCAGCACACATTTATACTGTGCTCGCTTAGCACGCATCACATCGTGAACGGCTACAGCTGTTTGTGCACCGTTCTGGCTCTGTTAATTGGTAATTGCCTGTCAAGCATGCATTTCCCATCCCACCAGCCAAGCCCCATGTTCTGCACAGCTGACCCATTCAGTTCTTCACCAGTGTATCCAAACAGCAAAACCCAGCAAGCATGTCTGTGCTCAGTAACAAAAACTCATCAGGATTGGGAATCAGGAGAAACAGGTTCTTGTTCAACTCTTTAGCTGACTTGCTGAGTGACATTTACCTGATCCTCTCTCCTAGTGTGTACAGTAGAAATAGTTGTATTTACAGCATGAATAAGTATTGCATGAGATCTTATGAAGGTCTGTGAAACCACTCTTAAACTCTCCTACGAAAAGTGTTATTACGCTGATTACATGAAAAACTATCATATGGAAGATATGAAACTGCCACCTAAGTATCTGCTTTCTGGTTCACTGAAAAAAAAAAGCTTTCAGATTAAAAGATAAACAGGAGTTTGAAAAATTCGCTCCATCTGCAGAACCTCCTAAAATTCTGAGAAATACAGCTTCTAGAAGAAAGAGTCTAAGTTGTTGATTTCACTTTCTAAAGAGCCACATTCACTTTTCCATACATGCCACCAACATATCTGCACTTCATGGCCAAGAAGAAGTACAATGGTGAAGAATAGATGAGTTTTAAACCGGGATTCTCCAAAATTAGAGCGGATATGAGCCATCAAGTGATATTACAAGCTCATAAAGTAGGTCTACACAAGTAACAGGCCTACACAAGTAACCGTGTCAGGCATTTATGCGGGCTTCAGTGAACAAACTCAGTGCTTGATGCGCTCACTCAAGACTTGTCCAATATGCTGGCTGAGAACAAAGCGCAATAGACTCTTCAGACAGGAACTCCACCAGCAAACAGTAGCACAGTGGATATTTTGTGAAGGATTTTTGAATGACTGTTTTTGTGAACACTCCCTTGAATATTAACACTTCAGATGCAAGGAAAATTCTAAGAACAAAACAGTTTTAGAGAAATTAAAACACTACAATTCCACTTTGACTCAAATAGTACAAAACAAAATTATTTCAAACTGAAAAATCATATTGACATAGGTATTATCAAATAACCCATTATTAAGAATGTTGAAGTGATATTTTTGGATGTCTTGTCTTTTGTTTCTTCCAGCATAACTGTATTCTATCACCAAGCTTCTTGCTGTCAGACTTTTTTACAGATTCAATACACAAATTGAATAGATTTGTTCATTGTCGTGCTTATCTAGTATAGACACACATTTTACACAGAAGAAAAATCTAATCCTTTTTTAATCCTCTTTTAATCTGTGATGTCTTGTAACAGTGAGTTCCACGCACTAATTGTGGCAATTTTTAAAAGTATTATCCTTCATCAAATGTAAATGATCTACTGCACAATTTAACACCTTTTTTCCCCTCATATAGGAACAATCAGTTTTGCTTTATATAATCCTCTATTCTCTTTATTTCTTCTATGTTTCTTCTGATTCATCTTCATTCTGCAAAAATTATGAGATCTTCAGTTTCTCGTTAAATTACAGGCTTCTCTGCATCTTTACACAGTGTCATTTTTGGCTTTTAGATCCTTGGTTATATCCTTATTGACAGGATGAGAGCTACAGCCAGAGCTGAGAGGGCTGTGTCACCTGGTTAGAGAAACACCATCACAGCCTTGCTGTTCCTGCCCACTCTTCTGGGGGAGAACACCTAGACAACAGCAAGTAGAGCTGTCCACACGTACACTAGACCAGCTGAAAAAAAATAAAAATCAGTGATTCTTCCTTCTTGGATGGTCAAATCTAAAAGTTAACACATCCTTCTGGAACAGCTCTAGAAAGCTTTAACTTGCTTCTGTTAGAGGCATTTAACATTCTGGAAATTCACCTTAAACATGAGAAAAACCAAAGAAACCTCTGTTGTGATGGTGGCCAAACACTGTCACAAGTTGCCCGTAGAGACTGTGGAGGCTCTGCCCTTGGAGACATTCAAACCCCATCTCTAGCTGATCCTGCTTGAGTGTTAGAGACCACCAGACATTCCTTCCCACCTCTGCCATTCTGTGATTATGTGGAAGGCACCTGAATATAAATCAAAGACCAAGGTGGGAACATAGACAAATTAAACAGATGAAGGTCAGAAGCTACTACTCCTGAATTCTCATACAGCATATGCTGTAAAAGAAGCACCAAACAGCAACGCATCCCATCTCAGTGTGTTGTACGGACATCAGTGTGGAGCGCTAGAGTCCTTAGAGGAAGTGCTACAATATAGTTTTTTCTCAATATCTTCTTTAATCACCAATTCCTCCAGAACTGCAGGTCTGGAAACCTGAGGGAGGAGAGAAAAAGCTGCTGGTTTCCACAGGAAAGCAGAGGACAAAGGACAGCATGGAGCGCATAGCTTCTGGTTGAGGTAGGAAATATGCTTCAGAGAAACATCTTCAGTCCAAGTGCAGAGTTGTCAGTATGTTTATGAACATGCAGTTACATATTTCCAGTATGGTTGGTTTTGTTGTCTGTTGGCTTTTTTTGAAGTTGTAAGTAAACAGACTTACAAACCTTATAAACCTTAACCTAGAACATACTTCCCCCCCCCCCCCCGCTTCAATGTTTACATGATCTAATATGTATACATGAATATATCCTTTAGGTCTCCATGGATTCAAAGGAAAAGCTGGGTTTTCTTTAGAGAGGAAAAGAGCTGAAACTTGCTTGAAAGGAAGCAGTAGATGCAGCTGGCTCGTTGTTATCTTAAGCATTTCCCAGCATTTCCCTTCTTTATTGTGCTGGAGATAAATGAATACCTGCTATGCATGGACATACGTGACTGTCAAGCTCTGGTTCATGATTTCTTACAATTAAATCATTTAATGCATGATGGAGTCAAACTCCAGCAAAAGGGATTTTATTCTCAAAGGAATCTGGCAGGCACCACTTCTGCAACACTATCTTGAGTTATCTGCTATTGTCACGCTACTGTTTTCCATCCTACTTCTCCTTAATGACAGTGGGTGCAGTGGGCACCAAACACACCATCCTTTGTGCATACCATTTTTTTTAAGCTAGGTCTTGTAAAGAAGAAAAGCTCTCACATCTGCGCTGCAGATACATCTTCTGCTCCCTTTGAGCAGTTTAGGAATATCTTGCTCAAGGTTCAACCACGCTTGACAGAGGCAACTCATGACTGCTAAAGAAGAAGGTCACAAACAAAGTCACTCTCATAAAGTCTCTCTGTCAGTATAAAGGGCCGAACAGAGGGAGGGCAGATGCTATGTAGTAGCTTTTAGTAGCAGGTGGATTGTCAGTCAGCCACACGTAGGTCTAGACTTCTTTGTACGGTTATTTCTTCCCTGTCAGAACTGCCACAAGGAACACGGTGCCCAGACCTCAGAGCTAAGGTGTGATGGAGGGCAGGTAGAGAAGATGGTTAAAAAAAATGGGCTCTTCCTGCTTTTGTTAGTTCTTTAAGCAGTGAAACTATTCACACACAGAGATTTGTTTAAGTACACCCTAAAGCATTCAAGGCATTAACGAAAATCCAAAGCATCTTGTTCATTTCAATTGCTTCTCCACCCACATTCTTCATTGAATTAAAGGATATCCTACACACGCTTTTGTTTCACTTATTCCCCAAAGATCATTTCATCGCACACCAAGCAAAGATCTTCAGCATATTCATAGTAACATCTCAGTCACGGCATTCAGCATTATGATGTTCCTGGCACAAGGGATGTTATTAAAGGATTCAGGAGATGAATAGACAGCACATTTCCCCAGGGCAGCACGTCAGAAAATGGACATCAAAAGAACCTGGCTCAAAATGCAGTGCGTATTATCGGCTTCTGGCAAATCCCACTCATTTCTGAACAGTAACACTGTCAGGCTGTGTTAGGGACACATCCATCTTGAAATACCTCCATAAAACTATGTTTGCTTATCCAGTAAAAGCAATCCCATTTCAACACCCATCCCTCCAGTTGAAGACAGCATAATCTTCATTAGTAAAAAATATATTGGGTCAAATCCAAATACGATCTTACCCAATTCATTAGCAATATCCCAGAGCAAACACAGCACAGGCTCTGTAGCCAGCAAAATTACTTTTTTTTTCTCTGGTCATTTTTGACCAATCCTTCTGGATTGCCCTAGAAACCCTGCAGATCTCTGAATGTGTGAATAGCTCTTACAGGATGTGTAGGTTGTCACATATTACAGGTCATCTTCACAGACTCCAACAGGATGACAGGCCACAGTTTGTGACAGGAAATCTTAAAAACTTCTGTTTCCTTTCACCAGAACTGGTTGGAATTTATTTTCTTAGAACTATTTTGGTCCACAAGCAACAATTCTGGAGTAGTGCTTCTCCTTCCTCAATGCCATATACTGACATGATGTCACCACCTGAATTATTATACTGGGATACAAAAATAGTTTGAAAAGCAGCATGGCCAAAATTACCATATCATTTAATTACAACCTACTTTCATGACAGGCCGTCAGTTAATTAAGAGTGTCAAAATGCTGAATTGCCTCCAGCTTCTACATGCCTTGCAAATGACATGAAAGTCATCTTTTTGAATAGCAACAGCTTAACTGAAAATGTAAAACCCATAGTGAAACAGTTTGAAAAATGAGGCAGTCAGCTGAACTGACGTGAAATTCTTCACACCATAAATTCAGTGGGGAAGATGGTTGTAATCTATTTAATTTGCTCTCTGAAGATCATATTCACCTGACAATTTCTTTCGTGTGTTCAAAACTATTTTTTCTGAAATTGAAATTTTGAAAGAGTTATAAAACAGGAGCTTTAATTGACTGTGGTCTGTGCAGCTATGCCATGGCCTGGCTCCAGCACTGGCACTTTCTCCCCAACTGAAAAGCAGGAAAAGGCTTAGAGAAAGTTGTTTGCGTTGTTTGTTTTTTTCTTCAGAAATAAGTCATCTTCCCTGATTCTAAAGTAACACACAGGACACTAGAGAAAAGTGTAAAGGGAATGATGTTTGAATGAACTTGGAAAATTACAGAATTGTTTTACACATTTACTACATGTGGCATCCAATCCCTTATTCTCTTTATAGGACAGATTTTTAAAATAAATTATTTTGTATAAATAAAATAAGTTTCAAATAAATTGTAGCAAAGCAAAAGAATACAGTGGAAAGCACACTGATAGAAAACTTATGCCTGAACCAGCCATCAGAGGGTAAGAACAGTGCTCAAACACAGAATTAAGCTGAACATCTTAAACTAAAATGAAAACAGTGGAGTCCCGCTCCCTCATTCTCTCTTTAGTACCAAAGTGGTCCTTTCACTGGACAGCCAGAAAGAAAAGTTTTGATTGTTTCCCCCCATCTCCAGGAAAAAAGGAGTGCTTTACACTGGAAGAAAACAACTGATGAGCAAACATCTCCCCCTATAGCTTGCAAAAAAAAAGAGCACCTTAATATTAATGAAGATCCTATCTCTTGGCTGAATAAGGGAGCCAAGCTAAAACTGCGTTAGAGCTTTGTGTGGTACGGTAACATGGAAATATATACTTGAGGGAGAGTGTTTGAATTTAAGAGGGTAAAATTACAAGAAAGCAACCTGAGAATTCAGTAGAATTGTGGCAGGCTCATGGCTTCATGACTGTGGCAGTGTCCAAGTGATTAACAGATTAGGAGTTGGAAAAGAAAGTAAGAGACTGAATTTCAAGATAGTTTATGTGTGGGACCAAGGGGAGTTCGTTGGGCCTGTATTTTATGGAACAGGCAAAGGACTTCAAATACTAGAGAGAAGTGAATGAGCTTTTTAAACTAAGTTCAGAGTGATCCTTATTACTAAAGGCTTTGATCAAGAAAATATTTGAGCTTGGTAAAAATGCCATTTAGTAGAACAGGCCATGAAAGTGAAAGCCAACCAAGTAAAGAATGGTACACTTTGCCAGGTTGATAAATATCTCAATACAGTTTTCATAAAATAGTGATTGTTCAACAATTTTATGTCTGTTTCAAAGGGAGTATCTGTTGGATGGATCCTATTATCCATGTCTTCTTGTGCTAGGACACTATTGCAGTTTCTGTAAGGAGGAATCCCTGAGGTCTATAAGTGGCCTTTACTGCCATTTACAATTACTGAAAATCAGTTGTCATCAACTTGACTATCCCTGTAGAGCAAATTTAAATTACTCTGTGTTTTTACAGAAAACAGTGTAATATGGAGTTAATATCCAGCCCAGTCTATTACACAACGTGTTGATGCAACATTAACTGCACAGTGTTCTCCCCTGAGCACTCACCTTCAGTGCTTAACAGACAATCCTTGAGATCCAAGCATCAGTCCAACAGTGACCGGAATGGCATTGGCTACATTAGTCTTCACTAATGGTGGAAAATATCCCACTGGTGGCAGCTGTATTGGCTCAGAAAATGCTTCAGATATCACCCTGTGCTAGCCTCCTTATTCATGAAAGCATATCTAAAATTCCCATTTGTCAGGTGTAGTGTTGAACATGGACTGGACAAGACTGGCATCCTGCAGGCATTGACATATAGACGCTAAATCAGAGAAAAATAAAGTGAGAAAAGCGATATCATCACTGGTGTTATGTAAATACCCCTTTGCTGAATACAAGGCATTAATTATTCCAGGCAGGTTGTGCTCTCTTCCCCATCAGTTCATTTTTCTTTCACTAGCACACAAGTTAAAAAAAGCCCAGACACATGCTCATCTTGATCATGTAATTTATTAAGTCAGCACTGATGGCAAACAGAGAATCATTCAGTTTGTCACAGGCAAATCTCATTGCTAAATCCCATGGAAATGTACACATATAGAGAGAACAGAGTTGCAAGCACACACACTCCTGCTTGTCCGATGAACTTGACAGCTCTGCTTTAACCTTCCCGCTCTCCTAGAAATGTTTCGACTTCATAGCCGTGTGGCAACTCCCTTCTCAAGCAAAGGGACATTGCTTCACTGGGTATAATTAAGCCTATAAAAACTCCAGGGTTATTTACACCTTGCTAAATCACATGACTGAGATTTTGTAGCATGTCATGAGCCAGAGCACTTGGAGAGCCCTGACCAGCTATTTCCTCAATGTGTCAATGAGAGACGTCTGCAAATTGTTCACGTTTTTAAGTCAGAAGTCAGTCAGCAAAATGTTTTGAGTTTGCTAAAAAAGGTTGGTACCCCATGTCAAACTGCCAGAACCCTTGCAAAACAATTTTGACTGTGATACAGGATTAAGCACAGTGTGAGCCAATAGAATGAGGCACAGTAAGTAACAGTACATACAGGAGGAAGCTGCATTCTTGAGGAAGGGGGAGAGAAGAAAAACAGCTCTTAGGCATCTTTGACATCTCTCCTTTATCTGGCTTTTACCAAACCAGAGAGACATTCCAAGTGTGAAACCTGAAGATATTTTTGCTTTAACAGGATTACTTAACTATGGTAGTAACAACTGTAAAAGCTTGTTTTTATTGTGCAAGTAGATAATGCGTGTAATACCTCCCACAGCAGTTTTTCACGAGACTGCTTACGAGGGTAAGACTTAAGGACAAGTATTGAATCATCTCTCTCTTATCTTGGCTTACTTGAGAGTTAACACAGAAGGGCAAAAATTGAATGAAGGCACAACTCATACAAATTTTAACACAGATTGATGTCTCAGCAGAGAAACGAATAAAAAGAATTTTTCCCCATGTTTATTCAATGCAAACAAAGTCTTGTTCCGAATTGCTGCTGGGTCATTTGTTCTTTCCTGACAAATACTGCCCATCCTGAACCACAGCGAACCTGATGGACCCAAGTAGTTTGAAGCTATTAGCATGCTGCGATGTCAGGCAGCCCAAATTCTGTTTCTCAGATAATACTTACGGCAGCTATAGAGAAAGGAAGATGACAAAAACAGCAGTCACAAAGGAGAATGCACTTGGTATACATTCCTGATGACGGTACTGTGAGCCATAGAGGAAATGCAGGTGTAAGACATCTAAACCTTTTATTATAGCTTACTGCAACCTCATAGAGTGCTTGTGTTGATTAAAACCATAGAAAGCATATGCATTTTTCATGGAAAAATTTTAACAGTTAAGATGCTAGTGATGTATGTCTGCATGTTCCCAAAGAACAAGCAATCTTGTTTAAAGATGTCACCAAGTTCTCAGTGACCCAGACTGCACTATAAAAATCCTTTATAATTTAACAAATGCATCAGGACAGAACACACAGACCACTAGAAACAATAGCTAGATTATCCCTTTGAATCAGACTACAACCTTTAAAAGAAAAAGAGTGGATAGAATATTTCTACGGAAAACCCATTTCAAGGTTCTCAGGAGAACTGAGCTGGAAAAATCACCGTGTAATGGGATAAACTATTACAATTTCAGGGCTGGAAGTGGCCAACATGACTCCTCAGTGCACGCTGTCAATGAAAGCAACTCCAAAACTCAAAGGGCAGGAGAAGAGATAGAGGTAATGACATCCCTGTGTTCAAAAGTTAATAATTTACAACACCACAGAAATCACCCAGCTGAGAGAAAGGTGATGTAGAAAAGACTAGAAAATGTAACACATTCCCTGTTTTACAGAAAACTGACAACACTCGTGTTAAAATAGAATCTCAGCAAAATATCCAAATATCCAGTGGCAGATTACGAGAAAACCTGGTGTCTCTCAGTCAACCTGAGGAAACAGGCTTAAGGCAAACAGGGGAAGAAATCCATATTCAAAGTGCAAGTTATTTTAGGCCCTATTTTCTTTCTTTCAGGAACATGCAAAAAAGCAAGCTGTCACTTATTACAACTGGCAGCCACACAGAGCAGACCAGAGTCTTCAGCAATAGAACAAGTGTTGCAAAATCAACAGAGCAGAAACTTTAGTTGCACCATTACTCCCTGGAGACTGTAAGAATGCTGTAAGCAAGTTACAGCTATTTTCAATTAAACACTATGTGTCAGAAATCATCTCAAACCATATCTTGTCACAAAAATGGAACTTACAAAGTGATTTTCAGTGAACAAGAACCTGCCACACAAACTCCATCAGCCTTCCCAGAAAAATCACTTCTGTTCATCTTAAAAGAGACATGCAGAGCAGGCTGATGAGGGAAGGCTGCGTTCAGGTGCCGTGCAGCTGCAGAGCAGTGGGGATGGCTGGGTCAGAAGGTGGCTGCAGTGTTACTGCATGCTGGGGTCACATGCTGCAGCTTATCAGCCCATGCCTACGCCTCACAAGACACTGAACTGCACTGAATCCCTATTTCACAATTTAAAGTTTAAAAACCAACTGCGAGTTACAGTATCCAACCAGATTGGTCGTTCAAGGCATCAAATTGGCAAATCCTTTCCCTTCTTCCAAAACTTCACCCCGGCAGTAGCAGCAGCACTGCAAGTTCCCTCCCACAAATGTTAGAAGCAGACCAAGCAGTACCAGGCTTAAAAGCCCAGTTCAGTCTGTGAGGCTGATTTGCACGATGGCCACTACCCAAGCCTGCCCAAAAGGACTGTGTGCATTAGCATTTATTTCACAGAAATTCAAAGCTAGAAAGCAGGTGGTACGGAAAAGGCAACCAAAGCTACAGTTTCCTCTGCAGCCTTGCGCAGAATGGACTGTGGGACCTGCAGGTTCACACGCACAGCCACTGCGGCTCCAGGTGCAGTTTCACAATCTGGCTAAACCAGCTGAAGCGAGCTGTCAGGAGGAGGAACCATCAAGCTTTTCGCATGTGCACAACTGCGTGGTCACACAGTCAGGTGGAACTGAAAACAGTTTGAAAACTAACTTTACAAAAAGTAATTCACAAGCAGATGAGAAAGCTGATTCAGCTGACCTCAGACATCACCTACTACTGCTGGTGCTTGGAAAAGCAAAAGAGGGAATACTCTCTCCCTTGGTCACAAAGAAGCCTGAGACTGGCGAAGGTCTTTCAGAGAACTTCACACTTCGTGTGCAAAGTTCTGGTATCCCACTGACAATCTGTTGAGATTTTAAGTGTTCACTTACCTATGTCTGGAAATAATTTGCATCAATTAGAAATTTCCAGCTTCACACGTGGCCTCAAGACCAGACCTGATGTTCTCAAAACGTAGTTTGCGCCACACTTCCCAATGTCTGTAGAAAGCTGGTCATGCAGCACTGGCTCTTCTTCATCAGCTAAGGTGCATTAGACAACATCTAAAAATACATTAAATACTTTCTAGTATTACTTTTTGACATCAGCAGTTGCTATAGCTGCCACACAGATGTTGCAGGAAAAGGCAAGAGGTTGCATAACTCTCTTTATTCAGCTGAGATACAAGCACAGAAAGGTCAAAAGGCTTGGAATATAACTTTTTGTTTCAATGTTGGCCTTAGCATGGACACTATCAAAAATAGCAGAAACAACTTTAGGAACTCAAATGCGCAGATAATCTCCTTTAACTCGAAGAAGGCAACTAATTTAGCATAGTTACAAAATTCATCTGCAATGCAAAGTTCAAGGAAATGCCGCCTAATATTTGAGAATGTGACAGATAGCAGGTTGCCAAGAGAAAATAGCGTCTGAGCAAGCTGTGGGTCTGTTGTGTTATGAGTGGGTGTTTAATAGTGCTGACAGCCCACCAAATAGCATGCGTTCGTCATGTGGAAGTAAAGTAGCTTTTTATACCATTTGCACAGATGTAGCTCTTTTCTCTCAAGAAGCCATCCAGGTTTTGTTTGTGAATTTATGTAACCCAGACTTACAGGAGGTAGAGCAGTACTCTTGAAATAAAAGCAAACAAAGGCACTGGAAGATGTGTAAGTTTGTTTTTTCTTTACACATGTGCAGTGCTAGAGTCTGAAACGAAAGGCCAGTTCTCAATAATGCTGCTCTAGATAACACCCCAACCCTCCACCCAAACGTACCAAGATGACTGATTTTAGAATTAGTCTCTTCACTTGCTCTGCTTGGCTACCTGAATCCTTGATTGACACTGCAGCCCCCATGTTTCTGAGTAAATCCATCAAGCTCTTCAGTGTCTGCAAAACACTTTGGAAAAAGGGAGAAGGGGATGGAAAAAAATAAGAAAAATTTACTTGATGGGAAAACAAACATCTGAATGTGAATAACCATTCCCTGCACTTCTGCTGTCACTTCCATGAAGTTGCTATGGCGAGTGTTGTGATGTGCTTCTGTTCTGCATCACTTCATTTGCTCAAGTACAAAACATGGATCATTTAATTAGCATCATCTTGATCTCCTGAACAATCTGTCTGTTGGTTTTGCTGAACAAACCAGTATTGTCTTCAAATAACAAAAGGAGATTAATCTTAAGGGCCAGTGGAAGAATTCACTCTCTCCTCTTCATCTATCGGGCAGTTTGCTCAGCCTCCCACCCCCATCCCTACTCTCTGGAGCAGCACAGTCTGGTACCAGGGAAACTTAGGGGGCGATTCCTGGGACATTCCTCAGTAGAGGCAAGAATTCATCTCTTACAGCACAGATCCCATGTGCTGCTCAGTTCCTCCCTGTTAACAGCAATACACTGATCAATCAATATGCTGCTCAGTATTAAATCATCTGTAAGACCTCCAGTGCTCAATGTGTAAGCACCAAATTCAAAGCATTATTTGTGAAGATCCTGGCTGAAGGGAGTTCCCATGGGAAGTTTACAAATACTAGTGAATTATCAACCTATTTCAGTAAAACTTCAGTAGCCATCCTGAATTCACCCTCATTGTGCACTTGTCAACTATTCCTACATAATTAAAAAAAAAAAAATCACTTGAACTCTAGTTTTCTCAAGGTCTGTATTGAAGGTTAAACATTCTCTTTATATCAACTCTGTCCAACCTACCAACTCTCTTAGCTGCAAACTCACTTAGTTACCGAGCACTGCACAAGAAATCCCTGACCAGCACTCAATGCCAAGCCTCCACATTAGATTGTACTGCAATCTCTGTGACCCGTCATACATGAGCATTTATTTTTTTTATAGAGCAAATGCACCACAACTTCAGGTTTTTACAGACTTGCTCTCCTGTCTGAGAGAAGCCAGCCAGTCTCAGATTTCCCATCCACAAAAGAGAACTACACAAATCCACCAGCAGCCAGGGCAGAAAGCCTGGTGTGTGCTGCCTTACATGTTTCCCAAGTTCTCAATTCTCTGGTCTTCGCTTTGATTCTCTCACAAACAAGTGATGTTTCAACTTACTTCCTGCTCTCTCTGCCTATTTTCAAATCCCTGCCAAGTTCTTTAATATGTCAGTATCTTTACCAATATCTGGAATGTATCAACAATGTTTAAGTAGTGAGCAAGTAAGCTCAAGAGCTTCAGAAATACAGAGGTTACTGTCCTTCAAGTCCAGCAAAGAACATTTTACTGGTGATATCCACATGGGGTGTTTTTACAGTACCAACACTACCCTGAACTACTTTCAGTAACTTTGCATTTCCACAAGCATGTACAAACACTGTTCAAGTTATGTCATGAATAAAACCAAAGAAAAAAAAAATCTTTTCTGACAACAGCCTTGATGAGTTACTTTTAATTAAAATCAGTTTAATGATTGATAAGCTCTAGTATTTCCAGCAGCAAATCATAAGTGGTTGACTGTTTCCAGATACAGTGAAAAAAAAAATGAAAATAGGACTACATAAGCTAGCATAGTTAGTTAGTTTACTGGTCGTCAAACATAGGAAAAGGCAAGGGTTTAACAAGTCATGACCAAGAGCAAAAATTAAATGAGTATTGTGTAGGAATCAAAAAGTTCAACTATATAAACTTACAAAACCATCACTTCCAATGCTTACTTGCAATCTCTCACAAAATTACTTTTGACATACTTCCTACCTCAGAAACCAATGAGCACGAATTTTCAGTCTCTGATTAGTATTTAGGGGGAGGGGATGTCCCATACATAACTGGGTACAGCTGCTATTTGGAAACATTCTTCACTCCTGCCCCTTCAGCAAATAGAACACTTGGAACACCTGTTTCCCAGTATCCTTCATTTGCTCTTTTGAGCTAGCAGAGGCAGCAAAAGGCCATTCAGTGTGCCAGTGCACATGAATGAAGACACCTCTTCCTTGTGAACAGAACAAGAGTATCTGCAGCCAAATTAAAATTAGCCATACAACAAAGCAAAGTCTCATTCAGCACTGCGGGGAAAACAGGAGAATGGGTATACAGGAGTGTGAAATCCTAAAGCTCCAAAGGCTCCTGCATGTATCCTCCTCAGCCACCATCAGCAAGGACACAGTGCTGTTGGGAACAGCTGCCGCAGTCACCTGTCACTCCTCAGCTAGGGCTGGTGGGATGAGGAGACAACACACAAGAGGGAGCATTTCCTCTTTTGCACTGTGATTTTATTTCGTAGTAAGATCCATGTAGTATATAAAATATAACAGGAAAAGAAAATGAACAAAGCCTACAAAATAAATGCAGGAGTTCAGATGACGAACCACTACAGCTCTGCTTTTGTGGGTGTATGATGTCACCAAAACTCATGTACTGTTTACCTTGTACTTTTACAGTTCTCTAGCGTATGAGTCTATGTAAAAAGCTGATATGTTCCAATTAAGCCATAGTTAACTGACAGATGTAGAGGAAAAAATGGCTTTCCTAAGCCACAGCTGCCCTTGACACAGGTTACAATGATGTCTAACTATACCGTAATGCACATTACATCAAGAACCTTGAAAGAGCCTCTGAGAAAACAGGTTCACATTAAGCATTTTAAAGAAAGGTCATAAATACTGCACTGTACCAACAGTACCTCCCAATGTCCTCCTTATGCCTGAGGAGCATTTCTGGTTTTTAAGAAGCTACTACATAGGTGACACCAAACCTAGAGGTAGGTTATAGGCAGAAGTAAGTTACAGGCAAAAAAAAAAAAGAGATCCCTTTAGAGCTAGTCATTGCACAAACTACCCAGCAGGAGGCAAGGCAAAATGTCAACAACCCTTCCCTCGCACCTGAAACGCTGCTCACCTGGTGCATTTAATTCTAGTGCCATAAGAACGACCATGGATCATCAGGCTGCTAGTAAATGCAGTCATGCCAAGAGAACAGCTTCAAGTTATTCAAGCAAAAATCTGTTATCATGCAAAACTGGTGCACTGGACTGTTACCATTTAGACCTCCAAGTTTAGGAAGTCACCTGACAGTAGAGAACCAAGTTGTTTATTTTCCTTTTGATATAGGAAATACTCTACATAATTATGAGAGCATACTGCTAAGCCTATGTGGAAGGAGTCAGACATCAACTTGTCTCAAAAGGTTAGAGAGACAAGAAAAAAAAAGTTGAGAGAGGTTAAAAAAAATAGCACACTTTTTCGAGACCAACTTTTCTTTTTCAAACGATTACTGTAGCAAACAAGCCAGTAACACAGCTCATCTTTGATGTCATCTGGAATCAATGCAAGGCTGATAACAAATACCATGTACCTTTCAACAGGGCTGAGAAACACATCTGCAAGTACAAGTCAACAGCAAATTAAACCCAAGTTTTAATGGCGTGTCTTCAGGTCACAAAATGTGGACAAAACTTTAATCTTAACTACTTTCTGTGCACTATTTGGTGATAATCAAAAGTAACAATGCTGAAGATTCATTTTATTTCTACTTCCAAAGGAAAAGGGGAAAAGGTTAAATAAGTGTTCTCCAATTTGTTCTCTACTATATGTACACCCACACACATACACGCACGCACATGCACACACCCCTTGAACTGCACTGACATTTCTTTTTGACCAAAAGAGTAGATCCTGGGAGTAAGTGCAAAATGCAAAAATCAACTGACAGAAAATGCTGAACAAACAGCATCATAAAAATACAAAATATTTATATTACTGAACTATTAACAGATGATGTTCTCTGTTTCTTTAAAACTTTGGAACCACATAGCTGATTTCTTAAATCTAGTCCATGCCAGCTTCCAGAACTATTAATGTTTTAGTTAGCTTCATTCTTTGATGCTTCATCAAAGTTTTCTACGAGATCTGAAAGAGATGAAGATATTTAATACAGTAATGCCCAGTAATATTACCTTCATAAGTTTAACAAAAACACATACATTATAGGAAGGGTTAACTAGTTCTTAACTATACTTATGTACACCATTTTTTACAGGCAGATTTCCAAGGACTTTAGAAAATCCAGTTTGTTTGAACATACACGAAGAACTAGAAACACAGGAACACAGAGGAGAGTGGAAGCTGTAACATGAAGTGATTAAAGTCTGATTTTTCAGAGGTGCCCTACTAGCTGAAATCAAGTCTTGAGCCATCAGCATTCTTTAAAGAATGCCTGAAGTTAGGCACCCATTAACTGTTGTACTCCGGGAAATGGAAAACTTTAGAGAACTGAATTTTTTTGCAAAGTCACAAAGAAATAAACCAGTGCCAGAGCATAAGGAATTGAAACTCTAAGTCCACATGTTTATCATACTGATGGATACAGTACAATGTGGTGATTGATACAGTTAACTGACAAATAAAAAACATTTATTGAGAAACTTTCAGACACTGACATAAGCTTTGTTTCTTCTGCTGCAGAAATTAAAATCCTCATCCCACACTGATTTAAAGACAACCTTAGAACTATTTAGACTAATTTTGCAGCCCTCAGGCCCTATTAGGATATTCAAATCATCTGTTCAACCTCCCTGAAACTATTCTAATCTCTTCTCATTTAATTCTTAAGTGACCTGCACAAAGTAAACATTTCTCCAAAAGCCTGAATCTAAAGCCATGTTTTAATGCTGCCCTATATACTAAGCCTCCCTTAGCAGGCAACAAGCACAAGAGTCAAATGTTTGACTAACATTTGCTAAGAGTCAAATGTTTAAAACACCTGAATCAAACATTTATAATTAAATGAATGTGTATGTGCCTACCTGGGACATCATCATCTTCTTCATCAATATCTTCAGATTTTGGTGCTTTACTATCCAACACTATTAAAAAAAAAATTGGGGCAGAATTCTCGTTATACAGAATCAGGGACAATCACACAACAAAATAAGAAATGTACAGGTGAAAAAAGTATTTTCCCAACCCCCAACAGGGACAGACACACAAATGACCAGGTATAAAACAGTAAGCAGCATGACCAGAAGGTCTACTTGTGAACATATTTATACTGAAGTATTAGCACAGCCATTTTCAAATGTTTAGGGGTATTAATGCAGAGCTAGGAAACGATCAAATGATACAGAGAAAAACCAACATGACTAAATCTTCTAACTCAAGCCACATGCTTCAATGCAACCAGAACGTGATACCAATCAGGGACCAGCGTATCATATGATTCAATTACTAAGGGGACAAAACTCTAGCAAAAAGTGTTTCTGTATCAAGAGTCCTGCACCAAACCCGGTCTTTTGGAAGTCATGGAACACACTACAAGCAATACAGCAAAATGCAAGAACATGCAAAAAAATACTTTTATTATTGGTCTGACTTCCTGTGCTATAAAGAAAGCATAGTACCTATTTCTTTTATATAATCACGGTACAAATATGTTTATGACAACCCATCTTTCTAAACTGTAAAGGTTTTTTTCATATTAGTAAAGTTAAAAATAAACCCTTTATTTTCAATTAAACTCTAAACAAGATATATAAAAATAAAAATTTTGATTTAGAAGGAATAACAATTCGTTGAAAACATTCAAACAGGTATTTTCCAGTTCCTAATACAGACAACTGCAACATGTCCAATGATAATGGCCACAACAGTCTGAAGTGGAACTGTTCCCAGAGTCCATTTCTTAACTGTAAAATTACAGTAAGTTACACCACATATATACACATACACACCATGTTCCTATAGTTTTAAAATGAGAAGAAAGTCACACTAAAAACTTCTATTTTTTAAAAAATTTAATTTTGAGTAAAATATTTGATTTCAAATTAATTTTTAAAGTCTTGGTTTAATTCCAAAGGGAACTATAAAGTAGAAGAATATGTTTCTTCCTCTATATCCACAATAGAAACATGTTCTGTATGAACAAAGAAAACAATCTATTTCCTGACAAAAAGCTTGTCCGAGAAAAAACTATGAACATGCTTTCTTAAGTATTTTGTCATACACAGTTGGACATGTGGAATCACACTACGCTTGACTTACAAATTTATTTATTTAGTTTTTATATCAGACCCTGCCTATGTGAAATTTTGATTCAGCAGGACACAAAGAAGGGTCTCCTCCACTATACTTCCACAATAGTGGCAAATAAATAAAACAAAGGCTTTTGACCACTTCAAGTCACACATGCTGTTGTTAGATTTGAGTTAAGACTTTTAATATTCAATACGTTCTTTAAATTGGCAATGAAAGATTCCAAAGACCCACCTTGTCTTGGGAATTGTTCAGCTAACTTCCTGAGACTTGTTAAGCTGTCAGCACCAAGCTGGCTTAAGATGCCTGGAAGCATTTCTGTGATCGGTTTAGCCTCTGCATGGCCGGTAATTGCAAAAGTGTTAGCAGAGAGGGAAGCTTGAACCTTGGGGTTGTTGAAGTGAATAACTGTTCCATCATCTTTTATCATGTTCACCTGTTTAAATATATTAATAACATTGACCAAAATGTTGCAGCATCACATTTAACAGGCACAATACTTTATTAATTCAAATCTAGATTTTAAATATTAAAATACAGTAAAAAAAAATCTAAAACTAGCACTAGAGCCATGATAAAAGCATGATAAAAGCACCTGGAATTAACACCACCTAAACTGGAAGTAAAGTATGAGTTAATGTTAAAATATGGGTTCATACACACTATATGAAAACGCAGAATTTAAGAGCTACGGTTCTTTCATAATATACTCTCACCTAAACACTACGTCATAAGACATGAAGACTACATGCTATCGTACAGGTCACATTTTTTAACAAAGGCAAAAAACATACACAGGTTATTAGACTGTAAGGTATAAATGAGTTTATCTGGTATGTCTTGGGCAAAAAAACCCCAAGCCCCCAAACCAAACCACAAACATTAAAAAAAACCAAACCCTCAACTCCAAAACCTTCAGCTCTGCGGTAACTCTTTACAGGCTAAAAGCTCTAACAGAAAAGCCTTGCCACATCAGTTTAAGACAGCTATCCGTGTCACTTATCAGGAAAACATGATTGTTTCTGCAGCAAAACTGGCAGAGGCCCAGGATTCACAATCTGCCCTACTTGCTGAGGCTGCCCAAGGCAAAGATACTGCTGGCACAAGTGCCCACAGCACTAGAACAGGCTTCTATGTATTCCTAATAGTCTTAAAAGAGTCATCATGGAGTTAAGTACATAAAAGAGTGTCCCCGCTCTCTCCCTCATCTTCTGAATCACCAAGAATTAAATCTTACAGCTACTATAACAGCCTGCTTTGCTCATCAAAGCTTTTTGTGGTGTATTTCTGTGGGCTTATGGCACTTTTTTCCCATTCTGTCTCCCTTTAACCTGTGCATGGCTAAACTATAGTTACATGGAAGATAATTTCGTCTGAATAAAAGGAAAAGAGTTCTACCCATCCAACCAAACAGCAGTAATAAACTTAAGTGACAAAACTCATAAGCATCGTTTTTAGAAGTTGCAAGGAAAAAGTAAAAGTTTAGGAACTGAAGAGATCCAAAATATAAAAACCATATTAAGTTATCAATCTTTACACAGCAGCAGAGTTCAAAATATGCTTTGAACACTAAAACCAGGTGCATCGCTTTCCTATAAAGCTAAAGGATGTCCTGCCCCTTACACATGGGGAAATGGTAAATGCCTCACGCACAGTCACCATGTTAATTAAAGGCCTTTGTTAACCACAGAGATGAGCTACTCATGTTTGACTCAACAGTAGCAGCCTCCCCAAACTCTTCTACCTAACACAAAGTTTACCAAGGTCAACTTGTGCCTACCTAAATACAACATACTACAACTATGTTCCTAACTATCAAGACAGATGCAAGATGCACCACCTTCCTTCACATCAAGACATTTAAAATCCTTAATAACATAAAAACATTAGAAAAAACTTTTTCATTGGGAGGGTGACAGAGCACTGGCACAGGCTGCCCAGGGAGGTTGTGGAGTCTCCTTCTCCTGAAACATTCAAAACCCGTCTGGACACGTTCCTGTGTGACCTACTGCAGGTGGTCCTGCTCTGGCAGAGGGGCTGGACTAGATGATCTTCTGAGGTCCCTTCCAACCCTGAACATTCTGTGATTCTGTGAACCCTTAACAACGATCTTATGCTCTGTGTGAATAAATAAAAAAACCCCAAAACCTCAGAAGAACCGTGTCTTCCTTTGACTTTGTATAGCTCAGCATATGCATACCAAGCTTAAGACACAAACTGAAGTGTAAGTTTGAAAATCTGCAGGTAAACCACACTTCACTCAACCTGCATTTGTCTTTCGAAAGAGAGGAATGCACTAAGTGGAGGCATCTTGCAATCCGGCTTAAATTAATCACGGATTAAATATTATGCTTCTCTAGCCAAGTACTAATTGAGTTCATGATGAAGAAACAGCTCCTCCCATCACGTATGAGCATCGCTCTCTGCAGCATTATGGAAAATGTCACCGAGTTTATATTTTACACAGGTAGAACAGAAGTATATGCAGAAAATCTGAAACTTTTATATTCCTACTTAGATCAATGCAGAACCTGGTTCTGCAGAGTCTTTGTCATCCTATAAGTAATGTCACCTCCTGTGACTACTACAAACAATTCTGGCAATTTTCATGCAGTAGAAGGGCCCGGTTGATAATAGACTTGCATGTACTTAATCCAGGCATTTTTTAAGCTTTTCTTTATATGCAGCGACACACAACTATTGCTTTAAACACGCTTGCCCAGTATGCCTGGGTTCACTGCTCCTCTCTTCAGAGTAGATAATCAAGTTCATAAAGCCAAGAATCAAGAATTTTGTGCCGCAATGAACCCAAGGCATAGGCAGCAAACAGCTTACTAGCTCCTACCAACTACCTGGCCAGCAGAACCTTTTCCCTTCTTTCTCTAGGTATGTATGTATCAGTGGGTATGTGGCAACGATCAATCAACAGCTTCACCTATCGGTAACCAGACCTGTAAGTTTTTGTGGGGAAAACTGTCATTTAAAAAAAAAAAAAAAAGCACCACCAAAAAAAAGATACAGTGAATTTAATTTCAAACAGAACACACTTATCACTATACCTCTTCAATGCCAGCAATGTTATTTACAGCCAGTTTTTTGAGGGAACTCTGAAGTTTTTTGTCATCAGCTGTAGCTGTTCTGTGCACCACCTTCTTCTTTCTGCGAGCTGTTCCCTGGGAAAGAAAGAAGGCAAGTCAGTTACGCTCAAAAATCTCATGCTAATTTTGAAAGCCATATCACGTTTTAAGCAACTTTTTAAGTCATGAGAAGGCTCCGTAGTCAAAAACGCTCAATTTATCTCCCTTTGCCTATGGTTTTAGCTGTCAGTCTTAATTTTAAGGTTTTTCTTAAGCGTGAAAGACCAAAAAGACATCAAACAGCAGCAGTATTTTCCCTTCCTACAAGACAGATTATAAAAATACTACCTACTAATAAGCAATATATCTTATTTTTTCCCAAGACAAAGCACAAATATAGTGACTATAACAGGTTACACTTTTGTAAAGAAGTGGTTAAGACAGACAGCAATTTTGGAATTCCTACTCTGCAAACTTTTGCACAACCCCACCTACAGTTAGGTGACAAACACCTACACTGAACAAACATAGCTTTTTGTCACATTAGCTACCTGCTGGCTTAGAGAAAAGAAACAGCTCAATGAAGTCAGAGAAGCCCTGGAGCTGACACAAAGGAAGAACTCCCCAACAGAGAGAAGAGAAAGGCAGAACTGGAATAACCAACACATAAGCTTAGCTTGGGCTTTCACAGGTCACAAGAAGTCACTGAATTAAAAACCTGACAGCTGGAAACTACGCATCCAGCAGTTGCTAACTGAAGGAAAACTGCATTTCATGCAGGAGTACTACAATTCAGATCACACAAAAACTGTGTTTTTTCAGGCCTCAAAATACATTTTTTTCCCCATTCCATGAACTAAAGCCAACGTTTTGAAAAGCAGGCTTTGGAGATCTTTCTCTTTCAGCCTACATACTACAGGGAACAGCACAGCTCTGATGGTTTTCTTACCTTTCCTCCTATTCGGACCTGTGCTTGAAGCTTGGCCAGCTTTTCTTGATTCATAATGCTGTGTCTAAAGGATGAGATACAAGTTAGCCATTAAAACATTTAAGATAAAATCTCCACAGTCCATTTTAAAAGTACTCTTAAAATTGCACGGGGTTTTTAAGCTTATTAAAAATTCATCAAAACAGGGCAAATGAATACACACAAATAAAACGCTTTAAAGCCACGCCACCCAAACACTACAATGTGGTCCAGCAGGAATCTCTTTAGCTGAAATATCTGTACCACGAGGAGGCAAATCAGCAGGACATTTGGTTTTGCATCAGTCTGAGGCACTAGCTGTAAATTTCCATGTGGCAACAAGCTTACTTTTGGAACCATTTGACTGAACTGACTTGGAACCAAATCGGCACAAGTACAGCACAAGCCCTTCTAGGAAAACGCCTTTATCTTAAAAGAGAGCGCCCGGGGAGACTTACCACTAGATTACTTCGAATGAAATAATGAATTTTCGATAGTTTTAAAAGGCAGCTCCGAACTCAGTGAAGTTTACACCTCTACAAATTTACTATATAAACGTCTGGCAAGTATTCATCCAATTCAATGACTGGGAAGTTAGTCAAGGGGTTTCTCCTACGGGCCAGGTGGGACCTTTGAAGGCTGGAAGACCTGAAAAGCTATAATCGGTGGAAAACAACCTAAACTCTTGCAGCACAAGGAAGGCATTTCGCCGCTCTATCCCAGTAAGTCATCAGTGAAACCCTGAATGGGAGGGAAACCCTCCCTTCATTTGCACTGTGCCGGGAAAAGGACGAGGTGGGAGAAACAGGGCTCCAGCAGGGCCCTGGCGAGGCCGCAGCCAGGCCGGAGCCTCAGCGCACGGCGACAGACCCCGGCGAAGGAGGAGAAGGGGCTGAGGCCGGCAGCGCGGCTCGCTGCCCCCCCCCACAGCGCGGGGAACGGGAGGGGATCGAGGCCCCATCCCTCGGGAGCCAAGACAAACCCACCCAGCCGCAGCACCACGGGCCCAGGGGAGACCTTCGGGCCGCCCGAGCCGCGGGCAGAGCCCGGGGCAAGGCCTCGCTCCTCCCGTCCTCTCCTCAAGGCACGGCCCACGGCCCCGCGCGGCGGACGGGGCCGAGCCGCCGCCGGGGCCCGCCCGCCCGCCCCACGCCAGGAAGGGGCAGGGGAGGCGGGGGCGAGCGCTGGTGCCGGCGGAGCGGCGGGAGGTCTCACCTGAACGCGGCGGCTCCTCCGCAGCCCAACACGCGGTGGGAACAAGATGGCGGCCGAGGAAGGAAAGAGAGGGGCACAGAGAAAGGAAGCTTCGCGCCACGTGACAGGCGCCAGCGCGCTCGCGGATTGGCGGCGCCGCGGGGTCACATTTGCATGTCGGCAGGGGCGGGGCTGCCGGAGGTGAGGCCGCGACGCGCGGTGCCTTTTGGGAGTTGTAGTCCCCGGGGTCGAGGACGGACACACGTGCCGGAGCAGGGACCGATGCCCGGTAACCCCAAACCGGGGCACGGCGCCTCCAGACGTGTCACTGCGCACTGGCCGGTGCGCTGCCCGGACTTCGTACACAAGTGCTTGCGGTCGGCTTTATCTTGCCACCAGCTGGGCAACTCTTAAGAGTAGAGGGACGAAAGGGTTTATTTGGGAGAAAAACATAAATGCAATCCCCATCCCTCGCTGCCTGCTCCCGCCGGGGTAACCCTGGGTTTTGCTCAGGGGAGTAATCAGGATTCTGGGGACCCGATGTGACCGAGCGACTCCTGCCCCAGAGGCCTCGGCTGCCTGCGCGGAGCCGAGCCTCTCTGACCGAGAGCAAAACGGCCGAACACCCCCTCAGGTCCGGGGGCAGAAACCCCCGCGGCCTCCCGCTCCCGCCCAGCCTCCCCCGGCACCCCCGAGCCGCGAGGTGAGGGCGTCGCACCACCCACATCCGCCTCACATCACTTCCTGGGCTTTAAAAAAAAAAAAGGAAAAAAAAAAAGGCAAGAAAAAAAGGGGGAAAAAAATCACCTAAGCTGGTCCCGTCCCGTCTCGGAGGTTTAGGGGCTGCACCCGCTGCTGCCCGCGCCGACACCATGAAGGCTCAGCCCGCGGCAGCCTCCGTCTTCTGCCTGTGCCTGGTGCTGGCGGCCTCCGCAGCCTCCGCCGCGGAAGGGCTCGGAAAGGGTCAGGCAAACGTTTTCTTCCCGCTTTCCTCTCAACTCTTGTCATTGCCGTGAACGGGTGCGCCGGAGCCGGGCCGGTTCCCGCAGCCCGCGGGGACGGGGGGAGGCCGGGGCCTGTCGGTGCGGCCGCGGTTTGAGAGGGAGACCGCTGCCTTTTGACCTGAAAGATGGAGGGGGGGGGGGGGGGGGGGGGGGAATCTTTTTAAGCGATCTTTGCCGTCGTGCTTCTGTTCTGGCTAAACCCCGAGTTTTCCCTTTGAAGGGGCCCCGCTTTTACGTGGCGAAGGCCTGGGCGTGCGCCCCCCGTCCCGCCTGGCTCTGAGGGGCCCGGCCAGCCCTGCCCGGGCTCTGCCGGCCCCTTCTCCTGGCTCCTGGCAGTCGATGAACAGCTCTTCCCTCCCGCCCTCGGCTCCCCTTTCCTGACCGCTCCTCACCTCTCCTCTGGCTGGCCGAGGCCTCCCTGTGCGGTTGCCAAGTCTAATAGCCGGGTTCAGCCAGGGTGCGCCAGGGCTGTGAGCTGCGCCCCAGGCTTTAGCCTGTCTCAGAGACAAACCTCTTCAGGGACGGTGCTAGAGAGTTTGATCGATGACCAAAAAGCTTTGCGGTTTGCACAGAGCCCTTTTGGTTTGCAGTTAATTCCTCGGGTGACTTTCATTCAAAAGAAGCACTCCTTAATGTGTTGTGTCATGCTTTTTAAAACATACTGAAGCTCGCCGCAAAGTAAGTTTTACTTAGAAAAGAGTGGCTTTTAAAAAATGCTTCCTAGCTAGAACAATAGAAGGTTTTCCCTGTTGAAACATGTTGGCCTTTGAATGAAATAGATGATGGGTCAATATTCTGAGTAAAACGTGACTTCTGCAAATCCAGCAGGTTTTTGCTCTGCTATATTCAGCTGGTCCAGGGCAGCCTCTGTAGCTGACACGTGTGTGCAATGGGACATGGACCAGGCATCCCCACCTTACTGCCAGCACAGCTAAATATTTGATGTGTTGCGTCATGTATGTTCACAGCTGTTCATATCAGAAGAGAAGATAAGGCAATAAAAATACTGTGCCAACTGTTCAAACCTCCTGGATCCTGAATGAAGGTGCCATGAGGTTTTTGGCTTTCTCCAGCTTCTTTGCCATAGTTGTCTACTGGAGACAACATCCGCTTTCCCGTGTCACCACTGGGCAGCCAGTGGCTCCTGACCCTTCTGTAGCTCCTGAAATCTGGCCCCCTCAGCACCCTGGGCACTGGGGGTTGCTGACTAATCCAAGCCCTCAGCGATGTGAAGGGGCAAGCCGAGGCTGATGTTTGGTCACCCAGCAGGCCCCTGCATTGCTGGAGCCATGAGACCTCCAAGGAGGTTTTCCCAGGGAGTTCCCCTGCAAACACTTCCTGGATCTCCCTGCAGCTTTTGTCCGTGTGCTGTGTTGGCTACAGGGTCAGAAAAACTCAGCAGTTTCTGCTTTGCAGTTGTTAAACGTGCACTCGCTCTTATCTCAAACTGACACAGCTCAACTTGTTACCTGGATATGGGATATTTCCTGCGTCGCTCAGCCATTGTAACATTGAGAAATCTGTGTAATGGCATTCTTTCATACTCTTTGATGATATTATCATCAGCAGTAATACTTAGCATAATAGTTTTAGAGCAATTAGTGATCATACGTTGGTGTAAATGCTGGCCTAGGAATTTTTAATTTTCACTTCAGTTCACATTCAGTGAGACTTAGGAAGCCAAATGCTGACTTGTTTGTCACTAATCAATGAATAAATGTTTGCAGATTGAAAAAGAATGGGGAAGAATCAGAAGGCCCTTCAATTTTAATCTCTGTTTGGGGGATTTCACTGTCATTTGCATACATATAAAATATTCACGACTGTGGTGTGTTTTTGTTAATTAATTTCAGTGGGATTCCTCATAAGACTATGTAGGCTGTAAGTATTTGCACAACTCTTTCCAGGACTGAGATTGTAACTAGCTTTTAAAAAAGAATATAAAATGAGTTGAAAATATTCTTAAGGGTTGGACTGTTGTCCTCTTTTAGTTGACATGTTAAATTATGTAGCATTTATAAACGCTTCTCTCTGGCAGGTTTTGGAGATCATATTCATTGGAGAACACTAGAAGATGGGAAGAAAGAGGCAGCAGCCAGGTATGTTTAGCTGGTTTTAAATGCAGAAAAGTGTCTTTAAAAACATTCACAAAGGTTCTGTTTCAGTCCTAAACTTCACCACAGAAAATAGTGCTTGTTAATGCAAGCATGAAGGTGGCTTAGGAGACTGTTCAGATCCCTATAGCTGATTAGAGAGAAAATAGGGAGGTTTGTTAACTTTGCTGAGGCACCACCTAGGTTTAATCATTGCAATCTAATTAAATGGTTGAAGGCCTAGCACGTCTTTAAAATGAGAAGAAAATAATGGAGTATTTATCATAGTAAAGACAGTTCTCAAACCCAAAATGCATGTTTAAGTCATACTTGATCCCCTTGAACTCAGCAGTGCTAACAGCTTCCCTAAAATCCAGTGTGCCTCACCGAAAATTCACTGAGAAGAGGTTTTGTTACCATCGGCAGGAAAAGTTTCAAACTGATGAGTAGAACCTTCTCTGGGTTAAGCTTAACATCTAAAAAGAATAGTGTCTCTATGAAAAGGTAGAAAGAGACATTTTAACACATTTTTTTCATCAGATTTTTGTTTTCTGTTTCTCATTAAAATGCGAGAAGGAAAATATATGCTTACAAATTCTGCTTGTACTTGAAAATTTATAACCTAGCTCTGACAGTGCTGACATGAGCAGAAATTCATTACGCCGTAGAGGTTTGCCGCTTAATTGAATTCTCCTCTCAAACCGATCCACCTGGCGAGTTTTGGGCGCCAGTGTAGGCACCAAATTAACCCAGATGGTGCAGTTCAGAAGCCTTACAAGCTGGTACACCTGGATATTTTAGCATCTATTTGATATATGGGTGCAAAAAAACAACAACAAAAAAAGATATTTCGGTATTTGCAGAAATAATTGCAGCATTGCTTTGCAGTGAAGCTTAAAAGTGAGACAGGGAGGGAGGAATGGCGGGCTCTCGGGTTTAGGCAGGATGAGCGTTTCTGCTCAGGAGCGGGCGACAGCGAGGGCCGGGTGTGATGACCGTGTTTGGTCGCAGCCCTGCTCGCTGGCTGGAGCGGTACTGAGGGACTGGGGGGGAAAAACAGCAACAACAAAGGAAATAGAAACCTAAAAAGCAGATTTTTGGTTTTGTTCGGGTCAGGAGACGAAAAATGACGGGAAATGCTGCGCCGGGCATCAGCGGAGCCGGCAATGTCGGAAGTTCCAGGCCTTGAGGGCGCGGTCGCCCGGGGCAACCGGGGGCTGCGTGACCCGGGCGGAAGCAGTCGCGATCGGCCTCCGGGGCGGGATGGCGGCGGGGCGGGCGCCATGCCGCTGGTGGTGCTCTGCGGGCGGCCGGGCAGCGGCAAGAGCCGGCGGGCCGCGGAGCTGCGGGAGGCGCTGGGGGGGCCGGAGCGGCAGACTCACGTCGTGACCGAGGCGGAGGGCGGCCGGTCGGCTCTGCGGGCCGAGGTGGAGCGGCTGCTGAACCGGCGGGACGTGGTGATCGTGGACGCGGGCAACGAGGTGCGGAGCATCCGCTACGAGCTGTACTGTGCGGCGCGGCAGGCGGGCACGGCCCGCTGCCTCCTGCACTGCGCCGGCGGGCCCGGCCGCCCCGACGAGCCGCCCTTCGAGGCCCCCGACCCGGCCAACCGCTGGGACCGGCCGCTCTTCACGGTGAGCGGCGAGGAGCCGCTGCCGCTGGCCGCCATCCGCGCCGCCCTCTTCGAGAGCCGCCCGCCGCCGCCGCACCGCGCCACCCGCACCCAGCCCCTGCAGTCGGGCGACTTCCTCCACCGGCTCGACCGCGTCACCCAGGAGGTGCTGGCCGCCGTCCTGGCTGCCCAGAGCAGCGGCGCCCAGCCCGGCCAGCCCGTCCGCCTCCCCGGCGTCGCCGAAGAGCTGGTGCTCGCCCGGCCCGTGAGCATGGCCGAGCTGAGCCGCCTGCGCAGGCAGTTCATCAGCTACACCAAGATGCAGCCCAGCGACGAGAACCTGCCCCAGCTGGCCGGCATGTTCCTCCAGTACCTGAGCCGCAGCATCCAGTGAGCCCTGCCGCCCGTGCTGCTGCGTGGTGGCCACCGTTGGGTCCCCGAGCACTTGGCAGCAGTAAGGACGTGCCCGCGTCAGCCACAGACCCCGTGGGGCTGGTGTCCTGCCTGCTGCGAGTTGGGTTTGGCGGCAACAGCAGCTCTGGGCAGGTGGATGCCGCCTCCGTGCAGCGGCTGAGCGAGCTGTGTTGCTAAGAGGATGCTGCCCTGCATCCTCCCTGCTTGCGTCTTTGAAAAAGGAGAGCGACCGTTGCATCGCCAGGCGAGTAAAGTCTGTGGAGACCTGAACCCCAACAATCAAATAGTGTCTGAACACAAGAGCCCAAAAGGGGGAAAACTTTTTCCCCTCTGCATTGGCATGTATACCTGTGTCTCAAATAAGAAGATTGGTTTTCCAAGACTGCTTCCAGATAATGTCACGCTGCAGAAGAGGCCTCAGGTCCAGAAATGGAAAAGGCTCTATTTTTAGGATGTGACTGTTTCAAGAAGATCGTACTGAACCCAAGAGAGAGATTTGCAAACTGTGCGCAATAGAAGGGTGGTGGCTTAGCAAACTCAAACCTCTCTGTTTCAGGTTTAACAATAAAATGTGTGCCTTAAATGAACTAAAGTCTTAATTTACGTGCAGGACTATTTCATTGAAATGACTTCCTATATCTTTACAAAGTCGTCATTAAATGCCTTTAAAAACACTGTTTAAGAGTGAATGCTCTCATAGAAAATATGGGCAGAAATGCCAGTGTCTTTTCTGTGTGAAACTCTCCCATAAATCTGTACCAGCTGTGACAGATAACTTAGTTTTGCTTTTAGTTTCAAATAATTTCCGTCTTTTCTATACCACATTTGTACCTTACATAAACTTTTCACTTTCTGGTGATGCTTCATCCCTCATTTTAATAAATTGTGGCTTTTGGTTTTGATTGTATGTGTAGTGCTACCTGTGAGGAGATGGTAAAGTAGAGCAGGAAGGATTTCTTCAGTTGCAGAGGCTGTTTATCTGACATGCCTGAGTACTATGTGGGCTTATGCGTTGCAGAACTGAGAAATGACTACAAAAATGTTTTGATGTAAATAAATTTCTTTTCCCAGTTAAGAGAATAAAGCTGAGAAAACACATTCAGTATCTCTAAAACTTCTGTGAGTTCTCGCTTACTAAGTGTTGGTATTTCAAGACTGCAGACATTTCCATTTAAATTCTGTTCTGCCTAGATTCCTCTTTCCTGCACTTAGTTTTATGTTGTTCTTACTGTTCTGGAAGCTGTATCGTTGCCAACTTTCCTTGACGGGATTTATTCAAGGAAAGGGGTTTATTGGTAAGAGAAAATTGAGCCATTCAGTCACAGGAGGTGACTGAACCACTGGATTGCCTTAAGCAGCCACGAAAATCCATCCTGGTACCTTTCAAGCAGGTGGTGTCACTAACTGCTTCTGGTAAAAATAACACTTGACCAGTTGTGTGTCTGAGCAAATATGAAGGAGTAAGAGCAAATCTTCCAAAGAGAAGGTCTCCTCTACACGAGCAGTTACTGGCTGGCAGTCATAATAAATTATTTATACATATTTTAAGGTCGGGAAAACTTCTTGCAAGACAGCCTTAGAACACAGCAGAATCTCTTTACATCTCACCTTCTGTTACGTGTAGCCTTTTTAGAAGTCTGTTAAAATTACATGTAATAGAATTTGGTTTAGAGACCCAACTGTAAGCTAGCTTTGACAGTTTTCTTCTCTTTTTTAGTGGCTTGCCTCTTATGGTTATCATCCACAAGTCTTGGTGTGGAGCTTGCAAAGGTAAGTGGATTTAATACTAGAGCTTGCTGAAATTTCTAATGAACTGTTGTGTACAAACCATTTAACTGTGTCAGACATGAACTTTCCATTCAAAATGTAGCTAATGGTATTTGTATTTCATTTAGAGCAGTGTAATACCAGACCACTTTACCTGTTAGCACTGCCAAAAGCCAGCCATGCCTAAATTTCCAGCAAAATAACGGCTGTAATACTGCACCTCTATAGTGGCCGCGATTTCTCCTGCTCTTGGCTATGAAAAATGGAACAGAATGAATGATCAAGTAATTTAAGTATAAATTGCCCTACGTTCAGTTGGTGTTTCTTTGAAGGTGAGGCTTTGTCTTTTTCAGTCTCGCGGGCAAGCTGGGCTTAATGGCTAAGCTGAAAGGGTGAGCTGGTTGGATGAGAACAGCGGTTTACAGCGAGCTTTTTGCTTCTGTTGCATCGGTTCAAATACGATGTCTGTTGGACAGGTTTCATCATATGGCTGCCCAGCAAAGGTCGCCTCAGTGACCAGCTGCTCTGAGCCTGGCTTGGTACACATACTCCATTTACTCACTGCGTACTGAAAACTGCCAGCTCTCCAGAGGGAGGAATCAAGTTGAGATTTTGGTGCTGAAAATCTGAAATCTCTTCTGCTGTCATCACACACTTCTCTTTTTTTTCCCCTCCTCCTTTTAATTAGCTTTAAAGCCAAAGTTTGCTGAATCCAAGGAGATCTCTGAACTTGCCCACAATTTTGTTATGGTCAACCTTGAGGTAGGCTGCCTTCTGATTTGTATCCATGTTCCTGCCTAGTAATTACGCATTTACAGTCCTATTTAACTAGTTGCGTCTTATTTTGTATATATCCTAAATCCTGCACACCTATTCAGGATTGATTGATAGAGCTGATTGTTTTAGAACGGGTTTTTTTCAGTCTGGTATTTTAATTGTGTTTATAAGCCTGGGTCTCTGCCATGGTCTCCTTAAGAATTTGTACCTTATGTCCTTCTGTTGCCTCAATAAAGGAATTTATATTCATTCTCTCATGACATACCAAACATTCCTACACCAAAGAGGAGCGTTGAGTGCAAATTAACAGAAAAAAAAATTATTTTCACAAATTATACTTAAGTAAAAATGTCTTTCTTTGGAGAGTGGAAATACTGCAGTTACTTAGTGTCTGTTGAAGATATAAATTGCTCAGGGTAAATGGAATCTGAAGTCAGTAGATTGTTTCTTTAAAATGAGTGCTGTGCTCTTTTAGATACCTTGCTAATATGTTCGCTTTCTTCTGTCTTGCTTCGGTAGGATGATGAAGAGCCAAAGGATGAAGCCTTTAGTCCTGATGGAGGTTACATTCCCAGAATCCTTTTCATGGGTAGAGCATCCACAGCTGTTTTATCTTCTCACAGGACGGTGTTCTTATCATTACCACCTGAATTTCCTGTTTTATTTCTTGTTTCATAGACCCCAGTGGAAAAGTCCACCCAGAAATCATAAATGAGAAAGGAAACCCCAGCTACAAGTATTTCTATACCAATGCCGACCAAGGTATGTGCAAAGTAGTTTCAAGTGCGTTTTTAGTGAGATGAAGCTCTGGGTGTTTCCTGAGTGAAGGACACACCTTCACTTTTGAGTGGAGAAAAATTATAATGCTTCACAGCATAGCTGGGAGCTGTTAGATACCATGTGTTTCTCTTATGACCTGAGGAACCATGTTCAGAATCATGATTCCCCATAATACCTACTAGAATGTTTATAGGACCTAAACTTTGTCTCCAGTTGTGACATGGAAGATCATGCGATTTGCATGATCCAGCTACAAATAGATGGGAAGAGGCGGCAGGACTGCTTTTATTCCCACAGGTTAATTTGGAGACCTACATTCTGTACCTCAGTTGTTTCAGAACACTTTTATTACCAGTCCACCTTGATGTTTTCATCTGGAGATAAATAGTTGCTGTCTCTCTATCTAATCTTTCAGTTGTCCAAGGGATGAAGGAGGCCCAGGAGAAGCTGACGGGTGATGCTTTCAAACAAAAACACCTGGGAGATGAACTATAATGAACACACTGAATGATATTTTTTCCATCACTTCAAAACTCTAAAAGGAAATGATTAAACAGACCAAGAATGTAGATGCACTGGAGGGACATAATTCTCCTGTCAACAATGTTAGGTTAAACCCTATTTGGAGTTCACACACATGCATCGGTTACCGCGTTATCTCCTCCTCTGCCTGGCGGTTTGTACTGTAATGGTTATTTGCAACTAGGTAACGTGCAAACACATCAATTTTTGTGTTTGAGCAACCACTAGTATTTGGTGTTAAAAGGGAGACGTGTAGGGCAAAACATTCATTTGAGGACAGTGTGATTGGAATAAGTAGAAGTAGCCAACATTTTGATGCTTAATCAGGGTCGGATCCCTCTTTTCTCACCGGTATTATGTGATCCTTTTTTTTTTTTTAACTGGGAATTCCTACGAATGGGGCATGTTCCTGGGCCAGGTGTTTTCTAAACATCCCAAAACATGAATTCTGCCACTAAGCCAAGCAGAATAAATTTCATGAATGTTCAAGTAGCATGTGAAATCATTAGCTCTGCAAACATACTTCTGTGCAAAACTCTGTGTGATTCACCTTTATTTGCCTTTGGGCAGAAATTTTAACTTCTTCCTTGTGCACTCACCTTTTGATTGTTTTATCAAGTGAGGGTGGGTTACATTGAAGCTTTACAGGGATTCCCCTTTTATTCTTTGAATGTTTTTTTTGGCGAATGCCTTGCCATCACATTGTACTGTATTTTTGTACCGGAGTGAAAAATTAAACCTTTTTAAACATAAGCTTGCAGACAGTGTTTTATGGTAAAGGGCGTAGCTTTCCATTCTAAGGGCGGGGGGGAAGGGGAGATATTTTTGTTTGTGTTGCAGTGGGTTTCGCCTTTTTATAATTAAAAGACAACAGTTGTTTTTCCATGTGATTACAGTTCAGCCATTCTTATACTACCTATACTGATGAGGGCAAAGTAATACATAGTGTTTATCTACTGGAACTGAAAAGAAAAATAGAGGGGGAAAAAAATCACCTCTCTTCATCTGCTGGCAACGGTTTTCTGAATGCAGCCCAGGATGCTGTTGGCCGCCTTTGCCAGAGGGGCACATTGCTGGCTCACGGTCAGCTTGTTCTCCACCTGGACTCCCACCTCTGCCTCTGCAAAGCTGCTTTCCAGACTGTCAGCTCCCCCAGCTTGTGTGGTGCACAGATTATTCCTCACCAGGTGAAAGACTTGGCATTTCCCTTTCTTGAACTTCCTGACAACTCTCCTTGCCCATTTTTCCAGCTCATTGGGGCCCTTCTGAAGAGCAGCGCAACCGTCTGGTTATCAGCTACTCTTCTCGGGTTTTATTCTTCCAGTTTGCATAGAATGGGTTCGGTCCATTCATCCAGGTTGTTAATGAAAGTGTTAAAGAGTATCAAACCCAGGGGTACTCCACAGCAATTGTGCCCGTTTTCCATCCACCTCGCTGTCCATTTATCTAGGTTGTACTTCATCAGTTTGTCTGTGATGATGCTATGGGAGACAGTGTCAAAAGCGTTGGTAAAGCCAAACCCAAGAATACTGCTCTCCCCTCATCCACCAAACCAGTCATCTAAAGGAACGAATCGTGTCCAGAAGGCGCTTGTTATAACCTCACGTAACAAACACAGATAATTTCCTACAGACAAATTTTAAAGAGCTATCTGAGGACATTAGTTGGGAGAATTGTTGTGTATGATAAACCCAACTTATCTCCTGGGTCAACTTTTACTGTTCAGTAGTGTTAACGATTTTTACTTTCCAGACCAGTCTGCCTTTAAGGGATTTTAGACACCAAAACCCAATCAACTGGGCACTAAAAGACAAAGATTCAGTGGAAATAATGGAATTACTGCACAGTACAATTACCCTGCTCAGCTGCTAAAAGTTACGCTACAGGTTTTGTCCTCTGCTTCCCTTGCAAATTGTCTCATAAGTTAACCATGAAACTGAGCTCGGCAACTATTCTCAAGTTCTATCATCCTTCAAGGTAATTAATTCTATGTAAGTCCTGAAAAAGGATTTGTGTCTTGCAAAATTATCTTTCTTTTTTTCTCCCAGTTGTATCAGTTGACCTAATAAAAAATAGGTCCTCTCTGTTCAGGGACTGCTTCTACCGTGCTCAAGATCAGAGCATCCCGACACGTAGGAAGTCAAGGAAGGGAGCCAGGAGACCTGCGTGGCTAAACAGGGATCTGCTGGGTAAGCTCAAGGGCAAGAGGAGAATTTACAGATCTTGGAAGGCAGGGCTGGCCACTTGGGAAGAATATAAGGCTGTTGTCCAAGGGTGTAGGGAGGCAACTAGGAAAGCAAAGGCCTCCCTAGAATTGAACCTGGCGAGAGGGGTCAAGGACAACAGGAAGAGCTTTTTCAAATACGTGGCAGATAAAACTAACACCAGAGGCAATGTAGGCCCACTGATGAATGAGGTGGGTGCCTTGGTGACAGAAGATACAGAGAAGGCAGAGTTACTGAATGCCTTCTTTGCCTCTGTCTACTCTGCCGGAGGCTGTCCTGAGGAGCCCCGTTCCCCTGAGGCCCCACAGGAAGTCAGGGCAGTGGAGGAGTTTGCTTTAGTCGATGAGGACTGGGTTAGGGACCAATTAAGCAATCTGGACATCCATAAATCCATGGGTCCAGACGGGATGCATCCACGGGTGCTGAGGGAGCTGGCTGATGTCATTGCTAGACCACTCTCCATCATCTTTGCCAAGTCTTGGGAGATGGGAGAGGTGCCTGAGGACTGGAGGGAAGCAAATGTCACTCCAGTCTTCAAAAAGGGCAAGAAGGAGGACCCGGGTAACTATAGACCGGTCAGCCTCACCACCATCCCTGGGAAAGTGATGGAACGACTTATCCTTGGTGCCATCTCAAGGCATATCAGGGATAAGAGGGTCATTAGAGACAGTCAACATGGCTTCACCAAAGGGAAGTCGTGCTTGACTAACCTCATAGCCTTTTATGAGGATATAACAAGGTGGATAGATGATGGCAGAGCGGTGGATGTGGTCTACCTTGACTTCAGTAAAGCATTTGACACAGTCTCCCACAGCATCCTTGCTGCTAAACTGCAGAAGTGTGGTCTAGACTCTCGGGTAGTGAGGTGGACTGCGAACTGGCTAAGGGGAAGAAGACAAAGAGTTGTGGTCAATGGGGCGGAGTCTGGTTGGAGACCTGTATCGAGTGGAGTCCCTCAAGGGTCGGTACTGGGACCAGTATTATTCAATATATTCATCGATGACTTGGATGAGGGACTAGAGAGTACTATCAGCAAGTTTGCTGATGACACCAAGCTGGGAGGAGTGGCTGACACACCAGAAGGCTGTGCTGCCATCCAGCGAGACCTGGACAGGCTGGAGGGTTGGGCGGGGAAAAATTTAATGAAATACAACAAGGGTAAATGTAGGGTCTTGCATCTGGGTAGGAACAACCCCAGGTTCCAGTATAAGTTGGGGAATGACTTATTAGAGAGTAGTGTAGGGGAAAGGGACCTGGCAGTCTTGGTGGACAGCAGGATGACCATGAGCCAGCACTGTGCCCTTGTGGCCAGGAAGGCCAATGGCATCCTGGGGTGTATTAGAAGGGGGGTGGTTAGTAGGTCGAGAGAGGTTCTCCTTCCCCTCTACTCTGCCCTGGTGAGACCCCATCTGGAATACTGTGTCCAGTTCTGGGCCCCTCAGTTCAAGAAAGACAGGGAACTGCTGGAGAGAGTCCAGCACAGGGCAACTAGGATGATTAAGGGAGTGGAGCATCTCCCTTATGAGAAAAGACTGAAGGAGCTGGGGCTCTTTAGTTTGGAGAAGAGGAGGCTGAGGGGTGACCTCATTAATGTTTACAAATATATCAAGGGGGAGTGTCACAAGGATGGAGCCAGGCTCTTCTCGGTGACAACCACTGATAGGACAAGGGGTAATGGGCTGAAACTGGAACATAAGAGGTTCCGCTTAAACTCGAGAAGAAACTTCTTCTCAGTGAGGGTGACGGAGCCCTGGAACAGGCTGCCCAGAGAGGTTGTGGAGTCTCCTTCTCTGGAGGCATTCAAGACCTGCCTGGACACGTTCCTGTGTAGCATAGTCTAGGCATTCCTGCTCTGGCAGGGGGATTGGACTTGATGATCTTTCGAGGTCCCTTCCAATCCCTAACATTCTATGATTCTATGATTCTATGATTCTATGATGCTCCTTGTTTCATTTATAGCCCTAGATTGATGTGACTGTAAATCATTGCTGCGTCTTTTTTACTTGCCACCAGGGGGAGGACTCTACTTGTTCATTCGGGATAGGATTCAACAAATAATAATTAAAAAAACAATCCCTGATGCAAAATAGCAGCGTGCACCTCTGCAATTTTCCAGGCATGTTTTTGCCCCAGCCCTGCCCTTGTTTTATCTCTGCAGTGAAATTACAGCTTGTGAGATGTACGTCATTTGTCCCTTTGCAAAATGCTCTGATGTTAGAAGGAACAGAGCCACTAAATAATTGTTAAGTTCTTCACCTAGAGAGATCTCACTTCAGTGACAGATGTGGGCAGTGTGCTCCATCCTTTACATATAATACCATTCTGATTCAAAACCACTCTCCTTCACCTCTTCTCTCACGTATCCCCATTTCTTCAGCACTTTATGCCTTCCAGACTTGAGACTTCCAAATATTTCATAATCCTTTTCCCTTTGTTACTTACTGCCTCCTTCCTCTCTAAGCCTTTCTGCCCTCTGTACAGAGATGGTGAGCTGATAACAGCTTGCTCTTTTCTAGACCATACTTTTGTCCTCTGTAGCAAGATGGAGCGTGACACTTGCTGCCTTGCTCGGCATTTAGCTGGAGTCTGCCGCAGCTTGAATGCTAAGGGCAGCTAGTTAACACGTGGTCAAAGCTCTTTCACATCTCTGGATCACAGGGTAAACTTATCTTTGGTCTGGTACTTACATATTTTTCTACCGGTTAGTTTTATACCTGGACTTATTAGTTGTTAACTCCTAATGTAGATTCCGTACACCCTTCTGCTTTTTTAATCTATACTATAGATTTTTTAATCTATAGATAGATACAGCAGTACCTATGATGCTGCTGGTTGGCATTTTCTTCCATGCAGAAGGGTACATCTTGAACCTTGCATCCAACAGTTGCGTTATGTATGTTGTGTAACTTCACGCACACAAGCAACTCCACTGGGTTTAGAGGAACTGCTTGCAGGTCAGTGTTTGTTGTATTTAAAGTTAATTATCACTGCAGCAGCTCAACAGTGCACAGTAACTAAGGGCTCAGATGAGTTTGTCCCCGTCAGCTTTGTTTTGTGTGCTGCCCATCTGCATATCATTTGCAGTAAACCTGCAGACTTACATAACTTCTTCAGATGCATCCTAGAAATCCCCTTGGATTCTCAGCTTCTGCTCCTTTTACAGTGATAACAAAACTCAAAGACACTTCAAAATTCTCACTACAGACCCAGGGAACTGCCAGGCCAAATCAATTTCACGTAAACAAACATGCTGTCAGCTCCCTTTCTCCCATAAACAACTCACAGAGGAAAAAAAAAACCCCGAAGTTAATTAAAGAGTGACTGGATTGCAGCTAGCCATCTGGCTGCCTGGGAGCAGAGGTTGCTGTGTGCACCTGGGGCTGAAGAGGCTTTAAGGAAGTGTCAGCTAGAGACTCGGGAAACCTTTCCTTCGCCATGCTTAGCAGCAGGGAACAAAAGCGCAACCACCAAGAAGGCCAGCACCGCCAAACTGCCCTGTCCGTCATCCTGGCATGCTGAGTTTAGGGCTCATCCACTTCAAATGTGCTTCTGTCCCCATGGTTGGTTGTCTCCCATCGTATCTTGCCTGGATCAAACTGCTAATGAGCTTCATTCATTGTCCTTGGGTAATGAATAGCTCTGAAGTGAGATATCATTAAAACCCCATCAATGCAAGGTCATATATCCTTCAAGGTGATGAAACTTTTCTTAACTTCTAGCAAGAGGAGAGGTTCTTGAATTTCCATTATGCTGTGATAGTTGTTTGGAGTTGCCCAACCAAGAGAACCGCTCAGGGCAATTCCTTGACAACTGTGGCTATAGGTAGATCAAAACGTGACACCTTACTATGGAGGTTCAGAGAAGAATAAAGGCAGAATTACACTGAGCAGGTGTCCATCCAAAGAGCATAATAAAAAGTAGAACTTCACCACAAGTTTCATGCTCCTCTCAAAGAAAGAAAAGCCAAAGCATAAAGTTTATCTGAAAGGTTGCACCTTACTCCCAGAGAGCTAAGTTGTCTTTGGGGCTAACTGGACAGGGGAGCTTGCAGCCTGGAGGGAACCAGGAAACAATCATGAAGGTCTGTTAAAACGGTAAAGGTCACCTCATCTCAAAAAGTATTTGGTGTATTAACTCGTTCTCCCTTTCTTCCTCCAAGAAACAGGTGCTGATCTGTTAAGCAGTTTAATCAAATAAACTCAAGTTTGCTTTCCCTTTCAAAGTTTGTCTAGTGTAAGGAGTGGCTGCATACAGCTCCCAGGCCTGCCTTTGTCTGGGAAGCACCACTCCTGCAGAGGTGGGAATTCACTCTTGCAGCACCAGCCCAGTGCCACCACGTCAGTGTGTCCTGATGCGGAGGAGGAATCTCCACTGACAGTTGCCAGCCAGCTCCTGTGGCCTGGCTTGACAGGGTCCAGGACTTGAGTGATCCTCTCCAGGCAGGGACAAATGTCACGGCACAGTTTTGTAATGGCTAAATCTGTGGGAGGTTACTTCAGTTAGGGATCGGACAGAAAAAAAGAGAGCGAGCCCAAACTTCTCCATTGGTAACTAGGCTGGAAGCAGGGACTGGCTGACCTGTGCTTACAGCATTGCAGGTTCCAACTCAGAACAGCAAGAGAGGTTGTTACACGCCACCCTGTGCTGGCACTTGTCCCAGGACAGAGCAGAGCAGCCCATCAAGCAAGGTCCGGGGAGAAGGCAGGGTACGTCCCGGGCAGGTGGGTAGGTGCTGTAAAAACAATTGAGTATTTCTGAGCTGCTTCTGTATTCTGCTTTCCTCCAGCCAACAGGTGTCTCCTCCTCCATTTCCCGTGTCCCTGCCATGATGTGGGGGATGAGGGGGAGACAAATTCCTAGGGTTTCCCCATTCTCAGAAGGGCATGATCCCATTGCTGCCACTCCAAACCAGGGCAAGGGAGTGAAAGCCCACAGGAACTGGCGCAGGCCTGCAGGAGCAGGACAGTCTGGACTGAATCTGGCCACGTCTGTAGGTAACTCATTGCTGGTTGGAAGTGGTTTGCTGATGTATACTCATTTTTGGACCATTTTGCACATGCACAGCATAGCATAGGTAGACATGCTGCAGAAACATTAACTGATAAAAACTGTAGATGTTCTCCCCACTTTCTGAGTGTGTTTCAGGACACAACATAACCCGCTGTGCATAAAAGAAGCTGCATTGGCAGCACAGTCAAATTTGGGTGTCACCTTATTGTGCTATTTCTAATAGTAGGAACAGTTTTCAAGCTCAATTTGTAAGGATTTTGGTGCTTTAGCTCTGTTAAAGAGAATGATATTTGCATGTCTTGGGGATGCAGCATGAGGTGTACAAGCTGTTTATTCCACACTGAAATGAAGAAGTGCCTGGGTGGGTGTTACCCGTTCAAATATGGAGAATTTTGTTTTCTCCTTGCAGATGGCATGTTTTCACCTAGCTTTCCTGGACAACAGCAGGTAATGAGCTGAAAGTGCTGCTCTGTGTGCAAACTGTGGTTCTTTGGCATGTAATTTTGTCTATTTATGCCCAATGCTTATCACGGGCTTAGATTATGAGTTTTTAAACTCAGGGTCATTAGCATTATTAGTGCTTATTGCAGGTAGCAGACCATCATCCTTGATTTGAGTGCTTTGGTGTTGCTCTTGCTTTAGTAATAAATAAATCAATAAATAAAATACTGTTTTTAGAAAAAACAGAACTGAAAAGATTAAAATTGTTTCCTTAGATCAATGGCACTGTATGAGGATGCAGTAACTTGAATTAGAAACCTTGGGAGAGTAGTAGGGTATGCATGTTGTGCTTGATAAATGTGCTCGCATGACTGCTGTGAGAGAGTGAGATAGATCCACATGTCAGAAAACGAGATAAAGCTTAATATCTGTTCTTCCCTTCCACCTCCGTGGGCTTGTGGGAATTCTCTCCTGTTCCCTCATTTGCCCATCTATAAATCTGAAATAATACGGACCTCCTTCACTGGAAATTGTGTAAGCAACTCATGACTGTACAACATTAAATCCTGGAAGGTAAGTGCATTAGGAGAGCTTACACTATTCACTCCATAAATTATAGAAATGTGGATAAACAAAATGATAGACAGAAAGGATCACTGCAAATTCCCCTGTCTCCTAATTACCTGGGTGCATCTCTTCCTCTTTTGGTTAGCCCTTACTGAGGAAGGGCTTGTATATAAGCGCTGGCATTTCAGGGATGGCATGATATCTGGAAAAGCCTTTGGAAATTTGGCTGACCCGCAATGCGAGTGGCTGCGATCATGAGATGTTAAATCAGGTGATCACTAAGCAGATGCCCAAGTGAGCCTAAGTCATAACGTGCCCTTGGCATCAAAAATGTAGGTATCTGCCCATGACCATTTGCCTTCCACACTGGTGCTTTATAGGGCTGTTGGTCCACATAATTATCACTGTTACCGCAGATATCACATTGGGCAGAGTGGAAGTCAGGTTTTGGAAAAGGCAGAGATCACACTTCCCAGAACAATGAGATGGTTGTGAGGAGCTGACAAGATTATTGTAGATGCCAAGCTTGTTAAGCTGTCTTTGAAATAACTATTGTAATGAGTCTGTGATTTTGTTATGTTATCAATTATTTCAAGTTGCCTACACAAAGCTGATACCTTGCTTAAGACTCAGATCATGTCCTGGCTTATATAACAATAATTTTAGTTGGGGTCTTGATGGAAAATAAGCATTGTTATTCTAGGTGAGGATGGAAAATCACCCTGATGCTGGGTAGAATTGTCCCCTGGACCACCTGGCAGATAGCTCTGGCTTGAATAAAATGGAGCAGCTCTATGGCATCTCTGATCTGCAGGGAGAAGACATGTTCCTTCAAGCTTCTCTGCTACTCTCCTGTGGTTGCTCCTAAAATGCAGATCTTGGCTACACACTGGTTATGTAGCACTGCCACACTCTTTGGATTTCTACATTCTCATGGTACCGTGAGTCAACTACTGTGGGGAAAATGTAGCAATAAAAGCGATTTATGAAATCTTTCAAAGTGCCTGAACCGTTACAAAGCTAAAGATTGCCCAAAAGGCTGGCTGACATACAAGCCAGCCCAAAGATGGTTACCAAAGATCACCAGATGTGCAAAAAACTTTTACAAGTAGACAAAGCGATCTCGGTCCTGTCTGGGCAGTGTCCCAGCAGTAGTCGAGGTGCTGCACATCAAACACAAGGGCACAGCGTGACGGGGCTGGGCAGGAAGAGAGCAGTGCTCTGAGGCACGCAACAGGGCGCAGAGGCACCTTTACCCCTCATTTCAGAGCCCAGAGGTGGTTCATGGAGGCTGCTTAACTAGACAACAAGATAGGAACTCTGCAACTCCAATATCTTTAGTCGGCTCCTGCTCCAGCCTCCCCTCGCAAGGAGCTGCTCGCCTGGGGCTGATCGAAAACTTTGTGCTTACGCACTTGTTTAAAACCTGGGAGTGGGAAAACGAGCTGCCATCTTTGTTGGCTGTTTGGGAAGCACCTCATTATTTTATGAGTTTAAAACACCCAGCATTTTGTTCACTTTCTCTAGGGCTTCATCTACGAAAGCTGTTTCAGTTTCCCAGCAAGGGATAGGCCATAGTCAGGTCTCTGATTTTGAACTTGAGGTCTGGCTGTAGGATTTTAAAGCCAAGGGGGTCTGCTGCAACTTCTTCATCAGACCTTCAGGCAAGTAATATAGAGATGTCACAGCCACTGCCTCATTTTTATTTGGTCTTGCCACCAGTAGAAACGTAGTTCCTGGTGCCACAGGTGTCCTCACTAGGCTCCAGAGTTAACAGTTCTGCCGAAAAGAATTCCAGACTGCGTAGAGAGCGCCACAAGAATGACACGTTAGTGTCGCACCTGGGACGTCGTTTCCCGCCACCGGCACTCCAGGAAGGCCTGAGGCGATTCACCTCCCCGGGAGCGGAGCACGGGGCGTGGCGAGGGGTGAGCAGCCTGGACGGGATCCCCGGAGGACTCGGGCCACCGGAGGAGCGGTGCCGCTCACGGCCGGGACACCCCCCCTCAGCCCCCGCCGGGGCTCCCGCCCTCCTGCCCCGCCGTTCCCAACCGGTCACCGGCTGCGCCGTCCCTTCCCGCCCCGCCACGGCTCCGCCCCCGGGGCCGCCCCAGGTACGGGCGGTGGGGGGGCGGCTCCCGCCACGCGAGCAGCGGCCGCGGGACCGGCTCGGCTCGGCTCGGCTCGGCTCGGCTCGGCCGCTCCTCTGCCTCAGGTAACGAGCCGCGGGAGCTGGCACCGGGGGGATTTCGCCCGCGGCGCTGAACGCCGTCGGAGCGCACCATTGCCCGTCGAAAGTAACGGTGAGGGGGCACGGGCGGGCCCCCTCAGGCTCCCGCTGCCGGGAGGGGACCGCGCCTCGCCTCACCATCCTCCCCATCGGGGGCCCGAAAACTCTTCCCGCCCTCTCCGGCCTCCGGGCTCCGCGGGACGGCGGCGGGAGGTGCCCCTGCCCCGAGGAACCCGCCGCGGTGCCGGGGGGCGCCCGGCAGGGACTGGCGGGTGGGATGCCCGGTGCCCGGAGGTGTGGTGTGAGAGGCAGCCCCTCGGGAGCGGCGGGGAAGAGGACGTAAGAGCAATCACATCTCTAAAATAAGTATTTATCAGCAACGAGAGGTGATACGATACCGCTTTATCTTTAAAATATCCTGAGCGGGGGCGGGGAGAGGCTGGAAAGCGGGGCCCTCCCGGCTGTTTTCCAGCTGGGGGGAAACCTTTGCCTGTTCCTGTCACCCGGGGCGGTTGTTTTCTACTCGGGGAGTTGCAGCAATTAAAAACTGTGCGGCACTGAAGCAAACTGCCGGGAAACGCGGGATTCCGGTTTTGTTGTTGCTGCTCTTTGAAGAGGGGGGAGACAGACCGACCGACCGACCGACAGACCTGCTGCTGTTGCCGGACCACAGATTTGCTCTTTGGCCGCCCAGGTGGAAGAAGGGGCTGTGTGTGCATCCACGCTGCCCTGCGGCCGCAGGCACCGAGCCCGTCACACAAAGAGATCCGTCATTCTGATTTAATCCATAAAAAGTATGAACTCTCTCCTTTCTCCAGTTCATGGCGTACAAAATACATGTGGTCTTTGTGCCATATGTTCCGAGACGACGCGTTTTGTCCCCCGATGTTTTCGCTGTGCTTGCCAGGAGCAAGGCTGTGTCATCTGATGGGCACGGTAATATCGCTCTGTGGGATCGCAGGCGATATCGCTGACACCGGCACACGCGTTGCCACCTCGTTGCCTCCCAAGGTTCTGTCTCGACGCTTTTTCTTCCTACAGTACGGGTGGTGGTGTGTTTGTGCAGTGCATCAGGTTGATCTGACCTAAATTAAGACTAACCTGGCCAAAAAAAAAAATAAAAAAGGAGGAGGTGGTGGGAAGAGAGGGAGGTAATTTTAACCTGGATATTCCCTTGGCCTGAGACAGTGTAAGCCTCAAGCTTAATTCACATTTCTGGGCACTTCCTTGGTGGCAAACCTGGTTTCAACCTCTCCTGCTTTGTTCCTCGTCACTCATTCCTGACCCAGTGCTGCACACTCATTTGTGCTAGTTACAGTTTGTGGGGCTTCACAGTAGTCTGGATTAGCTCTGGATTCAAATAAACCTCCTCTTGGTTTTTTTTTTTTCCCCCCTCCCTCCCGCTCCTTCCGAAGGTAAAACTGTCAGTGGAACTGACAGTTGTCTTGCTCTGTGTGTTTGAATCTGTACCCAGCTCATGTGAGCACTGGTATTGGATTATTGTGGGTTCAGGATCAAATCCATATGCTGCTGTATGTAAGTGTATAATTAAAAAGCTTTTATTTCCTGTTATTTGTGTTCGCTATCCTGAAAGTGGTTGTATATGTGTTTATGAAGACCTTGGTGTGATCAGTGCCTTCAGAACTGTTTTGTCAGGAGAGTTTGTAGTATCAGTCAGAAGAGAGGCAAACAAACCAATCTTCAAATCTAGCTCCTTTGCAATTTTGACAAAATTGTGCTGCCCTCTTTGCAGATCCCGTACGTTTACAGGTAACAAATTGAGAAGACTTAGTACCTTTAGGTTTTAATAGCAATAGTTCTTGCTACATCTAGGTGTAGCAAAGTAATACATGGAGTATTCATCTGCATGCTAGTCTTGGTTGACTTGTGTGTATTTTAGATAGTTGTTCCTTTTCTCATTTTCACATGATCTGATGCAGCCCCACATCCAAATGGGCAGATCACGGTGTAACATTTCAGGGTCTTTTGTCGTGCTGTCTGGTCATAGTGCCAGGGAAGGGCTCTCATGTCCACTTAACCCTCCCCAGTAAGTCGATGTCTCTTCTCAGTTACCAGTTCAGCCTGAGAAAGTGTTGGGTTTTTTCTGAGGCAATTCTCAATGGCTAGCCCTGAGAAATGTCCTGAACTGGTAATTTCAGGCATGCTTCTTGCTATAAAAATGTATCTTGTGCTTAAAGTTCTGCAGCATTTAGTGAGCTCTTGTAAATGTGTGCTTAGCTTACTGCAGCGTAGTAGTCTTTGATCTTTGACGTAAGCAATAAGACTTATGTTTGGAAGTATTATCTAATTAAAACATGGGAATTGCGAGGGCGCTTGTTCTAATCCCGGTTAGCAGGTGGCTTACTTTGCAGTAAGAACATCATGGAGAACATCATAGCACAGAGAAAGGAAATAACTTGCTCATCCCAGATTCTCTGCTTGGAGGACGAGGACAAAAGGCAGCAAAATAAACTCTTTGGTGCTGCAGAGGCATCCTGAGCTGGCCCTATCTCCATGTGGTTCTGGTTGACAGGTGGTTTCTACAAGACAGTACCAGTCTCCAGTCACCTGATCTGATCAGGACAGCAGCTTGCTTTTACCTATAAGTGACATGTTTTAGACATGGTGATGCAGAAGAAACTAACTGTCTCCTGCACACTAGTGGAGGGGCATCTACCCGAATCTGCATACAGCCTGACTCTAGCTCCAGATAGTACAAGTTCCACCACGTACCTGAACTTGCTTTATCTTCCACCACCATGGCAGGGTTTGGTCCCGGCTTTCTCCTTGGAGGGCTCTAGCCCAAGACAGAACGTAGCTGTGCCCTGCCTTCTAGCTGGGCGGGGATCAGCAGGCAGTTACACGTGTCTGTAGCAGACTTGGTGCAGATTTGCCTCGTGTGTTGCTCCGAGTGCTTTTATATCACTGCTACTTCAAGTCTATTCAGCAGTGGGATACTTGGAAATATTTCACTGCTGCGGGTTTGTTCTCGGGGAACCTGAGGCAGAACTGCAAGGCTGGAGAACCAAGGAGAAGGGGACTGAAGTCCATTATCTCGGCCATTGCCACAATGTTTGTAACAGGAAGCAAGAGCTTTAATGATGGTGAGTTTTGTAATAGTGATCAACCTCTTCAGCTCACACTGGTCTTTGGAGATGGGGCTGGATTCAGGGTCAGTCACAGCTGGCAGTTCTGTACGTCTGGAAATTGGCTGGGTCCTGGGCTTCCTGAGCTCAACGGAATATTCAGCGAATTGCAGAAGTCTCCTCTGCATCCACTCTTTAGGGCGTAAGGAGGATGTAAATCTCTTGTTCTGTGCGTCCTTTGGGAGAGCGTTGAGCTGGGCTCACTTTGTGGCTTCCCTTTGGAAGGGAAGATCTTTGTACTGTTTAATATTTTTCTCTGTATTTTCTGGAGTAGTGTGTTTGCCAAAAGGCATGGAACTGTGTGATGATAAAGGAGCCGCAATGAAAACACTCGTAGAAGAGAGTAAAAAATGTGGGAACTTTTCTTTCTTCACATCTTTTGCCATTGTGAAATTAGAGTGACTAATTCCTCCTTCCTGAGAGTTTTGGTGTGGCTCTCAAATGGATTTTAGGGAGGTTGAGTGTTATGCAGGAAATGGGAGAGGCATGGCTCAGACACAGACATTTGGCTCGAGGAAATCTAACAACAGTCCCAGGCTGCTGCCTGACAAAATGTGGTCGTATAATTAGAGGGTTGATGGGAAAAGGGTGATATCCACAGGTCCTTGGCTTTTGTTCCACATCCAGCAAATTCTCAGAAGACTTTTTAAAGCCCGCGTTCCCAAATCTGAATGGGTAATACTAAAAATAAGTAACCTCTGACATTGGTTAGAGGTTTTTGTCCTTCAGTTGTCAAGCATATGTTGAACTCATTTGTAGCATGTGGATTCCGGACCAAATCCACTGCACACACTTTCTTGCTAAGAATTCTGGATTCATTAATAAATCAGTTTCAGTTCCTGCTGTCAAGATGAGAGGCTCACATTTTTAAACTAATAAACATAGACTTAATGTTCTTTTTGCTTACGCTGTTGAATTATTTTTGTTCTAACCTGTAAATTAATTAATTTGGATGACACCTCAAAATCAAGTTCTGGACAGTACTGAAGTGCAAGCCAGAGACTGTCACAGGGAGCAGCTGTTGCAGAGGGCAGGGGTGTGAGAACAGGAGGAAATGTAACTGATACCAAAAAATGTGCAATACTTTGGGCAAGAGCGAGGTGCTGCCTTGTTGCCAAGTGAGGTGATTGTCAATTGTGTGGATCGTGAGAAAAGATTTGGCCTCATTTGATCCAAATCCTGACCTGGAATAGGTGACTGCAACTTGTTATTTACATAAGGTCTGAGTTTGTCCACGTGTTTGTGCAGTCTCCACAAGGCAAGATAATGTAAGCCAGGATGGTGGTTTACCCTTGTTTGCTGGAGAGGAAACGTGCCAGGGACAAAGTTGGCCTTTAGATTGTATTACCCACGAGAAAGAGGGCTAAATTCTGTTATGTTTTTCTGCTCTAAGTCTGGAATAACTGTTACTTTAAGGCAGTTATTTCTGTATAGATGTGCCCTATGCAGCCATTTCCATGCCCTATTGCAGCTTGCCTTTGCAGCACAGTAGACTTTGACCCGGGCTTTGTGCGAAACACCGATGTATACAGATGTGTTTCAGGGGCTCCTCGGTTCTATTTACTTTGCTGCCTTTCTGCAGGAAAGGTGTAATGATTCCTATCCGAAGGTTTGCATCCACTTTTAGGATTTACCTGGAACTTTTATTTCAGGTTAATCTAGGTAAATTTTAAACTGATGGCTCCAGATATCTGCTGCTCTCTTAATATCTGCCACTAACTCAAGCATTGTTTCTGTTCTTTTTGTACGCTTCAGGGCTTTCCCCTTTACCTTCAGTAAAGTAAACTCAGACCTTTTACGCATCAGTGTGTTCACAGTCTTACCTGCCTAACCATTAATCTCTTACATAATATTCTCATTATCCATCTTTATCGTAAACATTGTAATCCTTTTGCTTCTACATCGTAGGTTCAACAGTGTGACCACTCTCTTGATTCATATACTCACAGCAAAGCCTCCATCTGTCTCATGGATTATAGATCTAAATTGGTAACTATCACTTGCTTGCATATTTATTAGCAGTTATGTTAATTGCTCGTATTATGCTTTCTGCTTCTGATAATTCTCTCTTGTATTATTGGCATTTGTATAAGGCTCCTTAAGGTCACAGCCTTATTTCCTTTATGAGCTTTATTCTTGGGACAGCGTACATGGCTGTAAAAGAATTCCACCGCTTGATAGAAATCTGATTCAGAATCCGATTTAATTCCTAAGGAAAAAAAGTAAAAATATGGGGTTTTTTTTCAGATGGCAAAGCACATAAAGGAGAGAGTTTTTGTAATAGAAAACTGGCCTAGATGTGTAATTTGTGAACTAGAGTATTTTTAATGTAGATGCACTTTTTAAGACATTTTGGGAAATAGAAGGTATTAACTCCTTTGAAAAGAAGTTACGTTGCATGTCAATAATGTCTCTTGTGGATTACTGCTAAACCATACATGTTAGAGATGAAGAAATCTGTTGGTTTAGCTACTTTGTTGTTGTTGTTTCTTCCCTACCACATAACTTTTACAGAATAGTTTCCACAGTCTTTTAGCATCTTCAGGGCTGTCTACAATGCTCCTCTCCTACGTTTCTGTAAGAGCCTCGGCACATGTGTGATCTATTTGACTTTAGCGCTATGTGGTTTTTTTTAAACTTCTACCTTTATTTAGCCTCATTGTTTCTGCTTTTACCAAATGAGTGTATCTTGTAATCTCTTTTCTTCCTTCCACACTCCTGGATGCCTCTGGATAGCCAGGAGTGTAAGGTACAGCTCTGTTGGTGACTGTGCCCCGTGTTGCCTGCTGTTACTACTTGTTCCTTCTAGGCTGATAGTCGTTAACTTCTTTCTTGGTTTTCCTCTGTTGGCTGATCTTGAGCACTGGAACTCAGCAAACGTAAAATGGCAGTAAGAAGAAAGAGGTTTAGACTCTGCAATAAAGGAACACTTGAACACTGATAGCTCTGTGAGGCAGTAAAATACTATGTCAGGAGAAACAGCAAAGTCTCAGTTGCTGAACACAGACAGATCAAGGCTGGATCCAGCCTGGAGGAGCATGTTGTTACGACATCGCTGACTCTTAGAAATGTAGAGGGGTGGTTTCACGCTTGCCTTTTCTTCTGCCTAATAAAAGAAATGTGTGTTCGCTAGTGGATGATGGTGAAACAGTTAAAACAGCTCCATTTACATCCCACTGGTCCTACCTAACACAAAACATATATAGTAAATTTCAGTTTTGGCTTTAAAAATAAAACAGTGACAAATACTAAAAGATGGTTGTAGTGGTAGAAATGCACTAACACTAGTTAGTGAGTTGTGTATTCTGTATTTTACAAGTTGAAATTGCAGGTATGTCTCTGCGTGTCGTTAGAGGTGTAAGTTCCATCGGTGTGACCACATTTCATGGTTAACTGAGGTGACTGACAGCAGTCAAGGAGACTCTTTTCCAAAGGCAATTCAGACTTCTTGCAATGAGAGAGAGAGCGGGCTTTGAACAGACCCATGTGGTTGCTAATATAGAGATGCCTCTACTTCCAAGGTAATGATCGGATTTCTTGTCTGTGAGTGGATGGAGAAGAGCAGCCCTCCGTAGTTTGTAGCCAAAATGATAAAGGCTGGAAACACTTGAATTCGTTATTAGTTCTTGGGTTTTTTTTCTTTTCTGGAAATAAATGGATGGCAAGATATACCAGTTGGTTTCTAGCGAACGCCATCCGCTTTAGACAGTTCATGTACTGCTTTTCACTGAGGTTGGCTGTAGCAGTAAATACTGCAGAACTGGGGCAGCAGTGACCACTGTCAGTGATTTGTAAGAGCAGTAACACTTTGATGGTTCGTGTTGCACTACAAAACTATTTGATTCCTCGCAATGATGCTGGTCACAAATTAAAGAGCGCAGCTGTGTGGAGCCATCTCTATGACACATTTCAATGAATACTGAAAGCAGTGAAGACTGGTTTCCCCATGGAGGTGTCTTATGGTGATAGGCTTCTTTTTTCTAAACTTCATTAGATCAAAATAGAAAAAATAAAGGCAGGAGAGCCACCGTGACTGAGGAACGTATACTTTGGTGGCTAATAAGCTCTGATTAACATTTTATTGCTTTAGAGCATCTGTGGCATCCTCCTCCTATGTGGTTTCTCTGTCTAATAAGACAAGCTCACGCTGCAGGCTTTTTCCCTCGATAGGGAAATAATAAGGTATCTCATAGCTATATAACTGCCTATTCTGGCAAAACTAGCTGGAAGTGGATGTGTTTGAGACGTTGTTCCCATTGCTAAAGCATATGGGGAAAACAGATTGTCACTATTAGTATACTCTTAGCTACAAAGAAATGGGATACCCGGGCAAAGAACTGAAAGATGCTAGGTCTCATGCTGAAGTGTTCTCAAGGACAATCGGATTGGCAGTGTTTTCTTCTCCTGTGTAATGGGTTTTCTGTAATGTAGCTAAATCCTTCTTGTGCAGGTATTTTCTTGAGGATTATTCCAAGGCAGTCAAAATGCAAACGGTTGTGAGCCTCTCTTTTGTGATGTGTGCCATTCATAGTTGACTTGGTTTTCTGTAAAAAAACACCCCTTGTTAGTCCGCACGCCCTTGCAAAACAGCAGAGACACTGCTGTATTTGGAGTCATCCTGAGCAAAGAGCGTCTGTAGCGGTGCACCCAGAGAGCAGGGGGTTACACTCCCAGCTAAATGTCCTTTCACCAAAAGGGGAATAAAATCCTCTGGGAACGATGGTCACTCGAGCTGCTCTGACGAGTTGGACAGGAGCTGCCTGACATTGGTGTGTCTTTGCCTCTTCTTCCACTGCCGGTGCTGAATGTTGCCCGGGAGCAGAGGGTCTGCAGGAGATGTCATTTCGTGGACCTTTCTCTCAGTAGCATAGCAACTGCCATCGGTCCCCACTGCTTGGCTCCTTCAGCTGTGCTGGATCAGGAACTGAAACCAACTTTACAAACAGCCCTGAAAAACAGGAGAAGTTGTGGGAGGATTTATTTTTAACTGGGATCTCTCTGTTCTCTAAACCAGCTCTCCACACACTGCACAGGACTGGCATAACTGGGGAGTGCTTGAAGCCAGGGGTGAGACAAGTGGGGAAGAGAAAAGGAGGGGAGGACAATTAGGAGGAAGATCTGCTAGTTCCTGGCTTCAGGGCTCAAGCACAAATTCAGGGACAGCCCTATGAATGCTTTCAGCCCAAATGCTGGTGGAGTATGGCTTCAGTAATGATCTGCAATCAGAGGAGTAATCAGTAATTAGTAGTAAAGTCCTTTCAGTTTCACTCTCTTGACCAGAGGAGGGGAAAAAGTCAAATTTAAGCAAGGGGATGGAATTTCCTTAGAAATTTTTGTGCTCCAATGCTGTGTCTAATGATTCAAGGAGCTGGCCTGCAGCATCTTCAGAGTAGCACAGTGGCACGCCAGGCCAGCCGCTGTTGTGCTTCTATGACAACAGCCCCGCATTCCGTGCAAGTGTCATTTGATCTTATTTTCTGCATTGTGCTTCTAACAAAGCTGCTCTAGCTGGCCGCATTCTATAATTGCTTTTTTAAACTAAGATCTCAAAGTTGCATTTGTAGCCAGGTACACTTTTGATCATAGCAGTCTAGGGGGATTAATAGAAGCAGCAGTGTTTCATTTAAAAGATCAGCTAGGAGTGTGTGGATGGGTTCTGCGAAGGCAAGGGTAGAAAGAAGATATTGATTCCTGTATGATTAGTGGAACACTTCTTTGTTAAAGGTCTGCCTCTGAATCTTTAAATGACCAGGCTCAAGTGATGAGGGCATCTCACTTTTTTCAAGCCTCTGTGAGTGGAATGGAGAAGTAGAGATTTTTTTTGTCTTTTTTCTTCTTTAGTAAGTGCATGTGTGTTCTCAGGAGAATTTGTGGCACTTACGTATGTGTATGAGGAAGATAAATTACTCAAAAAGAGAAATTCTTACTATCTTCCAACTTGGTGATGGTACCAAATCAACAAATCATCTAGATTCATAATCTTTGCAGCTGAGATTTCTAACATTTGAACTGAGGCTGTCAGTGCATTGGCTTGAGTATGTGTGTGGAAGTCAGCTCTGGACATTGGATTCTTCATTTTAGAAATTCATGTTAAGAACCACAAGGTGTGAGTAGAAGAGTCCCTTTTCTAATACGTCAGTGAAAAGAAAGTTTGTGCTTGGGTTTTCTGGAGTGCTTGCAAAGGACTGTAGTCTTACTGAATAGCAGCTGAAGTTCAGGAGAGTGTGTTTAAGAATTATGTTGTACCTGCAGAGAATCACTTGTGGGTAGATTTTCCTGCATTCAGTGCAGCTGTTGACTATCAAGCTACAGATAAAGTTCTTCAGAAACTGCCTTTGTTAATGCTGTCTGTGAAGAAAATGTCTGCTGCACCAGCCCTTTTCAGCGTGAGAAAGTTGCATGTGTTTAGTCACAGATAAAGTCATGCATATTCTGCTGAAGTTTAAACTACTGGGAATTTAAGTTAAATTGTCATCCCACATTAAGTTGCCTTTGGACAGCATTTTGGTTTATAGCTGTTTAACTACAGTGGGTTTTGAACTGCTCCTTCTCCAGTGAGTGGAGTCCTGTGGGCAGGTGAGACTTGCTAAGAGGGAAAGTGTTTGGGCACATGGATAGAGTAGACACTTGTTCCCAAAGATGCCCATGAATCTGAGTTGAGGGGAAAATTAACTTATCTCCTTACACGCGCGGGGAAGAAGAGATTTTGGTCTCCCGTCCGTGCTCTCTGATGCTGTGCACAGGTAGCAGCTGTCCTAATTTGGTGGACAAGTCACTGCTCGTCAGACCCGTGCTGTCATTGCCCTGGTTTGCACAACTCCCTGACTGGGTATAAGGAACAGAGACCTTTTCTGGTTGTGGGGTAGATTTTGAAACAGCACTACAGATTAGAAGTGTGGTATACCTGTTAAAAGGTAAAGTTTCCTTTTTTTCCTCTCTGTAGCAATTTGGACTGTGTAGTCGTCCTCTGCTCTGTACAGAGATGAAAAGGCAGGGCCTTGCCTTCTCTCACGGAGAAGCAAATGCTAAAGCAGCCAAGGCTGCTCAGGGAGTTCCACTGTTCTTGATATTTCAGACTCTGCAGTTGGTTTTTGGTTTCTGAATTCAGTTCAGGGTCACAAATGAAAGAGAGATCTCTGAGGCTGCATCTTCTCCCCAACCCACTGATGTCCCTGACTCTCACCGCCCTTATAATCAAAAGGGATGATTTATCTGCTCCAGATGCCACCTGCAGTCCCACTGAGCCATCATGTTTTATTCAGGTGCTGTTTATTTAATTAAAATAAATAGCAGTCTTGAGAGTAGATAGGTGTTCGATGGCTTCAAAGTTTTCGGCTGAAATTGTTGGTGTTTCATCTTCACCCATTCCTTTTTTTTTGTTTCGTTTTGATTTTTTTCTTCCATAGATGTTGAGGACAGAACTTTTCTGAGATTAAAATGGTGGTCATGCATGTGCTAGAAATGCAGATTTTCCCCTATTAGTCATAAAAGGAATTATTTAGGTTTACCTGCCTTGGAGGCTGCTAAATGGATTGCATAGTTGGCTGCACTGTCAAAGATTTTAGTTCTTGGTTGCAGTACTGCAGTTTATTGGAGCAACAGAAGTGGCACCCTGCCACAGGAGTAAAGAATGCTGTTTCCCCACTAGTATCTGAACAATCTGCAATAGCCATCTGTGATTCTTTCAAACACAAAGTGGCGCAACAGGTGTATTTCTTGAATTTGGAAATCTTACCAGTACAAGTGCATAAGATAAATTTAAAGTGAGGATTTAAAAGAAGATTTCAAGGTGTATTTCTTTTTTTTTTTTCCAGCAGATATAGTGGTTATGCTATTATAAGGAAGAGAAATAAGCTAAACATATGGTACACAGTTAAGGAAAACAAATGCTGAACTGCTCTTAAACCTGTTCTTTTTCAATGTTTGTCGTTTTCTTAGATGGCTTCAGTAACAGATGCCAGATACAGGCAGAAAGACACTTCGGATCAAAATTTTGATTATATGTTCAAACTCCTGATCATTGGCAACAGCAGCGTGGGCAAAACATCCTTCCTCTTCCGGTATGCTGATGACACTTTCACACCGGCCTTCGTTAGCACAGTAGGAATTGACTTCAAAGTGAAAACAGTTTATAGGAATGACAAGCGGGTGAAACTGCAGATTTGGGTAAGTGCCAGCTTTTTCAAAACTGCTTTATATTAATCCCAGCAAAGATAGCAATGGTAAAAAATAGCTTGTTTGGAAGTAGATTTTTGGATTAATAATGAGTTTGATTGTTCATAAGTTTTTGTACCTGTAGCATTTGTATCCCTACAGTATAGCTGAGTAAGTTTTCTTTGTATTGCTGTTTCACTCATCTGGTGGGACTCCTGATGTGGCCATGAGCATCTGCTCCATGTTCTCAGGACTCCATGTGCTATGGAACTGCAACAAACCCAAAGCAGGTCTTGAGCCCTTTAGTAGCGCTTGCTGAGTGAGCACTGGTGGGTGAAGGAATTCAGTGGGGGCTCAGTGAAGGAACTCTACACATCCCCGTATGCCCTCCAGATCAGGTGGTTGTATCTGCCTGCAACTCAAGTCCCTGCTCAGCAGCGCCAGTCCAGCTCCCTTCATCCATCCAGGGTTCCTCTTAGGGGTGTGCTTCAAACCATCTCTGCTGGCAGAATTTCTTGATAAATCAAATGGGAAAAGAATTTGTGCAGGTAAGCTGGAGGGTCTCTCAGCTCAAACACCCAGTTGTGGGACATTCTCAGCCTTTGTGAATTACAGCATCCTAACCTAGTTTTAATAAAAGTTCCAGCCTTTGTGAATTACAGTATTTTATCCCGGTTTAGGGGAAAAAAAAAAAAGAAGTTCCTGAGCTCCCAAGTGGGAGACTAAGGCCAAAAAATTGTCAGCAGCTTGTGATGTTCCTTTTTATGCAAAACAAGTGTTTTGTTTTGTTCTGCTCTCTGGCAAATGGCTTAAACCCCACAGTGCAAATGCAATTTGTCCTGATGGTGCTTAAAACCCTCTGTGTCCCAGTGAATTACTCAAGAGTGTTTAAAAAAACTCTAGGCTCAGATTGCTGTGTTTTAAAGTACCATGGAGCTCCAGCTGGAATTCCAGTTTGCAAGATTCTCAAACAGAAGACATGAGGCTAATATTCTCTTAAATAGTTTCAAAGGAGTTAGCTTACTAACTGGAGGTAGCTGCCTACTTAGTGGTTTCTCCCAGCAGTTAAGCTTAAAGTTCAGCCTTGAAACTGGGTTGAAACTGCATAGCATTTCTCCTCAAATCTGCCCCAGCTAAGAACATAATCTTCAAGTTGATCTATCTACACTTGATTTATCATCTTTAATCATTGCATTTAAATAGTATAGTAATCATACTGGATTTTTTTATTTATTGTCATGATCCTGAATAGTCACAATAATTCAGTGAGAATCTAAAACAGAGAAATTTTTATTTCTTTTTTTTTTACTGCTACAATATGATCCATTTAATTTCTGTGTTGCTGGGTATAAGGTATAACAAATTATTTAATAAAAGATCCTCTTATATTGCAAAATTCTAGCATCAAAACTAATGTAGATAACCTGACACGAAACAGTTAGATTTAATTTAGGGTTTAAGTAATAAGAATATTTGTAATTCAGGCCTTGTAAGCAACTAAAGATGATTTCCATACATTTTGTCTTTCTTAATCTTGGAAGATGAAATTTTTTTATAAGTTGTGTAAAAACAAGACAGAAAGCAACACAAAATATTTAGGGTTTTTGCAGAGATACTGGGATTAAAATGAATTAAGCAATAATCTTAATTAAGTCTGTTTGAAAGCTTGGGGGGGGATATAACCTTTTTTAACAACCTTAAACTTCTTATGAGATGAGATGTCAGGTGGATTCCTCAGAGGATGCTATCTGAAGGACCTGTAGTATTGAAGTTACCAACAACATTGTTGATATAAAATTTATTTTTAATAAGTGGTCTGTGTGTTTGTTTGACAGTTTCTAGAGTGACTCCTGTTATTTACTTCTGTCGTTCTCCTTGCACAGATCCCTGATGTGACTCATAATTTAAGGACCTTAACAAAAACATGAAGTGTGTACCTCTCTAAAAAACGTAATGTTTGAACTTGTTTACCTTCTCTCTGTCCTGAGCCTAGAGCTGTAATTTCACTGTGTTCTTCAGGGTACATGTGGCAGTAGTGGAGGCCATTAGCATAGCAAAAAATGGGTGTTCCTGTGTGTAAAAAGGAGGCGTTCTCTTACCAGCTTGTCATTTTTTAAAAATTATTTACAGCTGCTGTTGAGTTTCTGTGATTGTGGGACCCTGTGGCTCTGTTGAACACTTTGCTTTTGCTTCCACTTTTCCAGTTACGTTGATGTCTTTTTTGGAAATATGCTCCCCCTAAGCTTGATATTAAGTCTTACCTGAATCAGGTCTGATGTGAAACTAAATGGAGAAGGAGAAGGTAGAAGCGTTTTAAATTAACCACTTCAAATGTCTTGATAAAAGCCAGAGAGGAGCACTTCAAGGAACCTCTCATGTTCTTTGCTCCGTGGAGCCAGGTGTCGTTCAGTTCAGGGGTGCTTGTGGAGCTCTTAAGCCTGTGTGGCTGTGGCAGGCTGAGGGTGCTCCAGGGCTGAGCCCAAATAACCTTGTTTTGCGACCTACAAATCTCAAGGCTGGGGAGGAAGTTACTACAGCTGCGTAGTGCTGTGATCCAGAGAGATCAGCGATCAGCAGGACTTTCCATACTGACTTTTGCCTGTGTTGGACAGAAGAGCAGAATATTTGGGTGTAGGACCCCAGCTGTGAAGAGTTCCTTGGGTTTTCTTAAAGCTAAGAAAAATCCCACCCCTTCAAGTGCCAGGCAGCAACACGTAAAGATGAATAGCGTGTTGCTGTGTCAGTAAATCTCTTTATGGCCTGTCTCACCTTTAATATCTTCAGTGGAAATTTATGAGTGTTTTTTTAAGCTAGAGAGGTCGTTTTTTGTTTGTGCTGAGTTTGAGGAAGTCTGTATTTTGTGATCAGGATTTGACAAGCTGTCAAATGCAATGATCGAAAAAGAATGCTGCTCTGTTTAATTTTGATGTCATTGGTGAGTCCTTTGCTTTGTTGACATTAACACCTCAATCACCCAGACTGATATTTTAATAAGATTCCTATGAGTTGCGCTAGTCACCTCACAGTCTGGGAAAATGATCTGCTTTGGAAAGACTTTCCAAAGAGTATTTCTTTCAGAGGAATGGGACATAGCAAAGATATTCATGGTGTTTTTCAAGGTAGAATGATAGCTCTGCTGATAGAGAACAACACAGTGAAATGGTCAGGAGCGGGGTTATATCAAATAATGTTTTGTAGGGTTCGGTTTGGTTTCGTTTCCTTTAGAGAACTCCAAGATCAGTTGACTGTTTTAATTTCAAGAGTCTTCTGTCGTGCTTAGGAATGGTAGCTTTATGTAAATAGAATAAATGACCTTTACTGAGAAAGTTCGTTTTGTAGTTGGATGAGGTTTGATAATTTAAACATTTCTAATTTAAAACATTATGTAAATATATTCATATATTACATAGCTATCCTAATATCTACATAAATTTAATTCTTGGATTGCAATTTTTTTATGCCACTGTCATCTGTAATAATACTTTCATATAAAGCATCTCCCTTATGATGTAAGGAGATGATTTATAATAACTCTCTGAATTTGGGGTGTACATGTGAATTATTTCTTTCTTGACCAACAGTTTTATATTCCCAGAGTTGCTAATTACTGAAGAAAAGCTATTGTATTTTCAGCTAGATATGTTTTTTATTATAAATAAACCTCAAAGGTAACATTATTATATTCTTAGCAAATGCGTACAGTTAGTACTCAGTGCAGCGTTCGGGTTGCCTAGCAGCTGGAGAAGGCCACTTTGTCCACATCCGGATGGAAGCAGGGCAAATGAATAAAAGTGATTTGGGTTTTAGGTGAGAGCAATGTGAGATTTCTTGTTTTTCCCTTCTTCTGTGCATTTGTGTGTCTCTTGGTGGTAAGGAATAGTAACAGCAGAACCCTTGAGCAACGTAGCATTGAGGTTGACTGCTGAGGGGCAAACTCTGGTCCTTTGTGCTGGCCCAGTCTAGGTTAATTCCATGTGCTCTTTGGATAGTAACACAAATTTACAAATGGAAATTCATGGGCTGTGTTTAGCCACTCCACAGCACTTTGCACACCACACTATGTGATTTGTGTGAAGAATTTAATTACATTTCCATTATACTTTTCGACAGCACCCTACAGAATGGAGTCTCATTTTTGTTGTGTGTACTACACATAAATATATATGTAATTAATAATAAACATAACTAAATACAGGGTTTGACATCTCATGTTGCAGTTGAAGCTCCATTTAACCCCCCTTTTTAAAGGCAAATAAAACAGAGGTTAAATTTAACTTCAGCTCAAAAGGCATATTCAGATGGAGACAACATATTTAGACTGCAGCGTGATTTTTCTTTTAAGGTGCTGCTCATCAGATTTAAACTGCTAGGATAAGTATAGCTTTTTCTTTCCCATTAACAAAAATGTTTCCATGGCTTAACTGCTGAAAACTGTGGGGGTCTGACACTGGCTGTAGTGGGTGTCTGAAATGCATGCTACAGCTTTCAGGCGCAGCTGGGGAGAGGGTGCAAAGCATCATCGCTCTGTTTTTGTGGGAAGGATCTTTACAAACTGAAATATGACAACTGCTAATTATGCTGAGTGGCAGTTACCATTACAAAACAAAAAAAAAATGTAAACCTAAATCAAACCCAAGCTGTGTAGCTGTCCAGAAGGCAAACACACAGTATTTCTAAAAGCTTTTTGTATCAGTTGTCACCTGGATGATAGGACATTACTGTTCAGCTCACCTTGTAGGGAAAGGATTAAAAGAAGTGACACAAGTAACTAAGTTTTTGTGATTTTTTTTCCAGTTAAAGGAGATAAAATTAGAATACTGTCATACTTGATTGTAAATTCTAATGCTAATTGCACACTTAACGAAAAGCTAATTATGCATTTCAGATGAGAGAATCATCTATTCCCCTGGCATCCCATTCCCATCATGTTTTTGCTGAGTTCCTTATAAGCACTGACTTTAAACTTGAATGTTTGCACCAAGCTTGATTCTAAAAAAAGAGATAATAAGAGTTCTGTAATTAAATATATAGATGCAATAGTGATTTATATCTCTAAAGATCTAATGGGCCTGATTTTGCTCAGTAGATTCTCAGCTGTTTTGAACACCTCTGATTGATTGTTTAGACAGAGCTAAAATGGACAAAGTCATGATAGTGAAAAGAACAGGTTGATCCTTGTAAGAAAGGCAAGGATTACATCTTATTTGCAACCTTGAGAACTTACTGGGTCCCGGGAGTGGAAATTGTCGTGTGTAAGTGGACGTAAAGCACTACTTCTGATGTTAAAACACAACGCAGAATATTGGACTAGAGAAGAGATACAGGAACAGTGTCTGTAATTCAACTCCAAGGTCTGGGTTATATCTCAAGTAATAATACTCCTGCTTTGAGTAGAACTTGGTGCTCATGCCACTCTGAATGGTCTTCCAGATTAGAGTTGCAAGAGTGATACCAGGGGAGGGAAATAAAAATTTTAAGAATAAAAGCCTAGGGGGTTAGTCATGCCACTCGCTATTGAATTTATTTAACAGCCTAAGCTTGCTGAGCAGGGCATTCCTGTGTTTGCAGTTAAACAGTTGACATGGAAGGTTTATTTCTGTTTATAGTTAATCACCTCAATCCCATTGTTATCTCATTATAACTCTACAGTGAAGGTCAAATTCAACTTCAGTCTAAGCTCTGTTACTGCTGGAATTATTCCTGCTTACAATATTGGATTTACTCTCACTGCGAGGTGTAGCGTCTCTTCTCCGGCTACATCTTTGCAGAGTTACTAGGCATATGGAGCACTTGCTCTTATTTTGTGCATTTCAGTAAAATGAAAAAAAATTATAATATTGCATTCAGAGATACTGGGCTGTATCCAAGAGCAGGGTTAGTTGATTAAGACCTACTAATAGTTCAAAGGTTTGGACCTTTTCTAGAGAAAATGGGACAATGTTAACTGGTTGTCCAGTAGAGGAGAAGCTGTACATGGGAAGTTCAAGGGAAGTTCTTCAGTTGATGTGGTAAGGCAGTTAAGCTTTGAAAAGACAAATGGGTTGCTCGCCTCCTGACAACTGTTTTACCTAGCTCACACACGGCATCCCGTGCTTCTGTTGTGCACTTTGATCTTATTTGAGAAGTCCTCTAGTTTTACTAATTCTGCTTCACATCCATTTGCTAATCATATATCTGATACTCACAGCTTTGCTACTAATTAACATTAGAAACTGAAACAGAAGGCAGCAAGAGTGTCTGAAACTTGTGGGGAGCAGGCGTAAGTGGAGCAGGTAAGTGCACTATGTTATGAGCTGCGGTCCTTCATTCACTGAAATAACATCATATGGTGTAAGACTCAGATGACGAAAATTTGCGTATTACTTGAAGAATGCTCAACGATGGTATTTTCTCAGCCAGATTCTAGCTGGTTAGTCACACTCACAAACTGAGAGAGGCATCTGTGCCCGTGCTAGAGGGTAAAGTCATGGAGAGAGCACAGGGTGTGGAGGTACGTGTGTGCACATATGCTACTGATGTCTATCAGGTGCTACTGCCTCTCTGCTTTTCTTGTAGCCAGAGCAATAAAACAGAACATACAGGGGATCTGTGCACAGGGTGTTTACTAAGCGGGTTCTTCACTCTAATGCTGTTTTTGCTTTTGCACGCGCTTATTCAAAGACCCACCTGCTGCTTCCTCTCCTTTGGTGCCTACACGGGTGATAACGCTGTGGCAGTTCTGAAGTTGCCGTGTGTGTGAATGCCATGGTAACTGCATCCCGATGCGGCTGACTGCCAGCGGGCACCCAGCCCTGCCCGGTTCCGAAACAAAGCAAATGCTCCAAGTGCTGAATTGTGGTAGACTGGTATGAGTCAGCTGTGTAAGTCTGTGGAAGGACTGCAGGTGTCTTTTTAATTTTTTTTTCTTTTCTGAGGGAAGAAAGAGAAGTAATGCCCATCAAATATGTTTTGGATTTTTTTTAAAACTCTAAAACTGTCCTACGTTACTGAAAGGCTAAAAATTTCTTGCCTGTAGGAGTTACCACTAAATGCTAAATTGCTTCCTTGCTGTGCCTTTTAACCTCATGCTGTACACATTTCTGTAAGGCTATACCACTGTTCCTATAGTTTTCTCTCGGCTCTGTAATGCACCCTGGCTTGCTCTTGGTGAAATCAGATAGCACCTTTGTAAACACTTTTGCATCAACTCTAAGGATAGTTCTTGCAGAGTACTGTCAGAACAGAATTTGAAATAACAGACTTTTGCATAAGAGTGAACAAAAAGAGTTGGGGAAAAGAGAGGAAGTCAATTTACTTGTTTTCTTTTTAGACAAGAAGTATTCTGACTGTAATGGTTAACAGTTGGACTCGATGATCTTAAAGGCCTTTCCCAACCTAAATGATTCTATAATCTAGCGTGGTGGTGCGTCAGTTGATTGCATGGAATAACAACACTGGAAATTTACAGCCAAGCAAGGCTAATTAACAAATGCATTTTCAAGGTTTCTCTTGCATAAGAGTGGAATGATGGATCTTAACCCTTATGCTTCTCTAATCCTCTTTCAGGCCTTGCTGGGTTGTAGCACTACCAAAACTGTGAGGAAAATCCGACCTCACCATGTTTATGTGTATGCGTGTGCAGTTTCTACAGAGACACTTTAGCTTCTGTTGTTATTGACTTCAGCTACGGTAACAGTGGCAGCCCCGCAGAGACTAAATATGACTTGGGGTGTGTAGTCACCTAGCGTCTTGACAACTGGGTAGATGGTACAGGTGGACAGAAACAACCCTCTCTGGAGTTGTCTCCGCTACCATCAGGTGTAAACACTTTTGTTTGTTCAGTGTTGCTGCAAAATACAAACTTCTTTAGATGGAATTCTCTTGAGCTTTCTCTTCCGCTCCCTTTGTAGGAGTGTAGCTGACTCAATGCAAGGCAACAGAGGATTGGGAAATGAGAAAAAAGCTAGTTAAGGTTTGGAAAGGGTGATTAAACTTAATTTTTTAATGATGATTAAACTTAATTTTCATGTTGATAAGATCAACATGAACCAGCAGTGTGGGCTTGCAGCCCAGAAAGCCAACCATATCCTGGGATGCATCAGGAGCGGTGTGACCAGCAGGTCGAGGGAGGCGATTCTGCCTCTCTGCTCTGCCCTTGTGAGACCCCAGCTGGCGTACTGCGTCCAGCTCTGGAACCCCCAACACAAGAAAGGTGTGGAGCTGTTGGAGCGAGTCCAGAGGAGGGCTACCAAGATGGTCAGAGGGCTGAAGCACCTCTCCTGTGAGGACAGGCTGAGAGAGTTGGGCTTGTTCAGCCTGGGAAAGAGAAGGCTCCAGGGATACCTTATAGCGGCCTGCCAGTGTCTGAAGGGGGGCTACAGGAAGGCAGGAAAGGGACTTTTTACAGGGGGCTGTAGTGATAGGACGAGGGGCAATGGGTGGAAGCTGGAAGAGGTTTAGACTAGATATAAGGAAGACGCTCTTTACTCTGAGGGTGGTGAGGCACAGGTTGCCCAGGGAGGTTGTGGATGCTCCATCCCTGGAAGTGTTCAAGGCTGGGCTGGATGGGGCATTGAGCAACCTGATCTAGTGGGAGATGTCCCTGCCATGGCAGGGGGGTTGGAACGAGATGGTCTTTGAGGTCCCTTCCAACCCGAATCATTCTATGATTCTCTTACTCTAGCTACTGCAAACTGCCTCCCTGCTGCAACACAGCATGGCAGGATTTGTTACAGTTCTTAGTAGGACGATGCGCATTCCAACTGTTGTGGTATGATTATGTGACAGCTGAAAATCCATACCTGTTTAGGGCTCCTTATCCTAGCTAAAATGCATCTCCTCTTTTATAAGAATACCCTTCATCTTGGAAGTAACATGCAGGAAAAGTCACTACTGGAAAGATATTAAATGAAGTAAATTTATGAGAACTGCTTGGTCCCCCCTGAGTCTTGGAAGGTCAGAAATGTAAAATTGATAATTTCCTTTCACTTGTGCCGGTTAATGATTTATTTAGGAAAAAGCAAACCCTTTCCAGGGAAGAACCTGCATGATGTTCTGCCCCCGTGATGCGCTTGTTACTGTTCTGAACTGTGTATGTCCTCCTCCACAGTAGCATGTTCAAAGCTGTAGCCATCATTCTCAAGTTTTGGACATCATTTCAGATTCCCTGCTAAAATCCTAATATAAATATGCATAGGAACTACTTATTACTCTATTAGAAGACTGCAAGAAATCTAAAGGGAACAAACTCAGCAAAAATCACCCACACCATCGTCATGGCAAAGCTGTGATTTGAATAATCTTTCATCTCAATCTGGAAGTGGTCTTGGTCTCCCAGATATTCCCTGTTTTAACTGGAAATCTCACCCAATTCAGTGGTACTCACAGAATCAGCTATAACTTGGGCACAAGAGCATCTTCGCATCGTAGCATCGCTGGCTCGAGGTCCTGTGGCATTTCTCCCATCTGCAGCGCGGGGCTCTGCAAATCTTCTCCGCATGGCTCGGGGACAGGGAAGCAGGGTAGCTCCAGCTGCGTGTCAAAACCTGGTGTTGCTAAGTGATGGCAAGGTAGTCACCTATCATGCCATTTACAAGATCTGAGCACTTAAACAGAAGGAAATGAATAGTTTTATTTTCTCCTAACTGCGTGCAAGGCGTTTATTCACTCTAGTATTAAAAGTATCAAAACTATGCATCCCTTTTTACTCCAGCTGGGATCTTCAGTTTTAAAGTTCCTGGAATGGCAGCTGTTTCTCCTGCTTGAGAATGTGCCCTCCAAATGTATAATATTATGTTATCCTGCAATTGCAAGAGAGTCAGTGCAATCAGTTTGATGACTAAAAAAACCCCAGACTTTAAAGGATCAAACAAGTAAAAAAACCCACAAACCTCATATTTTATCACCTAATACAAAAGCAGAGAAGAGGTGGTGTTTGTTTTGTTGGTTATAACATCAGAATCCGTGCAATGGGGCCTTCTTTTTTTCCCTTTTTCTTTTTTTAAACCCTAGTCTACATGTCCAAGAAGCATTGCAGCATTGATTTCTTTTTTAAATATATTTTTCATGAAGGAAGGTGAGAATAAATCCAGGCTATCATATTTGCTAACTACATTGGTACTGTTACTAGGAAATGTGAGAAGCAGAAGATTTTTCACTTCTAATTTATCTGCTTATTTCATAGATATAAAAAAAAAATTGATAAAGATTTAATTGCCCTCATGCCACAGGTGAGTTGTGTGTTCTGCTAAAATCCATCTTCTCAGTACTTGTTCAAAATAATCTCTCAAAGCGAGACACTGAGTGACTTTCAGTCATGACTCATTGGATCTCCATTTTTTAAATGAAAAGTTTCCCAAGATGTTAATTTTAAGATCTCTTCTATTAAATTCTTGATTAATAACAATAAAAGCACTAATTTGACAGTGTGACGAGGCTTGAGGGATTCGTATAACCAATGTTCCGTTTTCTGAAAAGAAGGGATCGTTCATTTTTTTTCCCAGAGGTGGAGTTGCACAGACCCAGGTTTAGGGCTAGAGACCGTCTGAGAGAGTGGAAGCATGGCAGTAGATTGTCTCACTGTGAGGTGCAGGAATTCCTCCCTGAGGAATGAATCTCCCCATCTGCAGGGTGTTCCCTTCATCCAGAGGATGTCCAGCGCCTGTGTATCTGCAGAAGAAAGGATGGGGGTTTGCAGGAGTGAAATCTGTTATGGGCATCAGTGATTACATCCTACTTCCTTCTCCTCAGAAACGAGCCCTTCTCCAGTTTTGCGCTTCTGCACAGCACAGATTGCTCTTTCAATTCAGACTTGCAATTTGGGGCTGTTTCCTGCAGGGACTTCTGACTCCAGAGGAGCTTTCTGCCAGGGTCAGATGTGTGTGTTCTGTGGAAAGAAGTGTTCTCTGTTGGGAGATTTGATACATTGGTTCTTTGCTTTGGCGGTCCCAAAGTATCACTCAACTCCTGCAGGTTGCTGAAAAATCCTATACATTTAACGTCGCTTTTGTGACTGACCTCTTCATTCACTATTAGTAATGAATGGAACAGAAAATTGTGTTTCTTTGTTTTATTGAGTAATGAAAGAGAAAATTGCGCTTCTTTTACCACACAACCCTTGCCAAAAATAACACCTGACTATATTTTCTCTGGCTCTTTTTATTTTACTATATTAAACGCGATCTTTTTTTCCCCTTTGGATTTCTTTCCGTCTTTGTGCCCTGAAGCTTCAAACACCAAATTTTGTGAGTCATATAAATGTTCTGAGACATCAAATTAAGTAGAAACTGGAGAATGAGTCCTCAAAAGGTCGTGAATGCTGCTGACGTCAATCTCAGATTGAAATAAGAAAGAAGATATAGCTGGCGGATCCTGTGAGGAAGACTGTAAGGGCACTTATGCTAATTCTGTTGTTGGAGCAGAAATTGTGCTTTTATAAATGAAGGCAGTAGTCCCAACTGAAGATTTAACAGGCATTCATCTTAGTAACTAGATGATCTTGAGCTTTCATACTTTACACTAAAATTTGCCTTCAGCAGATTCAAATGAAATTGCTTGGAAGTGACTAAAATGAATGGCAGCATGCTTTCTGCTTTTTCAACTTAATATAATTCAGTTTTCCAGCCCTACTTTTGCAGAATTCCTCCTTAAAAGCAGCATTGCAAAATATGGTGGTGGTTTGTTTGTTTGTTTTTAGATTGTTTGTGGGTTGTTCTTTTTTTATGAACACAAGATTGTGTTTTGTTTTGTTTTGAAGAACAGAAGACTGTGAACCTATTTAGAGATTTTTCTTGATTGTCTATGGGAGAGTAGCAAGGAGTAATGAAAGTCCGTATGTCCTAAGGCTTATTTTGATAACATTAAACAAGTTTTAGAAAGCAGTTTGTAATACTGCTTTTTCAAATGGCATGTATGCCGATTGCACATTGGTGTTGATTTGGTTGTGCCGTTGAAGCTTCCTGTAGGTGTAGTGAGAAGAATGCAAAAAATGACAAAGGGATGTTTTCTTTGTGGAAAACACAAGGAGGTCTTTTGCTATTAGCTTATCAGTGCAGAATGCTTTTATGTGTGTGCACATTTTGGCTTTGACAAATAAGGTAGTTCAAAGACGACAGATAACTGATATACTTGCCTGCTTTATCCTACCTCCATTCATACAGTTCACTGGAAGCCTGCATCTAATTTTTTAATTAATAGTGCAGCAGTGTGTGAGTCTAGATGTGTTTTGACTGAAGGTGTGTTTCCACTGGAAAGAGGAGCTGCAGATGTTCGGCCCTTTGTAAAATCAAACCCCCTGTTGGAGAGCATCTTATAGCAGCAGATACAATAGTGTCAAGTTCAGAGAGACCAAAGTGAATTGAAGCGAGCCCAGAGGTATTGAAGGAGCAAGGTAATGTGATTGCGGGTTAACTAGATCAGGACAGCAAAGTGAATGCCTCCATCACATTATCTGTACTGCTGTGCTCAGGTGCCTTTCTGATGCTGTGAAGACCTTTCGATGGATTTCTATGGGATGTCAGTTTGCAGATTGGTGGCATAGCATGTACCTGTGCAGGAAATACTGCAGTCAAGGCCAGTGTGAAAATAAACAAGAATATTGCTTCAAATGTAGAGATTGAGTACAGGCGGGATTTACCTGCAGGTAGCTGGTAGGAGCTCAACAGGGAAGTAATGAAGAAGGGCTGTCTAGCTGGCTGGTCAGGGCAAAATGTACTTTTGCTTTGAAGCTGAGAAGAGTGCAAGGGAAGAGGTTCTTACTCTTAAAGCCTGTGCACAGTGTCCTGTGGATAGAAATACCCAAGAGTAGCAGCCCCCGAAGGAGCTGGTGCTGCTGGCAACTTGTGGGGGTCACCAGAGTGAGTTCGACCCGGGGCTCAGTCTCCAGCCACAGGCACCTTCTGGGAAGGGGACCAAATCCCATCAATTTACAGTCCTCCTGCCAAAACTCCTTGTTTGCCATTAAAAAAGAGAGAAAGGCAGTGATGATAGATAATTTGACTGAAAATTTATCAGCAAGTGGGGTGAGATAACTTGCCTGATGCATGCGATGGGAGTGGTTTTCAAAGACTTCTGACCAAGAATTATCAGAGAGCCTCTTGTAGTCACAGTGTACAGTTTTGCCAGTGAGGGAGGGACCTGTAAGGGGTGAGGTCCTTAAAATTACACCTAGAGGATTAAGAAAATGTTTTCAATTGAGAGCATTCATGTAATAAAAAGAGTCTGTGGAATTTGATTCTGCGTGTTTGGCCGTATAGAGGGGAGGAGGAGGAGAGGTTTCAGTATTTTAGTTACATGTGAAATAGTATTGGAAAAGAGATCTACCACAACCTGTTTTACTGGTGATTGGCTTCTAAGTTAGGAAGATGTTTCCCCTGTTGATAAAGTTTTACATAATTGTACTTCACTGCAATTCTTTATCTATTCCAAAAACATCAATTTTTGATCACTGTTTGGATCAGAAGCTTGTACTGTTCAGGACCAGATGCTGAAACACTTCAGCTGCTGATCTGAGATGGCACGGTGATTTCTCTACCCCATGGTGATTTCTCTACCCCGTGGTGAATGAGCACAGAGGCAGAGAAGCATTTCTATTTCCGGAAGCTGCCTGTTTCTGGTTAACTAGCATAGAAATGAGTATCTGCTGAACTGTTGCTTATCAAAATCCTAAACAACTCTTCTGCCTCCAGCAATGACACTCGATTATGTTTCTCATTCCTAAGCGTCTTAGAGGTTTAGGATTTATGAATCTCTTCTAATACTGTTTGCTTGCCACATTTAGTTAGGTATATGACAGTGATCGGTTGAGAGAAAAACAAGTCGTCTCATCGAGTACAAATTGAGGCTTCTAGTAAGGAGAGTGGAGAGGCAAGAAAAGGCTTCCTGCTGTTTCAAATCAAGTTAGAACAGGGCCATTAAAATAACTGAAATGGATTTAGTATAAAAATGGGCTCTATGTCCACTCCCAGCCAACTTCAGGCAGTCCACTACAGATGGTTTTGTTAGCAATTGCAGTGGAGATGCTGAGGACCAAGTGAGCGTGGCTTGGTTCTCACCTTGTCCGTCAGGATGCACGCTGGTGCTGTGTAATTGTGTGCTTGGTATTGATTCTGCAGCTAAACTGTGGGATAAAAACCACACACAGATCTGCAAAGAGCTGTCTGCCCAGTGTCTTCTGGGAATGCAAAATAGATGGTCTGGTAGGGAGGAGGCAAGTGTAGTGCTGACTGGGGTGGTGGTTCCTGCAGCCCCATGGCTGAGGGCTCAGTGCTGATCTCCTGGCCAGATGCACCTCCTGCAGCAGCTGGAGGAGATGCTGCTTGGCCAGTCTGAGTTACCTTCCTGTAGTGGCTTCGTGATGAAGGGTCCAAAGCGTTCTTGTAATACAAATGACATTAAGAAGTAGTTGGTATTGTAAGCAGGTGCATTCCAGCTCGGCATACCTTGAAAATTTGACAGCAGCCAGATGTTTAGGTAGGTAGAGGAAGTGATGACTCTAAATACCATCATATAAATCTTGCAAATGCTACTGAAGCTGAGACCCCAGATACACCTAGCAAATTGTGATTTCCTAGAGGTCCTGTCTGATCAGAGACTAAACCCATGTCTTTAACCCTTGGTTGGTTCCAACAGAGACCGCATGTACTGTGATAGGTCAGTAATGACTGATTTCAGCAAATCAGTTAATTGATCCTTACAACTGCAGAAGACTGGTTGAAAATAGTTATACAAAGATTTTCTTAGTATTTTAATGGAAATTGACCCCTTGTTGCTGTTAGATGTAACTGCAGAGAGAAGCTTTCAACAGCAGCAAAGTCTTTCTTCGGTATACATTTCAGCCAGCATATGGCATACATTTTAATTGAACACATGGAGAATTAAAGTTGATTGATTTTGATTACTGACATGAGGATATGCTAATGAGAAACAATCCATCATGTCTAAAAGACTGCTTCAATTTGTAGCACAGCTGATACATAATGTTCATATGACATACATGAAAAGTACAGGAAAAAATGTATTGGAGTATTTTGAAATTTTTCTCAGTGTTTACTCCTTGATGAATGGGAGGAGACCCATTTTTCTGATTGCAGCTTGACAACACATTCTTCTGTCAGTACAAATTAAGGCAATGAATATATCTAGCTAGGATAGATATAGTTCTTTGCCTCAGGAAACTGATAATAGTGGTAACTGTAAAAAACCCCAACCGAATCAAACAAAAAAACCCTGCTGAACTGGCAGTAGTATGGAGTTTGGAAGGTCACAGCTTTGTACCCCATGCTGAGGTGTGTGAAGACCTCCAGCTGCTGGATGGTAGCAGCCTTCAGCTGCCACATTTTGTGGTGGAAGAGGGTGCTGCTGCTGCTTTGCAGGAAAAGGTCTGCCTCTGGGTCAGGAGGTTGCATTGCAAGGGCAAAGTGCCAAAATAACCTCTTGAATCTAAAAAGTTTCAGAAGGAGGTTGTTCAAATGCAATACTGAACTCACAGTAATGGTGTATGAGGTCTAGCCACTCAGCTCAGACTGGCATCTTTGAAATTGGTCCTTTAGTTTTTGATTTACTGGAGCCTGTTCATTTTAGATGTTTTTGTATGTGCTGCTTAGGAAGAAAAAGTGTAATATCACAGAATCACAGAACCACAGAATCATCAGAGTTGGAAGAGACCTCTAGAGATCATCTAGTCCAACCTCCCCACTAAAGCAGGATCGCCTGGAGCACATTACACAGGATTGCATCCAGGCACCTTTGTCACCCTCACAGTAATTCCTCATGTTTAGATGGAACTTCTGTGTTTCAGCTTTTACCTGTTGCCCCTTGTCCTGTCACTGGGCACTACTGGAAAGAGTCTGGCTCCATTCTCCTTACACCCACCCTTAAGACATTTATAGACATTCATAAGGTCTCCTCTCAGTCTTCTCCCAGTTGAACAGCCCCAGCTCTCTCAACCTTTCCTCATAAGAGAGAGGTTCCAGCCCGCCAGTCATCTTCATTGCCTTCCGCTGGGCTCTCTCCAGTACTTCTCTGTCTGTCTTGAACTGGGGAGCCCAGAACTGGCCGTAACTGGACGCATTGGTAGTGAAGAATTTTAAGAGAAAGCAAATTGTTGGATGCAACATCTCAAACCTGAGGCTAAAATCTTTTTCATGTGAGCATTCAGTTATAGGTAGGAAGCCCCCCTGTTGTATCACGGGGATATAAACCAGTCAAGGTATGAAGTGCTGGTCTTTGTAAAGTAACTAAAAATGGTAACTCCTTCCTTTATGTAACTATTCCTCCTGTGCTCCGAAAAGGTCACATCGACTTATCTATATTGTGATCCTACAAGTGCTTAATAAACGTACCCCACTCTAAATGTACAAGTTAGAACAGCCAGCTCCACTGTTCTTACCCATATGAATATGATATTGAAATAAAAATGTTTACAAAGGGCCGGTAAACGAAGTTGTGTCATAGCGAGTCAGCTGCTCTCCTTATGGGAGACTTGGCTGATGTCTAGGCCCTAAAGCGTTTTCCACCTGCTAAAAATACCCACTTCATCAAGGAGGTAAAAACCTTATTTATATAAGAACATTAAGTGATAATCCACCATATAGTCATTGATAGCAAGTGATCTGAGTAACTTAAGCAAATAATCACTATAGACACAGCTGCTGCAGGAGAAGAAGAAAGAGTGGGATGTTTTACAGCTATTTCTGGACGGTGTTTTTGATACAGCACTTTAGCAATCACACTGCCTATGTTACCAAGGTGAGCCATACAAATAACATTTACTTAAGTAGACAAGAGCCTCCTGTATTGAGCCTGGGCAGGAGAGGAGGAGCTCTGCTGCGTTTTTCTGCCTCAAAGTCCCTCAGTGGGGTCAAACTTCATGCTTGAGCGTGAACTAACCCCCGTGGAGAAGAAACTGGTAGGTAAGGGAAGCTGGCGAGTGCCCGCGGGCAGCAGAGCTGCCATTGCTCTCTCCCAGGGCAGCTCCAAGGCGAGCGCGGTGCTTGTTGTGCCGCTGGCAGCACAGCTGGCAGTAATGCCAGTCAGGTTGCTCTGGGGACTCCGGAGTTGAAAAAGCTGGAGTTCTCTCGCCTTTGGGCACTATGATGTGTCGAGAGGAGGCGGTGGCACTCCGGTGAAGGAGAAAGTCCCACTGATGTGTGAAGGGTTGCTCTGTAGTGAAGAGTGGTGTTCTCTGTGGGCACTGAGTGACACAGCTTGACTTTTCTGCTGTCGCTGTATGTTTCTGAGGAGTGATTCATGTGACATGAGCACAGTTGCTAAGATCAGGAAGAGGTTTGCTGGCATTTAATCTGCTCCGGTCAAGCAGTGAGGTGGCATCTCCTCCTGAATATAGCGAATTACAGCCTTGATATGTCTGTGAGGCAGTTTGTATATGATATTTGAAGAGTGCAGCTTGCCAGTTAATACCTGTATTCATTCAGGTGGGTGAGCAGATAGGCATAATGGCAAATGAAGTATACTCTTAATATGAACCTGTGAAACCTAATGTTTCTCTGGGGCCAAAACAATCTGTATTTCAGTATAAATTAATAGCTACCTCCAAGCTGGTGTTTCCTTTCTATTTCTTTTATTTCTTTTATATATCAACTCTTCACTCCTTGAAACTGAATTCCTCTTTTACTTTAGAAAGTGTTTTAGCAATTAGTCCCGGACATGGCTTTGTCATACCTGTGCCTATAGATGTCTGTCTCTCATATGCCTCAAATTCAGGTCTTCTCTGCAAGGACAGTTTGGGATACAAGTAGGTCTGGGGCACTGGAAGCAGCCAGCAGTAATCAGAGGAGGCAGGAAGGTGATTGTATAGGGAGAAAGACACTTGCAAGTAAAAGGTCAGGGAAGAGAGGAGGGTCCTCTCAAAGACTCAGCAGGAGTCCTAAAAGGTCCTGGTGATGTGCCCTTGTCTCCCTTGCTTTAATTCTGCATGAAATGCTTTCTCTTCTCGCTTCCCGAGCTGCCCCTCTAGCGCTGCCCATCTGGAGTGACAGGAGCAGGCTTTGTAATTGGCAGCTTTTTGTCACTGTTGAGCAAGTGAATAAACAGGAGATCAACTGCTAATCTCAGCTGAGATCAGACAAACCCAGAAAACTCCAGCTTCGACAGCAGCATGCCCGAGAGCAAAATCTGTCTCAGGTGCTTTGTCTGAAGTTACCTTGGAAAACTTCACCCAGAAATTATTTCACTTTCAAGTTGTGGATACTGTAATGAATTGTGAATAACAAGCTGGTGACTCCTGTGAACAAAGAAATTCTGAAAAAGAGCCTGTGCTGGTTATTGCAGCTTTGCACAGAAAGGATGGATGAGTTTACAGTGGAGAAAGTACAGCTCCGCATTGCCTTTAAAGTATTCAATTTTGTCTTGAAAACATTAAGCTGGAAGGAACAATGGTACCATGGTAACTTGTGATCTTTTTAATCTTTCTTACAAGATTGTAAAACTGTTTACCGTGGCAATATCAAGTTAATATAGCACATTCTTTCTGATTATTTTGTTTTCCCTTTTATTATATGGGTGTATTTGAAAACTCTCTGATGCTATATACTGCTATTGAAGGTTTACGATACCATCAGTAAAACAGAGATGTTAATTATGAGCATTTTTATTACTAGGCCTAGTTGATTTTTTTCCCTTCCCTTGTTAATTTTCTTTGTTTTAACAACCCTATTAACACCTGAAAATTCTGACAGTAATTGAAATGCAATGTGAAGCCTGCAACTGAGTTTCTGTTTTCATTAGATAGTTTCATTAGTTATATTTTCATCATTTGCTTCTAAAATCTGCGAGTGCTATCTGAGAAATGGCTTTTCAGTAACCACGTGGACATAGGGGTGGTGACAACTCTTCTTCAGTGTAGTTATAATTCTCAGCGCAGTCTGTGCACTAAACTGCACTACTGTGCTATGAAATTGTTCAACATTCAGTCTGTGTCGCAAGCTGACAAAATGGAAAAGCTCCAAGAGGATGCTGCTGCATGCTACAAGCATATGTCACAAGGCATCAAATCCTGACCCGAGTCTCTCGGATGCAAGCAGAGCATAAACAAAATGCATCTTGGACTTGGAATGTTTTAAGCTTTAACAGATTTCTTCACAACTCTCTGGGTGTTGAGTTTGGCCAAACCCCTGGAAGTGACAGAAGAAACTCTACACAAAGATGTAGAGAAGATAAAAACCACCACCACCAAAACCACTCCAGCAGAAGTGGAGGTCTGTGATTACCAAACAGAGTAAGTGATTGAAGAGTTTTTCTTCTCCATTGAAAACTGAAATAGTGAAATGGGCACAAATCCTAGCCTCAGCCAGATCAACAGTAGTTCTTTCATCTTATTTATTATGACAAGCATAATATCACTTTATCATAAGTAGTTCCTGATGTTTGTTGGAAATTGCAGAAGCGGAGAGTTACTCGAGGTTGAAGGAGAGACTGCCTGAAGAGGTGGTCCTGCCAATCTCTGGCACAGCTGAAGAAGCCAATCTCCTATATGAGGAAACTGTTTTGCTTTAATAAGCCTTGTAACATCCTGGGATGATCATAGTTACTTACCTCACCCGAATACAGCTCTCCTTTCCAATGTTTTTTAATAAGCCATCTCTCCCATCATCTTTTTGCTGTTCTTTTGGCTCATTTCAGTTTGTCCCTTTTTTCTGCAGCATGACATGTAGCGAGGTGCCTCCTTCGCAGTAGTGCAGTCTCTGCAGCAGATCCCATTCCCTCTGGATAAGTCCCAGTGTACTTCTAGTGTCATCCCTCCCATTTTCTTTCACAGACACAGAGATAAACCTCTGCATTTGCCAGATGCACCTGTTAATAACCTGCTTATTTTTTTTCTTTCCGAAAAAAATGCGTCCTCTTCCATTTTTGAAGTGGCGGAGCAATGGATGTAGCACTGAAGCAAATGAGGATGAGAGGTTTTTCCAGCAGCTCTCATTAATAAGCTGTTTTGAAAGATAGGGCATATGTGGAGGTCATTTATGTTTACATGTCATTTCACGAGATAGACTGCAACTATCTGTCCCTTAATTAAAAGGAAGTAAACATGTATCAGAAAGTTGACTGTTCTTATCTATGAGATTTTATATAACATTTGCTGTCTGTTGATAATAACTGCCCTAATGAGTGCAGGGCTGATTGGATATAATATCATTAGTGATTCTGAAGGACACTTTGAGATTAGAACAGAGTGTATATTCTTTATCATCTGATCCTTATTGTCTGTTTGTTTGACTCCAGGAGGAGTACATACCATGGATGATGTTGCGGCGTATTTATTTGTGCCCCACTTGATGAGGATAACTAGAATCTAGGAAGTTTTTAGTCCCTAAGCATCAGGAAGGCTGGCACAAAACACTGCTCAGCAGTGGCCAAGACTCTTTGTTGAGGATTAGATCTTAGAGTTCCCTTCTGTCAGCTGCAGGTGTTGGTAGGAGATGAGCTCTGATGCCACCACATGGTCTGCCAAAAAGGCCTGGCTAAGGGTGTCTGAGATTTATGGAATCTCTCAGTTTGTAAGACAGGACGCGCTTGCACTCCCACACGTGCTTTGTCATTATGCAATGAGTGCTGGTAGGACAGGGATGAAGTCTTCTGCTTTCCCTTCAGGCATCATATGACGAACTAGTAGAAGGAGACATGTAAGCAAAGAGATCTGGATGTTATTGTGGCTTTCATAATTTTTCCACAGACTCAGATGATGAAAAGAGAACATCTGGTAAAGGGAAATTACTTTCCAGCACCAACCTCTCTAAAATGTCCTTTCAGGTAGTTGTAGAGAGTGATGAGGTATCCCCTTAGCCTCCTCTTCTTCAAACTAAACAGGCCCAGCTCCTTTAATCATTCTCATAAAATTTATTTTCCAGGCCCTTGACTAGCTTCGCTGCCCTCCTCTGCACTTGCTTCAGCACCTCGATATCTCAATACTGTCACTGACTGGACCTTTGTATAAAACATTAGTGTCCAGACAGCCAATACCAAAGCTTCCGTTGCTGCTCTATAGCCTCCAAAATAGGGTCGAGTTATGCTTCTCTGATGTAAGTAAGGCAAAATAGCAGTGGGCAGAAAGTGTGGTTCATTTAAATGTAGTTTCATAATGTTCTGAAGTAGCTATGCTGTTGCTGAAGTTGTGTCCCGTTGGCATTAAAATGTCTTCAGCTCATTGGCAGATCTAATTCTGCGCACTTATACTTTGCTCCAGAATTTGCTTGGGCACCCTTATGGTCAAAGGGACTGATCTGGACTGGAGTGGGACCAAGAACAAGTCCTAAGAGCCTTTTTTTAATCTCTTGTCGTAGCAAATATGTTGTATTCCTCAAAACATCAACTTGTTGCACCTTCTCCAGACAAATCACATAGCTACACATGAAAGCAGAGGAGCTCAGGCTGCCCAGAGGTTAGTTGTCGCTAAGCAAGCTGATTTCATTTGATAAATACTTCAGTATGTGTTTTCCCCGATGCAACAGGACAAATTCCTTTCTAAGCTGGGAAGCGTTTTTAAAAGTGCAATGGTAATGCACTTTAATGGAGTGTAGAATTGCCCTTTGCTGAACTGAGCTGGTGGTCCAGAGGGTCTGTTGTCAGTTTTCTGCTGGTGGGCAGTCTGGGTGATTTAGGAAGCAGCACGATGGTTTATTCACGAACTTGTGCTTGGATTGTGCCTGATGCTATGATTTTTCAATTACAGATTTGTTGATCGACCTTTGCTTGCTTGGGGTGATGCTGTGCAGTTTCCCTATTTTATGGAGCTGTATTAATGGAACACTGATATAATATAGTGAAGAATAATGCCCCTGTATTGCTGTTGATCTGCAAAGCATTACATGCAGTTAGTGTTCCATACAACTATATCCCTCTTATACATAGGATTTTTATTCACTTTAATTAAGGCAGTGTGGAGTTGTCATTAACAGCTCTTTGTACAACCTTCTTTCCTTGGGCTGAAGTCTGGGTTTAGAGAGCCAGATCACAAGGAAAATACTGTATCTTCTTCTCCTCTTATCTAGAAACTGTTTCACAAGAGAGAAGTCAAGATCTCTGTGTGTGCAGGGTTCTTCACAGAGGTCACTGGGTGCAGGCAGGACCTTATGCATCTTCAGGGCTTATTTTATGTCAAAGTTCAATTGTCAAATGGTGTCTCCCCACATCTGGGCTGAACTGAGAGATTCTGGTAAGTACAGGCAGCAGGCTGTGCTTGAGAGCCTCACCAAGGTCCCAGTGGTGTGGATGGTAATTCTCTGACCCTTGCCACTTGTGTACGTGTGCATGTATTAGCCTAGCAGCAAGTTGGGTTTGAAATGGTTTGTTGCTTTTATGCTTTACATTGCTTAATAAAACATTAGAAATATGATAGAGTTCTCCACCAGTATTTTTCTCTTCAATATTCATTCATTATATTTCTTAATTCCAACTGTATGAGATTCACACTGGTGTGAACATCCATTAATGCTCATTTTCCAGCTGCTTATACTCAAAGGCATGGTAAGGTGGGCCCAGCAGCATCTGTCCAACCTCAGTTTGGGACAGGATTTCTTACTGAAATCCTGATCATCTGAAGTGCTGACATATTCTCATTAGTATCAGAGCCGTGGACCTGTTACAGAACGTGCTGTGATTGACCCAACTGTAGTCTGATTGCTAAATCTGTTTGAAATGTGTTCTGCCTTCTTGGGGTCTTGATCAATGAACCACGTTTTCAAATATTTTTTTTTCCCTTTAGATAGGGCTTCCTTCCCTCTGTTTGCTGGGTTCCTTAGCAAAACCATTTGTCCTTGAGAAAAAAAGGGCTACAGAAATGGATTTTGGCTTGGTTTGCTCCCAAAATGAGCTTAGGTGCAGAACCCTTAATTTAGAAGAAACGCAAAGTGATTCCTACTAAGAAGAGCTGCTAAAAGTCAGTTTTCTGAACAGTTGATGAAGGAAGGAATTGGGACACCTCAAGTAGGTAACAGTGGTAGGGAAAATTGGATTGTAGCCCCATTTGATCTTAGAACAGGGAGAAACAGTTCTTGATAGGTAGGGACTGGCTGGGTGAGGATGGGAGCCGAGTTATAAGTTTGTTTGAATGTCAGATAAGTTAGTCATAATTCCTCCCTTTTTTATGATGTCAAGAACACATTTCTAAAAAGGTAAATATGAAGATGTGTAAGATTTGAACCACTCAGGCACTTAGCGTGTCCACTGGCCGAAGGCTGGGAAGCAGTACATGGGCCAGACAGAGCAGGGAGGTGTTGTGGTGACATGATTAGTACAATATATATTAGTACAAATACCAAACAGCAAAACATCTCGCACGTATGTCAGGAAGTATTTGCTTGTGACCCTCTTTCCAAATGGAGAGGAAGATATGGCACCACCACAGAGGTGAGCGAACTTAACGTAGTGTGCCAAAGGACCTCACACCCAGAACCCCGGAGGAACCATCACCACATGACGGCCCCAAAGGGACCTCACAGCTGCTTCCCGAGCTGGCTCAGGACTGAGGCAGAGCCATCCCCAGCTGCTACACAATGCAATTTCTAGTTTAACATCTAGGCTGCACGCGGTTATAATAGAAAACGTTATGGCAGATGGTAGCAAATTATTTTCTTTGTCTTGTGCTATTACTGAGCATCATCGCACACGTACTGTTGTGGTTGACAAAGAACTTCAGTTCTGAGCCTCTATTTTAAGATGCTTGCAACTGCTCTGAAATAGCTCTCCTTTTGTTAAAAGTCTTCCTTTCTGTTCTCAGCAGAGTTGTGGGTTTACCTGGAAAGTTTCAAACTCCATTTGATTGTTTTTTTACACTTTGGTGAATTTAAAAAAAAACCCCTTCGTGTCAGCAGTGAAGAACTGTATCAGGTTTATTTATTGTATTGCTTTTCAAAGTATGTGCACATTTCCATCAAATATAAATTTACGAGAGAGAGGAATCTGTTATTGTTAACTCCAGCATTTGAAAAATGTAATTCAAACTCTACTGAAGTGAGATATATGAATTTCTCTCTTCCTTTTTATTTTCCTTCTGATTTATGAGCTTCAGATGGTCCTTGGGTTTTGCTGTCTTTAAGGTTTCATTCTGCCTTCTTGAGTGCTAGAACCTTAAATGTCTTTGTATTTTTGTTTAATCAATTCAGCAGTGAGACTTTTTTCCTAATTTGGGAGATAATAAATTGGAAGTTGCCTGATCAACTCTTAATTTCCACCAAATCCATGTTAGGGTTTTAAAGACCTTAAAAGAATATTTTTTCATATCATTGGTGTGTGATTCCTAGTATAAATTATATTTGGTTATTTTCTGTGTCTTGCTGCTGCGCTTCATTTTAAGAGATGTGTTCTTGCCTCACAGCTGTCATTCCATTTGGTATTTTAATCTTAGAGATATCACAGACACCTTCCCAGAATTTCTGAGCACTTTGTCTTAGAATTGACCCCCCTGCCTTAATATCTTCATGGAGTTCTTGTGAAATATGAGGCTCAGATTTTGCCATAGTCCACTACTAAGTAAGCCGAAATCTCCCCTTGATAAAAATGAGCCTGTAGCAGGGTACAAAATTTTCTGGCAATTGGGGATAAAATGGGGAGATCACGAGTGGCTTTATGGCTGAGTTAACTGAAGGCCTTGCCATGAGGGGCAGGGCTGGTCCCCACCGCGATGCTCCGGGGGAGCTGAGCTGGCTCCGCACAGCCCTGAGCAGCCCCGCTCGCTCCTGGCTCTCTTGCTGTTACCATGACATTTGATCATCTAGAAATAGGCTCCAGGAAGTCTGAGTCTCGTCCTGCTGCTCTCGGAGCTGGGATATGCTCTGTTTTGCTCGCCTGCATCGTTTTAGGGGGAGTGAGGCCGATGATAGCGCTGTGATGCTAATTCCCTTCACCTGTCCACGTCCCTTTCTGGACCAAAGAACTGGGGCTGCTGAACTCGGACAGATTTGTACCGCACGTCATTTAACTTCCTCCTCACGGATTTTGCATTTGTTCTTTTGGCAGCTGATGCATAATGCATGGAGATTTTCCTTTCTGCTGTACATCTCTGTGGGTTAGCAGACTGCTGTCAGGATTCACGCAGTGGTGGCTGGGCTGTAGTGCGTCTACCCACAGTGCTGCCAGGACCATTTGGGATGTCCATGCTTGCTCGTTGCCGCTTCTGAAGTACTCTGGCTGTGATGAATTTACCTGCTTCTCAACATCCTTATCTAATTAATAATGCTCATAATGGCTAACATTGCTCAGACATTGTACAGTTGTTCTTGCAGTGGCTGATTAACAGAATTAAAGGATATATGTAGGACAACTAAGAAGATCTAGCAAGACTGGCAAAATATTGTTATATGGCAAGGCATGTAGTGCCTAAAATGCTTCTTATCCCAGGATTTCAGCCTCTTAAAATTTCCTTAAATTTTTTTTTTGCCATAACAGTGATGGTTTATTACTTGCCCACAGTGCATCTTGAACTTTGCTATTTATTTGCAGCTACAGAAGTGGAAGTTGGAAGTAGGCATGTAGTGTGGATGCTACGTATTTTTATTACTTCCACTTCTTAATTTTTCTATCAAGGTAACTGGATCAGCAAGAATCAAAAAGACTGATCTTCATATTAGTTCTAAGTTATGAACATGAGACTTATCAATTCTATAAGATTTAAGAAATGTGCACAGTAAGCTTAATCTTTGTGTGTACCTCTTGGTGGGATTTCTCCTCTGCAGCTACTGTCTTTTAAATACTCTTAACAGAGAAATTCAGCCTACAAAAAATGAGAAGAGCAGATAATATTCATAAGCAATCCGCCCTATTTCAGTCCTCCGAAGCCTTTGACAGATCAGGAAGGGCAACTGCTGCTAATCTTTACTACAATTTCAAGGCACCTGAGAAAATGGAAATAATTTTTTTTATATCTTAGTAGGTCATGAGCCGTAGTGTTAATCCCAGTACTTTGGCCTGATTCCACTTTGGAAATTACATTCTGCTGAGCAAATGCACCCCAGTGCATCCAGTGACAAACTTTTTGTCTTCTGTGGTGTGGAAGTGCTGAGCAAAGTTAAAGAGCTGGGGCTTTGCAACCACTAGAAATGTTTTAATCGTGGATAAGGTCAATCTACACTAACTTTTCTTTCTTGTCCATCAGGTTAGTTTACAAAAATACTTCTTTTAAAAGAAGTGTAGTGCCTTATCTGAAGGGACACTCAGGCAGTGATTTACAGGGGAGAGCTTCAGAAGTGTGTGTGTGTGTGTTGGGGAAGGTGGAGGCCTCTGATGACTGACCAGATGCTGGTGAGCTCTCGTAAGCTGTCTCTTTACATAAAGTTTCTGTTGCCTTGGTGGGAGCAGTTAGTGTGGGAATGTTAGTGAAAACGGGATGGTTGAAGCTTCTGTACAGGGTAAGGAAAATCAGGATGGGAAAAGTGAAGCTTCTGCAACTGGTGGTACTGAAATCCAGGGCTTCTGGTTTTAGTACCTCTAAAGAGTTGACGTGGAGATAGCCACAGCGGGAAATGTTTACAAAACACTTTGCAAGGATAGAGTCTTTTATCAAAACAGACAGGGGTTTTGTGTTGTTTTTGTACAACAGAAATGTTTTGCTGCATATTGCTAATATCGCTCAAATGAAACTGGCTCTCAAGGTACCTGACTGTGTCTGAGTAGGTTTCAGTGACTCTTGGGCAGTGGGAGCACTCAATAACAAGAGAGGGGAAAAAAAACATGCTTAATGCAATCTGTTGAACTGGAGCATTTTAATCAGAGCTGAGCTCTGAAGGAACCAGGTGTTATTTTGCTCCTGGCAGCAATAGAAACTTCACAGGCTTTTCATGGCATCACGTCTTTTCCATGTCTTAACCAGTGACTCATCTTGTTTGCCTGTTTGTTCCTATTTCTAGCTGCCAGCAGGAACAGTAAGCTTAATGTCAGTATTCTCTTATTAATGGCACGTACTAGTCTGTCCGAGGTTGCTCTCTAAACTCACCTTTTTTGTTCTTGGTGGGTTGTTTTTTCTCCTCTTTCTCAAGGTGACTTTTGTTTAGCTGATTCTTGGTCACTTCCTTTTGCAAAGGAAACGTGTATGTGGTGATGTAACCTCAAGCAGCTCTGATAAAGGAGCAGAGCCCTTGGGCACCGGGCAAACACACAGCTAAGGACGCTTCAGCCCCAGAGAGCGCGAGTCTGACGTGCGCGGCCTGACACGAGAGTAGTGGGATGGGAACACACCAGCCACCTTGCAGCAGATGTCAATAATATTGACCAAAGCAACTAGAATTGTAGGAGGTCATGGAAAATTTAACACTTCACGTTGCAACAGTCCTGAAAGGTAAGGAAGTGCTGCTTTGAGCAGCTAGCCAGGTCCAGTGAGGAAGGCAGAATGGGAGCAATGGAGAAGGCTGCATGAACAGTTTGAGAGATCTGCCTGAAGGTGGGAAGAGAGCAGTGGTGGAATGGAGGTTATGGATGGCAGAACGGCACTCTCGCTGTTCACAATGGAAACACCGGTGCAGCTCCATACAAACACAAATGTTTCCTTATCCTTGCAGAAGGGAAGGTAAACAGGTCTTGGGCATAAAGGGGTCAAGTATTACTGAGTACCAGGTTGGCCTGTAGCCTTCAGAGTGTGCCTTTGTTTCTTGCTTATTGAGGTTATCTGTTGTATAAAGAACAGGAGCTGTGCTGGTCAGTCGTGCTGAGAACTGAGCTGTGTTTGCAGGGACACAGATGTTTCCCAACACTTTGGTGTCTAAAAACTTTCTGCCCCTGTAACCATGGGGCTGTGAAGTCAATTATCCTGTCTCCAAGGCTGACCAAACCTGAAGCAATGTGCAAAAAGCTATAATGTAGGTGTCACGATGCAATACTGAACAGCAGGGAAGACGAGGTCTCTCCTTCACCACTAATGAAGCTCCAAAATTGTGGTTGGTGTTGTTTATTGGGGTTGACGTAGCCTCTCTTCTGACTCTGAGCAGCCTAATCAACGATGATGCTAAATACATGCATCTTATTATTGTTGCCAGCCAACTGGAAAACAAGTGACTCTTATTCTTATGTATTCTTCTTTTAAAAACCCACCAAAATCAAACCATAATAATTTTAAAGAATCAAAAGGTTTATTTCTTTAGCAGCTATTTGTCACATACACTGCTAGAACAGTCATGGTGCTGAAGGGATTAACTCCTGTACAGATGAGAAGTTTCAGTGACATTTTATTTGGAACAAAGACTTTGTGGCTGCAAATCTTCACTAGAAGAATGACAGATCAAAATCAGGGATTCTGATTTTCCAGACCTGCAGCAAAGAGCATGTGTCGTGATTTAAAAGATCATATATGTTTCCTGTGTAAGTACCTTGCTGTTTCTGCTGAGACAACCAAGTAAATTTAAGAAAAGCTGGTGGTGCTGTTAGGTGATGAATTATGTGAATAGAGGGTCTTTTTCTACTCTGAAAAACACTGAATTTTCAGTGCTCATTAATGCAAAACCTTCACATTTTTGTTTCAAGCTACCAACTAATGGCCTTGTGGAGGGTTTAAGTGTTTCTACCAAGGACAGGCGCATGTGTAATTAACAAAAATAGAGTTCTTAGCACATTAGTGTAAATATACCTCACAGAGACCCTTTTGTACTTGGTTACAACCAAGCTTTCTGATTCCTCATCAGGGACTGCCAAACAGGCTTCTGGATGCTGCAGGCTCAGGCTATTCTTCCTAGGCAGTTGACTAGACTGTTAATTAGAGCTACACTGGGTTTCTGCTGATCCCCGCCTGTGCCTCATCTACTTGTCTTCTAATGAGTTTGCGGTCTACCTGGAAATCTTGCAAACAACTTGGGGAGGGGCAGGGGGAGCAATCTGCGTCAGTTTTCTCCTTCATTAGATAAACATCTTGCACATAAAACTCTGAAATGCCTAATTACCCAAGGTTTGTGGTGTTTTAAGCTGATGTAAGGCCAGCTACTTAAATGCTGAAGAAACTGAGCTCAGATTTTGCAGTTTGCCTTATTCTGTGTTGAAATGTCTGGGGGGGTGTGGGGTGTTCACTGAAGCTGTCTCGGTGTGAGTCAAGAAAGTTATTCAGTTTATAGCTGTTTAACAACCTCACGTAACCTGAGGAAAACAATCACTTCAGGGTGATATTGCAAAGATTCAAATGGACTTGGAGAAATGCAACTAAAAACCTTTAAGGGGAGATGACATGCTCTGTACCTGTACAGTAAAACAGAGCGAGGAACCCATCAGTGACTCACATAGAGATGAATCACATCTCTGCATTGTATCATGTTGCTACCAGGGCAAGGTTATGAATAAACTTTACATACCATGAAATATGTAATGCTTTCCCCTGCTACCTTTGATAACCTGAGGAGGCAGGTGCCTAAGCATATATTAATGAATATGCAGATTACCTTTCTAATGAGCTGAGAGCATTGTCCACCAGAGACCAAGTTATAACTAAGCACAGGGGTTCTGTACCTCCTGCAGCCACATCCCTGTCTCTCACTAACGCATAAATTTGGGCCTGCTCCCCCACACAGGGGATTCACAGGCAGAATATGAAAACCTAGATTTCAGAGCTTCCAGGCATTATCACAATTTGTCTTTAACACCGATGAACTCTGTGGGCGCAATCCAGTTCCTCACTGAGCTGAGGCAATGCGGTGGTACCAGGGCAGATTTTGGAAGCCACCTTCAGAGTCCCTTAGTGCTGCTTTCCAGGACAGTCTGGATGTGCATCTTCAGAGCGATCCAATTGTTCCAAGCCATTGTCAAACTTAATTTCTTTCCAAATTATTTTCCAGGTAGCTAGACAATTTCTCTTGCAGTTGCTGACTGCCTGGTCACAGCCTCATGCCCTAAGCCAAAATGAGCACTGGTTAAACACAGAGCAGAAAAGAGAAGATGAGATTTAGGAGATAGAAGGACCTGGGGTTGCAGGTGTAAAACAATAATGCTATGAGCATGAGAACTGAAGAAACCCGACTTCCTATGGATTTATTTCCTTTTGCTGGTTATAGGATCTGGGAAGTTACTAATGCCGATTTAGGTCTTTCTCCTAATGAGACATTAAGAAAGCCTCTCTCCTGTGGATCATTTGGTGTTGGAAAAAGATAAGTATTGCACTTAAGCTTTTTTCACCAGCTCAGGTGTGCTTAAGGTCTCTCTTCTTCACCTTACCAACTATTTTTGTGACATTTGTAAGAACGAACCTTTGAGAGCGCTTCCCCTCAGGCAGATTTGATCAAAAGTCAGTAGAGTTAGAATGAGCATATACACATGCATGTGTGATGAGTTAACGAGCCTCATGTCCTTAGGAAATCAGCATAAAATAAAGCAACTATCATGTCTCTGAATAACCAGAACAATACTATTGCTGCTGAGACCTTCCCCACTTGGAAGAAGTATAGTTAGGATCTAGTTGGCGCAGCTGGTCTAGCTGTACATCCAGCTGAGCAAGGATGTGGTGTCAGTGAATGCAAGAGCGCTCTGCGATGGAGAAGAAATGGTCACTCGGGCTGCAAGGTCTGGTCTTCTTGTCAGGAGGGGGCAGGAGGACTATTTCTCAGCCCGTGTGCAATGCCTCGCCGTGACCAGCCAATGGACTACTGTGTCTTGAAAGAAATGCACAAGTTTCAAGACAAAATCCCTTCCCACCCCACCCCCCACCCCCCGACCCCCGAGAATTGGTGGAGAAACAGTGAGATTCCTGATGTATAATCTCTCCTCTGGAAAATTCACAGTGTTACAGCTGTGGATGGTGTCACTGTAGTGCAATAGGCAGAGCCTTTTAAGTGAGCTGCAGGGAGCTTATTTACAAGCACTCTCCTCCTACAGAGAGCCTCTGTGATATTCTGGTGCAGAACAACAGGAGATCATTGATGTTTTCCCCTTTCATAGACCCGCTAGCATGTGTTCTAGAAGGGCCAACATTGTCTCTTGCATGCAGCAAAACCAAAGCTGCCTCTATGGGAATGGTGGACAGGAGGATTTTATTTTAACACTGAGTAGTTTCCCACCCACTGCACCTCGTGCATTTTCTGGGGTTGTGGTGATGTGCTGTGTCTGATCAGACACTGGCTCTGTGTTTCCTGCAAGAGTGCTCCACATGAATTTATTTTACTCTTCCAGCTAGCTATATGATTGATAAGTCTTTTTAGGGTCTTTGTCTCTAGAGAAGAGAAAATTTAATCACGTTTTAAGCCAGTGGCAGTAAATGCTTTCTTAAGTGTGGGTTTTAGAGGACTAAAGGATTATTCATTTCAGAACTGCTAACCCGTAGGAGTAACTAGCAGTGAGCCCCTTATGCTGAACGTGCGCTATGAAGGTAAGGTCTTTTGCCTCCCTGCAGCTGTCTCACAGAGTTACGATTTGCCACAAGACAGATGAGATGTGCTTGTTGAAATGATAGATACCTCCTGCACGAGAGAGACGTTAAGCACACAGCCTCACTCCTTGGTGCAGAAGGCAGGTCCGGAAGGAGTGGATTGGCTGCAGGACTGCTGATCTGATGTAGAAATATTCCTCAGTTTGAGAACAGGCACCAAAAAGCGTGGGGAATAAATGTTGTTGGCATCCAACAGACGGTAGTTTACATGCTTTCCAGCTGTCACAAGTCTTTCGAAATTCTGTTGTATATGCCAGAGTTTCACCTTTGTGCTGCCAGGCTGAACACATAAATGACAGCTGCAGGTAGAGGTATTCTACAACACTCTTTAGATAAAGAGAATTAAGCTGAACTAACAGAAGAGGATTAGTAAATCTCAGATTAGTACGTACACCTCAGACAGCATGATTGGGATATTCCATGTTAAAATCACTTTGTAGAATTTCATCAAGTCTGTAATTGTTTCTAACCTCAGGTATGAACTGAGTCACCCACAGCATCTATCTCAAGGACATTTTCCTGACTGTGACATTAAATTGCAACACGTAAATGTCTTCTGCCTGGTACAGTCCTGGACTGCTTTCTGTTGCTTCTGCTTTGAAGTGTCAGCTTTCAGTGAACTCTGGTAACATTTTATTATTGCATTGAGGCTGAGGCAGAGAAGAGCAATTAAGGGCTTGACATCTTTGGTATTTTTTTTTTAATAGTACATGTGTCAAAACGCATTTAACAAATCCTAGTTGATGCAAAAGCCAGATTAATGCTAAAATGTAAGTAGAGTTCATTTCAGTTGGGAGCAAATGAGAATTTAAAATGTATAATAACAAAAAGTAGTTGCCTTATTTTAGATATAGGACCTAACTACAACTTCGGTTTCTGAGAACTGAAATCTTAAAGCCTTAATATTTCCTTCTGTTCCAGGATACAGCTGGACAAGAAAGATACAGGACCATCACTACAGCCTACTACCGAGGAGCCATGGGCTTTGTCCTCATGTATGATATCACCAGTGAAGATTCCTTCAATGCAGTGCAGGACTGGTATGAAATACTATTGTTGTTGGGTTTGTTTGGTTTTTTGACCAATTCTTTCTTCACATTTGTTTCTTGAGAACTTTAGACATCCCATTCTCCACAGTGCTTTGCATCATTGTATTCCTTCCCCTTCATCTAAACTCTGGGATCAATATTTTGTTTTTCAAACTCTCCTTAGAAAAAGTCCTACAGTTTCACTTCAGTGAAGAAGTTATAATTCAATATAGTAGCATACTGTAGCTGTTGTTGCTTTTAAAAGTTCTAATTCATTTTAAAGAAAATCCTTTAATGCATTACTTGAGCTTATGAGGCTTCTGGCTATGCTGCTAAAACAACCCAGTTTAACAGTGGTTGTTCGAGACAAATCTCATTTAAAATCTAGTAAGGCTAAAACTTTCCATACTGCCGTAAAAAGTGATTTATTTATTTTTTTTGAACCTAAAAGTCTAGACACAAGGAACAGTATTCACCTTGCCTAACTTGAGATAATTAAAAATCTAACTTCACCCATTTAAAACTTGTGAAGTTTAAATTAGTTGTAGTTGTAATAAGAGGAGGAAGAGCAAGGTCTAGGACAGAAAGCAAGCATACCCCTTGGAAAGCACCTGTCTGGTACCGATGACTACAGAAAGGACCTGAACAACTTGTTAAGGCGATGCGCAGTGTAGAAAGGTGAGATGGGGAAGGAGGAATTACCTGTTAAATGGGAAGGGTGGAAACCGAGCCTTAAAACTCGTTATGAAATGGATTCTCAGCTGTTATAATCTCCTCTGGCTCTGCTGAATTCAGTACATGTGCAGAAACCCATGAAAATGATTTCTGAACTTTCTGATGACAAAAAAGCCAGGAAATATTTTTGGCTTACAGTAAAAAAAAAAAGCCCCAGGTCAGTCACTTCAAAAACTCCACAGCAATATCAAAGCTGCACCAGTATCCAGGCTCGTTGCCTGGATGAGGTGTGCACCTCCCCTTCCCCACCTGAAGGCTGCCCTGGAAAGCTCACGCCACCTGTCCTCTTCCTCGGGAAGAAATGTCCCATCTCACCCCGTACTGTGGTCTGATTTTGGAAGCAGAGGTGTGACCTAGACCTTCCTCCTGCTCTCCTGCCTTCCAGACAAGCACAGGTATGGAGCAGGAGGCGTAGTGGTCTTCCCAGAAGAGCCAAAGCATGACATGTCGTTGCTGTGGCCGTGGGTAGTGCCTGCACCCCTCTTGGTGGTAGCTGATGGGAGATGTTTTCTCTGCAGGGATCCAGCACAGGTGAAAATATCTGAGCTGCAGCTGGGAGGCAGTGGCTGCAGGCACAGCACAGATAAGCAGAAGGCTGGAGCCTGTTGCTGGAGCTCCCATTCTGGCATAGCATCCTTTCAAAGGGACACCAGACTTTGTGCTGGAATTACAGGGCATGGGGAGGCAGGGGAAAGGTTGTGTTTGTCCCAAGAAGCTTATCCTGAAATGTCCTGCAATCATTTCTGCTTGTTACCCCGCTGCAGTGTACTGCAGAGAGGGATGGTCAGCCTGCAAAGAAGGGCGATGCAGTGGTTAATGTAATCTCCCAAGTCTGATGGATTGATTTGCAATGATCTGAGTGACTTACCAGGAGCATGTGACATACGCTGGCTATGGCAGTGGCTCTTAGCATCCAGCTCAGTCTGGCTTTTTGCTGAACACCTATTTTGTATCCCCTAATCTAGTAACTCAGAACATGGTAACTCAGAAGATGCAGCATGACAAACCCTCCATGAAGCTCAGATGAAACTTTTTCTGCAAGTGTCTGCACAGGGTTTTTTTGACAGGAGTGCAGACACATGAACTAGGGCAATATCTTTCACTAAAATATAAATATTTTCATCTTGGTTCCCTGATGAAACGAGATATATATATATATATATATATATATATACACACGCACACATATATATATATAAAAATCTGGTTGGTTCCTCTAATAAGTTTTACTTACCAGTCTTAACATAGTCAAAAAAACCCAAATCTCAATCCATGAGCTGCCACTATGAGCTACTATTTTGAAGTTTGCAGAGGTGAAGTTTAACCTGAAGCTTTGTATTGGAGATGGTCTAATACCTGTTCCATTAAAGGAAATGAGACAAGAGTGTTAAGAATTAAGAAAGGCCATCTTTGTGTAATTGACTTCATGTCTTCCTGTGCCACAAGGACCTCTTGATTGTCTGGCTAAAAGCACCTTGTGAGCCAAAAGACAGAGGTGAACCATCACTGTATATGACACTCCTGTATGTCAGGAATCTTTGCAACCATCAGTTTTAAGATTCTGAGCCCAGAAGATGTAGTGTGGCAGACAAAATAGGCCTGTGATAGCTTATTTCCTTCCTTTCTGAAGCTTGTCCACAGAAGAGATGAGGACTATAGCAAAGCCAGCATCGCTGTGCCAGCAGAGTCCTCTAGTGGCAATGCAGCTAAGAGATGGTTTTTCTTCCCAGTCTGCAAAATTGGTTTCTAAATTTCTGAAAGGACAAGAAATGGAGACAAAAGCTTTTCTGGTGCTGGTGCTGCTATATCAGCCTTTGCCATTTGCTAGGAAGTGGGTAGGATTTTTTTTTGTCTTTTGTGGGTTTTGTGACCCACTGTGCTGGGTGATACACTTCAAAAAAACATTACCCTGGGCCTGGTCTTCAGTCCGGAACTGTACCCTCTGTGGAAAATAAAGGTGTCCATTACTTGAGCTCCTTTAGCTCAGAGCCTTTATCTCCACGAGCCTAGTCTGTCACGTGTGAGAGTGCAGTGGCATGCCTAATGGTAAAACCAGAGCCCGAGCAGTCCCACAGTGCTTCCGTTCGGTGCTGCTGAGAGGATGAAGTGGCAGCAATAGGGAAGCTGCACAGGCTGCAAAGTCAGTAGCATGTCCCTGATGCTCAACCCTGCCTTGTCTCATCCATCACATGTGGATAGGACAGCCTCCCTGCTCTGCCTCGTGTGCCCACAAAGGAAGACCTCTGTCAGAGTGAGAGGGCTGGAGCCAGACGGTTTGGGACATGAGGCAGGCTGGTGGGAGGACAAGTGCCTGAACCACCTCTTCTCTGCTAAGGAAGCTGCTACCCTCAGTAGCGTTGCTCCCAGATCACCGGGAAATGGCAAAGTTGCAAGCTGCTTTTTATCTTGCAGGGAAGGAGTGCAGCTTGATACATAAGTTGTCTCTCTGCTTACAGAGGTTTTGGTGAGGCTACAACAAACCACGCTAGTTCTAAAACCACATGTCAACCCTCGCTGAAATTAAATGGGGCATCTACCTAGAACATATGCAAAAGCTAACAGCCAGGCTCATCCCATGTCTTCTTACATCCTTCAAGTTTCCAGAAATAACACCATCCTCTCTCTCTTTTAAGTATCCTGCTATCCTAGCTGGCCAGTGATGCGTTTTTTTTTCAGTGTCCAGCTACTGGAAATAAAGAATACTGTTGCGTTGAATATTTGGTCATAAATGGAGCATGATGCAGCAGATAAACTGACTTTCCAGACACCGAGAATGAATCAGCAGTACTCAGTCAATGTGAATTAAATCCAGTAAGGAACCTGTTAACCTTTCTGGTTATTTCTCAGATAGCATGTGTGGATGCAATTTGAGCGCCTCTCTGGCGTAAAAAGATAAGTAAGCCATCTGCCATGTGATCACAAGACTGGGTTCATAACGGAAATACAATCAAGCTTACGAGGATACCTCAAGAAAATAATCAGCAAATAAAATGTGAAGTGATGCCCCTTCCAGAAACTTTTAGTTGCTTTCCATCCCAGTCCATTCTCATTGGCTGAGATGAATTTCACACTGGAACATAATTCCTGGATCCTAAAATTGTACCCACTCACAAAACCTTGAAATGGGTCAAGTTGAGTACAGTAGTCATCTCTGTATTGTGCAGTAGGACATTCTCCAGTCTAAAACTTGTTCCTTCTTGCTGGTGCCCTGCCTATTGCTGTTTAGTGATTCAGGGGTTTTAGGGTGCTATATAAGCAGGCTGTCAACATGAATCTCAGCCCATCTCACTGCTTTCTCTTGTACCGTCTCTTCCTGCAGAGTTCCCTACAGAAAAACAAGCCAAAAGCATGAACAAACAGCTGAACCAGAGACCTAGCACTCCAAGTAAGCTCTCGCCCATGACAAACTCTTAACCTTCCATTGAGCTCGTAGGGGTATACATAGATCTCAAAATTCATCTTCAGAATTACACTGAAACTATGGGAAGGTAGCCTCGTGGAGAGTCAGCTCTCCGTCAGAGAGACATCTTTTCCCTTCTACACCTGTCCAGCATCTTAGAGCTTGTATCCTCCCTCTAGCTGGGAAATTGCCCTAGCAGGTTGTGCTCTTAGCCTTACTGTTCTCCAAGCCTTTTTGTGAAGCTCCAACATCCCCTCTAAAACCACCTCCCATGTATGTCTGGTGCAATCTACTTCTCGTCTCTGGCTCATTGACATGTGACTGTTTTACCAGCCTCCTGACCTGGCCTCACCTGTGCACAAGGGATATGAGAACATCTTTTGCAGTCAGCCATGTGTTTTCTTCCTTGGGTGATCTTTTTACCGCGACCTTCTTATGGGTGGATGTCCTAAAGAGGATTCTGGTTTGCTTTGTGTTGCTCCAGAAATACTTCTCACAGACCAAGTAAAGGCACTCTTCCTCCTGAATGAGGAGAAGCTTTCCAGGTAGTACGTGAATGTGAGGTACAGTTTTCCTTCATTCACATGAATCACTCCAATTAATGATAATTATCTTAAAGCAGCCAAGAGAGAGACTAAGATACAAAATTGAAGGGCTTTTGGGGAATATCTAGGACATGACCTGTTCTCTTGTTCCTTCACTGGGAAAGGTACAGCAGATAGTATGAGAAGCCTTGAAAGATTAAGCCTGAGTGATTTTCCATAATGCAGTGTGGCAAGAATACAATCAGGTTATTTTAGAAGAAAAAGCATAAATGGGCAAAAGCAAAGATGGATTTCGCCTGATATTTGAAAATAACCAATTACTTTGTTTGAATAATAAGACATCTTTACTGTAGGGTGAGTGAAATGATTAAATGAGTTTCATGGTTTTCAGCTCAGTTTCGAGGTTTTCTTAGTAGCTTCCTTTCACAGCTATAATTTGACATTGGCTTGATAGTATTGTGTGTAGATAAATCAGTGGTTTATACCTCATTTGAAACTGTTCTGAAACTAGAATATATTCAGCATTTGATACTGCAAAGTAAATAGAAAATGTAATGGAAACTCTGGTTTGGACAATCTAGACAATTTCATAGAAGGGTAGAAAAAAAGGGTTACTTTTAACTTAATCTTAAGTGACATCTGGGTTCACAGATCATCAGCTATATTTACCTTTAAGGCTGATCTCCAAATGAGGCTGTTGATGTATCTGTGTAACTGAACCTGAGACTATTTTCCTTCTACGCGTGAAGCACAAAAATCATGCTTTATCATTAATTTGGGGAATTCTGCACAAATAAAGGACAGCATTGTTATTGTGTCACAGAAATATATTTTTCCCAGTGTGTATATTGGCCTGCCCTGATAGTTGTTGAAACATCTCAGCTGCACAGGCTTTTTCAATTATTATTTAGCTTTCCAAAAGCTCTGGAAATTTGCTGCCTTTCTTTTTGTGTGGGGATCAGGTTTTCTTTCAGGCATTCTTTGTCAAAACTTTTGTTTGGTTTTTACTCCTAATAAGCGCGAATGGCAGTGAATGGCAAGAGAGGATTTTTGCTGACTTGTACAAAATGAGAAGGATGAGGTTCTGTGGGAGATACTTCATGCTTTTTTCTTCTCCTTTTTTTTTTCCTAGGTAATTCTCTTTAAATAGCTAAGATTTGGCAGTGTGTCCCCAGGGGCTGAAATAAATCCAGAGACAAGAGTGGGAGTCAGAAGAGGAGCCTGGTTATAGGGGTTTTAAATTGAACCTGATTGTCTTTCTCTCTATTGCTTATAGAGGGAGACTGGGAAGATTTAATCGTCGTGGGTTTTGGCTGATTTCTGAGGTTATCTCTTTCTGTGATGAGCCCAGAGTACATAAAGGCATAAACCCATCACAGACTCATGTTAGCTCTCACAGGGCTTGTCCCCATGGAGGCACTCAGAAGGGTGAACGTGGAGGAGCCAAAATCGGGATGTGAGTGCCTTCCCAGGAGGACTCTAAGAAGAGTAAGAAGTTTCACTGCACAAAGTCCTTGCTTATTTTTGCATGTCACAGTATGGGTCCGGGCTTGTGCAGTGGGCTTGGTTTAGGTTTATGTTTCCCAGTGCAATCCAAACAGGCTGCTGCTCACAGACAAATTGCACAGTGAAATGACCCCTTTTTTCACAGACATCTGTGGAGTAGCATGACTGACTGCTTTCCGTGGACAAAGCAAGTAAGCAACACAAACTAATTAAAAACTGTTATTAGTAGATCAGAGCTGGAGGCTGCTGCTGATTCAGAAGGGAAGGAATCAAGTGCTTTATTGTTAAGGGGGTTCAAGCAAACTAAACAGAAGTAAAGATCTGAGGGGACTCCTGGGTCTCCTGGGAAATGCCAAAGTTGAAACTGCAATGGTGAGTAAGGACAAAGAGTGGGAAGGTGAGTTAGGGACTGGAGGAGGGGAGACGACTCTTGCTTCTGGCAGAGCAACCTCATTACCTTTGGGAAGGAGGGAGTCTTAAAAGATAAAGCTAGCTTGGTGAAGATAAAATAGGTTGAGCCAGTCTGAAAAAATGGGTGCAAATGAATGCTACCAAGCTAATAGTGTTATACTCCTGGCTCTGTGACACCTCGCCAAGGACGGTGGGAAGGGACTGGGCCCTCAGAATAAATAGAAAGAAAAAAATGTTCTCTTTTGTCATAGAAAAACTGTAAAGAGGCCAAATGTAAGGTCAGGCTCCTGGGATCCACAGCTAACTCCACGGCAGTTTCAGCACATGAGCCACAGAGAGCTTTAGAGGCTTTAAGTTCATCTCAGTGCTCCTGCTTAAGCTCCCATGCAGTTGATCCCTCTGTCATTGAAGTTAGCATTTGGCTGATGCTTGCCGTCTGTCATTGCATCTGCTGTTTCCTGCCCTAGGTATCACTTAATCCTGCTGGGTTCAAATATTAGCTCACAGACCCTTGCCTTGATCCTGCATCTTCCCAATTTGGTAAATTCCTGGCAATTGTTTCCACACAACTTTTGGTCTTCATGAACCAGTTTTCCTGTTTGAGCAAAGATTACTTGATGCTCCCATCTGTTTCATTCTCGAAACACAGTTTCTTATGGTGTTAGAAAAACTCTGCAGCAAATGAGCATCTTTCTTGTCTGCTCTGAATTATTGTTGTTACATGTTTTTACAAGAAGTTACAAATCTGTCATGAAGTGTGTATCTATCATATGGCTTTCTCTATAGGGACAATATCCTTAAGAGGTGTAATTGATTGTCATTCCTCTGACAGCTTACAGCTGAAGGAAAATAAGCTTTAGAAGAATCCTTTTTTTGCCCCTAGACTTCAAAAATTATTCAGTTTGGCTTTTTGTCTGGTTCTGGATCTTGTGATCTTTAAAACACAGAGTCTTAACAAGCAACTTTATTGTCACACAAGGTTAAGAAGTAGTAAAATAGAATGGTGCTATAAATTACATGGTCTGCATTCTTGCTTTATGTGTAAGCTTCGTCATTTATCTTTTAACCAACATACAGTCCTGAGGTGTTGATGTTGTCATTCATGGTACTTCTTTTCATACTCGATATATGGTTGTATTTTAGCACAGCTGATGGAAGGTAACAATCTTTTTTAACCTGCTGTAGGGCCACACAAATCAAGACTTACTCCTGGGACAACGCACAAGTGATCCTGGTCGGAAACAAATGTGATATGGAAGATGAAAGAATTGTTCCTGTGGAGAAGGGGAAACTTTTGGCAGATCAGCTAGGTACGTGTCAAACCTTTTCTTTCTACTCTTTTTCCTCTGCTCTTTAAACTCCGTTCCTTTTAATTTGCACGATAAAAAGTCCTTCTGGCAGTAATACCTTAATAACGATACCACAACTAAGCATAATATTTTACTTGCTTAGTGCTGAATACCATCTCCTAGTGGTGTTGCTGTACCTGTAAAGCTAATGCCTATGGATGTAAGGGAGATGAAGCTTGTCTGGAAATCATAGCTTTTGTTAGCTCAGTGGAATGAGAAGAGAAAAAGTTTGCATAAACACAATTCTGCCTCCAGTCCTCTAAGTACTGTATAGTCGTTTTCAGAATGCAAGCATTGATTTTTGTAGAATAAATTTATTTCCTTTTGCAACTAAACAATGAAAAAAGTTTATACATCAGAACTGTAAAGCTGAGTAAAATATATTTTAAAAATATACCAGGCTTCTCTATCCAGGTATGGAAATGACATGAGGTTATTGATGCGCGATAGAAAAAGCAAACCAGTTCCGTTGAGAGGAAGCTGGGACTGCACTGAAAATTTTAGAACAAACAGCAAGATAAACTCATCCTAATTTCTCTCCTTTTTCTTTTTTTTTTTAAATTATATATTATAGTACATATAATCCTTTTAATATGGAATCAGGGCTTATGTGTTAAGATTTAACTATACTGTCATCTTCTTTTAAGGAATTCATAGTGGCGAGTAAATCCTTTTAAAATTTAGTTGACAGTGGAGACCCTTACAGTGGCAAACTGTAAATATTTGTTTAATTTGAAAGAGTAGAGATTCTTACCAGACCCAAAGGAATCGCCGTCATCCCAAATTCATAAAATCCTATATTGTTTTCAATTCTTAAACAGTAGATGGAGGATGTGTAATATACTGTTAAACTGGGGGTACTGGAATTCCAGTATGCGCTGCATATGTTGTTATAGTTTAAAGTGTGACCCTGATCAAATTGCCAATTAGGGTTAAATCTCAGATGATGAGTGTTTATTAGTTGGGGGGATTGTTATTATTGTTTGGGTTTTTTAATGAAGGGAAGGTGACTATGAAGTATAGCTTTGTGATAGGGAAGTGTGTGATATAAACAAAAACATGGTCACTGCTCCAAAGAGTTAAGAGCAATCAGATAATTTTTTTCATGTTTCATGTGCAAAAAAAAAAAAATCTACAAAGGCCTGCAGGTTTAGAGTCTTCAGGTATAAATTCTATGTACACTAAGCACAAAGGGGTCCCATTCATGACTGAGGCACTGCCATTGTAAACAAATAATGAGCAAATATCAAACTAAATCCTCTAATTTCCTATCATTTTATTATTGTAATAATAATTCTTTACACGTAGGACTAGTTTTGCAAAATCAGTTATGGGGTCTTTTTTACGCATCAGAATTCAGTTTGCTTTTGAAAAGAGAAACGTGAATAAACTTGGTTCCTGACTTACGGACTCCGCAAAGTGTTGTGAATGCATGTGTGCCCACATATTTTGCAAGACTAATTACACTGTTAGTAGTTGAAAATTTGTCCAGAACAATGTAACAGCAAATAGAGAGTTTTACTGGAACTTCCCACTCCTGTTTGGATCTCTGATGTGTTTTTCTACCTCCCCTCCCTCCTTCCTTCCAAATTCATCTGTTTGGTCAAATACAAACTAGGCTTCTGGAATCTGAATCCTTTCTGTACGGGACACTTCAAAACACACACCAGAGTTACCATAGCAACTGACTTATCAGTAGGAACTGTTCTGCTGAAGAATCCCCAGCTCTGCTCCCGACCTGTCTTCCTGCTTGTCCGGCACTCCCTGGAGAAACACAGCCCAGTGCAGAGCAAAACAAAAGCTCACCGTGCCTTCGGAAAGTGCTGTCCCAGTCTTCCCCTTCTGTAGCTTCCCAAAATACTAACTGTTCTCTTTAAAAGGAGAAATATATCTGGTTCTGTCAGTCACTTTTGCCTTATTTTAACTGTGCTAATGTGTACGGCAGTATTTGAAATTACTTGGTGTGTTAGGTGGGAGGAATGTCTTTAATTGACTATCAGCTGCTTAACCTGCTGGCTTTCATCATAATGATTCACATAAAGGTTATCCTTCATCTAAGTTTGTATCGTGACATTAACATCACTGAAATAATTTCCTAATGAGATTAAGAGACAGTTATTGGCCTGAATGTGAACTAAACCAACCAGATTCAGTCACAGCAGAAGCTAAACCGATGTTGGACTGACAAATAGCTGGGTTCAGCTCTCTGGTTTCTTGTGCCTTTTATATACAATTTTAATCATCATCAAAGACAGCACGTGGGTCAGACAGAACCCGCCTCTGACGCAGGACAGCTGTCCTTACTTAGTAATGAGGCAAACACCTCCACCATCAACTCACCCACTGCCCCGTGATTTTTAAAAAATGTTAGAGGGGGGTAGATACCTGCTCGTTATTTCGAGGTGACTCAGTCTACTGGCAGCGGCAGACTAATCAGTTAAGGTGACTTACCTTTCTCTTCATTTTGGCAGAATCAAAAAGAACAGATGCAATGCAGAATATCGCCAAAATGAAGCGCAGCAGAACGTAGCTTATTGCAAAATGAACCCTCTGTGGTGCTTGAGCTCTCACTGTAGGCAATGTAATAACCTGGCAGAGCAGGCACGACAGGTGATGGTCGGCCTTTGAGGCTCCTGGGTTTAGAAAGATAAAGAAATACTTCACAGTTGAGCAAATTTCTGCCAGCTGAGGCAGGGTTCAGGCTCGTGTGTGAGAAGGCTGGTTCTTGTGTAGCGTGAGGTGTCAACGGGAGGCAGCAGGAATAGCTGTCTGTGCCGGCCTCACCTTGGCGTTGCTTCAGCCTCGCTGGGCTTCTTTTTAATCAGAAAGAGTCAGTGTTTGAGGACCCATACTCATTGCTGCAGGCAGGAGCTGGCAACTGGACACTGAAGTTACTCCGCAGAGAAACTCAACGTTAGTTGTACTTCAGCGGTGCTGAATGGCCCTTGTCAGGATAGGTGCTCTGTCGTGACACGCGCTGTACAGGTATTAATCACCCAGAAGAGCCGACTAATCAAAGAATGGGAGAAATGGGACCAAAACTGCAGAGCGTTCAGCTCACAAGGGCAGAAGTTGGGCAGCAGAAGGAACGGAACCACGAACCCACTTCTCTTTCTGGGCTGTGCTCTTGCCAGCCCGCAGCAGCGGTTCGCAGGGTAAGCCTGCCCGGCACGCAAGGGTGTGTGGAGCCCAGGGGAGCCCCTCCCTACGTTACCAGTCAGTGGCACTGGGAGAGTTCGACTCCCTTGTCCTGAGTTTATTCAGATCTCTATCACCTGCGGATATGTGTTGCTGGGGTGATGGTAAGGATCCGTTTATCCCTTTGACTCTTACTGATGCTGGATAAGTATTTCTGCTCACAGTTCTGAGATTGTGGGAATCAACCAAGCTTAAGAATTGTCTAATGTCTTGCTTTCTTAAGGTGCATTCTGAAAAAAAAATGGTTAGTGTTTTAGAAACCATCTCCATTATCATGTCTTGACTGATTTATTTATTGTTTTCTTCACTTTTTCTCGCAGGTTTTGACTATTTTGAAGCTAGTGCCAAAGAAAACATCAATGTAAGGCAGGTGTTCGAGCGCCTTGTGGATATAATCTGTGAAAAGATGTCAGAGAGTATAGAGTCAGACCCTTCGAGGGGCACTTCTGGAAGGAGCATGCGGCTCACAGACAACCCACCCCCTTCGCAGCAGAACTGCTCGTGCTAGTGACCTTTCTCCCTGAGAAATGTCTCTCTCCTTTCCTGACTAAATTTTATCTTTTCATTTGTGGTGGTGCGTTAGCATGTAGTCCAAAGGCAGAAGTGTCTGTTGTAGGAAAGCGATATGTTTGTTTAATGTGCTGGAGTGTTTAATATTATGTATTTCCTTAACCAATAATTTAAAAATCAAAGATCTGAATAAATATTGTAAGTGCACCTAGTGTTTATGTGAGTCACATTGAAGAAAAAGAATTGTATAATGTTGCAAATGTTACTTCCACAGAGAATGTTGCATTTTTAAGTATAAATTCCTCTACTGCAGGAAGAGCTTTTTTTGCCAAGAACAGCAGGGAACGTGAAAAAACAATTAGAAGGGACCAGGTCTAAAAGAAAATGGGGGAAAACCTTCTCCACAGGCACCCGTAAGAGGTTGCAGAGCCCTGGGCTTGTTGCTGCATCTGGCATCTCACTGTGTCCACCTGGTTTTTTCCAGAGGCCCAAGAGGCGACTGTCCTGCAGCTTTTTCCCTGTATCCTGCGGTTTTACCTCTCGAGGTTTGGATCTGCTCTGATCCATTGCAGGGCGAACAACAGGAGGAATCAGCAGCTGCATGCTTAGTTGGAGGCAAAATCTGACGTGTAAGGCTTGGAGCAGCACTGTCTCAGAAAAATAAAAATACCAGGAGTCAAAATGTGAGTGCTAGCAAACATTAGTGCCAATATTATTAGATTTTCTTTCTGCATTTTGGTATTGATTAATTTTTTTTTAGTTTTGTGCTAGATGGCTCTGTGTGTGACGATAGTTTTTCTGGTTTCAGATTCAACCACGAAGCATAATTTTAAAAAAGGAAAGCTGATTAATAAAACGTAAGTGCAGATGAAAAATGTGAAAGAGGTCCCATTAGAGTTGTTCTGTGGACATTTTGTTTTATCATTCTTTTTAGGAAAGAACAGTATCTACGATACTCTTGTATTTCCAACATCTCCAAAATTACAAAACATCTACGGCTGTCTGTAGAACTCCGTGTGTATTAGCTACATGCAGAGCTTCTATTTCTCTGAAATATAGGGAGGAACTGCTTTTGCGAGTCTGAAATTACATGCCCTGTATGCCTTTGTGATCGCACACCTGTTTGCGCATCCCAGCTCCAATGTAAATTAGGTGGATGCGGCGAGTTTGCTGTTGTGAGCTGAAAATTCTGGGAAGTCTTATGGCTTTGCCTTAGGCCTACGGACTCCTCTGACCGAGGAGACTTTCTGATGCCAGAAAGTAGAGTCGAGTATCTGCCCACTGCACTGTAATTTGCTGGATGATGACACTAGCGAACGCTTTTGTAATTTCGTTCTGTTATGTCTCAAAGTTGTAATAGTTCTAAGAGAAAAGCACAATATTCTGGAGTAAAATGCAACTACATTGACGTAGTTTGAGCTCATTGTGCTCAAGGCTTGATCCCTTTGTTTGTATGTTGCTTTCAGGAAGCTTTACTGTGACATGTTTTGGGCATGTGTGATCTAGTACTGAAAGTGCGATTTGTGCAGTGCTAGGAATGTGGTTATTGTATCTAAATCCCTGAAACTGCAAAATAAAGAGAAATGTAGTCACTGGGTGTGGTCAGAGAGCTTGTGTCAGCTGAGTTTCTAACATATTAAGCAATCGTGCATGTATAAAGAAGGTATCTTTTAAGTGGTTTTAAAATACATCAAACTACATTGATCTTTTTTTTGGACAGGGCGAAGAACCTTGACCCCAGCAATCAGGAATCACTACACACGTTTAAAAGAATCACTATGCACATTTAAAACAGAGAGAAGAAAAGGATTATTTGGCCAATAGATAAAAGATGCAGTGTTCTAACTGTAGCAGAAGCAGGTTTTAGGGCAACTTGTCTAACTAGCAAAAAGAAGTAAAAGCTTCCACAGCAGGGAGCGATGATTTTGAGCTGCGTGAGTATAATGGAGTACCTCAGTGCAAATAATGATTTTTCAGCTCAGCAATGCAGGAGTGAAAGAAAATGGATTCAGCAGAAATGGAATTTCAATTTTTTTGTTTTCTGACTTTTTTGTTTCTAACAAAAAAGACCTTTCCCACCCAATATATAATTGTGTTTTGCTGTATTCCTGTCAAGTCAGGTGTATTTTTAAATATTTTTGTAAGAAGAATACAAGTACATTCCAGGTTCTTCACGCTAGGATGGACAGAATTATTTGTTACGGACAAGCCAGCATGTAGCCATGTGGCAGTATAGTCCAAAGAGCTGGAAAAGACAGTTACGAATTCTACCCTACCCTACATTGCATACATGGAGCAACTTAGCATTTGGTGCAGAAATCCTGCAGAGTTTATTTCAAATAAGGAATCAATCACAGGCAACTGATATGTATGGAAAATCACGTTGCTAGAGGTCAGTGTTCACACGGAAGACAGAGGAGTCTTAACTTTATTCAAATAAAGGGAAAGTTCACCAGGGTTGCCAAGTCCCAGTGAGGTGTCTCACATTGCTGGAGGACACAGCCCCCTTTTATCCTAATTTCCTGGCCGCATGAGACCCTCTCCCTTTCCCCTACTGGCCGAGGCACTCAGGAGGTACAGACTTCCTGATCTGCCTGTTCCATGTTCCCCCTTAACACGTGGCCCCCTTAACAACACACATCGCATGTTGCATTAACTCCAACTTTATGCCGCCCAGGGCGGAGAAGTTAACATTCACAGGCCTGTTAAGCCTGTGCACCCTTTCTCAAAGTTCAAAAGTTCAGAGCATCCTTGCTGTTGACTTAATTAGTAGCCCTAATGGTCAAGGTGTCTCATTATCTTCTGCAGGCTGCATTCTGTGACTCCCTCATTCGTGAAGGACACTCTCCTCTTTGTTCCATCACTAACACGAAAAGCCCCACACACTCCCCTTCTTATCACTCATTTGTAAAGACACTCTACTTTCTGATTCTCTCAGACACATCTCTCCATTAATATTTATTTTGTGTCTTATCATCTTGCATTTGCATTAAAAGGTATGAATGAATATAAAGAAAGCCTTTTGCCTTAAGTGACACGCAGCTGATTTATTTCAGCATCACCAGTGAGTCAGTGGTATTAGCTACCTGTATTAACTTGTAAGAGGTAATGGCAGAACGTGAGACATGGGTTTGTCAGGGCAAGGGAAGTAACAGACTTGCTTGCGCTGAAGAAAAAACCAAATTCTTGATGTGGTCTTGCAGAGATCCTTCCATTTGACTGGTAGTGGCCTAGGGTAGTAGTGTTAATAAGACAGTATGGGTACGAGAATGTGAAAGTTAAGACGTTACTGCTCTCTCCCAAGCTTCTCTGTTTGATTTGTGTGATACAGCACTGCACAGTTCTCTAGTAAAAGCCATATAGGAGGCTCTGGGCTAGAGACAGGTCTTGGCTTCCATCTTGTGGAGAAATAAAGCACTGAAATACCAGGTAGGCATCCAGCCTAAATTACTTTCCCAGCTGTCCAGTCTAAATTATCACTCCTGTATCTCAGACAGCCTCCCCCCCCATTTGTACCAGCCTCTGACCCCTTAATTTGGCTTTCATCACCTCTTTTGCAGTCAAAACAGGCTTACGCACACCCAAGGTAATTTACAGCACTGCTATTACAGGAACAGCACGAAAGGGACATGATAAATGCAACGGGCAAGGTTCCCAACAGTTTTCAAAGCGTCACAAGGATCTCGGTGCCATTTGGAAACAGCATCTTCAGAGAGATTTAACACAGCAGCAGCACTCCCGGTGCCCAGGCCCAGGCCTGCGATGGCGGCAGCAGCACCGCGCTGCCAGCGGACAACAAGCATATCCACGAGTTGGAAAATGCTGAGACCTGCCCAAGTGTGCAGACCAGGCCCTGTCAAGAATAAACAGTCTTTTCTGTTGAACAGTCCTGGGTACAGGCTTTCAGCTCTCAAGGATACCCTCGGGGGAAGGGAAGGATTTCCAAAGCCCGCGGCTGCCCGGCAGCACGTGCCGCCTCTCGCAAGCCCAGCGCTGCGGCCGCCTGAAATCAAACTGCAAACTCGAGCCTAGCTCACTGACAGCTACCGCCTGGAAGCCCCTTTTGCTCTCGAACCAACGGCGCGGTGAGGCGTTTGGAACGCTTGGCACCGGCCACGCTCCCTTAAACCGACTGCAGGCGGCGAGCCCTCGCCTTTTCTAACGGCGGGCGGGGGCGGCCAGGCCCGGCGGGAGCGGCCTCAGCCCCGCCCTGCGCGGAGGGCGCCGGCACCGCCCGCGCGCTGATTGGTTCCGTCGAGAGTGAGCGGCAGCGACCCGGACCGATGGCGGGAGGCGCTGGGAGGGGAAGGCTGCGCTCCGCCAACTGGCGGTTGGACTATTCCAACGCAAGGGCAGGGGGGGACAGCGAACACGGTAGGAGCGTGTAAATGTCGGAACGAAGCGGCACAGAGAGAAGCTCCCGGGATCTGTCTTTGTTCCTCTGTCTTTCCCTCCTCGCTCCGATTCTTCTGTCCTCCGGGCCTGGCTTTTGAAAGGGGCTGCATCACCCTCCGTCTCTCTCCCCGTCCGTGGTTTCCCCCGCCCCTCCCACACCACCAGCATTCTCTCCACCAATCAGGGCCCCACCCCCGACTAAGGGAGGGCCTGGGATTGGTCGCTTTTCTCCACCTGGCACCGCGGCCGGCGCTGACTGGTGGGTGCGGAGCTGTCGCAAAACGTCACCGCTAGCTTCCTCGTGCGGCGGAAGCCGGCCGGGCCGCGGCGGGGCGGGGGCGGCCGGCGGCGGGGGCGCATGCGCAGTCTTGCGGCCGCCTTCGCACGGAGGGGCCGAGCGGGGCGGGCCGGGGCGGCGGCGGCAGCAGCAGCAGCTGTTGTCCGGGGCCTGGCGGGGCGCAGCCGGCCGGTGCGTGCCGTTACCCTGTGGCGCGGTGTCACCGCCACCATGCCCGGTAGGAACAAGGCGACGTCCAGCTACAGCTCTCCGGAGCTGACGGTGGGGCAGCAGGCCGGGGAGGGAGGCCGCGACGCCAGAGGCCGCTCGCCTCACGGCGAAGAGGAAGACCGTGAGGAGATCGGCCCCGGCTCCAGCCTCGGCGACCCCGACATCGTCAAGTCCCCCAGCGACCCCAAGCAGTACCGGTGAGGGCGTCGAGCCAACCCCCGGGAAGGCTTAAGGCGGCGGAGGGCGGGGAGGAGGACGAGCCGCCGCTGCCGAGGCAGCCCCCGGCCGGTCTCTGCGCCGGGCTGGGGCCTCCGCTCCCGAAACCAGCCGCGGCTGGCGGGGGGCGGCTGCTGGCCCGGCTCGTGTCCCGACCGCGGCGGGCAGCCCCGCACGGCGGGCAGCCGAGGCCGTCCGGATGAGCGGGGGAGGTAGGAGCCCTCTCTGTGAAAAACACGGAGACTGGCCGTTCCCGGGTGTGTTCCTTCGGAGCTGGGCCGTCCGGTGTGTGTGCGGTGATCGGGTTGGGGCGCTTGTTCCGAGGCCCGGGAGGCCGTGTTCTCGAGGCACGGTGGGACCGGGTTGTTGGTTTGCGGCCCTTGGCCAGGCGGCTCCGTCTTGAAAAGTGTTAAGCTCAAGTGTGAAATGCAGTCAAAGTATTACAGAGCAGATGCCAACTTGAAAAAGTCTGTTGCTCTTCCCTTTTTAGATGAGCTTCCAGCTTTTAATACAAATATGTCTGGATTAAGACAAAAATTACTTTTGTGCTGCCGTTTTGCTCATTTGTATATTTCTGAGTAATAGTCCTTAAAGTGCTAGAAAAGATCACCTTCCTGAGCACAGCCCACAGCGACTGCGGCCTTCTTGCAGCGGGAGGCTCAGCTGGGAACGCCAGTGGAGGCTGAGCTCTTTAGATGCTGTAAGGCAGTTCTTGAAGGGACACTATTATAATCTCTTTCGGTTGGCCAGAAGACTTTCAGCCCTTGCTAGAGATGTGTAGTTGTTTTGTTTTGTTTTTTTCTTTACTTTTCATGATACCTAATCTGTGCAGCCAGTGGAGAATCTGCCTAAGGCTGGAACTGAATTTTGGATTTGTGGTGACATTGGTTGGCAGTGAAATTCACTGAAGAAGACTGTGCCCATTGGCTTAGGGAGAAACTTACTGCCTCCCTTCTTGCCCTGCTTCCTTGCTGCTTCTTCCTGATGTCCGCCTGCCTCTCCTGCTGGCATTCTTACTCATGCTACTTTTCAGGAGGCTTGTCTTCCTGAAGGGTTCACAGTTACAGATGCTGTCACCTTAGGAAACTTCTGCCTTTACTATCTGAAGCAGCACAGTAATGAAGCTTGGAAAATCCATTGAAAACTGTCACTTGCCATCTATTTTGAAGCTCAGGAACCTCCTCTGAGAACTGGAGAGTATATTTGCTTATATAGCATAAGAGAAACTAATATAAAAATGTTCCAGAAATCCTACTGTCCATTCTTAACAGATTTTTTTCAGTTGGAAGCACAGAGTCACATCTTTTCAGACTGATTTCCACGTGTGAGAATTGAGCCATGCACAGAACAGACACAAAGGTTACCATTAGGAAGGAGAACTTCAGTGTGGCTGAAAGTAAAGCATACCTGTGTCCACTGACTGCATACCAAACCTCCCAGGTAGATGTGATGGCAGGTGATTTGTTGATGCGTATCTGCTTTCTCCTCTGTTCACGCCTTAGTGATGATGTATGCTGCAGACCAGTCTCAGTGGGCTTCATGTGTCTGTCTGGTGACATCAGTCTTAACTTAGTGGAAAATATTGTATTTTATCTTCCCAAAGACAGCAATCATAAAACCAAAAGAGTCCTGACAGAGATTGCAGAATGTATTTTCAAAAGTGAGTTTTGATCTAAGAAAAAAACTTGGTGTGAGAACAGTCCTGTTGAAACTTACCCAGGATGTTTAAACATTATCTTTAAGAATTTGAATTTTATTTTGTATTTAAGCCTTGTTTGTATCGCTGCCTCTACAGTCCTTGGAGAAAGCAAATGGGCTATGCTTGTTTCCATTGCTACATTAAGTAGCATTTTATTTGTACTGTATCTTGGGTATTAATTGATACTTATGTATTGATTACACTTGTGCTTTTCCATTGGACTGAAACATGGAAAAAGTAAAGAACACCTATATCAGTTGGTACCTCTGCTCAGTATAACCTAAACTGTTCTAGATTCTCCTGGAGTGAAATCTGAGAGCCTTCAGCAGTGGCTTAGTTCAGCTGTTGCCTTGCTATCTGTCCTAGTGTGTAACACCCACAAGCCTGAAGATGAGTAATGTAAAATCAGTATAACCTGCTCCGTTAGTTTAATAGAGGTACATGGAAAGGACCAACAAGAGTTACTGGATACACCTGACTGAGCAACTGTGTGGCAAATTGTTCTTTTGGAAGAATAGCACTATTCTGTTCTCTGCTTTCCATGACTCTGTGTTGGTTACTGGGAAGCTGAGGTTCTTATGGGCTGCGAAAATCTGCCAAAGAGAGTTGTATGCAGAACCACTATGTGAAAACATGGTGGTTGTGTGGGAAAATGTGCTGTAGCAGTGTTGACTTGTTGCTCTTTGGGGCTCTTGCTCTGAGCTGCCCAGAGGCAGAGACGCCTGTTGTGGCAACAGAGACCACTGTTGTGCGTTCACATAGTGCAACCCGTGTGTGTGATGCAAGCAGGCTTTCAGAGTGTAGGGGTGATTGACTTTGCACCCAGACGTTAGCGTGGCTCGAGCGCTGTCTGTACCTCCTGCAGTTGGTTGTAGCATCTCTGCAAGATATGTGCTAGGTGCTGTAGTTTGAATGAGCAAAACTACACCTGTGCTTTTGGTTGGAGCAAATTGTACCACCCAGCGGTCCTGCAGCAAGCAAAATGGATGTGTTAGTGGTTATGAATTGCTGACCCAGAGTAAATGCTGTCAGTTCCTGTTGAATGAGTGGTCATAATTCATAAACTTAACTATTAAACATTTTTTCTTTAGCTTTTTTTTCATAGACTTGGTAGTTCAAGAAGTGTGGTTTTTAATTTGTCTCGAAACTACTTAACTTTCGTCAGATTAGCCCCTTTATCCCTTTCCTGCAAATACATGCCCTTGAAGTTCAGTTGGGAGAGAAGTACTTGGGGTAGTTTGTTTCCAAACTAGGCTGTGCTTTGCAGAGCCATAGCAGGTAACCTGCAGCTCCAGTAAAAAGTGAAATTTGCACTTCACGTTTTGAATTGGAATATTGATAATAACACATGCTTTTATTGCTGGGAAATGTTGAAATTGCGTAATGATAGTGATGAGTGAAATCTGTGAGAAACATTGGGAACTATGGAGTTGGAGAACACCCAGTGTGCTTTTCATTTTTCTTTTGGGTACTTACCATGTAGCTTGAGCTGGAAATCTGGTGTGAAATTTCTGCTACATAGTTATACCATCAGCCACATCGCAAAATTCCCACCTGGTATAAACTTGCTCTGTAACTCAGATTTTTCTGGGAGTGTGGGCTGTGACCATGGGTTTGTTTTATACTAGCACTTTCTTTGCTGGATCAGATGCCACTTGTCTGTATCGCACTGGTTCTTAGGTTGGAGCAACTATTTTCTGGATCCAGCATTCCTTCCTTTCTGCAGCTGGCATGTCAGCCAGTGCAAGCTCCCAGAGCGGGTGCTCTGGCTCATTGGACGGGTTGTGACTGTCTGTTCCTGATCTCCTGTGAAATTAATACTGCTGAGAGACCTTACAGCACAAAGCATTGGTGCTTGCAGTCCTCAGCCTGAAAAGTTGTAGAATGGTGCTGTACAGAGGGCTTGTGGTTTTGTTTTGGGTTTTTTTTTTACATATATATCCCCACATATATATAAAAAAGTCCTATGTATGTATATACATGCACACCGAGAACTCTGTATGTATTGATTCTTGCTAGTAGCCCACCCAAACTACTGGGAGTTATTTTATTAAGCCTGCAGAGATCTCTCATTTCTAACACATGCCTATTATGTCTGTAGCCCTCATTTAATAGAAAGCATTGATAAAATCAAATCAAATAAAATGGAGTCGCTGGGACCTATTTAGAGGCAAAGACTAAGATCTTAATTCTGTCACATAATATATGTTTCCAAGAGCCTGACAAGCGTAACAGGCTATTGGAGTTTGGATTTGCCTTTTCTGAGTACATGAAGTTTTTTCCGAGTGAGTGCTAGTAGCTGAAATATTTCACAGTGAGAGAAATAAAAGCTCAAATCAATGTCCCTGACCTTGTGGGGAGAAAGGGTTCTGCTGCTACTTCAGAATGCTGCTTTCTTATTGTTGTAACTGTTGAATAGCAGAAGAGTGTTTACTTTCCCACTATAGAATTACTCACCTTAGCTACCTTTAGATTTTTATTAGGAAATCTCACTTGAAGAGAACAGAACTATTGTAGGAAGTACAGAAATTTTCACGATTCTGAAAGTTCAGGTTTGGGAAATGAGCATATTCATTGCAAATAATTATTATTTCAGATATATCAAACTGCAAAATGGCTTGTGTGCACTTTTGATATCGGATTTAAATTACTTGGATGGTGCCTCAGCTGCTTTAGCTTCGGAGGAGGAAGGTCACGATGATGACTCCGAGGAGGAAGATAACGATGATGACTCCGAAGGGGAAAATGATGAAGATGATGACTCTGGAGCTGAGATTGAAGATGGTAGAGAAGGTTTTGATGATGAGGACTGTGATGAGGGAGATGAAGATGAGGATGATGACGGAGATAACGAGGACCTCAGTGATCCTGATGACAGTGAATTAGAAGAGCTGGCTGAGGAGGCGAGAAAGAGAGGCTGTACAGAAAAGCAGGTATGTACTTAAAATTAGGGTGAAAAAATATATAGTGAGCTTCTTTTGTGGTTTGGCATTTTGTGATTTGGCATTCAGACTAGACCACCTTTTATTGTGCATGTCCTGATTGATTTTATCTTATACTTTGGTATTTTTCCTGAAATGTTCCTTGAAGCAACTTCTACTGAAAGTGTTGTATTTTCTCTAGTCTGCAGCAGCCCTCTGCATTGCTGTTGGCAGCTTCTCTGATCCCGAAGATCTGCCTGGATTAGCACACTTCCTGGAACATAGTATGTATCTGCTCCTTTTTAATCTTCTTCAGCTTCAGTGCAAAAGGAGTGCTATGTAGCTCTGGATTTCTGTAGTGTTTTAGTGTAATTTCCTATTTCGGCTATCCTGGAACTTATTTTCATTAGTTAAATAAATTTGTGATTTTTATAAAAACACGTAGTAAGGATCTCTTAATGTAGGAGAGGGTGTCTCGTAGCCTTTGACAACCTATGCGTTAATGTATATTAATATTCTTTGCCATCCATTAAATGTGGGTGAAAGCATCTTACTATGACTTTATAAACTAGACAGGAGCTACAGACCTTTGTAAGAGGTGACGAATTAGTCATCCAGGCACAGAAACCACATGAAGTTTCTGGCTAGATGTAGCTCAAAATACTACTCGTGACCAGTTGAAGCCCAGCATACCTGGAAAAGACGCTGGTATTTCCAGTCTGTTTGCGCCTTCTGCTAAAGGCAAATTACTCTTGTTATTGGGCAGGTTGCATGCTCCGTGGCTATTTAGTAGTGAGCCTCCGTGTGTGAGCTGTCGGTCGGTTGTAGTTAGCACTGTGCTGAAGAGGACTTGTTGTAGCTGTGATCAGGAATCGCAAAATAAAGTCGTCTTGGTAATTTTGCTCTTCTTTTTTTTTTTTGTTCCAGTGGTTTTTATGGGCAGTTTGAAGTACCCAGATGAGAATGGGTTTGATGCGTTTCTGAAGAAACATGGGGGCAGCGATAACGCTTCGACTGACTGCGAGCGGACAGTCTTCCAGTTTGATGTGCAGAGGAAGTACTTCAAAGAAGCGCTTGATAGGTAACTTCATATAAATGGTGATTAGGTGTTAATGAATGTTTGTATGTGCCTCAGGAGGTTGGGTGTAGCTGTTCAGTTCTTTATTTTGGAGTGATTAAGGCTGTTGCTGAACTTGCATAGGTACCTGTGCTACCACAGTGGATATTGAATGTAAGGAAATAGTATTTCCCTTTGAGTATGTTATTGTTTTTTGAGGTGGTGCAGGTGTAACTTCTGCGTGATTATGTAGAATCCATGTGTAAGTCTTAAAGTAAATTTTTTCAATTGTTTAAACTAGTAGCACTGATGAGAGAAATCTTCTGTAATGTCACAACTGTTCAGAGGTGAAGTGCTGCCAGAATCCCAGTGATTTGTCCTTTGAAATATCTGTACTGATAGTCAGCAGTTTTTTTAAATTATTTTTTTGTTTCCAAGTCTAATCCATCATGGTGGATGGAAGGCAGCCTTGAAAGTTATGAAACAAAGTGTGCCTCAAAAGGATACATTTAACACAATCCAGGTTATTTGGTGAAGTATGTATCTTTTGCCAGAAAGTATTTAACTTACTCTTTTGTGCAGGACAACAGAGCTCCAGCTCTTGCTGCGGTTTCCTCCAGTGAGAGGAAATTACCTGCTCATAGGCGCATGGCCGCTGAGTATTCTTGATGCTATAAAATACCTCATGAGTAACTATAATGCTATAAAATACCTCATGAGTAACTTAATTCAATCAAAATACATTTCTGTGATGACACCAAAACAAGCATTTGCACATTTTACCAAGTATTTCCTAAATTTCACTTGATGAAATTAAGCTTTTATTTGTGAATTAATCCAGCTTCTTTAGATGTTTGGAAATGTAAAAGAATCTAAAAATATAATTGCAGTCTGTCACAGCAGCTCACTTAGTGGTGGGGAACCACAGAAATTGTGAGTTCTATAGAACAGCATCTCATACAAGGAAGATAAATGGATGCTGCTGATGATTTCTGCTCATTCAAGCACTCATGGATCTAAAGAATTTGAAAGACATCACCTTTTAGTAGTCTTTAGCTTGATGGGACCTGTAGCTGTAGAACTCTGACAGCGGTGTATTACTGTTAACTTTTTGCTTCAACCAGTTCAGTACATCGTAAAAAAACCTCAGCAAGTAAAATAGAAAAGTTAGATTCTCTGGCCGCCTTCTGCAGAGTCTCCGTTTGCTGCGGGTCTGTTCTCTCCACTACTGTGCTCTCTGTGGGTACAGGAGAAGAGATGTATCTAGATGACAACACTGACTTGTGTAGTGGATAATAAAATCATAATGGATATGAAAACCTATGTTTTGGAATGTAAATCAACAATTTGCTGCCTGGAATCAGGAAGAAACTTACCCTATTATCATGTTATTTCTTATGAACAACCGAGTACTTTCTCTGAAGCATCGGATACTGGTGCCTGTTAGAGCCAGGAACTCAACTAGATGGGTCACTTGTCTGACGTGGTACGATCACGATCGTTCTTAGGATGGAACAGCAGATAATCCCACACCCCTTATTGTCGTATCCTACTGTGACCAACCAATTCATTCCCACTCCATGGAGCAGGGAAGTCCTGCCCTTTGGTTTTTGATGGTATCACAAACCTGATGGTATCACCTGGCTTTTACCTTTCCTTAAGACAGTATCATCAAGAGTGACTTAATTTGTGGTAAGACAAGCAATTTCCTCAACTAAAATAGTAGATGTAGAGTTTAATTGCTGGGTTTTTGTCCTAACTTAATAGATGCTGAAGAAAAATATGTGAATTTTTCTGTTTCATAGGTGGGCACAATTCTTTATTCACCCGCTAATGATCAGGGATGCAATAGACCGAGAAGTTGAGGCTGTAGACAGTGGTAAGTAAGAGTATCTTTTCCTGTGTGTTTAGTCCATCTTGTTAAAGAACCAGAACCTGTTTTTTGGATTGCATTTTGGACTGCCCTTCTGAGCGCTTCAGTCAAGTTCACCTAACTTGACAAAGAGATTAAACTTCTCAGTTTAAGTTTCATGGATATCCCTGACTGTTAGAGGAGAAAAAACGAATGTATTGCTATCAGTGCAGGAATTTATCATCTCATTTCTTAAATTGGAAATTAATAATTTTAAGTGGTTTGGCGGTAGCTGGTAGAGCAATTACCTGAGCATGTGGATGCTGTTCAGTGAACAGCGTGAAGCGTAGCTGTGGAGTTAATACAGTGTGTGGAGTTAATACAGTGAGTTGAGGTAATTGTACTTGTCTCCTTATTCTAATGCCTTAACTACAAAGTTGCTTCACGGAAGGAAATTGAACCCCACTTAGAAATGAGTGGAAAGTTCCCTTGTTTTTCTGATATGTAGTGAATACCTTCAGACTGCCTATAAAACTTCACTGTTTTAGAAAAAAATATGTTACAGGCAGATATACTGGCTAGTTAAATTTTATTTTATTTTTTTTCAAAGTTGTCACCATCAGTCTTCTGGCAACGAAAAATGTGTAATTTGGTCTTTGGATTTCAATAAACATCAATATAAACAGGGTCCTGTCTTTGGTTTAAGGCGTGATTCTTCAACAGCTTGAGCCAGTTTACACCTCTGCGTGCGCTGCCTTTGGCACGTGCATCCGCTCCTTCCCCTGTGTGGACGCTGCAGTGATGTGCTGCCCAGTCTGTTCATGAGGTGGCTGCAGCCAAAAGAGTTAGTTTACAACTCTGCTGTGCCTTTTTCTTATTACCAACAAAAACCAGAAAAATGCAGTTCCATGTGATATGTGGGAGAAGCAGGCTTGTAGTTGCTCTCTGGCCTTTTGTACAGGGCCTGATTGTGTCGAAGGTTGGCGGTCTTGTGTTCCCATTAAATCTAACAGATGGGAGCATTCAAGTGGGACAGGCTGGAGCTTTACGTGCTTCCCCTCTTTATCCCGTTCTTGCTTCTTAGCAGTGAAATTTTTCTTCTCCTCCTGACTTACATTCATTACTGGTAGCAAATCCTGTTTCTTATCCTATTTCACTACTTCATCATACATTAAAACAGAACTATCCCCGGCTGCATCTGTGAAGTGTGTCTCTTTCTCAGTTTGGTCGGGATTTTTGCTGCGTTTTGTTTTGTGGGAGCATGGCCTCAAGTCTTAATGCATACCACTGCAAATTCTTTAACAGAGTATCAGCTGGCAAGACCCTCTGATGCAAACAGAAAGGAGATGCTGTTTGGGAGTCTTGCCAGGCCTGGACATCCTATGAAGAAGTTTTTTTGGGGTAAGTTCTAAATTTATTTTATCAAGTGGTGATAATACTTGAACTTTTTACCACTAACAGATGCATTAACCTGAGCTCTCTTATCACGGAAAACACTAGCCTTGCTCAGAAGTATTAGAACAGTTATTCATTTTACAGTAAAATGTTTGGGCATAAAAGCAGGGCTCTGCTTTTTGTTCTGGTTCTGCTTTTTGCTCTGGTACTGCTTTGAGCTGATGTTAAACTAGGTTGCCTTAGGTGTATAATTATTTAACTGTCTATTAATGTAAAGGTGGTGCTCTCTGAGTCATCTCTGTCTTGCTTAAGCTAGTTTTTTGCTATTAAAATTTCCTGGGAAGATGAAGTATTTCTGGATTTGTGTCTAAGGAGGCTTTTCAAAGTGAACAGTTCATTGTTGCTTGCAGAAGTAGACCTTCACAGCCGTGTGAGTGGAGCAGAAGGGAAATTTGTCCTTCTGGACAATACAGTCCTGGCTCTCTCACCTTTGGGGTGCTGGTGAGCATGTGAATTGCAGTGTAATGGATAATAGAGTTTGACAGCTTTGAAATGTAGATAATTTTTGTAAAGTTTTATAGTGACATATACTGAACATCATATTTTCCCCTCCTTTTTCCTGGCCTGTTCTGTTGGTGAGGGAATAGCTGGCACCACACACTGAGCTGTGCAGGAGGACTCTGTTCTCCATTGTCATAGAAATATCAACTCTCCTTGTAACAGGAACTAGAAATTGGAAGGTACAACATTTCAGATAACATTCCTTTAACTCCAGATTTCTGTTAAGTGTTTTTAGTGTGCTTACCATGACTAGACTCAGTGCCAGGGGAGGAAAAGAAATTCTCGACATACCTGGTCTTGACATAACCAGTGTCTAGATAACTAACCACCTTTTAATGTTTACAGGTAATGCGGACACACTCAAACATGAGCCTAAAATGAAGAATATTGATACCTACACCAGACTGAGGGACTTCTGGCAGCGCCATTACTCTGCTCACTATATGACTTTAGTTGTCCAGTCTAAAGGTAACACCAGTTCCTTACAAACAGGCTCATTGCTGCTCTTGGTGTAGTGCTTTTGGCGCCAGTTCAGCTGTAGCCCAAGCTGTTTTAGTGGATTGGCCAGTCCTGCAGCGGAACTATTTAAATGTAGATTTTAGCCTGGTTTCCAAGCGAAACAAGACTTGAGCAATTGTGCTGTGTTATTCTTATCCTGCCACTTCTTGAGAAACTTTTAACTGAAAGTGTTGAATTGATTCCAGATTGACATAGAAGGTAAAATCTCAAAGATATTTAAAAAAGAATCTTGCAGGAATGTCGAGTCAGACCGCTGACATGCTTCTGGTCTCTCTGCCATCAGTAGTGAACCTTCACAGAGAATGATGGGGAGACTGAGACTGGGTCTCCCAGTTGTCTTGTTCTGTCTGAGACTTTTTTCAAAAAAAAAGGTCTAAAAATAAACTATGCTTCTCTAGGAAGGTTAGGGATTCTTAAGCTTTTCCCCCTAGACTGAAAAATTTTATGCAAATGGAATTGAGTTTCATTTCAGCAAGGAACTTCAGACCTATAGGTTGTTTCTGCTGAGAATAAAAGAAAGAAATTTCTTTCAAGCTAAGTGTGTAGTAGGGACCTGTGCTGAAAAGAAATAGTTGTGCCTATTCAAGTTAGGTTTGCACTTCGGGCTTTTGTTGAATGCTAAAACTGGTTGCAATTCCCATCTGTCAAATGGAGATGGTAATGACAGAGGTGGTAATTCTTTTCTTCTCCTTGGCTTTTATTTTCTGTCTAGACTGTAAACTACTTTAGGGCATTGAATGCCTCTTGAATAATCATTTACATAGTGATGGAGTGTAGTATTTCTGCTGGTGATTGGAAGGAGAATCGCAATAACTGATAGTCAGCCCAGGTCAACTTTGTAAGCTTTGAAGCTTATAATTTGGAAGTTTGCATTTTAAAATAGGTTGACTTGCAGCTTCTTTAAAATAACTGAACTGGTGAGATAAGATAAACTGTTTGTCTTAGACCTTCAGGAAATTGCATCCCTGACTTTTTTTTTCTCTCCTTGTTAGAAACACTGGATACGTTGGAAAAGTGGGTGACAGAAATCTTCTCTGAGATCCCAAATAAGTAAGATTCTTTTGATGTGTAAAACCTTATAAATTAAAAAAAAATATCTGTTCTTAAAATGTTAATTTTAAGAAAAATATCCCTTACTGGAGAAACTAAGGAAATTTTTATTTGTTAACTAATATCTTTATTCAGAGAAAAAAAAAAAGGCAACTTTGGATATTAATGACTGGTATTAATTGTTTCAGGAAGACTTTGTTTATGCTTAACAATTATTTAGCGTGCAAGCTGTGTGGTGCTAACTTGCAGCAGTGTTTGCTTAATATGTGCTGATTTTATGACAAATCATTCAAACCCAGATTATCCTTTTACATTTCTTATCTTTGCTTTATGTCAAAAATAATTAGCAGCAAAATAAATTAAGACCGTATCTTGAATTTAAGAGTCATCCTTAGGGTGGCAACCGCTTAGGCTTTGATCTTATTTAAAACAAAAAAAATTCACTCCAACATGCTGTCTAAAAAAGGGGGTTATCCAAAAGCTTTACTAACTTGGAAAGCATTTTATTTCCCCTTTCATTTTCTGCTTTTGCAAGATGTTTATTTCTGTGGTGCGTGGAAATGCGCTTGCAAAATAGAGACGTGTTTGTCTCTCCTGACTCCCGTCCTTCTTGTTCCTCCTTCCTCCCAAGCCATTCCGTGAGGATTCTGTGAATCCAGGGCCAGCTCAGGAGGTTGTTCACTGTGCTTGGCTTTCCTGTCCCCTGTTACGAACGCAACCTTTTTGGTTTTGTTGCCTTGGATGGAAGGAGAGGGAGGAGCTGATGTGGCATCTAAACCTTGGGTGATTCCTGTGCCGTGTAGGCAGGGTGCAAGCGAGCGGCGGGTTGCCTTCTGCGTTGGGCTGGGCACATCCTGGGCTGGCTCTTCGCTAAGGGCCAGGTTCTGGTTGCACCGCCTCGTCACGTCATAGCTGGGGATGCTTACATCTTGTGATTGTGGCAGTGTAGCCCTGAATCCTCGCCAGTAACATCACGCTTTAATTTTCCTTTTAAGTGGTTTACCCAAACCCAGCTTTGGCCATCTGACTCAGCCTTTTGACACGCCAGAATTTCACAAGCTTTACAGAGGTGAGTAAACCAGATTTGTTTAAGGTGTGATCCAGATACTTTGTAGAATAATTCTGTATGGTTCTGAGTAACTTTTAACCATTCTTTCTGCCTTATGTAAAATTTCTTATCCATGTCTAATCATGTATATTAATTTATATTTTGTATAAATGTAATTTATATTAAATAAATTTATTTATGTTCAGTTGTTCCAATCAGGAAAGTTCATTCACTGAGCATCACTTGGGCGCTGCCACCACAAGAACAGTATTACAGGTACGATGTTGCTGCTTTTTGCTTCTTCTGTGTTTATGTTGTGAATAGTTTATTGACTCTCACAACAGACTGTAGAATGTCATTTATTTGTGTGACAGATTGCTTTGGTTCAGCCAGGGGAACATTATTTTAAATGAGTTAAACTGATGCAGTTATGGTTCCTTTTATGAATAGTGTGGATTGGTACACGGCTGATTAACGTCATTCCTCACTGACTCAGATCAGTCATCATGTTTTGAACTCCCACATTTTTAGCTTATTATCCTAATGCTGCTTGAAAATGCAAAACTTGCCATGAAGAAACCGACAGTGTGTATTTTAGTCATTTATCTAGCAATCGAGTTCCTTCTGTGAAGCAGAAGGCATTTAATCTCCTCCAATTTTTTTTGCAGGGTGAAGCCACTTCATTATATTTCCTGGTTGGTGGGACATGAAGGCAAAGGCAGTGTTCTTTCTTTTCTTAGAAAAAAGTATGTATTTCTTAAGCAGAGTTATTAAATGCTTTGCTGCGTTTAAAATAAAGGCAAAATCTTGTTTCGTGTATATGTATTTTCTACATATGTAAAAGCAGGCCACATCTGCTTCTTTGTATCAGCATTTTGGAGTGATGCTCTTAAAATTTATGATAGACCCACGTAAGAAATAAGTGGTTTCTTGTCTGTGATCTGTGGATCAGCAGTATCTGTGACTGATCTCAGAGAAACCTCCCAAAGGTAACTTAGCTTTCTCACCATTTTTATTAAATTCTGTATCCGGAGATTGACATCTTCATGTCGGAAAAGCTTTCGTGAAGAAAAACAGACTGAAAGCCATTGAAGCAGAGCTATGCTAATGCTGATTGTAACTAAGTTCAAATAAAGTTGAAATAGGTAATTAAGAAATACCTTTACCTTTTCTACAGATTTTGGGCTCTTGCATTATATGGAGGAAACGGTGAGACAGGATTTGAGCAGAACTCCACTTACTCCATCTTCAGCATTTCTGTGACTTTGACTGATGAAGGTTACAAGCACTTCTACGAGGTATGGTTTGCTGCAACTTGATTTTCTTACTGTTTTTCTAGTGTTTGTAAGAATTAATCTGTTCCTTTCTCTCTCTAGGTGGCCCATGTTGTATTTCAGTATGTGAAGATGCTGCAGAAAAGAGGGCCAGATAAGAGGCAAGTGTTTGCCAATACATCAGATATTTGTGAGATTGTCCTTTTCCATTAGCCTTTTATTTGCAGTGTTGGCACTTTTTTATTTGTAGGGTTGCTAGAACGTAAATGGTGAATTAGTAGTGAAGCTTGTCTGTGTGGGAAATATATCAGTTTAAGTTTAAAAATGAATTTGCTAAATATTCATGCTTGTTTCTTGATTTGTGGTTTATTGTGATCTGATTTCTAATTTTGAGAGGCCTAACTAGTGTCTGTGTAAGGCGCAGTTTTGCATTTATTTAAATAAATTTGTTGAGCCAAATCCGGAGGTCAGGCCTAGGGTGTTCTGGTGTCAGCCTTTACGTGTTAATTTGGTGGCAGATTCTGAGGTTTTGTCGTTAAGTCTTCCTCTAGTGTAAATAGCAGAACTTTCTGCTAATTGAGAAATGCCATTTTGGGTGGAAGGGAAGTGTGTGTGATACTGGCTTCTATGTCTTGTACCTGAACGAATCACTGAAGTTGCCTTTGATGCCTTTCCTAGAAGATTTTTTTTTTCTAGATTCTCAATAAATGTTGTGGAAAATCCATTTTTATTCTCTTTCCTCCTTTACAGAATATGGGAGGAAATCCAGAAGATTGAAGCTAATGAATTTCACTACCAGGAACAGGTATTTATCCACTGTTTTGTGTTGATGTAGGTAAACAAAAAACGACTTCTTTTTCATTTTGAAATGCATTTTCAAAGTTCTGTTCAACCAGAAACACGTACTTAGTGAGGCTGTGTTTCGCTGGAGGAATTTGTGTTCTAGGCAGAGAAGCGTTGTGACTTTTTCCTTAAGAGAATTAAATGTTACTGGTTTTCATTCTCTACTTGTTAGGTAGGTTCTGTCTCAAGTTTTAATCGTTAGGCCCTTGTGTGTGAAGTTCTGTGCCTGTTAATAGTGCTCGGCAAATTGTTTGGAGCTTTTCAGTAGTTTTTGTCTAATTTCCCTTTTTTTTAAGCAGTTTTGGTACAGCTGCTTCCTGGGAATAAAAAAAGCAGTGTTGTGCAGAACATGAGGCTTGCTGGGGACCTGGCCTCACAAAGGCTGGGGTGCCAGTGACCCCCCTCGTCTGCACAGTTAAATGTGGGTTTGTGTCAAGTCTGCCTTGGCTTACTGGAGTAGCAGTAAAAAAGGAAATATTGAAAGTGGAGGTTCTTTCTGTCCAGATGCTCCAAGTATTTTCAGACACTTGTAAGACATGCCAGTCTAGTGTCAGGATGCTAGAAATGTCATTTTTAGCAAATCCTTGAGTCTGTAGCTCTGACTTCAAAGTAGTGTATGGAGGATACTGAGTTCTTGAGTGGCCTTTGAATAACACAAGTGGTATTTGGAAGTGATACAGACAGCAAGGACTGCTGCCAGCAACCCCAAGTGACAGGTCACGGAGCAGGGGATTTCTTTGGTAGGAACAACTTAACACTGATTTACAAGTGCATTTTTAAAATGTTGTGTGGTGGGGTTGTTTTGGTTTGGGTTGTTTTTTTTTTTGGTGGAATACAACCTTTAGAAATTTGTTAGCAAATTTCAGCTACTACAAAATTACAACAGACTGCCTTCTAACAAAAGCTTTCAACAGGACAGTAGACAAGAACTAAAAATCTGTGAAGGATGGCTATTTAGTATATTGGACATAGCTGGAATGATTATCTGTTGCCATACATACAGCTTTATGATTCTGTCTTATTAGTCTTCTTAGTTCTTTTTAGTATTCCCAGCTAGAATTTTATGTTCCCTAACAGGCTAGGTACTTCCCAGTATCAAGCCAGGTGGGGAGAGAAAATACCTGAGTTTACACTGGGGAAATACCCACTGGTAAGGGGGCTACCTTTTTGACCAGTGAATTTTGAGTGATTATTAAAAGATGACTGACAATGGAGGGATTTAACTTGGAAGCAAGGATGAGAACTATCTGTGTGCTTTTGTGACAGGGTTGTACATCCTGGGGAACAGATGAACGGCACGGCACTCTTCTGGTTGATGGAAAGAGCTGGTACGTGGCCATCCTAAAGAATAATGGTCACGGAGACATGGTTTTGGGATAAGCAGTTATATGCCCCAAGAGAGATTTAATGTTTCCTCAGATGTACAATGTCTTAAGATTTTTGGTCATGGTTTCCACTACGTTTATAAGACTTTGATGTGTCGAACTCACCTCTTCTCAGGTGAACTGTGGCCTGTCTCTGGATCCAGGGTCTGTAGGGGATGATGCTGGCTGGTTCAAA